>SJYO01037955.1:34458729-34572851 GCA_006410555.1 Capra ibex
AGATCCGGTTTTTCTGTTATTACGATTCCGATTCTTTGAAACTATATATGATTGTCAATCTACTATATTACCTTTACTTCCTTGTAAATGTTATTATTTAATTCATCTTTTACAGATTTTGTTAGTAAATTCTCATTTCTAAATAGTACCTTTAAATCTTCACGAAGATTTTTACTTTAATTAAAGTAGTTTACCTTTCTTTAAGTCAAGAGATTTTCTTCTTACTAAGAGTATTTTTAAAAATCAAGAAAAACTTAATGATTCGTTTAAATTACACTGAGGGTACTTTCTTCGTCTCTAAAATAAAAAGACCTCGAGGTGTTTGACTAATTTTTATATTTATTTATTTTTACCCTATATTTTTCTCTTTTCTTATTAGTCTTTTTGACACTTACAAAATATACATATATATATAGTATAGTGTATAGTATTTTCACTTTAAATATTTAACTCACCTTCTATTATAAGTGAACTCATATTTATTAGGGATAACTAATATTTATGTGTGGTAGTACTACTTCATTGTAAAAACGAAGATCATAAAAACGGATTTAAATCTTAGATTTAGTATTTTTGGAGATATCGATGGTCAAATCTCCTTTCTTTTCCTTATCCTAGTTCAGTTTACTTTTTTTGTTAATCGACTTAAATAACACACCTTTTTCGAGATTCTCTTACTAGACGAAAGAAGTATTTTATTCAATTTTTCTCTTTAATAGGAATAGTAATACATATAATATACTAGAATATATAATAGAAAGAAATCTAGTATATATATAGAAATATATATATATTATATATATACACACACACTAGAAAGAAATCTAGTATATATACTAGATTTCTTTTACTCTCTGTATATTACGTCTGAATCTGTGTCAGACGTCCAACTGAGGTCCAGATTTAGTCGACTGAGGGTTGACTACCCTCTTAAAAAATTTACAACAAAATTCAGTAACACAAAGATAATGTGTTATGGTTATCGATTTATCCACTTACAGTACTATTACTTGTTCTGAAACCTGTCAAAGTACCTACCACCACGGCTGTTTTCATAGTTCTTATGCACTCCGTTTACATATATAAAGACTTCTATTTGAAGACAGGAAGGTACTACCTTTCTCAAGTTATTTTACATACATTGTAGTTGTCTGTACTTAAACGCGTTTGAGGTCCGTTATCACTTCCTGTCCATTCACGACCGCACGACGTCAGATACTCCAGTGTTTTTCAGTCTGTAATGAATCGTTGACTTCTTGTTCTTGTTTATAGTACAATGACCAAACAAAGGAGTTCCTGTTTATTATAATCTTTGAGTCAAACTTCAAGACAACAATCGTCCACTAGTCGGAATCATTCACCTTCAGGTATAACGACTCGTTTACGATGAAATGTAGTGACAATGGTACCAGGCAAAAGAAGTGCTCAGAATATTCGTTTGTGACTTTTCCCGTCTCTTTATCGTAGGAAACGTCACCAACAGGAAACCATCGTAAACTTACCTTTTATGTATAGGAATGGGTTCTCATGTAAAACTGCCAGGTTAGTATATGAGGTAGGGTTGAGAGAAACGTGAGTAGAACAAAACAGACACAAAAACTATTAAGTCGATACAGTGATTGATACATTTAGGTATAAAGACCAATTAAGAAGAAGGTCCTTTGGTTGTTTGTTTACAGAACGAACTTCAAGACAGGTACCACCCTAAACCTCGACGACGACAGAAAGATCGGATTCAGTTTGACATTACAATGTCATCAGATAAAACTCGTACCTTTTTTTTTATACGTATTTTCTGACTAAATAAAAACAATAGTCGATCAGTATCTTTTGAGAGGTACACCAAGATCTATATCTTTCTCTTTTTTTTTTTATGAACTATTGTAATTTAACTACCATTGGAATCTCCTTAAACCAGAATAACAGTCTCTTACTAGTTGTTCGTTCTCTTATGTGTGTTTTTAACATGTAAGTTTAGATTCCTTTCATGTGGTTAAAAACGATTCAGAAATTTACTCTTTCACAATCTGGTCACAATATTTAAAAACTTTTTTTTATTAAGACTGACGTATTAGTGTTTAATAAGGTAACTCCTTCTTAAAACTTTCTATAACTTTATATCAGTAGAATTTGTGAACTACCCTGTTTTCGTTCCAAATTTAATCTTGGTTTTATGGGTTTCTCGAACAACACTAAAATGTTTCTTGAGACACAGTTCGAGTCTAACTTATAAAAACATATTTTGGACTTTTTTTATTAGTTCTGAGTCAGTGTAGAGTTTATTACTTGACCGGGTATACCCCCCTTTTTTTGATTGTTTCCTATTCTTTCTACTAAAATCAATACGAGTCTCCTTCTTCTCGGTCTTTCGACAGTCGAGTCAGGAATTTTTTATGCAATATTACGATTATCACCGTGACTCTTTTTTTTAAGGTGGTAAGGACAACACGAGAGAAAAAAGAATAACTTCTTTTCTCAGTGTGACCTTATCCTTTAAATCGTAAACGATAACCATTCTACTTTAAGTTTAGGTTTGTTTCTCCTCTTTAAAGTTGTCACGTTGAGATGATTTAATAAAAAAACATAGGATATGACATACTTAATTTAAGACTCCGTGATTTTCTATACTGTAAAATTTACTTTTTAGTGGTAGGGATTTTGAGTCATCTCTTCCTATCCTATTTAATCTATCAATTTCCGTAAATGTTCGAAACTCCGGTTTATCTTCCGTATAAGTCGTTGGTCTCTAGAACTACGGTCAAAACTTATTAAAGAGACTCAGATAATTATTTTCTCTTCACAACCTTGTGGATATTTCCTCTCACCACTACTACTCCTTGATTATATTGGAGTAATTTATTCAGTATGATCCGATCAAGTTAACAGAAAAAACTATACCAATACTCTGACATTCGAGTCCCTTCACGACGTCTGTCTCACTTTTACCAAAAGTCGTTCGACAAACTGTCTGACATTACACTTAAGGATAACACATTCTACCTCTTTACATGTGTCGTTCTGTTTGACCCATTTACTTATATTTTTTGTCGTTGTTTGTTCCGCGTTCAAGTTCAGTAAGACTGTACAAGACACTTGAAGGGGACTACGAGAAATTATATAGAGATACTCGACCTACGTTTGAAACTATTGTAGGAGTGATCTAAACAAGTCTGTACCTCGACCTTTATTATTATCTATAAGACCTATTGTTTAGGTCGAAAGTTTTTCTATAGACGACGGATACTCCTACCTAATCTACACTTTCAAATATCAATTGTTACCTAACGTTACCTGTCTAATTTTTTTTTTTGGTTCTTTTGTTCATCCTCCTCCCTTCTGTGTCTTATATTTACTTCCTATATCTCTAAAATTACTATATTACCACTTTTTTATCGTTAAAATCACTCTCCAGTCTAATTGTATTTGATTTTTTATTAGATACTTAAGGTTAATTTCGTATAAAAATAAAATTTATTTAAGTGCGTTTTTACCGATGGCTTACTTTGTACGAAGGGTCGTAAGGACCCTAGGGAATTGAATTTTTCTAGGAAGTTGAACTTAAACCCGACCGGGACCCAAATTCTATTTGATTATGACACACAGACAGATCAGTTCCGATACCGAAAAGGTCACCAGTGCATACCTACTCTCTCAACCTGACACTTCTTTCGACTCACGACTTCTTAACTACGAAAACTCGACACCAGAACCTCTTCTGAGAAGTCTCAGGAGACCTGACGTTCCTCTAGGTTGGTCAGGTAAGATTTCCTCGAGTCAGGACCCACAAGCAACCTTCCTGACTACGATTTCGACTTTGAGGTTATGAAACCGGTGTAGTACGTTTCTCAACTGAGTAACCTTTTCTGAGACTACGACCCTCCCTAACCCCCGTCCTCCTCTTCTCCTACTGTCTCCTACTCTACCGACCTACCGTAGTGACTGAGCTACTTGTACTCAAACTCACTTGAGGCCCTCAACTACTACCCGTCCCTCCGGACCGCACGACACTAAGTACCCCAGCGTTTCTCAGCCTGTGCTGATTCACTGACTTGACTTGACTTGACTTACGTTGTGACTCTACTGAAAAGTCCGATCACTCGTTTTTGGAACGTCCAAACGGAATCAGAGTACCGTACGAGTGAGACTTCCAAATTCAGACTATTGGGACCCTACTGATACGTCACAAAGGTTCAATCGAAGAAACTCTCAACTGTTTGGTCCGGTCTGTAGTGAGTATATTTACCTTTTCGTAGGTAAACTGGGTTGAGATCGATGATAGATTGTCGTTTGAATACACTCGGACCTCGTTATTGAAAATCAACAGACAGCCAGGGGTCTTGGTACTTCATATATTAACATTTAACAACACACACACACACACATATATATGTATGTATATATATATATATATATATATATATATATATAGAGTTCCGACATATAACAGTGGGATGAATAAATTGAATATACGTCTCATGTAGTACTCTTTACGACCCGACCTTCTTAGTGTTCGACCTTAGTTCTAACGGCCCTCTTTATCGTTATTGGAGTCTATACGTCTACTGTGATGGAAATACCCTCTTTCGTTTCTTATTGATGTCTCGGAGAACTGCTTTCACTTTCTCCTCTCACTTTTTCAACCGAATTTCGAGTTGTAAGTCTTTTCATTCTAGTACCGTAGGTCAGGGAAATGAAGTACCGTCTATCTAACCCTTTGTCACCTTTGTCACCGACTGAAATAAAACCCTCCGAGGTTTCAGTGACGTCTACCACCGACGTCGGTACTTTAATTTTCTGTGAATGAGGAACCTTCCCTTCAATACTGGTTGGATCTATCGTATAATTTTTCGTCTCTGTAATGAAACAGTTGTTTCCAGACAAATCAGTTTCGATACCAAAAAGGTCACCAGTTCATACCTACACTCTCAACCTGACACTTCTTTCAACTCACGGTCTCTTAATTACGAAAACTTGACACCGTAACCTCTTCTGAGAACTCTCAGGGAACCTGACGTTCCTCTAGGTTATTCAGGTAGAATTTCTTCTATTCAGGACCCACAAGTAACCTTCCTGTCTACAACTTCGACTTTGAGGTCATGAAAAAAGTGTAGTCATGGACTACGCTTCTCGACTGAGTAACCTTTTCTGGGACTACGACCCTTTCCAACTCCCGTCTTCCTCTTTCCCTACTGTCTCCTACTCTACCAACCTACTGTAGTGACTGAGTTACCTGTACCCAAACTCACCTGAGACCCTCAACCACTACCTGTCCCTCCGGACTACACGACACCAAGTATCCCAGTGTTTCTCAACCTGTGTTGACTCACTGACTTGACTTGACTTTACTTGACATATATATACGAGGTCAAAATCTCACTAAAAAAATACATCGTTCTCGATCGACCTCACCGGAGTTCGACAAAACTTGAATCCGACGTGACCATATCAATATAAGGCTAAGTCTTATTACTACCGTCCACTATCTCCATTTCTCACCACTCCCCTTACAGGGTAAGATGAATAAATTCTGGTATGTCCGTGAAGTGAAGTTCCTGACATGAAATTCTTACAATCAGTGTTTAACTTAAAGTAGTATTCACTCTTTCTCATACTACTCTTCTCGGTAAAACACAATTTTTTACGGTTTGTGGATTTTTACAAAACGAACCCTTTTCCTACTTGTGTCTATTCCATTTTTACATAGAGAACAAAAAGGATCCTCTCAAAGTCAAAGACGGACAACGGAGTTACAAAGAACGTTAATCGTTACTTGGTGAAAAAGTAATGTAATTTCATTAGATCTCACCCAATTAAAAAGGGTGATACATGAATCTCAACGATGATACCAGATTAGACTCTTACACATTCTGGAAACATAATCTATCTTAAGAACAAGACTGTACGTCAAATTAAACTTTTTTTTTTTTTTTTCTAGTCGTTTGTAAACTTAGAAGAGAGTTTGAAAGGTCTTTGGCACAGTGGCTACACAGGGGAAGTCTTTGTCTCGTACACCGTGGTTGATTGTTTCGATTCCTCAGAGTCTGTGTCCACGTTGTCCTATCGATTGAAGAGATCTGAGCCTAATATTAGTCTTTTTATAAGTCACACGTGACTGGGATGGTCGTCACTTCTATACCAGACTCTCTAGTCAAATCAGGGTTCCAATATCAGGTGTTACAGTTAATTTTTATTTTTCTTTAACATTCAATGTCGATGGACTCTATGTATACTCTTTATCTTCGACTCGTTGTGACAACTCCTTGACTTCGTACCTCTCTTCAAACTTATAGGAACTATTACACAAAAACAGTGAACAGAATACTACATTTGTGTATTGAAAATATAAACCATTGTTGTAACATATGACTTCATTTTTATGAACGATAACTATGAAATAATTTTTCATAAACAATTTATTGTTTAATTCTTTATGGAAAGACAATGAGTTCTTTAAACACAGAATATGTCAAATAGTTTTAAACCACAAAGATTTCCTTCCGAAACTTGATAGTGAATGTTGTATATTTGGTCTATTGTTTTTAGACAAATTCTTCATAGTAGGAGGAAAAGTATTAAACTTTCAGTAACAGTCTTATATTACTGTTGGTTTAATATTGTGATTATAATACCAAATTAAGTATATCATAGTCTACGATGTAAATACGTAGTGTAACATTTCTTACTAAAAAGTAAATCTAGTTCACTGATCAGAAGGTTCAATTAAAAAGAGAAAAAAATAAGGTATAAAAAACGTACATTCTTTTCACTTCTGTTTGTTATACCGATACAAACTCTCTGAAATTTGTCAAACGATTATGTTCAATATAGTCACTGTAGTCCAAGAAATTCTGATCAAAGTCATTACTGAACTAAAAGTAGTAAGTTATGAATATTAGCTTCTAAAATCTTTAATTAAGACAGTTTCCATTTTATAGACTATAGTAACACTTATGATAATATTTAAGTTAAATTTACAATTTATAACTTCTATTTTAATAAAAAAGTATCTGTATTTTTATTTTGAACTTTCTTGGAAAGACCGATGTTGATACAAGAATGTTTATGTCTTCGTTTTTAAACACCGTCTTTATATAAACCTTGATCAAACCACAAGTATCTAAAGGATTAATATAGGTTTTTAAAATGTTACAACAGTTAATTTTATCTTCGACATGAAAGTCGAGATTGTATATTTCTCAAATCTTTGACAGTGGAGGTATAAATATTCTTTTATCGACTTTTTTTCATATTTAGTAAAAATGAACCGGATTAATCTCTTGACTCCAGTGTCTTGTTTGACAGAGTAATTTTATATCTCTAACCGTTTATTTCTTTCAACCTCGTCCCCAAATAAATGGACTTTATCTTCTACGACCTCGATAATTATATTTGACCTCGATAATTATATTTGTATTACTAAAACTACTTAAAGACTTCCTACACTTGATCGTACTCTCACTTTTTGTCCCGAAGTCAGAATCTTCACAAGGATGTTAAAACACTAAAAATAGAAGTCATTGATGTGGTCTAAGAGTATCACTCCTCAGAGTTTTTAGGGAAAACCAAGACGGTTTCCCTATCCTCTCACTGTTATACCCGTATTCGGGTATGACAAGTGTCGTTTCCCGACGAGATCTCCCTTTCAGATAGTCTCTAGACAAAGCGGACGTCCTTCACGAGCATGGTTTCGGGTTGAGGTGAGATCAGAGAACGGAGTGGATTTCCCTCCCTTTATCTTATGGTATCAAATCCAGGGTAGGTCCCTGTATCTGGATGAATTGACTCGGACCCAGTATTGTCAGATTCTATGAAATGTAGGGTTTGTGGAATGTTGGTGTAATATTCTGACGTCATGTTACTACCCAATATCGATTCTCAATACTCTGTGTCATAAACTTCTTAAGAGTTCCTTCAGTTTTCAATTCTCTCCTCTACTTTTGTTCCTTTCATCTCTTTAAATGGAGATTGTGGATAGTCAAGTCAAGTCAAGTCAGCGAGTCAGCACAGGCTGAGAGACGCTGGGGTACTTGTGTCGTGTGGTCCGGAGGGACAGGTAGTGGTAGAGGGCCTCAAGTGAGTCTGAGTACAGGTAACTCAGGCACTACGGTAGGTCGGTAGAGTAGGACCCAGTAGGGAAAGAGGAGGACGGACGTTAGAGAGGGTCGTAGTCTCAGAGAAGGTTACTCAGTTTAGAAGCGTACTCCACGGGTTTCATGACCTCGAAGTCGAAATTGTAGTAAGGAAGGTTTCTTTAGGGTCCCAACTAGAGGAAGTCTTACCTGACCAACCTAGAGGAACATCAGGTTCCCTGAGAGTTCTCAGAAGAGGTTGTGGTGTCAAGTTTTCGTAGTTAAGAAGCCGCGAGTCGGAAGAAATGTCAGGTTGAGAGTGTAGGTATGTACTGGTGTCCTTTTTGGTATCGGAACTGATCTGCCTGGAATCAACCGTTTCATTACAGAGACGAAAACTTGTATGATAGATCCAACCAGTATTCAAAAGAAGGTTCCTCATTCGCAGAAAATTAAAGTACCGTCGTCAGTGGTAGACGTCACTAAAACCTCGGGTTTTTTTGTTTGAGACTGTGACAAAGATGATAAAGGGGTAGATAAAGGGCACTTCACTACCCTGGTCTACGGTGCTAGAAGTAAAAGACTTACAACTCGAAATTCGGTTGAAAAAGCGAGAGGAGAAAGTGAAAGTAGTTCTCCGAAAAATCGAGGAGAAGTGAAAGACGGTATTACCACCACAGTAGACGTATAGACTCCAATCACTATAAAGAGGGCCGTTAAAACTAAGGTCGAACACAAAGAAGGTCAGGTCGCAAAGAGTACTACATGAGACGTATATTCAATTTATACGTCCCACTGTTATATGTCGGAACTACATGAGGAAAAGGATAAACCTTAGTCAGACAACAAGGTACAGGTAAAGATTGACAACGAAGGACTGGACGTATGTCTAAAGAGTTCTCCGTCCAGTCCACCATACCATAAGGGTAGAAAAAGTCTTAAAAGGTGTCAAATAACACTAGGTGTGTCAGTTTCCGAAACAAACCGTATCAGTTATTTCGTCTTTATCTACACAAAGACCTTGAGAGAACGAAAAAAGTACCAGGTCGCCTACAACCGTTAAACTAGAGACCAAGGAGACGGAAAAGATTTTGGTCGAACTTGTAATCCTTCAAGTGTCAAGNTCTCAGAGAAGGTTACTCAGTTTAGAAGCGTACTCCACGGGTTTCATGACCTCGAAGTCGAAATTGTAGTAAGGAAGGTTTCTTTAGGGTCCCAACTAGAGGAAGTCTTACCTGACCAACCTAGAGGAACATCAGGTTCCCTGAGAGTTCTCAGAAGAGGTTGTGGTGTCAAGTTTTCGTAGTTAAGAAGCCGCGAGTCGGAAGAAATGTCAGGTTGAGAGTGTAGGTATGTACTGGTGTCCTTTTTGGTATCGGAACTGATCTGCCTGGAATCAGCCGTTTCATTACAGAGACGAAAACTTGTATGATAGATCCAACCAGTATTCAAAAGAAGGTTCCTCATTCGCAGAAAATTAAAGTGCCAACGTCAGTGGTAGACGTCACTAAAACCTCGGGGTTTTTTGTTTGAGACTGTGACAAAGATGATAAAGGGGTAGATAAAGGACACTTCACTACCCTGGTCTACGGTGCTAGAAGCAAAAGACTTACAACTCGAAATTCGGTTGAAAAAGCGAGAGGAGAAAGTGAAAGTAGTTCTCCGAAAAATCGAGGAGAAGTGAAAGACGGTATTACCACCACAGTAGACGCATAGACTCCAATCACTATAAAGAGGGCCGTTAAAACTAAGGTCGAACACAAAGAAGGTCAGGTCGCAAAGAGTACTACATGAGACGTATATTCAATTTATACGTCCCACTGTTATATGTCGGAACTACATGAGGAAAAGGATAAACCTTAGTCAGACAACAAGGTACAGGTAAAGATTGACAACGAAGGACTGGACGTATGTCTAAAGAGTTCTCCGTCCAGTCCACCATACCATAAGGGTAGAAAAAGTCTTAAAAGGTGTCAAATAACACTAGGTGTGTCAGTTTCCGAAACAAACCGTATCAGTTATTTCGTCTTTATCTACACAAAGACCTTGAGAGAACGAAAGAAGTACCAGGTCGCCTACAACCGTTAAACTAGAGACCAAGGAGACGGAAAAGATTTTGGTCGAACTTGTAATCCTTCAAGTGTCAAGTGTATAACGACTTCAGACCGAACCTCTTAAAACTCGTAATGAAATGATCGTACACTCTACTCACGTTAACACACCATCAATCTCGTAAGAAAACGTAACGGAAAGAAACCTTAACCTTACTTTTGACTGGAAAAAGTCAGGACACCGGTGACGACTCAAAAGGTTTGAACGACCGTATAACTCACGTTGTGAAAGTGTCGTAGTAGAAAGTCCTAAACTTTGTCGAGTTGACCTTAAGGTAGTGGAGGGGAACGAAACAAACATCACTACGAAAGATTCCGGGTGAACTGAAGTGAAAGGTTCTACAGACTGAGATCTAATCACTAGTGTAGTAGTACCAATAGACCCAGTACTTCTAGAAAAAACATGTCAAGAAGACACATAAGAACGGTGGAGAAGAATTATAGAAGACGAAGACAATCCAGGTCTGATAAAGACAGGAAATAGCTCGGGTAGAAACGTACTTTACAAGGGTACCACAAAGATTAAAAGAACTTCTCTAGAGATCAGAAAGGGTAAGACAACAAAAGGAGATAAAGAAACGTAACTAACGACTTCTTCCGAAAGAACAGAGAAGAACGATAAGAAACCTTGAGACGTAAGTCTACGAATATAGAAAGGAAAAGAGGAAACGAAAAGTGGAGAGAAGAAAAGTGTCGATAAACATTTCGGAGGGGTCGGTCGGTAAAACGAAAAAACGAAAAGAAAAGGTACCCCTAACAGAACTAGGGACAGAGGACATGTTACAGTACTTGGAGTAAGGTATCAAGCAGTCCGTGAGATAGATAGTCTAGATCAGGGAATTTAGATAAAGAGTGAAACTGACATATTAGAATTCCCTAAACTGAATCCAGTATGGACTTACCAGATCACCAAAAGGGATGAAAGAAGTTAAATTCAGACTTAAACCGTTATTCCTCAAGTACTAGACTCGGTGTCAGTCGAGGACTAGAACAAAAAGAACTGACATATCTCGAAGAGGTAGAAACCGACGTTTCTTATATTAGTTAGACTAAAGATCAAAACGGTTCTTTTACGTGATCAGTATCGTTTGTGGGAGAAGGTGTTGCATTCTCTTCTGAGACGTGTACCTCTAGTGGTCTACCAGTTGTGGCTTCAGTCTAACTAATATAAGAAACATCGGTTTCTACCTCTTCGAGATTGTGGATATCGATATCGTTTTGTAATTTTGTGGGATCTATGAGTAATCTAATGTTGAATTTTCAATCAATATAGTCATAGATAACAGGGATTTTTAGTGTAAGAATATATTTCTTTTTGATTATTCCGTACGATTTTACCTTTTGTTTTGTGTTAGACTTTTTTTTGTTTCGTTAGTAATGAAGCTTTGAGTCCATACTTAGTCTTAATCCTTAAAAGTCTCACTTACATCTCGTTCATATTAATTATACAACTCCCGAGATTACCTTTTTCATCTGTTGTACGTTCTTGTCTAACTATTATATTCGTTTCTGTACCTTTATGATTCTTTACTAGGTTTCCTTTACAATCTTTAATTTTTGAGATTTTCTCTTTACTTCTTACTGAAACTAATCGAGGGTCATCTAACCTGTGTCTACTTTCCTTTTTTTTTTAATTCGAACTTCTATTTTCAAAGGGTTTGACGGTAGAAACGTTATGTTTCTATTTTTTGCTTTCTCTTTTGGGGTTTGTTTGTCCATGTTTTCTCTTGTAGGTTCCCAAACTCTTGTTAAAGTTTACTATGTTGTGTACATGTTGGACCTAAGGTTCTATTTCTTTGTAGTCTTCTTTGTACAATTTCATTATTACCGTTTCTTTAAAACTTTTATATGTTAATAAATGACTTTAGTGCGTGTGTTCTCCTCTAACCTCACTTTACAGACTTCGTGACTCTTTTTTTGTCATTGTTTTAGGAACTTAAAATATAGGTCTTTTTAACGACAAGTTTTCACTTCATCTAAGAATATCTATTGTTTTTCAATATCTTATCTTAAGTGGTGGTCATGTGGAAGGATCGT
Organism: Capra ibex; assembly: GCA_006410555.1. Lineage (NCBI taxonomy): Eukaryota > Metazoa > Chordata > Mammalia > Artiodactyla > Bovidae > Capra > Capra ibex. Next base: position 34,470,947 of record SJYO01037955.1, read on the forward strand.
TTTAAAAAATTTAATATAAAATACATAAATAAATAAATGAAAATGTTAACTTCTTGTTAATTAAATGTTGAAACACAATCAAAGACCACGTATCGTTTAACTATGTCCACACACACACACACACACTCGCGCGCGCGCACACACACACACACATAAGAAACAGGTAAGTAGACGGTCACTTGCAAATCCATGCATTCAACGAAGGTACAGAACCGATAACATTTATCACGACGATACTAGTGACCCCACACACACAGAAAAGTTTGATCTTAAAAGAAGTCTATGTACTGGTTCTTACCCTCATCCCCTAGTTGACCATTGACAGAAAAATTATAAAATTCATTGAAGGTATGACAAGAGGTATCACCGACATGGTTAAATGTAAGGGTGGTTGTTCCACCTTCCTTCCAAGAAAAAAAGAGGTGTAGGAGAGGTCGTGAATAATAAACATCTGAAGAACCACTACTGGTAAGACTGACCACACTTTATTATGAAGTATCAAAACTAAACGTAAAGAGACTACTAATCACTATAACTCGTGTAAAAGTACACGAAAAACCGGTAAATATACAGAAGAATTACCGTCGGGTGAGGTCATGAGAACGGACCTTTCAGGGTACCTGCCTCCTCGGACCATCGCATGTCAGGTACCCCAGCGATCTTTAGCCTGCACTGACTTGCTGAAGTGAAAGTAAAAAGTCAAAATACGTAACCTCTTCCTTTACCGTTGGGTGAGGTCACAAGAACGGACCTCTTAGGGTCCCTACCGTCTCGGACCACCCGACGTCAGATACCCCAGCGTCTCTCAGTCTGTACTGACTTCGCTGAATCGTATCGTATCCTATCGTATCGTATCGTATCGTATACAGAAGAAACCTCTTTATAGACGAATCCAGAAGACAGGTACAAAACTAATCAATCAAACAAAGAGACAATTCAACATATTCAACAAAAAAATAAAATATTTAATTCGGGAACACCAGTGTAACAAACGTTTATAAAAGAGGGTCAGATATGCAACAGAAAAGTAAAACAAATACCAAAAGAGACGACATATTTTTGAACATTCAAACTAATTCAGGGTAAACAAATGAAAACGAAAATAGAAATAACGGAACCTTTTGACCGGATTCTTTCGTGACCATACTAAATATAGTCTATTATAAAACGGATATCAGAGATCCTCTAAATACTACAGTACAGTGTAAACAAAATTCGGTAAAACTCAAATAAAAACACATACCATACTCTGTTACAAAAGGGAAGTAACTAAACATAGTCTTAAAAAATTTTTAGTAAAAAAGTCCCTCTTCCTTTTAATACAGTTAGTCTTCGAGTCTAGGTGTACCTCTTTCCTTTTTGTGAGTCCTTTCTTATTTATACCATCCTATTAATAAAAAAAGTATAAAATTATCTAGTTTTATACACAAATTTTTTATTGTTACTATTATATAATTCACTAATATCATATACTTATTCCATTTAATTACTGTTGTTATAATACTACTAGTACATCGGACTGACCCCATGACAGTATGTCGTGAAAGTACGATGGACTTTATTCTACAACAAACTTTCATCTGAATCTGATCAATATTTACTTATATCGTGTGAGATCTCGTTACTCATCTAAAAAAATTCAATCCTTATTTTATTTTCTTTTATCTTAGTATTCTTTACGTATCAATTTTGGTCTCTTACGTTTTATACTCACCCTGCACCCCTCTTGTCATGTTTTTTAACTTTTGTCCGTGTCTCAAGTATCTACAAGACTACCGGTTAAAAACACAGTTGCGATTACCCAGTGTCCTACGGTTCTCTCAACAACAAGTCAACGATTCAGTACAGACTGAGAAAAACTGGGGTACCTGGTGTCGTTCTATGAACCGGTTTGTAATAAGAACCACATAGATACTCCCACAAAAACCTTCTCTAATTGTAAACTGAGACAACGGATTTACTTCGTCTAACGGGAGTAACTACACCCAATCGAAGTAGGTTAGTCAACTTCCGAACTTATTTAGTTTATTCTCCTGGGAGTGAACTCAGTACTCTTTTAAAAAGGACGCCAACATGAGTTTCACTTCGTAGTTGTGAAGGACCTAGAGTTCTGGCGACCAGTAGTCTGATCCCTATTTGGTATCTTAGAGGTCAAACGACTGATTGGGACGTCTGAGACCCTGAACAGTCGATGGTATAAAGGAATTTGGTTAAGGAAAAGAGAGAACGAAGAGAGATAGAGTCTCTAAAATAAAGAGACCTCTTTCGAAAGTTTATGTTTATAATTACTTTGATATAATTTTAACGAAATTTGTACTTAACGTATTTTTGTCAGTAACTTTTGTATCTAACAGTCTTATAAATATCTATCATGGTTTACTTAAAATTCCAAATATACTTCTCCGTTTGTTGTATCTTATGGGACGTGTTATCATTTCTTCTTGGATCAACCTCCCGTGTGTGGTGGATAAAAGTTTTGTATTTTAACATCATTAGTTCCGTCGTTCAATGACCATTTTCTGATCTGTATCTAGTCTTATTGTCTCATCTCTCGGGTCTTCATCAATAGGTGTCAAGTCAAGTCAAGTCAGTGAGTCAACACAGGCTGAGAAACACTGGGGTACTTAGCGTCGTGTGGTCCGGAGGGACAGGTAGTGGTTGAGGGCCTCAAGTGAGTCTGAGTGCAGGTAACTCAGTCACTACGGTAGGTCGGTAGAGTAGGAGACAGTAGGGGAAGAGGAGGACGGAGGTTAGGGAGGGTCGTAGTTTCATAAAAGGTCACTCAGTTGAGAAACGTATTCCACCGGTTTCATGACCTCAAAGTCGAAATCGTAGCAAGGAAGGTTTCTTTAGGGTCCCGACTAGGGGAAGTCTTACCTGACCAACCTAGAGGAACGTCAGGTTCCCTGAGAGTTCTCAGAAGAGGTTTTGGTACCAAGTTTTCGTAGTTAAGAAGTCGCGAGTCGGAAGAAGTGTCAGGTTGAGAGTGTAGGTATGTACTGATGACCTTTTTGGTATCGGAACATGTCAGTTTACTAGAATCTGTTTCTTCGTTTCCGCTAAGTCACGTCTTTCCTATCACAAAAGTTGTTTACTACGATCTTATTAACCTGTAGACATACTTATATGTAATATATTTTGATTTTACCTAATATTATAAGTTTTGATCTTTTGGAGAACTTCATGTATTCTTTTTGATTCATTTGAACCTAAATCACTACTCGAAAGAATGTCTTTGTGTCTTGGGGGTCTGATTAATACTCTTTTTGTAATCTGTTTAAGGTCAGTTTTCTATGAGATGTTTTATGGATTGGTCATCCAGTGTTTTAACAGTTCCAGTAGGTTTTATTCCTTTCAGACTCTTTTATGGTGTCGGTTCTCTTCGGATCCTTCTGTACTCTTGATTGTCACTGTACCGTAGGCCTCATCCTAGGACTTTGTCATTTTTTTTTTTTTTTTTTTTTTTTTTCTTTCTTTCTTTATTTCTTTTTCGTGTAGTTCTTCGTTGACTCCTTTAGACTTTTTTTGTATTCGAAGTCAACTAGTATTACATACTTTGTCAATGTGTTAGGATTGTTTGTACGATGTCATTGCACTTTACAATTATTATCTACTCTGATCTATTCCGTATATACCCTGAAGAACATGTCTAAAAGTGTAAAAAAAGAAATTTAAATTTTAAGGGGTTTGATANCGACTAGGGGAAGTCTTACCTGACCAACCTAGAGGAACGTCAGGTTCCCTGAGAGTTCTCAGAAGAGGTTTTGGTACCAAGTTTTCGTAGTTAAGAAGTCGCGAGTCGGAAGAAGTGTCAGGTTGAGAGTGTAGGTATGTACTGATGACCTTTTTGGTATCGGAACATGTCAGTTTACTAGAATCTGTTTCTTCGTTTCCGCTAAGTCACGTCTTTCCTATCACAAAAGTTGTTTACTACGATCTTATTAACCTGTAGACATACTTATATGTAATATATTTTGATTTTACCTAATATTATAAGTTTTGATCTTTTGGAGAACTTCATGTATTCTTTTTGATTCATTTGAACCTAAATCACTACTCGAAAGAATGTCTTTGTGTCTTGGGGGTCTGATTAATACTCTTTTTGTAATCTGTTTAAGGTCAGTTTTCTATGAGATGTTTTATGGATTGGTCATCCAGTGTTTTGACAGTTCCAGTAGGTTTTATTCCTTTCAGACTCTTTTATGGTGTCGGTTCTCTTCGGATCCTTCTGTACTCTTGATTGACACTGTACCGTAGGCCTCATCCTAGGACTTTGTCATTTTTTTTTTTTTTTTCTTTCTTTCTTTCTTTCTTTCTTTTTCGTGTAGTTCTTCTTTGACTCCTTTAGACTTTTTTTGTATTCGAAGTCAACTAGTATTACATACTTTGTCAATGTGTTGGGATTGTTTGTACGATGTCGTTGCACTTTACAATTATTGTCTACTCTGATCTATTTCGTATATACCCTGAAGAACATGTCTAAAAGTGTAAAAAAAGAAATTTAAATTTTAAGGGGTTTGATATTTTATATTTACACATCTTAAAAATAAAGATAAATATATTGATGATTACTTGATGTTCCTCTTCCGTTACCGTGGGGTGAGGTCATGAGGACGGACCTTTTAGGGTACCTACCTCCTCGGACCACCCGACGTCAGGTACCCCAGAGATTCTCAGTCTGTTCTGACTCGCTGAAGTGAAAATGAAAAGTGAAAGTACGTGACCTCTTCCTTTACCGTTGCGTGAGGTCATAAGAACGGACCTCTTAGGGTCCCTACCCCCTCGGACCACCCGACGGTAAATACCCCAACGTGTCTCAGTCTGTGCTGACTTCACCGAATCGTCGTCGTCGTCGTTACTTGATGTTATAAATATTATTATGGTTACACCTTTGGTGTGTTTCACTAACTTTCTTTAAACCCACAAAAGAGAAACTACGGGTATTAATTAATCTAAAAAAAAAAAAATTCATTTGAAACGACTCATGTAGGACCCGGTTGGTTGCCCAGTATATACACTCAAGGATATTAAAACAACTACACACAAAAAGAGTTTTAGTCAACCCTCAAAAATTAGTATTAATATATTCATATATCAAGATTTCGTAACCCAAAATTATGAAAACCATTAACATTAATAAAACTTTTATTTGGAACCTTAGGTTTTCTCCAATTTACATAGAGTTGTTGTCTAAATATATATAGTTGATTTATATAACTATAACAAGTCAGCGAGTCAACACAGATTGTGAAACGTTGGGGTACTTGACGTCGTGTGGTCAGAAGGGACAGGAAGTGATAAAGGGTCTCAGACGAGTCTAAGTAAAGGTAACTCAACTACTACGGTAGCTTGGTAGAGTAGGAGACAGTAACTCAAGAGGAGGACGGACATTAGAAAGGGTCGTAGTCCCAGAAAAGGTCACTCAGTCGAGAAACGTAGTCCACCGGTTTCATAACCCCAAAGTCGAAGTCGTAGTCAGGAAGGTTACTTATAATTTCCAATTAAAGGATATCCAAACTGAACAAACTAGAGGAACGATAGGTTCCCTGAGAGTTCTCAAAAGAAGTTGTGGTGTCAAGTTTTCGTAGTAAAGAAGTCACGAGTCGGAAGAAATACCAGGTTGAGAGTGTAGACATGTCCTGATGACCTTTTTGGTATCGAAACTGATCTACCTGGAAACAACTGTTTCTTTACAGAGACGAGATTTAATTTCTTACTCTCAATCAACCCCTCTTCATTGGGACCGAAACATATTGACATAAATCCTCTGTGAAAAAATCTATCCAATTTAAATAAGAAAGAGAGTCTGACCTTTTTTGACTCTTCTAAATGTTAAAACAGGGTGAATAAAATCCCTTTATAAGTCTTAAGATTCATCTATAGGAATCAAAATTTTTCGTCTCTGTAGTATTTCCCGGTATTTCTTCTGACTCGTGGTTTCTTAATTACGAAAGTTTAACACCACGACCTCTTTTGAACTCAGAGAACCCGACGTTCCTCTAGTTTTAGTGAGTTGGAATCTCCTTTAGTTGGGACTCATAAGTGACCTTACTGACGACGACTTCGACTTCGGGATTGTGGAACCGGTGAACTACACTTCTCGATTGAGTAACCTTTTCTGACTACGACCCTTTCTAATTTCCGTTTTCCTCTTCACCCTTCGTCTTCCACTCTACCAATAATCTAGGTAGTGACTGAGTTACCTGTACTTAAACTCGTTTGAAACCCTCTATTACCTCCTGTCTCCTCGGACCGTACGATAACAGGTACTCAAGTGTTTCTCAGTCTGTACTGAATTGTTGACTTGTTCTTGTTCATCTATATGACAGAAACTACTCAAAACAGAATGATTCATAAATAACTTTATTAGTAAAATTTAATTCCGATTTCTTTAAGACTTTTTATGTATTTAATAATGTACGAAATTTAATAAAAATCCAGGACCTTACCTACTATCAAATAAACTGGTGGAAGGAGTACTCCCAGTATTCCTAATTGAAATCTATTCAATCTATTATATTTCGTAAACCTAAAATGTCATACACTGGTTTTCAACTCCTTTTACCGATTATAACGAAAAATTTGATCATTCAACACGGAGTCCTTTTTTGTACAAAGTAAACTTTAGAAAGTACTTTTCTTATAATATTAATGACATCTTACAAATCTTTTATTTACGGAAATTCTAATAGAGATTTAGATTCATCCTCGAAGATATTTAAATACTTTTGTTATTGAGACTTATCCGGTTTGGTAACACTAGGATTCAACTACATATGTAACTCATATCTCTTAATCTAAGTACTAAGAAAGGAAAACTTATTCAGAAATACAAATCTTGACAGTGACCTACACATTGTCTTTTTTCCTAAATACTACTCCAGTGATTTTAAGTCTTAAGATCACTATAAGTGTCGTTGTCAACCGGTACTAATTTCGGTTTATACGAAGGTTTTATATGTCAAGTGTATTTAGAGACGTTCGTTCTAGTAAAATATTCACTTCACTCTCTTACTTTTATTGATAATATTTGTTATCCCTGTAATTAACTTAATATATCCGTTTTAATTAATTTGATAAATACCTTTTTAGGAATTGTAGATACACAAAATTTTATTGAATTTATAATAACTTTCTCAATTTATTGTTTAGATTAATTTTAATGAGTTTGTGGAAAAAAAAAAGGAAAAGAAATCTAGACAAGAAACTCACTAGAACATCTCTATTGAGAAGAGTAAACTTTTAATCAGTGTTGAAAGAACTAATGATTGATCTATCTTAGACAACTGGGTTTATATAAACCTTATTCTTTTCACCTTTTCTAATTGTCTTCTAAACAGAAGACAATGGTAATCGAGTGAGGCAGAAGTGAATGTTTTTGTTTAAAATTTTCTTTGTTTACTGTTTATCCTATCTTATGCATTTTTCACTCTTTAAAGGTTTATCTAAAGACCCAACTAACGCTTATAATAAATTTTTTTATATTCGATTGACTTTTAACTTTCGTTGTCTTAAAAGTTTAGACTAATCTTATTATTGACTTATCTTGAAAATAAATTATTATGTCAATCTTTTTACTATCTCCTTTTATATCTTCTGTCACACTCTGTTTCTTTACTTCTTTTTATATCCTAACTATATGTTTTATACAGTTTTCAAATAAATTACATATCTTTATAAGATCATTAGGGTATAACACACACCTACGAACAACGAGCCAGTACTAGTTGAGAAACATTGGGGTACCTAATATCGAGGAGACAGATACCTTAAGAGGTTCGTTCTTATGACCTCACCCAACGATAAGGGAAGAGGTCCTATAGAAGAACTGGGTCCATGACTTGGACTTAGAGGACGTAACCTTCACCTAAGAAATGATAGACTTGGTGGTCCCTTTGGGATTAGGGTATAATTCTTTCTTGCTTTCTTTTCCAATTTATCTCAAAAAAACCCCCCTTCATACAGAACTCCGGTGGTTTCGTCTGTTTTATTTACTCGTCTCGTTGAGTCCATTAGTTACCAATTATAACTAGTCTGTGTTTATTCTAATATTGTTTTACATGTAAAAGACCCTTGAAATATTTTAAACTAATTCATCATGTTTAATAAATTTATTATACTAGAGAGAAAAATTTTGAACTTAAAGGAAAGTTTGATATTCTGTTAAACCTTTAAAGTAAGTTACCATACCATAAAATCACAAACAAAGTTTAGTACAAAACTTTTTAAACGATTTATTAAGAATGAAGTCATTTTTTTTAATCTACAAATGAAGGGTAATCCTTTCCCTGTTATTTATCTCTACCTCTCCACGTGTATATTTTCGTAATACATTCATCTGGTGTTTTATACAATTTGAACGAGAATACGTGTAGAGAAAAATTAGGTTTTATACAAAAGTTTTTCTATATTAACGTTACGTGAGATATATTTTTATAAAACAGACAACTCAAAGATTTTAAAGTAAAACAAAAGGAAAATGAAATTTGTTTGAAGTGTATCACCCATAAAATCACAAGTATAACAGTATTATATTCAATCCTTTTCTATAAAGTAAATTTATGGTTAATTTTTGTGATACTTTATATCAAAAGTTTAGGTATTCAGAAAACGTGTCTCATCGGTTTTTCTTCCGTGGACACATGGTCCTTCGAGAGGACAAGGGACGAAATATACAAGGGGCACAACCGGGGACTTAGAAGTATGGGTAATAACGAGTCTGTGTCTTTAATCTCAACCACACTAACCGGGGAAGAGACCCCCTTGAGGGAGACGTCAGCATTTGTGGATTGAAGGAATATAGGTCAAAGATGACTTCGAGTTCTTACTTACGACCCGACGACTGTAGTAACATGACAGTAATAAAATACCTTCATCGCTTTAGATTCTTTACTATTACCTTATAATATTAAAAAAATTAAACGTCGATAACTTATCACGGAAATTAATATCTTCGTTTACACTTGGTAGTAAAATTTTGAAAGACTGACCGTTGTACATTCTATTCATTGTAACGAATAAAACAGTTTCGTTCATTTGAGATTTTAATACTTTTGATAGATCACAAAATTAACGAGAAAAGATAAATTTACAAAAGAGATCACAACTTTAGTAAAAGAGATCTAACAATTTATAATGAGAAGAGGTCAAAGATTCCTATATTCCGTCTGTCCGTATCCTTAAGACACGGATAAAGGAGTATCGAAGTCTTCGATCTTCATACGATATAGGAAAAGAACGGAAAAAAGAGAACAAGTGGGTTTCCGAAACCACTAACGAAGGTTAAGTTAGAGTCCTGTGGTGTGACGTCGAGAAAGTCCTCTTAGATTATGATTAGACAGACGTAACCGACAAAACTTTCGTGTAACTTTTAGTCCAGTGGACATTATCTTAACATGGTGTCTACACACCGTCTCTTATATACTCATTTCCTTCCTGGTCCACTTGTTTCATTTTTTATCACCACCGTCCACCTCCCCAAAAATCCTTATGTTCTGTTTATCACTCAGAAAACGGAAATTTTGATCCTGAATTAACACGTTCTCTACCTTTTCTTTGGTTGTGACAAATCAAAGAGAACATGTTGTAAAATTTCAATTGAAATTTTAAAATTCTGTCAAAATCTAAATCATTTATAAACGTTTCTATGACGACTCAGGATATATAAGGTATAGGCAAAGGGAACGATTGACAAATGTACTCATACCACGTGATCAGTGTTAATTACTTATCTATACGTAATATTAATTGTTCAGGTATTCAAGATGTCTAAAGGACAAAAGGGAACGACGGGAAAATACCAAGGTATTAAGATAGGTCCTATAGTAATGTAAATCAACAGTACACAGAAATACGAGAAGAACCGACACTGTAAATAAGTCTAAAAAGAACGAAAACGACTGGAACTGTCAAGACTTCTTATGCCCACTCCATAAATCGTCAACGGGAGTTGACCCTAAACAGACTACAAAAAGAGTATTGATCTAACCTTCCTTCTGGTGATTCCATTTCAAGATAAGAATAGTAAAGTACAATTACCACATTATTTATTTACACTAAATAGTGACAACTACAATTGGAACTAGTATATCGAACTACATCACAAACAGTGGAAGAGATGACATTTTATTAGTAAAAATAAAAAGGAAATGTACGACATAAGAAACCTTCTTTCAGTGCCACACGTCGAAAATGAACTTCTGACCCCTACATTCGAGGTAGTGGAGTTCTTTCCCTATATATGTATTTAATCTTTAGAAGATTTATAACCTAAAAAACATAAGAGGTGACCAAAGAAATAAGTCAGTAGACAAGCATAATTATATAGGAACACCCAAATAAACTCCTCTCCTTGTAAAAACATTAAAAACTTTGATCTACGATGTCCGAATAGTACATATCAAGGATGTGGTTAGAGGTTTAGTCAGTGTAGAAGTTCCTCGTGGATAAAGAAGAGGTATCTTACCATAATCTTTGGTTCTAACCCGCGGTCCCCACGAACAATGAAGACCTCACACAAGATCCGGAAGTGTTCCCCTATACATATATCGTTAAGTAAATACGTGTGTAAAGATATGTATAAAGATGTACAACGGAAAAATTAAAAAAAGAAAAACATTGATGGACGAACTACAAGGGACTTGAAGGACCTAAACACTAAACCACAGACGGTAAATAATAACTTTCAAGAGACGGTAATAATTAAATTTATAAATAAGACGACACAAAAGGGAATAAAGAGGAAGAACCTACATCCTATAAAAGAAAACAGATGAAAAAAAGTAAGAAAAAAGAAGGAGAATCTTTCAAGTAATACACTTCAAAGATAACTGTATCGAAGTTCTAGTGACTGAAAAACGAACCGACACACATTAGATAGGTCATTTAATTAGTTTCAGTAAGAAGTAAAGACTACGTTACAAAGATTATACATCGTAAAGGAAAACTATTAAAGGATCTCAAAGGTAGAGAAACGAGTATTAACAGTACACAAAGACGTACAAAAGACGGAAAAGGTAATCTCAGAAGTGATATAATTAGTACTAATATAATGTAAGGATAGACTATTTAGGTTTTACATTCAGTATGAATTCAGACCAAGACTACGAACTAAACAGAGAAGTCTGACATAAAACAGAACGGAAAATAGCACGGAACATCTAACAAGAATTATGGTTTTATACAACATAGTCCGTTATATAATCAACTGTTAAATCCAATTACATCACAAGAACGGACCTCTTAGGGTCCCTACCCCCTCAGACCACCCGACGGCAGATACCCCAGCGTGTCACAGCCTGTGCTGACTTCGCTGAATCGTCGTCGTCGTCGTCGTCGAAACTCAACCTGAAACAAAGTACAACGACATCTACATCTTCGATCTATGAAGTTGATGGAGGCGACAGAAATAAAAACAGAGGAAAGAATTTAAGAGAGGTCTTTCAGACACGGAACGTTGGGAAAGTAACTAATAGACAAAAATAGTATAACGTCGAGACAACTACAATACCATTTCATACCATCTTTCGTTCAAAAGATATTAAAAGATCCATTTAAAGTTTGAAGATCATCAGGACACCAAGAAAGAACAATGAAAGTGGTAACAAAGAAGGAAAGGCGTAGAAAACTACTCTATATTTTTAACTTCCCCCAACCATATCGTCTTTACGAGAAGAAAGTACCGTGACCTCATTCAGTCACCATTTAGAGGGAGGGTGGAACAAAAAAGGACAACTACCGGTAAAATTAAATAAATAAATGTAAAATTTTTGGTAAATAATACGGTATCTTTGTAAATTATGTAAAATTTTTCATTTTTATGGTTTTTACTAAGAGAGACTAATTTTCCGTTACTTTAGTCTATAATTGTTATTATTTTCCCTCCCTCTGGGGGTTTGGATTGTTTGGACCTTAAATCTTTATAGAAAACTTGGCCTCTTTTATTGACTTTAATATTAGTATACTCCTTTTATTTTTACTACTTTTACGGTTACGAGTACAATACTAGTAGTTTTTTTTGGACACTAATTTTTTTTACTTCATAACAACTAAGTGTTACAACATAAGTCCAAATATCAACACAATCAAAGTCTACACACATATATATATGATATATATACATATATATCACATATATATACATATATATATATTTTACATAACTAATGGATTATATAATGTCATCTCATATTTTATTGAAAATACACGTGACCCTTTAGTTTTTTAACACACTGAACGAAATAACACTACTACACTATGGTTTATACACTATAAAGACTCCATACGTATACACACGAATACACACACACACACAATTTATTACCGGTAGGATTACTCACACTTCACTATAGAGTAATACCAAAACTAAATGTAAAGGAATTACTAATCACGTCAACTCGTAAAAAATACAAACTTATTTGTTTACCGAACAACCGGTAAAATATAGAAACCTCTTTACAGACAAGTTTAGAAAACGGTTAATAAAATTAGGTTAAAAATAATTAACAACATCCTCAGGAAGTACATAAGACTTATAATTGGTGAATATACTACACATTTGTAAAAGGAGGTAAAGTATCCAACGAAAAAGTGAGACAATTAGTACAGGAAACTACGTGTCTATAAAAATTAAGACCACTAGTCTAATAGATAAAGAAGTAAAGAACACGAAAACCACAGTATAGGTTCTTTAATAAGGGTTTAGGTCATAGAGATACAAAAGAAGATTCACAAAATATCGAAATCCAGAATTTAAACCCAGAAAATATGTACAAATCAATTAAAAACATACACTATATTTCATTCCCAGGGTGAAATAATGAAACGTACATCTATAAGTGTAAAGGGTCATACTAGACACTTTTCTGATAATAAAGGAGTAACTTACTAGAACCGTGAGAACATTTTTTAGTGCATCGATAAAAATTCAGCCAAAGGAGACCCTTTAAAACAAGGTCATCAGATACACAGATAGAAATATGGTCATGATGTTATAAAACTAATGACGTCGAAACATTACTAATGACATCCCAACATTATTCAAAGTTTTAGTCTTTCACACCTTGGAAGTTGAAACAAGAAATCCTAACAAACCGACGAGTTCCAGGGAACTCTAAGGTATACTTAATTTCCTACCTAAACAACCAAAGATCCCTATTTTTTCCTTTTGTACGACAAACCTTAAAAAAAAATCCCCCCAACCTTAAACTGTATTTAACGTAATTTCGACATCTAACGAAACCCATCATGACTGTAGAATTTTGTAATTAACAAGGTTAGTACTGATACCCCATAGAAATGTAAATAACTATAGAAATTAAATGAAGGTGTTTACAAATATTGAAAATCCCATGTTCAGAAAACAGAGGAACCAATTTATATACAGATACATAAAATAATAAAAACTACGATAATATTTACCTTGATGAAATTTCTAAAGAGAAAGTATGAGAAGCGACAATTAAATATCTCTGTGTTGAAAAACATATAAACACATATAACTAAAAATAAAGGACGTCGAAACGACTTAAAAGATAATTTGTTAAAACCCACACTTTGTAATCCCAAATGTTGTAAATTCTAGGATAATAGTCACTCGTCTCCAAGAAATAAAGGTTAAGTCTACGGAAAATAAAATAAAAATAACTGATTAAAGAGACCGAACCTAAAGATCATAATACAACTTGTCTTGACCACTTTCGTAAACAGAACAAAGACTAGAATCTCCATTTCGTAACTTGAAACTGGTTATTCATACAATCGACACCAGAAAAGTATACACCAGAAATAATAAAACTCTATCAAAGGAAGGTAAAGATTAAACACTTTCCTAAAACTTAAAGTATTTTATTAAGAAGACATAGTTAACTCTACTAGTTCATTAAAGTGGGGGAAGTAGAACAATTACACAAGATAATGTAGTTAACTAAACATATAACTTGGTAGGGACGTAACGTCCTTATTTAGGATGAACCAGTACCATACGTACGTACGATTTAGTGAAATCAGTACAGGTTGAGACACTAGGGAACCTGATATCGGAAGGTCCGAGGAGATAATTACCCCAAGAGGTCCGTTCTTATGACCTCACCCAACGGTACGGGAGGAGGTCCCCTAGAAGGTTTGGGTCCCTAGTTTGAAGAGATATACAGAGGACGTAACCGTCCACTCAAGAAATGGTGATCACGGTGGACCCTTTAGGTCAGTACCATATGTTAAGAATATTATAATAAAACTTGAGACAAACAATGATAAAACAACTCTTACAGACGTAACTATAAGTAATCCGTATAACCAAACAATAAAATAAAGAACATCACAGAAACAGACCGAAACCACAGACCCATCACGACTGTAGTATTTTTTACTCAAACTTTCAGAAACCAGGAGAAACTCAAAAAAACCTTCTCAAATTTCTTCTAACGGTAACTAAAAAATTTACAAGTCGTCACTTCAGTAGACCAAGACCTCAAAAGACTTTCTAAAACGTAATGACTAGGTCAGAGAAATGATCAATATCTAGACAAGCATAAAAGTTAAATAAGTATAAGTTACATTTAATATTGGTTTTCTCTCATCCCTACAGATTATAGGACCTTTGTATGTCGGATGGTTCTAACTAAGTACTTAGGAAAGGGGGAAAATTACCTCCTCCGAGACTGAAGTGAAGGGTCCCTATCGAGAAGTTAACGAGGATAGTTTCTACGTTCCTTAAGAAAGATACTTGTGGACTGTTCAAAGTGACCGTAATGGTGTTTTCACACTCCCAAGGAGTTTCTGACGTCAGAAGTAACAAAGAGAGAATGTATGATCAGAAATTTATCTTCCAACAGTTCTTAATAGTCCATTTCCAAAGATGGTCGGACACCGAGATCATCGAAGACGAGGTCTATTCGTCTAAAACTGTTATTGAAAGACCTAAATGGGCAAAGTGGTTTAGAGTCCCATCTTTAAACAGGACGTTCAGTAAAGAGATACAGGTCTTTGTGTGTGTGTGTGTGTGTGTGTGTGTGTGTGAGTGTGTGTAACTAAATAAATAAAAATTAAACAAGTAAAAAAGTACAACATTATTACTCTTACTTTTGAAAATTGAAGAAGTGGACTACCGTCATTTTGGTCGTCAAGTTTAATCGAATTTAAAACAACAACAACAAGACACCAAAGAGGTTCTCTAAAGAGTCAACTATCAATGGAGATTACCTTTAAAGGGGAAAGGAGGTGAATACGAAAGGGAATTACAAGGAAGAATGTACCAAAGAACTGAAAAAAGGACTTTTAATGGAAATATAGTAAAATTAAAAACAGTAAACGTGAGGGAAAGAGAGAGTCCAGAGGACAAAAGATTAACATTTACGGTCTTAATCTAATACTGTTAAAGTATTAAGTGAACAGGGAAGAAAGTCGTATGGTATGGACCTGTACTTAAATTTTATCCCTTACAACTGAGTTCAGAAGCTCTTTTTAACTAAGACAACTAGTAAAGTTCCGATAAAAACCGACTTGAAGACTTTTTTAAGATTAAGACCCAAAATACACATAAAAGAATAAGTTACGAATAAAGAACAGTAAGGAATAATAATACAAAAGTACAAATATTTAGTATTTATACCTTTTTAATGATTATGTTAGGTAAGAACTTTTGAAGAGACTATGAAATCGAATTGCAAAAGTTTTAATTAAGAATAATTTTTACTTAAGTTAGAAACCAAAGAAACCCTAATACGATGACATAATATAGGATGAGATAGTTATTTTTCCTCGCTCTCTACTGATCTTATTGAAACCCGAAGACAATCTAAGTACATTTATAACTTAATTATTATAATTTAATGACTTTCCTTAGTACCTACATTCTGAATCAATAACGTATTTAAACTCACGTACAATGTAAGTTATCTCGACTTTAGAAATTTGTGACTTTCTTTATTTCCAAGACTCAACAGGAAATTTAAAAGCGAAAAACATACGACGGACATATAGGATAATCATTCTAACATTCATTGTACACACACAGAAATCGTTTTGTGAACACGTGGTAACAACACTATTTATGTCACTGGACACCTCCTGATTTTCCCCTTTGTGATCGGATATCAGAAAGACTTTCGTCGTATATTCATACCATACCAACTGACTCACTCCCTTTCAGTGAATTAGCACAGGTCGAGAAACGTTGGGGTACCTGATATCGGACGGTCTGAGGAGACAGGTACCATAAGAGGTCCACCCATCACCAAGGGAAGATGTCCCCTAGAAGGGTTGGGTCCCTAGTTTGGTCCAGAGGGTGTCACGTCCACCTAAGAGATGGTAGACTCGGTGGACCCTTCGGGTTACCGTACCAATCAGAATATATCAAACCATCCCTAGGACTGATTTATAGTTTATACTTAATGGTGTTGTAGTAACATGTCAAATTAAGTCCGAAATCTTCCCTCAATGTTATATATTTATATCCGGATTGTGCTCTAAGTCAAGTCAAGTCAACGAGTCAACACAGACTGAGAAACGCTGGTGTACTTAGCGTCGTGTGGTCCGAAGGGACAGAAGGTGGTTGAGGACCTCAAATGAGTTTGAGTACAAGTAACTCAGCCACTACGGTAGGTTGGTAGAGTAGGAGACAGTAGGGGAAAGGAGGGCGGAAGTTAGAGAGGGTCGTAGTCCCAGATAAGTTTACTCAGTCGATAATCGTAGTCCACCGGTTTCATGGTCTCAAAGTCGAAGTTGTAGTCAGGGAGACTACTTATAGTCCTGACTGAAGGAAATTCTACCTGACCAACCTAGAGGAACGTCAGGTTCCCTGAGAGTTCTCCGAAGAGGTTGTGGTGTCAAGTTTTCGTAGTTAAGAAGCCGCGAGTCGAAAGAAATATCAGGTTGAGAGTGTAGGTGTGTCCTGATGACCTTTTTGGTAACGAAACTGATCTGTCTGGAAACAACCATTTCATTACAGAGAGGAAAAATTATAAGACAAATCCAACCAGTATTGAAAAGAAGGTTCCTCGTTCACAAAAAAAACAAACAAAAAAAAAGAAGAAGAAGAAAAAAAAAAAATTAAAGTACCGACGTCAGTGGTAGACATCACTAAAACCTCGGGGGGGTTTATTTGAGACAGTGACAAAGGTGACAAAGGGGTAAGCAAACGGTACTTCACTACCCTGGTCTACGGTACTAGAAGCAAAAGACTTACAAATCGAAATTCGGTTGAAAAAGTGAGAGGAGAAAAAGTCAAAGTAGTTACCCGTGAAATCAAGAAGTGAAAGACGGTATTCCCACCACAGTAGACGTATAGACTCCAATAACTACAAAAAGGACCGTTAGAACTAAGGTCGAACACAAAGTAGGTCGGTTCGTAAAGAGTACTACATGAGACACACATTCAATTTATTCGTCCCACTGTTATATGTCGGAACTGCCTAAGGAAAAGGATAAACCTTGGTTAGACATAAAAGTACAGGTCAAGATTGACAACGAAGGACTGGACGTATGTCTAAAGAGTCCTAAAGAGTTCCACCAGACCATAAGGGTAGATAAATTCTTAAAAGGTGTCAAACAACACTAGGTATGTCTGTTTCCGAAACCGTATTAGTTATTTCGTCTTCATCTACAAAAAGACCTTGAGAGAGTGAAAAAACTACGAGGTAGTCTACAACCGTTAAACTAAAGACCAAGGAAACGGAAAAGATTTAGGTCGAACTTGTAGATCTTCAAGTACCAAGTACATGACAACTTAGAACCGAACCTCTTAAAACTCGTAATAAAAGAATCACACACTCTACTCACGTTAACACATCATCAAACTCGTAAGAAACCGTAACGGAAAGAAAACGGATTGTAAACTCCAATGCCATGGAATTTTGATTTATATTAATAGTTTTATACTACCAAAGAATTAATATTATTATTTTGTTAGGTTAACGTTTGATTTCGTTATATTTGATATAACACCAGTAGGGATGAGATGACACACACTTTGAATACTCTTCCAATCAGTGTTTTATGTCGTTTAATGAGTATCTATTTAGTGGACTATTTGACGAGATCCAAATAATGAGAATTATAGCTATTTAGGGTGTTTTAGGTTTCTTAAATTAAAGTCGATCTCAAAACGTTTACCTTTGTGGATATTTCTCCGTATAAAATTCTAGATCATTAAGTCTGTGTCAATAGAGTCAACCATCTAAAGTAATTGAACCTATATTTATATATATATATATATATATATATATGTGTGTGTGTGTTAAATATTCCTAAAATAAAAACAATATTGTTTTATATTGTCATAAAACAATATTGTTTTTATTTTAGGAATATTTAACATGGATGTATTAATCTTATTTACTCCATCCCTTATATAAAAGATTCAGATACGTAATCAGTGAGTCAACACGGGTTGACAAACACTGATTTCGGACTGTTCGAGGAGACAGGTACCCTAAAGGGTCTGTTCTTATAACCCCATCCAACAGTAAAGGATGAGGTCTCCAGAAGGGGTGGGTCCCAAACTCGGGTCCAGAGAACGTAACGTCCGTCTAAGAAATGGTAGACTCGGTGGCCCTTTCGGAAAAGATTCAGATACACAACATTCATATAGGATAAATTTTATATCATTTTCTATATATATATATATGTATAAATTTATATATTCTATTCGTTTTTATTACAATCACAAATTGTGAACCCAATTTTAAAAGAATTCCTATTTTAAAATAAAAGTATTGTATGTTTATCCTTACATTTTTCTGTCACAACATTTCTTTTTTAATTTGTAAATCTTCAATTTATAATTTTTTTGTATTACCCACGACCCATTCAAATTATATTAAAAGTCACTTTCCGTAATTAAATCTGATCTTCTTTAGTACTCAATCGATTTGTTATTTTGTCTTTACAAGCACTTTACTTTCACTTTTCACTTCAGCGAGTCAGTGCAGGTTGAGAAACGTTCCGGTACCTGACATCGGATGGTCCGAGGAGGTAGGTACCCTAAAAAGTCTGTCCATATGACTCACCTAAAATAAATCTTAAAATTTTTATACACATATAAAACAACTATATATCAACTGTACATTCTGTATCCAATAAATTTTTCTTTTTGAGTTTATTTGGTTATTTTCTTTTTGAGTCTGGTAATTATGTGATTAAAATCCCAGGACCACGATCTATTACATTCACGAATCTTCTTCATAATAAAAGTTACCCCTTAAAAGTAAATCAATAAAAAGTATATACGAATAACTTAATATTTTCAGAAGTTTAATGGATAAGTTTTATATTGGCCCGATTTAGTTAGTCTTGTCATCCCCCCCTTTACTGTTATTTGTCCTTAATTGAGTGTAATTCTAAATTAACTCGAATGAGGTCCCCAATCTATATGTAGAGATGTACTTTGTGTAATTATAATCTAACACTATCCAACCGTCCCTATTTTCAGAACCCGGATTACAACTGAAAACTTTCTTTTTGGAAACAAATGGATTTAATACCATTATAAATCATTGTTATAAGACTCGGTTAAATCATTTTAAATGTCATTATCTTATTTTAAAAGACCATGATTTTTAAAAAAGAGGAATCCATAAGGTCTAAACGATACCGATGAAAATTGATCCTAAAAAGATCCTCAATATTTGTCTCTTTTATATTTTCGGAATACATTTCTTATATATCTATTCGGAACATTTATAAAAGACCCTCAATGAACACATATATAGTCATTAACTCTTATACCAACAAAAACACACACTGTCCTGTCTCTACCTTTGTTTCTATAGTAAAATCGGAGTGTTTCTCATTCCGCTGATTAACGTTAAGATTCATGATGATTTAATAATAACTAAAATATGGGTAAATTAATGAGTTTGTTAATCCTCTTTAACTTATTATGAATCTTAAAATTTAAGTAGTAGAACGAAAACTGTTCCGGTCCTGTCATAATGTGAAAGTTAATGATCGGGAGAGTCGTGAGAAGTAAAGTTTCAAAGAGAGTTTATTCCAGGTACTCATATTTAAAGTAGGTAGTATGTAGGTATAGAAAAGACTATCCATAACGTACTACTATGGTAGAAAATGAAAAAAGAAAAGATAACGAGGGGAATCCAGACTTTTAGTTTCCTACATCACCTCAATGTTGAGGGTAGAATAAGGTGTTCAAGACTCCGAAACCACTTTAGTCCTTTGGGTACCCTTCAACCGGTGGATACTGAAACTTGGGTCACGATGTAGAAGAGTACTCTATTACGTTTTAGACTTTTAATATTTGATGACTTAAATTGAACTCCTTTGTACTCAAACCAATCCTTTTTTTTTTAATGGGGACTTATCTCTCACATAAAGGGTAAAATGAAAGATCCTCTGTCACTCAAAATTTCAAGTAACCACTTAAATTAAAAAGTACCTGTTAAAACTAGTCATGCCACGTTAAACGTAGTTAGTTAAATTATAGTTATGTCTAGATTTTTTTTTTCCCATTTTTTACCAAACAAATGACTCACTACGTAAATGTCTTAGAACATAGTATAAAAACTTTCTAAGATTGGAGTAGTAGTATAAATACTAAACCTCATCTTTAACTTTTAACAGAGATACTGGAGGATGAAATACACTCTAAAGGATGTAATTACGATATGTAATCTCAAAGGTAACAAATACAAACTAAAATTGTACTGTTTATTAGTGTTCATCTAAATTGTTACAAACTAATTTTTATCTTAAGATATTGCTTAGTTGATGTAATCAAATACTTTGTAACCGTGTAACGTAATAAATAAAATATATACTGGCTGGAGGAATGTCATATCTAAGTACATCCGAACGTTTATAATAAGTACAGGATGGAAGAGATCCTTCAGAAAAATTTACACTAAGTAAGATAAAGAACATGGAGAGAGATTAAAGATTGAGGAAGGGGTAGTAGAGGTTTATATGTACCGAGGATATATAAATCGTCCGAAGGGACCACCGAGTCTCCTATTTCGCAGACGGACGTTACACCCTCTGGGCCCAAGCTAGAGACCCGGTCCTTCTAGGGGACCTCTTCCTTTTCCGTTGGGTGAGGTCATAGGAACGGACCTCTTAGGGTACCTACCTCCTCGGACTATCTGATGTCAGGTGCCCGAGTGTCTCTCAACCTGTACTGGCTCGTTGAAGTGAATACATAAATCGTTGCGTAAAGAATAAACTTACAGTAAAATAAAGTGATATTTGAGAAGTCTATTATAGTAGAAACGAAGGTGTTGTCAAAATAAGTCGTGAGTGTCAAATCAGTAGTCATTTAGACCTATAAGTGAAATACATAACAAGAATTAAAGTGTTGTAACTTCGACAGACACCAGTTATACTTACTCACCACAACCGAAGTAAATAAGGAAGTAAATATTTGGATAAATAAAAAGTTACGTATTTCATAACTCACAAAAAATATTCGGTTCATCAGACAAGATCCTTGAACCCTAAATTCTATCCATGTAAGAACCAGGTTTACTCAAAAGAGTGTCAAGACCTTGGACTTTTCAGGTTCCGGTTCCACGATGAAATAAGGACCGCTCTCGAGAAAGTGTCTAATGACTACCGGTGAAAAAATCACACGGAAATGTCCCAGAAAGGAAACAGGGACACGTACGTCATTCTCTAAAGTTCTAAAGACCACAGAGAAAAATATTCCCGTGATTAGGGTTTACTCCTGGGGTGGAAGTATTATAGAATATAGTCATTAACAGTGGGTCTCTTGGTAGAGGTTTATAGTAGTGTAACCGGAAAGTCAAGTCAAGTCAAGTCAAGTAAGCGAGTCAGCACAGGCTGAGAAACGCTAGGGTACTTAGTGTCGTGCGGTCCGGAGGGACAGGTAGTGGTTGAGGGCCTCAAGTGAGTCTGAGTGCAGGTAACTCAGGCACTACGATAGGTCGGTAGAGTAGGAGACAACAAGGGAAGAGGAGGACGGGGGTTAGGGAGGGTCGTAGTCTCAGAAAAGGTTACTCAGTTGAGAAGCGTACTCCACCGGTTCCATAACCTCAAAGTTGAAGTCGTAGTAAGGAAGGTTTCTTTAGGGTCTCGACTAGAAGTCGTACCTGACCAACCTAGAGGAACGTCAGGTTCCCTGAGAGTTCTCAGAAGAAGTTGTGATGTCAAGTTTTCGTAGTTAAGAAGTCGTGAGTCGAAAAAAGTATCAGGTTGAGAGTGTAGGTATATACTGGTGTCCTTTTTGGTATCGGAACTAATCTACCTGGAAACAACCGTTTCATTACAGAGACGAAAACTTATACGATAGATCCAAGCAGTATTGAAAAGAAGGTTCCTCATTCACAGGAAATCAAAGTCCCGATGTCAGTGGTAGACGTCACTAAAACCTCAGGTTTTTTTGTTTCAGACTGTGATGAAGGTGACAAAGGGGTAGATAAAGGGTACTTCACTACCCTGGTCTACGGTACTAGAATCAAAAGACTTACAACTAGAACTTCGGTTGAAAAAGTGAGAGGTTAAAGTGAAAGTAGTTCTCCGAAAAATCAAGGAGAAGTACAGACGGTATTCCCACCACAGTAGACGTATAGACTCCAATAACTATAAAGAGGGTTGTTAGAACTAAGGTCGAACACGAAGAAGGTCGGGTCACAAAGAGTACTGCATGAGACGTATATTCAATTTAACCGGAAATCCGTAGTTGTATACTTAAAATTCTTTCGTATTTGTAGGTCAAGTATAACACGAGATTGTTTCAAACGTAAAAATGACTATGAATTTACACTTCTCACCCATTTGAGACCCTCAACCACTACCTGTCCCTCCGGACCGTACGACGTCAGGTATCCCAGTGTTTATCAACCTGTACTGCCTCGTTAACTTGACTTGACTTTTCACTTCTCTTTACAGTTACGATTCCATCTATTTTTACAAAAATACTTCCGAACCCAATCTTTTGTTTCTAGTAAACTAATTGATTTCTTTTGGGTTAGTACAATCTCGGACCATTTCTTTGTCTTTCACTTTCACTTCAACGAGTCAGGACAGGCTGAGAAACGTTAGGGTACCTGACATCGGATGGTCCGAGGAGACAGGTACCCTAAAAGGTCCGTTCTCATGACCTCACCCAACGGTAAAGGAAGAGGTCCCTATAAGGGTTGGGTCCAGAGGGCGTAACGTCCGTCCGTGAAATGTGAAACTTAGTGGTCCCTTTGTTTGTCACCTCACCGTATTTTATATCTATTTTCTCTCCCTCTTCAGTATAGTATTCTAAACATTATAACCTGAGTTAATATTTTCTTTTTATCATCACTGTCTCAAGTTCGTCCCCTCACGGTATTAGAGGATACAAGGAAAATTTATATAATCACGTTTAATTCAGACTTTCGTGTACTCTCATATACGTTCTTTATTAACACCAAACATGATCTTGTCAAGATTGTTTCAACTTCACTTTTTGGAACTCTTTATAAGTCCGAAATCGTTAGTTAATTGGACATTAGTCCTCCCACACTTTTACTTACGAAGAGAAAGATATTTCAAGTATAAAGACCGTACTTTTAGAGGACCATATAATGACGGTTCGTCATTCTGTCCTTGAAAATCTCCCCGCACTTGTACTTCAGGTAAAGACTTACAACAAGGATTAAAACCTTCTTACACAGAAAAAGAACCTGATTAAAGTGATAGAACTTGACTCTTGAGGGGTCTAATGTATTTCTAACTCTGGGACCGTATTGTAAAAATGGTGGAAGTCTTCCTTGATATCAGGATACGGACTGAGTCCTAAGATCTTAACCCGGGAACGGTAAAGGGTTCTTCCCTCAAGTGATTAAATATGGCTCGTACTTTAGTCTTATCCGTTGACTCACGTTTAGTGTGAAAGATCGTTGACGTTCAGAGTCAAAATAGACGGGGGGTTAAAACTTGTAGTTTTACAACGTACAAACACTTAAAAGAGAGTAAGCCTGTAAGATACGGGGGTCTCAGTGAGGAGAGAAGACTTAGCGATAATGTGAAAGGTTTGATGAGACGTAATAGAAACCTTTAAAGTTATAAGCGAAAAGGAAAATTACTAGATCAAGAAATTTGACTAGTCGTAGAACCGGGGATAGGGTTTAATTAGAAATGGACAGTAGTATCCATTACGAACAATAGTGGTGATCGACGTTGATACCAAGTAAGTATACTATCAAAATACACAAATTGTATCGATCCGATAGTCGAGTCAAGTCAAGTTAACGAGTCAGCACAGGTCAAGAAACGCTGGGGTACCTGAAGTCGTACGGTCCGGAGGTACAGGTAGTGATTGAGGACCTCAAGTGCGTTTGAGTACAGGAAACTCAGCCACTACGGTAGTACGGTAGAGTAGGAGACAGTAGGGGAATAGGAGGGTGGAAGTTAGAAAGGGTCGTATTCCAAGACAATTTACTCAATGAAGAAGTGTAGTCCACCAGTTTAATAACCTCAAAGTAGAAGTTGTAGTCAGGAAGATTACTTATAAGTCCTGACTAAAGGAAATCCTACCTGACTAACCTAGAGGTACGACAGGTTCCTTGAGAGTTCTCAGAAGAGGTTGTGGTGTCAAGTTTTCGTAGTTAAGAAATCGTGAGTCGAGAGAAGTATCAAGTTGAGAGTGTAGGTATGTACTGATGACCTTTTTAATATCGAAACTGGTCTACCTGGAAACAACCGTTTCATTACAGAGAGGAAAAATTATACGACAGATCCAACCTGCATTGAAAAGAAGATTCCTCGTTTACAAAAAAAAAAAAAAAAAAAAAAATTAAAGTACCGACGTGAGTGATAAACATCACTAAAACCTCGGGGGGGGTTTTATTTGAGTCAGTGACAAAGGTGACAAAGAGGTAGATGAACGGTACTTCACTACCCTGGTCTACGGTACTAGAATCAACAGACTTACAACTCAAAATCCGATTGAAAAGGTGAGAGGAGAAAGTGTAAGTAGTTCTCCGAGAAATCAAGAAGAAGTAAAAGACGGTATTTCCACCACAGTAGACGTATAGACTCCAATAACTATAAAGAGGGTCGTTAGACATAAAGTTGAACCGATATAGGTCGGGTCATAAAAAATATTACATGAGACGTATATTCAATTTATTCGTCCCACTGTTATATGTCGGAACTGTATGAGGAAAGGGTTAAACATTGGTCAGACAACAAAGTACAGGTCAAGATTGTAACGAAGGACTGGACGTATATCCAAGGAGTTCTCCGTCCAGTCCACCAGACCGTACGGATAGAGAAAGTCTTAAAAGGTGTCAAACAACACTAGGTATGTCAGTTTCTGAAACCGTATCAGTTATTTTGTCTTCATAAAAAGACCTTGGCAGAACGAAAAAACTATTTGGTTGCCTACAACCTTTAAACTAGTGACCAAAGAGACGGAAAAGATTTAGGTCGAACTTGTAAACCTTCAAGTACCAAGTACATGATAACTCCGGACTGAACCTCTTAAAACTCGTAATGAAACGATCACACACTCTACTCACGTTAACACGATATCAAACTCGTAACAAACCGTAACGGAAAGAAACCTTAACCTTACTTTTGACTGTAAAAGGTCACGACACCGGTGACGACTCAAAAGGTTTAAACGTCCGTATAACTCACGTCGTGAAAGTGTCGTAGTAGAAAGTCCTAAACTTTATCGAGTTGACCTTAAGGTAAAGGAGGTGATCGAAACAAGTATCACTACGAAGGATTCCAGGTGAACTGAAGTGTAAGGTCCTACAGACCGAGATCCACTCACTAGTGTGATAGTACTAATAGACCCAGTACTTCTAGAACAAACATATCAAGAAGATATAAGAACGGTGGAGAAGAATTGTAGAAGACGAAGATAATCCAGGTATGGTATAGACAGGAAATAACATGGATAGAAACTTACTTTACAAGGGAAGTTCTTATACAAATTAAAAGAACTTCGTCAGAGATCAGAAAGGGTAAGATAACAAAAGGAGACGAAGAAACGTGACTAGTGACTCCTTCCGAAAGAACAGAGAGGAACGATAAGAAACCTTGAGACGTAAGTTTACCCATATAGAAAGGAAAAGAGAAAACGGAAAACGAAGAGAAGAAAAGTGTCGATAAACATTCCGGAACAGTCTGTTGGAAAAACTGAAAGAAAAAGAACCAGTACCAGAACTAGGGATAGAGGACATGTTACAGTACTTAGGAACAGGTATCAAGAAGTTCACGAGACAGATAGTTTAGATTAGGGAACTTAGATAAAGAGTGAAGGTGACATATTGACATTTTACACCAGGTGACTTCTTCCCTTACTGTTTGGTGAATTCATAAGAAAGGAACTCTTGGGGTACTTATCATACTATTCCGTTTTTATATCCTGTGACTTTTTACTTGAGAGGTCTAACCATCCACGGGTTATACGAGGACCTCTAGTCACCTTTTTACTGAGGTCTTTCTTACTTCACTGTCTCGGTTTCATTTTTGTCGTGGGTCAACACCTACACTGACCACTACCTTCATTTCACACTACGACATTTCTCTTTATAACGTGTCCTTGGACATTACAATCCAAGTACTCAGTTCCGTTTAACCTTCACAAACTTGTCCACTACCGTTCTCACTTACAACTGCAAAATCCTTAGTCGTTTGATTTTACCCGACCTTACCCACTTAAATTGAGTCTACTGGTAATATAGATGATGACATCTGTGTCATATAGATGTTCTATATGATATGAAGATATAGATGATCTTAGGGAATCTTCTTTGTCTCATCGGTATTATCAGTTGGTTTCTCAGACATTACGTCATGAACCTATTTTAGAGTTTTTGTTGTATTACTAAAGACAAGCAAAAGTTCCGTTTTGTAAGTTATAGTGTCATTAGATTTAGACACGGGACTGGTCATTACGACTTTTTCGACTTCAACTTACCAAGATACTTCTGGATGTTCTGGACGATCTTGATTGTGGGTTTTTTCTACAGGAGAAGTATTATCCCCTGACCTTACGTTTACATCCTTCAGTTCTTTATGGACCTCATTATCCGTATAAATCGGAATCTCATATCTTACCTCGTCCCGTTTCAGACTCAAAACGGTTCTATTGCGTGACCAGTATGGTTTGTGGGAGAAGGTCGTTACATTCTCTTCTAAGATGTGTACCTGTAGTACTCTACCAGCTATGACTTTAGTATAACTAATATAAGAAACATCGGTTACTACCTCTTCGAGATATGTCAGTCGTTTTTGTTCTGGTCCTCGACTGACACCGAGTCCAGTATTTGAGGAATTACGGTTTAAGTCTGAATTTAACTTCTTTCATCCCTTTTGGTGATCTGGTAAGTCCATACTGGATTTAGTTTAGGGAATCCTAATATGTCGATCCGATATCATGGGTTAATAAGTTTGTTTTAGATTAGACCATAGCGACACTTCCATAAAACATCTATGAAATTTCCTACTGGAACTTAATAATAGTCACCTGGAGTACGTTAGTTAACTTTCCGGTATATACTTTTTAACATCAAAAGGATGTCTTCTTTTTTAATATGGAGTTCAGAAACCGCAGTCGAGAATCGGTTCTCTCCGTAGTAAGCCGGTCAAATGGGACACTCAAAGTCTAAACGGTCGGGGTCTTTACTTAATGTATTCGGATAAAGAAACTTTATTAAGAGGAGGGAGAGTAGAGAGAGAAGGGGAGAGGAGAAAGTGACGGGGAGAGAGAGAAAGAAGAGAGAGAAGGAGGGAGATAGTAAGTATTCACACACACATACACACACACACACGTGCAGACATCACTAGCGGTATTTCAAGTAAGTCCGTAAGGACATTCTACAATACTTTTTTAGGCTTACTCTAAAAACTGGTTGGGGTATAAATATAAACACACACACACACACATATCATAACTATGGAAATCTATCTAGACTAATATTTACATATCTCTAAATATTTAAATATGTATCTGTAAGTATTTATGTGTGATTGTGGGTATAGGGTGACCAAGACGAAGATGAAAAGACCTCTTGGGACTGATCGTGTTGTAGAGAGAGAGACTCGAGATGGATTACAAGAAAATTGAGGTCACTCTAACTAGTAAAGAAGAAAGTGAATAAAGACACGGAAACTAAAAGAGAGAAGAAGGGAATGGTTCAAATTTAAAATAATTTAATTTTATTAGTGAGGGAACTTATATATACGAGTCAACGGAAAAGAGAACACAAGAATAAGTATAGTTGAACCTTTAAAATGTAAGAACCAATTCGGATTGAGTTGTGTTGAGACGTATGTGTGGACGTCGGTAAGTTTACTTGTATCTACCTCTTTTCGTGGTATCAGTGTGACTAAACGGAGTACAATTTAATTACCGATTCTTCGAGTACACCCGAGAATTACAAAGAACAGGTAAATGTAAGGGTTACAGGATCTACCCATCAAATGTAGAAAAGATGAGTTTACTGACGGTTTAGGTGTAAGACGGGCTTATGGGAAAAGTGGGTAGTTTAAGAACTCTATTTACTAACTTGAGTCTGCATTACATTATTATTGTAGACGTAATTAGTTCTTACATAAATCGATATTTGTTCTCTGTTGAGGAAGGATATTGTGGACGACGAGGATGATCTACGACAAAAGTATTTAGGTCCGTCTTCTTCTCCCTTTCCGGTCTTTTGTATCTCCCGTTTTCTGTTTTCGTAGTATGGTTCTCTTAAACGGATAAAATTTTCTACAAAAGGTCTTCAAAGGTACTAGAAAGTATATTTATAGTACCTAATCTTAACTCAATGTATCAGTGAAGGTTAACGTTCCGTTAAATCCCTCAACTAATAGAAATTGTAGCGACGTTTCTTGTTTAAGTCACAAAAGCCGACAAAGTAAACCCTAAAAAAAGAAAAATATTTCTTTTCACTTTCACTTCAGCGAGTCAGCGCAGGCTGAGAAACGCTGGGGTACCTGATATCGGATAGTCCGAGGAGATAGATACCCTAAGAGGTCCGTCCTCATGACCTCACCCAACGGTAAAGGAAGAGGTCCCCTAGAAGGTCTGGGTCCCTAGCTTGGGCCCAGAGGATGTAACATCCGTCTACGAAATGGCAGACTCGGTGGTCCCTTCAGGAATATTTCTTTTTTCCCTATTATTTACGATCTATCGTTAACTGTCAAAGTATATTTGATGTTTGTAATACGTATATTTAACGTTATTACCCTAATAATAAAACGACTTTTACGTCATATGTTTTTAGTTAGTTTTTAAATAATATTAATAAATTTTATAAATGTTTCATCATCACTCGTATGTACAAGTAGACGAGTCAGTACAGACTGAGAATCTCTGGGGTACTTGATATCGAGTGGTCCGAGGAGATACCTTAAAGGTTCCATTCTTATAACCTCACCCAACGGTAACGGTAGAGGTCGTTTCACATCCCATACATGATTATTAAACTTAAGGTTATTTTCTAAAATATAAAATCATTGAAGGCTAGGGTAGTGAGGTACCCTTTATCTACCCTTTTGTCACCTTTGTCACAGTCTCAAATAAAACCCCCCGAGGTTTTAGTGACGTCTACCACTAACGTCGGTACTTTAATTTTCTGCGAATGAGGAACCTTCTTTTCAATACTGGTTGGATCTATTGTATAAGTTTTCGTCTCTGTAATGAAACGACTGATTCCAGACAGATCAGTTCCGATACCAAAAAGGTCATCAGTACATATCTACACTCTCAACCTGACACTTCTTCCGACTCGTGACTTCTTAACTACGAAATCTTGACACCACAACCTCTTCTGAGAACTCTCAGGGAACCTGACGTTCCTCTAGGTTGGTCAGGTAAGACTTCCTCTAGTTAGGACTCTAAATAAACCTTCCTTACTACGATTTCGACTGAGGTCATGAAACCGGTGGAGTACGTTTCTCAACTGAGTAACCTTTTCTGAGATTACGACCCTCCCTAACCGACGTCCTCTTCTTCCCCTGCTGTCTCCTACTCTACCAACCTACCGTAGTGACTGAGTTACCTACGCTCAGACTCACTTGAGACCCTCAACCACTACCTGTCCCTCCGGACCGTACGACACTCAGTACCCCAGTGTTTCTCAGCCTGTACTGACTCGCTGACTTGACTTGACTTGACTTGTAACAACATCCTTAAGATTCACCATCTTAAGGTAAGAGGTATTATTTCTATCTAATTAAGTTACTCTTTCACATTGTATATCTTTTTATTTCAAAGAAGTATTTCTATGGGTGTTGTTTTAAACTCATTTAAATCTCAGATAATTAAGGGTCAAATTATTCTCACTTTATTTTAAAATCAAAAAACAATGAAAACACCCCCTTACCCTCTTTTTTTTTAAATTTTGTTTTAATAAGATTTTATCAGATCTCATTTTACATACTTTACTATCTTTAGGTTACGGTTTTTTATATTTATTAAGATTTGTTGACGTGATGGTCTAGAATGCTAAATAATATTTTAATGTTATCCGCTTCCTCTTTCTAGTTGCAGT
Organism: Capra ibex; assembly: GCA_006410555.1. Classification (NCBI taxonomy): domain Eukaryota; kingdom Metazoa; phylum Chordata; class Mammalia; order Artiodactyla; family Bovidae; genus Capra; species Capra ibex. The sequence continues at coordinate 34,501,399 of SJYO01037955.1, forward strand.
GTTTTACCTTCCACTTTCCTTCTTTTATATAAATAGTTGATTTATAATCTACAAACTATTTATGAACTAAAATTAATTTGACATGTAAAATTAAAATGGTACGGGAGGAAGAAGGTTTTTTACCTCTGAAGACTTCATATCGACACCCGGAGGTTAATTCTCTTTACGTGAATATACAATCTAATAAATTTTTCAATATTTCATAGAAGACTAGAAACTCAAATAAATAAATAAAAAAATGACATATAAGAGAATTGGGAACCTTGGATATTTTATTACATAACGTTAGAGATTTTTCATAATTTTTCATGTCACCTCCACTGTTAAAGTATTCAAGATATCTCTATCGTTATAACAAAGTCCGTCATCAGATTTCTTCACAAATATTTCTTAAAATATAAATTTTAGTTAAGATTTTTTATTAGTTAACGGGTTTAGGTTTTTAAACCCATCCCGTCATCTCTAATTCCATTTTCGTCCCGATTCAGAAAGAAAGGGTTCGATCGAGAACTGTGACAGTAACGAAAAGTTTGAGAGTAGATATAAGTCCGGGTCACGGGTCAGAAGAATTTAGTCTTAAGAATGAAACCCTAATAACTGTTGGGTTATAATGGAAAGAAAATGGACATAATACAGGGAGACGACGGGAGTAGACCATTTGAGACTAAGTTGAAGATATAACAACTTTGAAGGAGAATCCCTTTATGAACCGTAACACTTGTCAAAACATCAAAAAAAAAAAAAAAAAAAAAATTAGTCATACACAACTCAAAACTGAAAAAGTTCAGAAACATTTTTTATATATAAATGTCCTTTAATTGTTCCGTTTTACTGTTTCGTAAAACCAAAACCAGTATACTCGGTCAACGTGACTTTAATATTGGTATTAATACCACCGTCTTTTGTTGAAGTTCGGTTAAGAGAACACTGTATTTTCCTCCGTCTCTAAAGTCCTTAGTCATAAGTGTCATGGAAGAATAAAAGTTTCATTCAGATATATCTATATTTACAGAGTTCTGAACATTAAGGTCGGGCAAGGTGATCCGACACCAAACTATCCAACTGATCTAAAACTCATTAATACTAAGATGATTATAAAAAATATTCTTTAGAGTAAAACTTATTTTACCAGTATCTAAATTAAATTGATGTGTTCGTATATCATTTCATACGTCCGAAGAGACTACTGAGTCTTCCATTTCTTACACGGACTTTACCCACTCTGGACCCAAGATAGGGACCCAGTCCTTCTAAGGGACTTCTTCCCTGACCGATGGTTTGAGGTCATAAGACCGGACCTCTTAAAGTACCTGTCTCCTCGGACTACCCGATGTCGGGTTCCCTAACGTGTCTCAACCTGTACTGACTTTCTGAGTGTGAAAGTAAAAATATCATATCATACAAGAAATAGACAACGTCAAACGAGACATATGAATAATTACAACTGAGACACACATGTACGAGTCAGTACAGACTGAGAAATACTGAGGTACCTGACATCGGACGGTCCGAAGACACGGGTACCTTAAAAGGTCCATTCTTATGACCTCACACAACGGTAAAGGAAGAGGTGCCCTAGAAGAGTTAGGTCCCTGGTTTGACCACAAAGAACCCTGAGAACATAACCGTCCGGTTTAGAAATGGCGACACGGTGGATAATTACAACTGATTTAACGTAGTTCCTGTTTTGATACCCTCCAAAATTAAGTTAGATACAGAAATTTTTAAAGAATAAGAGAAATTCTTTTGATTTTGAGTTTCTAATTTTATATCCTTATAAATATAGGTTCATAGAGTATATAGAATAAATTAAAAATTTTCAAAACCTTCTATGGTGTAATACGGTATAGACTTAACAATCTACTTGTCATAATACACACCCTATGACACGCTAAGTACGAAATTTTTTATATAGAGGAAACAAAATATCAGGATTCTTAGTTGTCTCATTGACAACAGTTCAACAAGTAATAGCGGTTGATTTATAAAAAGATTCCCGATATTTTCAAAGTCAGTATAAGTCGAAATTATCTATATTAGTCATAATGAACTCTTACCTAAATAAAAGGTCAAAATCGAAATTGTCTTAGTATGACAAAGATATTTTTGTAAAATGTATCCTATTTTTTAATTTTTTTTTTAAACTCGAAGATTTGTCGTTATCTCATACTATGTAAGAAGTGTTAAATAGGGTTCAAGTAACATCACGAGTAGATGTATATGAATCTTTGGTATCCCCCTTTATTGGTTTAGTATCAGCGACATCACTCCTTAGATTTCTAGATTGGATTCTTTTTGACCTCTGTTCCATCGTTACCTTTTCTTCGTATCATTTAAGGGGGTCCATACATTTACACTCAGGACCTACTTTCAGTCCTATACGTTTATCACTTTTATAGACCGAACTCTTCACTTCTCTCCTTCTACCCTACTACTTCACAGACTAGGATGTCTTCAAAACTTCTATCTCGACGTCACAAGTCCTTTCATTCAATCACCTGATTCTCGATCTTGACTTGACCCCTCTGTTATAGATTTAACTTGTTCCTATAATTTTACTCCAATCTTCAATTTCCATTTACGTCTTCGATACTTGACCTCCTAAGTTCCTCTTCGGACATCATTGAGTCTTACTTGGAAAAGTACGCCAGATAACAAGTAGACGGCTCTCATTTTTCAGTTCCATTAAGAAAGACGATCAAAGTCAGAGGAACGAAAATTTTATCCGAACAGTGTCGACGGGTTCCTTGTTATTTACGAGATTGTTGAAAACCTTTGCATTTCGTAGACTTATTTATTTAGTGAACGTAAAACGAAACCGGAGAAGATAGGAGAGAAAAGAAGAGAGTGAAGGGGATAATACAGAACAGAAGAGGGAAGCGAAGAGAACGGAAGAAAGCGAAAACGAAAAGAGGTACTGAAAAATAGAAAATGAATGATACAGATATCACTTCAGCGAGTCAGTACAGACTGAGAAACACTGGGGTACCTGACATCGGACGGCCCGAGGAGGTAAGTACCCTAAAAGGTCCGTTCTCATGACCTCAACTAACGATAAAGGAAAAGGTCCCCTACAAGGGTTGGGTCCCTAACTTGGAGGCCGTAACGTCCGTCTGCGAAATGGCAGACTTGGTGGTCCCTTCAGGAGACAATACATACAGACATGACGGAGTCGTCTCTTCCGTTACCGTGGGGTGAGGTCATGAGAACGGACCTTTTAGGGTACCTTCCTCCTCGGATCACCCGACGTCAGGTACCCCAGCGATTCTAAGCCTGTGCTGACTCGTTGAAGTGAAATTGTGCAACCTCTTCCTTTACCGTTGGGCGAGGTGACAAGAGCGGACCTCTTAGGGTCCCTTCCCCCTCGGACAACCTGACGACAGATACCCCAGCGTGTCTCAGCCTGTGCTGACTTCACTGAATCGTCGTCGTCGTCGATGACAGAGTCATAATCAAAGAGACGACCATCATATTTTGGATGGGTTAAAGTTTATTAGAGTAGTCTAATTTGAAGGATTTTGTTTCAAGACCGGAGTATTTAAGTGTAGAATTTTACTTAATATTTCATCGAATAATGGATAACTTTTATAAATGTTTAAAGGTCCGAACCTCGTTGGAGGTATTAAATGGGAATTAAATAAAAAGTCCGATATTAGGGATAATAGAACCTAAATGTTATAATATTACTTTGTTTATAAAATTATAGAGAGTCGGAACGGAATACGGTCACAGAGAGTTTGAAAAGGAGTTTCAAGACGATAATTGTCTTAGTTCGATTGTTTATAAGTTTAACAGGACTTCTCTTATTCTTTTAACGACCTCCTGACACAATAAATTAATACCAGAGTATATAGGTTAAAATTTCATTCTTTAACGTAAATAAACATAGTCCTCCTTCCGTTTTTGGGTTTTAAAGATTATACTCTCTACAAAACGATTTAGATGGTAGAAAACTTTTTATTCTGATAATTTTCGACAACTGAAAGATACTAACGATGTTGTGTGTCGAAAGAATATAAGAAAATAAAAACAGTTATAAAACCTCGGTATTAAGTAAATTGGACACTAATATAATAAAAAGTGATAAAGTGTTCAACTCAGTCTTAAAAACATCCATGTGCTTCAAGTCTTCGGACGGTTTATATATCATAGTACTTTTAATTAGTCCGGTGACTACAATCCTTAGAGTTATTTATTCAGAAAGGTTACCCTCCAGGTTTTCAAACATACCGTATACTTACCCCGTGTTTACTACCTTAGATACTGTTAGGAAGCCTCTTCCTTTACCGTTGGGTGAGGTCATGAGAACAGATCTCTTAAGGCACCTGTCTACTCGGACCACCCGGCGACAAGTATCCCAACGTATCTCAGTCTGTCCTGACTTCGTTAAATCGTCGTCGTCGTCTTAGGAATCAGAAAATCTCTTTATCAAAAGTTTATTATAAATTAACACGTTTTTACTAACTATTACCAGAGATAAATTGAAAGTAGTGTACATTAATTTAATCCACAGAATTTACTGGTGATCATAGATACTACAAAAAAGACGGTTCAGTATTAGAAGTAAAATTACTAAAACGTCTACTAGATATATCATTTTTGTGATTTTTTTTAACGGAATATCATAAAATTTGGAGTTTAATTAAACGTAAAAACTCGAGTTGTTATTATACGTCATATACTTAATTAAGATCTCTTCCTTTACCGTTGGGTGAGGTGATAAGAACGGACCTTTAGGGTACCTGTCTCCTCGGACCACTCGATATCAGAATACCCAGTGTTTTCTCAACCTGTGTTGAATTGTTGGTCTTGTTGTTTGGATTTAATAAAGTAGAATACACGATAAGTAGGTAGAGTCGTATTGTTTGGTCCGGTTGCAAAATACTGAAATTTATTTTTCAATGATAACAGATAATGTCATGACACTTAACTGTTCCACTTCGATTGATCAAGAAAAGATTCGTAAAAATAAATACATAAAATAAACAGACGCGACCTAGAATCGACACCGTACACCCTGGTTTCTAGAAGTGACACCATACGTCCTAGAAATTAACTTCATAAACTGGGACTCGTCCCTAAACTTAGGTTCGGGACACGTAACCCTGGTACTTCAGAATCGATGACTCGGTGGTTCCTTCAGGTATTCGTCCAGAATAACTACTAAAAGTATGTCAAAGGTAGTCTATCACCGAAATCTGTACGTCGGAGAGTTAATCTGAACTTACAAGTTCTCCTTTTTGAGCGTACCGACCGTTAACTACGACTGACGACTGAGTCTGGACTCAATCCAAACCGTTTACTTCATAGACGATTACTGTAAAGGTAAACCGAACTCAGAGAGTTGTATACCACAGACTCAAGATTTTCTCACAGAGGTTTAGTCATAAGGGTTTCCGGACCTATCTTCGTATAGGAACTTTCATTTTGTCATGATAAAAACGACACGAGATAACGATTAGTGCAAGAGTCCCAGATTCGTCTGATTTACCACACCTCATGATCGGAGAAGAATAAATCTCTTAGTGTCCTAGTATAACAACTGTTTGTACATATCATCCTCTAAGACAGTTTCAGAAGAAACGTTTTACGTTAAACTTCGTCAGAAGGGAGACTAGTATGTTGAGCATAGAAAGGATGTTCGTTTTGTGTAAGTGAGATAGGAGATTTTATAATATGGTAATGTAATAGTTAAGTTCAGGTTCGTAGTCAATTTTAGGTCTTAGAGTGAAGTCTGTCCAGTTCCATGTCTATTGCAAGGAACCCTAGATTAGACGTACATGTATAAACAAGAGTAAACTTTTGAAAACTCTATTTCTCTCTTATATAGACAGAGAATGTGTAAGTATATATTATTACTCCGTCCCGATACAAACTTATTAAGGTAATCCTTTGTCCGTGGTACTCTACTTGTATCTTCAGTGACCAGACATTACCAAGACTTTGAGTCGGTCCAGGAAGTAAATGGTCCAGGACGTAAATAGTCCAGGAAGTAATCCCGGGTTAGGAAAAAGAAATCATACCAAAAGATACCAAAACCAAAATGGAAAACTGTGAATCAAGACCGAGGTTCAGTATAAAGAAAAAAGGAAAAATTAATCTTTACTGGATACTGACATCGACTCATCTAAAGAGTCAAAGGAAGAGTACGATCTTCCAACTTCGGGTCTCTGGAGGAAAGTAAAAATCGGTGAAAACAGTTAAAATAATGTAGTACCGTAAAGGAGGTTATACTCAGAGAAGGGACTACTGTGTCAGTCATTTCTTAGGCGGGTGTTACACCCTCTGGACCCAAGGTAGGGACCCAACCCTTCTAGCGGACCTCCTCCCGTACCGTTGAGCGAGGTCATAAGAACGGACCTTTTAGGGGTACCTGTCTTCTCGGACCTCCCGATGTCAGGTACCGCAGGGTTTCTCAGTCTGATTCGTGTCTTCTTTATTACATCCGACAATAACAAAACGAACACTCTTATTATAACCTTAAATACGGTAACTTGTTCTCAGTGTCGAAGTATAAAGAAAGTCTATCTGGGAGAGACGGTGTTTGACTCTCGTCCTCAACACACTCTGTTGAGAAATAAACGAAAATCAATCTCCTATTAACGAAATGTTACAACATAACGAAAGACGACATTGAAATAGTCTCTTATAGATTCTCCGTACGGGAGTACGGTGAAAAAATATATCGAGTCCCAATCGTTTAATACCATGTGTCCGGTTTAAACATTTATTTCAACATAATATTGTGTCGGTGGAGGTAAGTAAATACATAAAAGACACTGGAGAAAGAGGATGTACTAACTCATAAAGAAATCTCTAGGATACCCGTTGTTTCAACTCTTATAAACGGTAGACCACAGATGGTTTTTCAAATGACTAGGAAACAGTTCAACTCTAATGAATGTTCCGTTATGAATTTAGAAAGACTACAGAATTGTTTGTTAAATATTTGTACGACACAATTCAGTGAAATCAGTACAGGTGATAAACACTGGGGTACCTGATATCGGACGGTCCGAGGAGACAGGTATCTTAAGGGGTTCGTTCTGATGATCTAACCCAACGGTCTGGGTCCTCTAGAAGGGCTAAGTCCATAGTTTGAACGTAGAGAAACGAAAGACGTAACCATCCGTCCAAGAAATGACGACACAGAAGACCCTTCGGGGAGGCTATATTCACAATGAGTCGGACTTAGGACCTAAAATAGAAACAGGACTATAATAAGGGGTAAAAATAAAAAAGAAAACGACCTACCTTTCTGGATCTTATTTTTAACAATAATACAAGATCGTGTTGTTTAAGGAAATATAAAACGGATTTCTGTTTGCAAAGTATGGAATGGACAAAGAAATATAAGGATTACTAGTATGTGTCGATTTTAAGAAGAACCTTTAGTGGAAATAACAACAATAACAAGTCAGTGATTCCGTACGGGTTGAGAAACTCTGGGGTACCTGACGTCGTGTGGTCTGAGGAGACGGGAAGTGATAAAGGGTCTATAACGAGTTTGAGTACAGGTAACTCAGTCACTACGATAGATTGGTAGAGTAGGAAACGACCGGGGAAAAGTAAAACGGAAGTTAGAAAGGGTCGTTGTCCCAGAAAAGGTTACTCGACCGAGAGGTGAAGTCCACAGGTTTCAATCTCGAAGTCGTAGTCTGGAAAACTTCATATAAGTCCTAACTAAAGGAAATCCTAACTGAACGAACGAGAGGAACGTCAGGTTCCCTGAGAGTTCTCAGAAGAGGTCGTGATGTTAAATTTTGTTAATAAGTCACTTCTTATTGTTATTGTGAGTTTGTTAAGTTGGTTAAGAAACCACGAGTCGGAAGAAACACTAGGTTGAGAGTGTCGATATGTACTAATGTCCTCTTTGGTATCGAAACTGATATATCTAGAAACAGTCGTTTTACTACAGAGACGAAAATTTACGTGATAGATCCAAACAGTATCGAAAGGTTCCTTGTTGACAGAAAATTGAAGTACTCGTAGTAGTGATAAGTGACACTAAAACCTTTGTTCCTTTCTTTTAGACAGTGACGAAGGTTAAAAAGGGGAAGATAAACGGAAGTTCACTACCCTAACCTACGGTACTAGAATCAAAAGACTTACTACACAAAATTCGGTCGAAAAAGTGAGAGGAGAAAGTGAAAGTAGTTCTCCGAGAAATCAAGAAGAAGTGAAAGACGATATTCCCACCACAGTCGACGTATAGACTTCAATAACTATAAAAAGGACCGTTAGAACTAAGGTCGCACACTAAGTAGGTTGGACCGTAAAGTGTACTACATGAGACGTATCTTCAATTTATTCGTCCTACTGTTATATGTCGGAACTACGTGGGGAAAGGGGTAAACCTTGGTCAGGTAACAGGGTACAGACCAAGATTGACAACGAAGAACTGGACGTATGTCCAAAGTGTATGTCCAATTAAAAGAGTCTATGTTTTATAGACTTCATTTAAAAGACAAAAGGTACAGTGACGTCCAGTATCAAGACTATTTGAAAGACAATGTTCATAGTAGAAAAAAAGTTAAAGTACATTCCAAAAAGAGTCACAATAAGGACAAGGGTCATTGTGAAAAGAACTTTTGAAAGATGGGAGATAAGTGTCGGGTAAGTGTTTCAACTACACGATCGAGTATTTAAGTAGATCCAGATCATGGACAAAAACCTCATTTAAACTTTTTATTTCAGGGCGAAAAAGAAAAAACGGTTATAATTTTTTTTTAGTAAAGGACTCTGTTCAACTTTTAGGTGTGAATAGTTTTTTATAACTAAAGTGTCTCCGAATTTATATATATGTGTATACATCTACATATATATATATACTATAAAACTTAGAAAAAGGATAACAGGATTAAATAATAACACACAAGATTTTAATAAAAATCTATGAGTAAAGTCTTAATATGGATAAAATTTTTTTATATTAGGAAACTTAACTAAACAATTTAAAACACATACCTCTTCGATCAAGTTGATAAAGTCGAAAATGTAAATAATTAAGATAAAAAGGGGAAGATATATATCACAAAATGGAAATATAAAAAAAGGACCCTCAAGATTAAATTTAATCGTTAATTAATTAATTAAATAAATAAAAAATGTTTTTACTTGTCCAAAATAAAAAAAGTGAACGAAGTAAGTCCTAGTATTATCACCTAAAATTCATAACGACTTATTATAAAATTCACTTAGTGACGAATCATAAAGGTCTTCTTATTCATCATTACAAAATGGCCATACAGACAGGTACTATTAATTTATGTATGACGTGATATTCTGTCAAAAATTTAAATGTGAAATAATAAACTAACTACGACGAAATCTGTCTGAGTGACCAATACCAAACCTATCACGAAACTAGAGTGACTGTAAACTAGTGACTCTCGGAGTCCCTGTTACGGTAAAGACAGTTTTACTTGTACTAAAGTTCAACAATATCAAAAAGGAACAAATTTAAAAAATATATTCATTTTTTTACTTTTATATATACAATTTCGAAATTTTAATTTACAAAACCAATAAACTATACCGTCTTACATATCGATTCTAATTCTGATGTAAACAATTAATTCCTATTAATATTTTAAAAAATTTTCTGAAAACAACAAACACGATTGGAAAAACGGGATACCCTTGCATATAAAGATAAAACTTTACATAGTTGAGACGTACGTAGTATTCACAATGATACTAGATATAAATAAAACGAGTTGTACTAAAGTACAATTATAGTGTTAGGAGTCAACACATTTAAACACATTTAGAACGAAGAAGCTCGTATTTGAAACAAGACCAGGTGAAGTCGTCTCAGGATAACTTGACGCATAGACACACTATTTCCCAGAATTCCCGTGTTTCGAAGTCACAAAAGATTGTAACTACGGAAGGTGAGACTGAGCGATGAACTAAGGTGATAGTACCTACACGTGACACACGAGACATACACTGGAAATGGTAAGATTTTGGATACCTATATAGTGACTCACCTCTTTTTCTGTGTTGTTTGTCTCTTTCAGGAGGACACAGTAACCTCCTCCCGAAGGGACTACCGAGTCGACTATTTCTTAGACGGACGTTACGTCCTTTGGAACCAAACTAAGGACCCAACCCTACAGGGGGACCTATTTCCTATCCGACGGGTGAGGTCATAAGAACCCGAAGGGGACACCGAGTCTATCATTTTTCTTAGACGGACGTTACGTCCTCTGAACTCAAGTTAGGGACCCAACCCTTCTAGTGGACTTCCTTCCGTACCGTTGGGTAAGGTCATAAGAACGGGCCTCTTAGGGTACCTGCCTCCTCGGACCGTCCCAGTAGTACTTTCCTTGGTTCGGTCACTTACATAGTCAGAGATTGTAAACGGTCCCCGTTCGGACACTTCTTTTTATTTAGTCCCTCTTTAAAGACGAAGGTCTTTACTATATTTTGTATAAAGATTGATCGACAGGACGACTCTAATTGATCTTCTCGTCTTTTATCAATAATTTTTTTATATATACATACTTTATGGTTCCCTCATGTATAACACTGTGGTTGTAGGGTTCCTCTTACCTCCACGTCGTTCACTAGGATTTGACTCATACCGAAAAAAGTAGTTCCACGAACTATTGAGTTTTGGCCTAAGAACTTTGTCTTTTCTTACTTGACTCAAAAGTCGTTTTAGTACCTCAACCCTTGACTTTTTGTAATAAATACGAAGTAATTTCTACTACCTGGAACTACAAGTGTGGTCCAAAAGTTGATCTTAGTATTTTCCGGTGTTTTTCTCCTTTTCTAATAACTCCTTAACCGATTAGGACTTTTTGTGACCCCTGTTCTAGTTAAATAATGTTAGACATATATCTTAATGAGAGGTAACGGTAGACGAAATATCTTCTTTTGTTATACAACAGAAACTTCTCCTTTATATAACCCTTAAAAAAGTGGATACATTACATTTTATGTTTGTATGGTGACTTTTTTTCTGTTCTTGACTGGTTTTCCGTTTACATCCTTATCTGTTTATGTATCATATAAGTCTATACCGTCCGGTAATTTTATTTATATTAATTTAATGGTTGATTAATTACCTACCCTCAAAGTCCTTTATTAAATCGTCATATTCTTTTAGACTGCCTTGTATGTCTTTACTTTCGTTACTAATAGTTTTAATTTTCGATAGATTCACTATTCCTTAATTCATTTTCACCTTTTATGTATACGACTTTACGTCTTTCTGTTACACTCCCTTTGTAATTTTTCATACTCTGGAAACTTAGTTTGATCTTTCAAAGTTGTACAAACATTAGTCTGACATATTCCTTTCCTGTTACTTTTATCTAATTTTCATTGTATTTTTGTATTATCGACCCTCAAAACAATTAACAAATCTTGGGGTCGGTCCTTTTCTTTTCTTTTCTTTTTTTTTCTTTTTTTCCTGTGTCTCTTTCACGTTCTCTAGATCCACATAATGTTGTTCAGAAGATATTTGGTATCCCGTTTCTTTTGATACCTTCTTCAGTTTCTTTTGTTTGTATAATAAAAGTTTTCTAATTTGGATTTTATTCGTCGATTAAATAATTCTCCTCATATATGTTCGGTCTTTTACTTAATATAACGTTTCATGAAGTTTCTTTTTCGACGGTTTAATCTTAAGATGTGGATATCCTATATAAATAAAACCCTCATCAATGTTTTATTGTATTATAAACTACATTCTTCACTTTCTACTTTCTTACTATTCGTCCATACGTCTAGATTTGTATAACGGTAGACGTATTTTACTCCGTTATCGTACAATACTATATAATTTATATACCTTCTTTTTCATTAATCTTAATATGAAAGAATTCTAGGAAGTAATAGATTCTTCACTATTTATATATGATTTTCTTACTTGTCGATTTTTAGATTACCTTTTACTTTAATTTTGTGAATTACTTAGGATCTATTTTAAAGAAATTTACTCTACCTTTTCTTTTTTTGTTATCCTCACTTCATTTTATTTCGTTTACCATCCAAATGGGATTAAGGTTAATAGTCATTTATCATCTTATTTCTTATATCAAATTTTACGTTTAAAAATTTTTACCTTAATTTTTTAACTTAGATACCATAAATATTATAAGTATACTCTATATTCTTATACATTTTAAACTGTTACTTACTCTTTTTCTTTCTACAGTACTTTTGTGATCGTTTTCTTTTAAAATCAATATGATTTTATGGTCCGTTTCATTTAATTCCATTATTAGTAATGAAAAAAAAGAAACTTAGTAATGAAATTTCTTTCCATAAGATTCTATTATATTTCCGATTAAACGGTCTCTATATGTACTTAAATGTATACTATTATATCAAAATTTATATACATCGTCTTTAGAGGTTTCGTTTTGTTCTTTATTTAGAGTCGTCCTATAAAATTAATCAAAAAGACTATCTTATCGTATTTTGAACATTTATATATTTATTAAACTTTTTACATTATTTGTCATAAATGAACAGTGTATTTATTCTTAATTTGAGTTGTTAACGTCTCATGTGTAAGAAAAATTTACGGGTACTATATGACTGTTTTAAATAGGTATACTACCCGACAGTTCGTTCACAGTTACTTATAGTTTAATGACTATTTTATGTCTTATATTTCATATAAGAGACTGGTGTCATTTTAATTCAATCTCTGACTATTTCTTTTTTCTTCGTGTCTTAAGTATATATAAATCTTTAATTTGTTATTTAAACATTGTAATAACCAGTTTCATTTTCAGTGTTACCTTCAACTATTATGAAAAATGTATTTATCTTTTGTTATATAATGTTTAGTTTTACTTCCTATAGTAACTTTACTCACTTCCTCCTTACATCTCGACTTTTATATAAAATATATACTTCTTTCCAGTTTTAGTGTCAATATTCGTAGACAAAATTACTCAATCCTTTATTTGACTTTTGATATTCGTCCCTTTATTATTTCTATTAGTGACCTTATCTTTTGTTTAAATATTAGTTTCTTTTTGTTTATTTTCGTAACTAAGAAAATTTTCTCATTACGTTAAGATTTAAACAAGTCAAGGCAAGTCAAGTCAGCGAGTCAGCACAAGATGAGAAACGCTGGGGTATTTAACGTCGTGCGGTCCGGAGGGACAAGTAGTGGTAGAGGGCCTCAAGTGAGTCTGAGTGTAGGTATCTCAGGTACTACGGTAGGTCGGTAGAGTAGGAGTCAGCAGGGGAAGAGGAGGACGTGGGTTAGGGAGGGTCGTAGTCTCAGAAAAGGTTACTCAGTTGAGAAATGTACTCCACCGGTTTCGTGACCTTAAAGTCGAAATCGTAGTAAGGAAGGTTTCTTTAGGGTCCCGACTAGAGGAAGTCTTACCTGACCAACCTAGAGGAACGTCAGGTTCCCTGAGAGTTCTCAGAAGAGGTTGTGGTGTCAAGTTTTCGTAGTTAAGAAGCCGCGAGTCGGAAGAAGTGTCAGGTTGAGAGTGTAGGTATGTACTGGTGTCCTTTTTGGTATCGGAACTGATCTGCCTGTTCTGTTTCATTACAGAGACGAAAACTTATACGATAGAACTAAGCAGTATTGAAAAGAAGGTTCCTCATTCACAGAAAATTAAAGTACCGACGTTAGTGGTAGACGTCACTAAAACCTCGGGGTTTTTTATTCCAGACTACGACAAAGATGAAAAAGGGGTAGATAAAAGGTACTTCGTTACCCTGGTCTACGGTACTAGAAGCAAAAGACTTACAACTCGAAATTCGGTTGAAAAAGTGAGAGGTGAAAGTGAAAGTAGTTCTCCGAAAAATCAAGGAGAAGTGAAAGACGGTATTCCCACCACAGTAGACGTATAGACTCCACTAACTATAAAGAGGGTCGTTAGACCTAAGATCGAACACAAAGAAGGTCAGATCACAAAGAGTACTACATGAGACGTATCTTCAATTTATTCGTACCACTGTTATATGTCGGAACTGCATGAGGAAAAGGATCAACCTTGGTCAGACAACAACGTACAAGTCAAGATTGACAACGAAGGACTGGACGTATGTCTAAGGAGTTCTCCGTCCAATCCACCAGACCATAAGGGTAGAGAAAGTCTTAAAAGGTGTCAACTAACACTAGGTGTGTCAGTTTCCGAAACCGTATCAGTTATTTCGTCCTTATCTACAAAAAGACCTTGAGAGAACGAAAAAGGTACTAGGTCACCTACAACCCTTAAACTAGAGACCAAGGAGACGGAAAAGATTTTGGTCGAACTTGTAGTCCCTCAAGTGCCAAGTGCATAACGACTTCAGACCGAACCTCTTAAAATGTAATGAAATGATCGAACACTCTACTCACGTTAACACGCCATCAAACTCGTAAGAAACTGTAACGGAAAGAAACTCTAACCTTACTTTTGACTGGAAAAGGTCAGTACTCCGGTGACGACTCAAAAGGTTTAAACGACCGTATAACTCACGTCGTGAAAGTGTCGTAGTAGAAAGTCCTAAACTTTATCGAGTTGACCTTAAGGCAGTGGAGGTGATCGAAACAAGCATCACTACGAAAGATTCCGGGTGAACTGAAGTGAAAGGTTCTTCAGACCGAGATCTAATCACTAGTGTAGAAGTACTAATAGACCCAGTACTTCTAGAAAAAACCTGTCAAGAAGACACATAAGAACGGTGGAGAAGAATTATAGAAGACGAAGACAATCCAGGTATGGTAAAGGCGGGAAATAGCTCGGGTAGAACGTACTTTACAAGGGAACCATAGAGATAAAAAGAACTTCTCTAGAGATCAGAAAGGGTAAGACAACAAAAACAGACAAAGAAACGTAACTAGCGACTTCTTCCGAAAGAATAGAGAAGAACGATAAGAAACCTTGAGACGTAAGTCTACGTATATAGAAAGGAAAAGAGGAAACGAAAAGCGGAGAGAAGAAAAGTGTCGATAAACATTCCGGAGGGGTCTGTCGGTAAAACGAAAAAACGTAAAGAAAAGGTACCCCTACCAGAACCGGGAACAGAAGACATGTTACAGTGCTTGGAGTAAGGTATCAAGTAGTCCGTGAGATGGATAGTCTAGATCCGGGAATTTAGATAAAGAGTTTTTCTTTGGATTTATTTGTTTTTAGGATGTGGTTCTTCTTTATCTCCTGTAGTAATGTAGTATTTCAAGAAGGTCATAGTGGTTTATATGGGACAAGAGTAGTACAATTGAGGAAATTAAGTTAATTATAATGTACAGGATGTGATCTATCCTAGAGAAGGTTCCATGAGCACTTGAAAAAAAAGTGAAATTCATTGTTTTGGGGTGAAATGTCCTATAGATATCAATTAGGTCTAACTGATCTAATGTATCATTTAAAGTTTGCATGTCTTTGTTAATTTTCTGTTTAGTTGATCTGTCCATAGGTGTGAGTGGGGTATTAAAGTCTCCCACTATTATTGTGTTATTGTTGATTTCCCCTTTCATACTTGTTAGCATTTATCTTACATATTGCGGTGCTCCTATATTGGGTGCATATATATTTATAACTGTTATATCTTCTTCTTGTATTGATCCTTTGATCATTATGTAGTGGCCTTCTTTGTCTCTTTTCACAGCCTTTGTTTTAAAGTCTATTTTATCNTTATATCTTCTTCTTGGATTGTTCCTTTGATCATTATGTAGTGGCCTTCTTTGTCTCTTTTCACAGCCTTTGTTTTAAAGTCTATTTTATCGGATATGAGTATTGCCACTCCTTATCCAGCCCTTCACTTTCAGTCTGTATGTGTCCCTTGTTTTGAGGTAAATTAGAGGAGAAATAGAAGACTTAACAATTAAAAAAAAGTTAAAAAAAAAACAAAAAAAAGGAAAGATTTTAAAAATAGTAAAAATATATCTGGCCCTTCTCTGATGTTGTGGGTCGTGTGGGATCACTTCCAAGGTGGTTCCCTCTGTTTAACTTCTTCTGTTTGCTTGTTTTTTAGGCTCACTAGTTCAGTCGCGCTGTGGGGAGGGGGGATGCTGCAAACAAATAGCACTGTCGTGTGCACACAGTGTCTCAGCCCCACTTGACCTGTCCCTTCTCGCGGCGCACAAACCGCTCCGGCTCTATGATGCTCAGCCGGGAACCGTCTGAGGCCAGCCCTAGGCTGCGTGCACTTCCCCGGCCCAAGCTGCACAGGTTTGGCGCTCAGGCAGCCCTCAGAGGCACAGATTCAGCTGGGACTGCGCTTTGTGCCCTTCCCAGGTCCGAGTAGCTCAGGAGTTTGGCAAGCGCGATTGCCGTGGCTTGTCACCTTTTCTGCTGCTGCTGCTCAGCTTTCTGGGTGGACCGCTGGTGCCCCTTGTGAGGCAGATTGTGACTGTCCAGCACCCCCAGAAGTCTTAGCAAAGAAGCCTGCTTGCAGTTAGGTAAGTAAAGTCTCTCCGGGTCTGCAATTGCTCCTTTCCAGTCCTTACGGCTCTGGCTGCCTGTCCCTGGTGGGGGATGGTCTGCAGCCAGCTTTTTCCGTTCCGTCCTTTGCTCTGTGCTCGGTCCTGGCGGTGTCTTATGTTCGAGCTTTTCGCGTGGTAGCTATCCCACAGTCTGGTTTGCTAGCCCAAGTTAGATCGTTCTGGTTGCGCGTGGGGCGTTCCTGCCCGATTCTTACAAAGCACTGCAGCCCGCGCCTCCCGCGCGTCCCTGCCCTGCCCCCACTTCCCAATGGCGGATGCAGGCCTCTGTGCTGCTTTTCCACTGGGGGAGTTACTGTTGGGCTTGTAATCTGTGGATCCTGTCTAGATGAAATCTTACCCGACCAACCTAGAGGAACGTCAGGTTCCCTGAGAGTTCTCAGAAGAGGTTGTGGTGTCAAGTTTTCGTAGTTAAGAAGTCGCGAGTCGGGACAAGTGTCAGGTTAAGAGTGTAGGTATATACTGGTGACCTTTTTGATATCGGAACTGATCTACCTGGAAACAACCGTTTCATTACAGAGACGAAAAATTATACGATAGATCCAACCAGTATCGAAAGGAAGGTTCCTCATTCACAGAAAATTAAAGGACCGACGTTTTCGAGTATATCGAGTTATTTTTTTTGTTGTTAGGTTTGTTTTTTTACCTGTCTTTTGGATTTGTTTGTAAAGAGGTTCCTTCTGTATGGCTACCGGTTATCCGTGTACTTTTCTACGAGTTTTAGAGATTAAGAGTCTCTTTATGTTTAACTTTAACGTTACTCCATAGTGGAGTGTGGAGATGCTTGTCTACGATTTCTCCCGTACCTCTTTCCCTTGGGAAGACGTGACAACCCTCTTACATCTAACCACGTCAGTGATACCTTTTGTCATACTCTTAAGGAATTTTTTTGATTTTCCTCTTAACGGTATACTAGGTCGTTAGGGTAAGGTCCCGTATATAGATCTGTTTTGATATTAAGTTTTTGTATATACGTGGGATCTAAGTATCGTCGTGATATATCATATCGGTTCTGTACCTTTGTTGGAATTCGTTAGTTGTCTTAGAATTAACTAACCGATATTTTTCTTACTTTGTTACGGTAAACGCCGTTGTACCTACCTGGATTCCTAATAGTATGATTCACTTCATTCAATCTCTTTCTGTTTATATGCTATAGTGAATATACTCCTTAGATTTTTTTTACTAAGATTAATTGAATGCATGTTTTGTCTTTGTTTACGTGTCTGTGTCCTTTTTTACCAACGGTGTCCCCTTTACCACCTCCCCCACTCCACCTCTCCCTATTAATTCTTAAACTCTAATCGTTCTCGTGTGATACTATATATTTTATTTGTTATTCCAGGATGTCATATTATGCCCCTTCATATATAGTTATATAGTTATAAGTTATAGAACAGTTATAGAACAGTATTTTTATTGTCTTTTCTGACTTTTTATTATATATGTACAAAATATCTGTATATATATTTGACTTAGTAAAACGAGATGTGGTCTCTGATTGTCTTGTAACATTTGGTTGAGATGAAGTTACTTTTTTTCTTAGATACTTTTATTATGTTTCATAAGTATGATAACTTCTCACTTTAAAAAATTTTTATTTCACTTATAGGTCACACATTATTTTGCAGTCGGTCAAAGAGTTCTCTAGTTTGAAGATATCGTAATAACGTCGATTACAATGAATGATTGTGAATCAGTAGATACACTAAGAACCTTTTTTATCCGTCCTAGACTCTGTCACTGGTGAATGTGTCCACGACTAAGAAGGGTACTATAGATAAAACCTCCACAAACTAGGGTAACAGGTCAACAAGAATAAAAATGTTATTATTCCGGCCAGGACTACTTAGTGTAACACGACACGACACGAATCAACGAATGAGCACAGGCTGAGAAACGTTCAAGTACCTGACGTCGGGAGGTCCAAGGAACCAGGTACCCCTTAGAGGTCCGTTCTTGTGACGTCCCCCAACGATATGGGAAGAGGTCCCCTAGAAGGGGTGGGTCCCTAACTTGGGTCCAGAGGGTGTAACGTCCGTCTAAGAAATGGTAGACTCGGTGGTCCCTTTGGGTTCTTATTTCCTCACCCATCGGATAGGGAAGAGGTCCCCTTGAAGGACTGGGTCCTTAGCTTGACCTCAGAGGACGTAACGTCCGTCTAAGAAATGGTCGACTCAAAGGTCCCTTCGGGCTTTAGTGTGCTTTAAGTAGTTTTCTTATACACTACTCACACTACAGTTAGTGTGAACAGTGTGAGACGACGATAACTCGTACGTAGTACAGAAACGATAAAAGAAAGGATGCTACTAAAGGATAGATGTCTACTTAGTGGATTGAATAGACCGACTAAACGGTCCATTTATTCTCACACTTAGATTGTACGGTCGAGAAAAGAAAAAAAGAGTAAATCTGTTTATCATTTTTAATAAGGTACCTTACTCGAAATTGATAACCCTATCTTTAAATCCACTATCGAATGTTCAAATCTACAATTGAATATTCCTCTATCTACTATTTTGATGAATGGTATCAGAAACCAGAAATCCTTTTATTTTCTTCTCTTCCTATGGATTTTAAACTTTTCATACCGTGACTCTACTAAAGTAAGTATCTTCCTTTATTCATAACAAAGAAGAAAGTGAAATAGGAGTAGTATCGTGTCACTGTAATCATAATGAAGATCATAATAAGATGAAGGTCATTACCATTCTCTTCGTCTTTATTATCATTATCATCATTACGATCGTTAACGTTATCATTAGTATAATCATCGAAAATATCATAGTGATCATCAAATACGATCACCACCATTACCACACTACCACCTCCATCATTGAACATAATAACAACCTAAACTGAATGGACCCTCGTCTGATATGACTTTTCCGAACTAACTTCTTTCGTATTACTTCCTAATAGATATCTACGACTTTGTCGTGTTTACCTGGAATATTATGTTCTCTTTTATTTCTCTTGTCATCGTTACATTCGTTATAACTGGAACCTGGATCTTTCCACAGCACACTCGACTCACTCCCAACATCGGCATCTACTACTCGGTAGACATCCTCGACACTGAGTTCTATAGACAATAGTAGACGAAGGACCTCCGTTGACTCTAAACGTCCACTATTTATAGAGTCTGGAGAGGAGGACGGGAGACCGCAACACACCACTAAAGGTACCCATCGTCCTTGTCCTTCGGTCTCTCGTTCTACGAGACTCCTCTGTAAAGTGTCTCTCGAGGGCCCCGTATTTTGTCCCGTCTCTTCCCGTCGTTTACTTAAACCTCCTTGTTTATCAATTACCGGACGAATTACTATCCTTGTTGTTATTGTTTTTGTCATTATCAACATGAATGAAACATGAACAATATATAATCTACGACAGACAAGTTTCAGTAAATGTACGTAATAGCCTATTCATTATTCGTGATAATAAGGACTAAATGTAAGTCATCGTTAAATTATTGGTACTCAAATAGTATGGAGGTAAAGTACATGTCTCACCACACCTAACTGAACATATTCTTAAATTTGTTTTTATCTTCTAACCTTCAGATTTTCATACTTGGGGAACTAAAATTTCTTAATAAACAGAAACATACTTAATTCCTGCTACATTTTTCCTCTGTCACAACTGTTTGGAAAATGAACCTATTTTCCGACGTCTTCTTTAGTTCCGTCCACACTTTTGTTGTAATTGAACTTACCCTTTTCTTTCATTTTATGAACAATCTCTGTTGTTCAAGTCCGTGTCGTCCAGAAATGACCGAGTTCTAAGAAATGAAAGGTTATATCTTCTTTTCTTGCGTATGAGGTTTAACAAGGAGGTCGACGGTGATTTCACGAATTTCTGTAACCATTAGGTTTTAAAAAATTTCTGATATTCTTCTGTTTCAGTTACGTGTGGCAAAATCATCTTTTGGTCGTCTTTCATCATTGCCACGTCTGACGAATAAAAAAATCTCGACACGTGTAAGTACTATCGGGACCCTTTCCGTACCGGAAGACGTGAAAGGAAACTTGGGTTCCTAAATAAAAAAGAGATGAAAGAAATAGAAGAAAAGGGAAACCAAACTCGACGACCCCTTTCCTTGAGATCACTAGACGTCACCATTGGAATTCACCATGAACAGTTTATACTAAACCATCCACTCTTCGGTCTTTGTTTTCGTCGCTTTAAATGATCTTTCTCGTTACTTGATGTCCCGTCCACTGGATCTGTGGTTTATCTTGGTTATTGATCGAGACCCCAAATTCTTATTAGAAGATGAGAGTGGTACGATATTCTTAGAATGGAAGTCCGTCAGGGGTAGGAGCCTTCCTAAACATAAGGTTTTCAAGTAAAACAGTCACAAGAAAGTTCTCGTGTTTGGTGCAAAAGGGTACCGTTGTGAGAAGAGCTCCTTGGTGTGTTACAGAATAAATACACATAAAAAAGAACATCAATGGACTCACGTAACACACACAAAATCCTTTACGGAGAATAAAACACAATACAAACCACTACCGTTTGTTCACAATTTGATCGATCTGACATTAGTTGAAGTCGTTATATGTGGGTGACTGTGCGTGCACATACACGTGTATATGTCTTATCCGAAAGAAATGGTTGAAACCTATTTCTGTCTGAGCTTTAGTAGTAATCGTTTAGTTACTGTGTGAGAACCTCTGTAATGGTTCACGAAAATTAGTAGTATTTATATTGGTTGCATTGGAGGGATATCCGTTCCACTACACTTTTGAATTCCTAATGCGAATGACCCTTATCGTTATCTCTAAAAAAAATTACTTTTGTATTTTCTATTTTCAACGGAAAAAAAGGGTTCTGGTTTACGTCACTCTTTATAGATTTCATAAAAAAGTGTCACTACAGTTATTGGTCGACTAAATGATCTAAAAAAATCTGTGAGTCTTTCAGTCTTTTATATCTCGATCGAATCATATTCGGTGTTAGGAAAGGTGAAGGAAAGGGTACTCTAAGGGGTAGACACATGATCGAAACTAGACTTCAGTGTTTGTTTCTGATAGACAAATAAGTTCTCTAGTTTACAATGAAAACCATGTCTGGGACCCCTTTGAGTCTTCTCCCTGTATTCGAAACCCTCATGTAACTAAAAGTTTCACAACTAGACTTATTAGGTACCGTATAAATCAAAGAAGCTGACAATCTTCTATATGTGCTTCCACTACTTGAGTGTCCCGAAACAAGAGACTCGTATTTAGGGGAGGAAGGACAACGTCAGTAGAAATATAATTGTGTCTTTTCTGAGATTTACCTTTTCGGACTCAATATGTAGAAGAATGGTTATTAGACCATTTACAAAGATCTCAAAAAGACTAAAAGAACAAAATCAAAAAAAAAAAAAAAAATTGATCTGGGTATCTGGAATAAAACATACAGTACGANAGAAGAATGGTTATTAGACCATTTACAAAGATCTCAAAAAGACTAAAAGAACAAAATCAAAAAAAAAAAAAAAAATTGATCTGGGTATCTGGAATAAAACATACAGTACGAAACTCGATAAAAAAAGAGGTTTTTAAGAATTATGTTACATGTAGAAAATTTTACCCGAAATAAAAAGTCTCTTCAAAGTCCAAATGTCTTGTTGACTCGTCTTTCAAGGGTATTTAGAGCGAAAGAAAGGGTTTACTTCAAGGGGACGATAAATTGTAAAACGAAATCACACTATGTAAATAATGTTAACTACTTCGTGATAACTATATAATTGTAATAATAATTGATTTCGGGTTTCAAATACACTACCAAAGGGTCCACCAATCATCATTTCTTGGATGGACGGTTACGTCCTCTACATTCTCTGCGACCAAGTTAGTGACCCAACCAATCTAGGAGACCTCCTCCCTTACCGATGAGTGAGGTCATAAGAACGGACCTCTTAGGGTACCTGTCTCCTCGGACCACCCGATATCAGGTACCCAAGCGTCTCACAGCCCGTACTTACTTCGCTGAATCATGAGTACGGATCAAATATACTTCCAAGTGAGAAAAATAAAGAAACTGAAAACTGTTTAAGTATGACGGTACAGAGGTGGTAATATCACAATACCTTATCAAAATGACGGGATACTTAGTAGACACGAAGTAGGGCAGGAGGAAAAGGAGTTGGGGACCGTTGGTGAACGGAAAGATGACAGAGATATCATAACAGAAAGAGTCTTACGGTATATCAACTTTAGTATGACACTGTATTATAAAAATTTGAAAGAAGAAAGTGAATCGTTATGTGGTAAGTAAAGACACAGAAAAATATAGAAGTATCGTAAAAAGAAAATTAGAGACGACGACGATTCAACGAAGTCAGTACAGGCTAAGACACGCTGGAGTATCTGTCGTCGGGTGGTCCGTGGGGGTAGGGACCCTAAGAGGTCCGTTCTTGTGACCTCACCCAACGCTAAAGGAAGAGGTTACGTACTTTCATTTTTCACTTTCACTTCGGTGAGTCAGTCAGGACAGACTGAGAATCGCTGGGGTACCTGACGTCGGGTGGTCCGAGGAGACAGGTACCCAAAAAGGTCCGTTCTCATGTCCTCACCCAACGGTAACGCAAGAGACAAGATGGACACTCACTATAAAATAAATGGATCCTAATGTCAACGGTCGAACATAACATTCAGATACAAATTAAGATATTCTTTAACGGTTTGACAGAAGACTTCACCGGTATGGTAATACGTAGGGGTAGTCATGACCCACTATAAAGGACAACGACATGTTGGACCGATCGTAAATTATAATAATAACAAAATCTAAAATAGTCTTTACATAAGACTTAAAAAAAAAAGGAGGTCAGACACTAAACAGAAAGTAAGAGAACCATCATATTGAACGTCTTATTTAAAAAAAATTTTAAGAATAAGTAAATAAAAAACCGACGAGACCCAGAAACGACGACGTCCACCCGAAAGAGTTCAATGTCGTTCGCCCAGATGAGAGCAATGGCACACGCCCGAAGAACAACACTACTGAAGAGAACAGTTCATGTCCGAGAGATCTCGTGTGTCCGAAATCATTTACAACACGTACTCGAGGTATTAGCGTCTGAGGTCTAACGTCCGAATCATTAACCTCAAATACCCGCATAAACGGGATACCGTACACCTTAGCAGTGTCTGGTCCCTAATTTGGGTACAGAGGACGCGACCGCCTGTCTGAAAATTGGTGATGTGGTAGTCCCTTCAGGTTTTCAAAAATAAAATTATTTCAAGTTGAATTGGAAAAAGGAAGTACTCAGTGGTAATACATAGGTTTTTTAGTAGTGGATTGAGTTTCTATGGATCTAAAGTATCGAATAGAAGACTTTCAAAATATCGAAATGATTGTGTAAGACTCAATTTAAAACCCTTTCTACCTTCCAGACACAGATCTAAACAACAACAACAATACACCTACAGGTCAACGAGATCCTGTCAAACAACTTTTCTGACAGCAAAGGGGTGACTTAACGAAAAAGAGGAAACTGTTTCTAGTTAACTCATATACACACATCCATATAAAGACCGGAGAGTAGAGTAACTAAATAAACAGATGAGAAAACGGTTAAAGTTTGTCAGAACTAATAAGAAAAGGGTTATGGTGTGTCATTCAAAACTCTGACTCTTCATACAGGAGTCTATAACAAGAAAAAGAAATTGTAACAACTTAGTAAACGTAAAGGTATATTTAGAATCTTGTTCAAACGGTTATAGGTGTTTTATTGAAAGACCTTAAAACTTAACTTTAAAAAAACTAAGATATTAAGTTGTACTTTTCTTAACCATTGTATTTTTACGACTCAGAAGAATAGGTACTTGTACCTGATAGAGATTTTAGTAAATCTAAAAGAACCGAAAAAATTTTAGTCTCGAAAGGAGGATACCTAAACATGTACAAAATAATATAAATATGGGTTTATAAAATTTAATGAGTCAATAAAGTAAAAAGAAAACACGGTTATTTTACATGTAAAGATATCGGGAACTAGAACTATTCTATAAGTAATTAAATTAGAATTAGTCAAGTCAAGTCAGGGAGTTAGTACAGGGTGAGAAACTCTGTGGCACCTGACGTCGTACGGTCCGGAGGGACAGGTAGTAGTTAGGAGTCTCAAATGTGTTTGAGTACAGTTAACTCAGTCACTACGGTAGGTTGGTAGAGTAGGAGACAACAGGGGAACGGGAGGGAGGCAGTCAGAAAGGGTGGAAGGTCTACAAAAGTTTTCTCAGTCAAGAAACGTAGTCCATCGGTTTCATAACCTCAAAGTCGAAGTCGTAGTCAGGAAGGTTGCGTATAAGTCCTAACTAAAGGAAATCCTACCTGACCAACCTAGAGGAACGTCAGATTCCCTGAGAGTTCACAGAAGAGGTCGCGGCGTCATGTTTTCGTAGTTAAGAAGTCGTGAGTCGAAAGAAATGTCAGGTTGTGAGAGTAGGTATGTACTGATGACCTTTTTAGTATTGAAACTGGTCTACCTGGAAACAACCTTTTCATCACAGAGACGATAAATTATACGATAGATCTAACCAGTATTGAAAAGAAAGTTCCTCGTTTGTAGAAAATTAAAGTACCGATGTCAGTGGTAGACGTCACTAAAACCTCGAGAGGGGTGGTTTTATTTTAGACAGTGACAAAGATGACGAAGGGGTAGATAAACGGTACTTTACTACCCTGGTCTACGATACTAGAATCAAAAGACTTACGACTCGAAATTCAGTTGAAAAAGTGAGAGGTGAAAGTGAAAGTATTTCTCCGAGACATCAAAAACGAAAGACGGTATTCCCACCACAGTAGACGTATAGACTCCAATAACTATAAAGAGGGTCGTTAGAACTAAGGTCGAACACGAAGTAGGTCGGGTCCCAAAGAGTACTACATGAGACGTGTATTCAATGTATTCGTACTACTGTTATATGTCGGAACTACATGAGGAAAGGACTAAACCTTGGTCAGACAACAGGGTACAGGTCAAGATTGACGACGAAGGACTGGACGTACGTCTAAAGAGTTCTCCGTCTAGTCCACAAGACCATAAGGGTAGAGAAATTGTTAAAAAGTGTCAAAAAACGCTAGGGGTGTCACTTTCCGAAACCGTATCAGTTATTTCGTCTTCAGTTACAAAAAGACCTTGAGAGAGTGAAAAAACTACTAGGTTGCCTACAACCGTGAAACTAGAGACCAAGGAGACGGAAAAGATTCAGATCGAACTAGTAGACCTTTAAGTACAAAGTGTATGACAACTTCGGACCGAACCTCTTAAAACTCGTAATGGAACGATCACACACTCTACTGACGTTAACACGCCATCAAACTTGTAAGAAACCGTAACGTAAAGAAACCCTAACCTTACTTTTGACTGGAAAAGGTCAGGACACCGGTGACGACTCAAAAGGTTTAAACGACCGTATAACTCACGTCGGGAAAGTGTCGTAGTAGAAAATCCTATACTTCCTCGAGTTCACCTTAAAGTAGTGGAGGGGATCGAAACAAGCATCACTACGAAAGATTCCGGGTGAACTGAATTGTAAGGTCCTATAGACCGAGATCTAATCACTTGTGTGGTAGTACTAATAGACCTAGTTATTCTAGAAAAAACATGTCAAGAAGACACATAAGAACGGGAGAAAAGAATTATAGAAGATAAAGACAATCCAGGTATGGTAAAGACAGGAAATAACACAGGTAGAAACGTACTTTACAAGGGAATCATAGAACTTAAAAGAACTTCTCTAGAGATCAGAAAGGGTAAGATAAAAGGGGGAGATAAAGAAACGTAACTAGTGACTCCTTCGGAAAGAATAGAGGGGAACCATAAGAAACCTTGAGACGTAAGTTTACCCATATTCAAAGGAAAAGAGGAAACGGAAGACGGAGAGAAGAAAAGTGTCGATAAACATTCCAGAGGAGTCTCTTGGTAAAACGAAAAAACTTAGAAAAGGAACCCCTACCAGATCTTGGGACGGAGGACATGTCAAAGTACATGGAGGTAGGTTTCAAGAAGTTCGTGAGACAGATAGTCTAGATTAGGGAACTCAGATAAAGAGTGAGGTGACATATTAACATTCCCTAAACTAAATCCAGTATGGACTTACCAGTCACCAAAAGGGATGAAAGAAATTAAATTCAGACTTAAACCGTTATTCCTCAAGTATTAGACTCGGTGTCAGTCGAGGGTCAAAACAAAAACGACTGACACATCCCGAAAAGGTAGAAACAGACGGTTCTCTAATTAGAATTATCGGATTTTTAATTCTTCTAAAACGAACAGACGAACAAACAATGACAACATTAAATAAATTCCGGACCTGTCAAAGAAAATAAAGAACTTGGATGTAAAAATAATTTAGACTTAGACAAGTTTAGAACACAAATACTAGTAAGGACGTACTTTTTAATGTACATGAAATACAATTATCCAGTTTAAGTCGAAACAAAAAACTGTCAAACCCAATAATTTCCATCTAAAAAATTATTTAATCTAAAAATTCTTTCATAGTTTGTAATTTATAAAAATTTCTAAAAGTATTTTAAATAGGACTCACACCACAAACGATATTAAGCTTGTGGGGGGGTACACACTACGAATAATTTTACAGATGTTGGTATCTAAATATATAATTTAATTTAATCGTATCTCTATCTTCTTGGATTTTTGATCGACCATAATTTCACTTATGTTGACTCTTGATCGTTACACCTCACTAAAAATGTGTCAGTATCTCTTTTAAACGAAGGGACTATCGAATCAACCATTTCTTAGGTGGACGTTACGTCCTCTGAGGTCAAATTAAGGACCTAAACCTTCTAGGTGACATCTTCTTAATCCGATCGGTGAGGTCATAAGAACCCGATGGGACCACCGGGTCGACCATTACACCCTCTGTACCCAAACTAGGGACCCAACCCTTCTAGGGGACCTCTTCCCTTTCTGAGTAGTGAGGTCATAACACCGGTCAATGTTTCTCAGTCTGTTCTGACTCGTTGAAAGTCAGTCAATCAGTATCTCTTTTAATGTCCTACATTTTCTTTATTCAAAAGAAATGACGACTTTGGAGAAAGAAAAACGTTGTGTCACCATATGAGTTTCAAAAGTACTAAAGAACAGGTATACTAGTCTTTTATTAAAATACACCAAGATCTTTATTACCCTTTAAAGAAAAAAAAAATTTATACCCTTTGAAACCCTCTTTTTAGTACTACGAAAGGTGTACTGAAAATGTTTCTGAAGAGTAGGAGGTTCACTAAACAGGGTGTTTCCAGTGCTAAAAGTATTTAGTAAATTTTTATGTTCCTGTATTTAAATCATATCTCATTTAATATTCGTCGGTCATATTAATATGTGAGAAGTAAAATCACAGAAACCTTTAGAGTTTACCAAAGAAAAGAATTGTATAAACTATTAAGTACTCCTGTGACGGTACATGACTTGAATTGAACCTCCCGAAAGTAAATAAGACATGGTAAACGGACTTGATTTAATTAAGTACCCTCGTTGACTACTCTATTTTCCTGAGTCTTGTACACGAATTTGGATTTATGACATCAGAATCTGAGTGAATCACTTATGTCTTCATGGATGATAAGAGTAAACTTTCTCCAGGACCGAATTAAGATCTCTCAACTGTGTGATCTTATACGGCACCTACGGACATTGTAATGAGGTAATCTAGACAACAGTCTTTTAACGTGAAATGTATAGACCGACGTGCGTACAACGTATGCAACGGTCCAAAACCTACTGAAGCAATCGACAAAAACAAGACAAAACGTCACAACGCGATTACATTTACGTGCCGAAACAGACGGGTCGAGACATAAATTTCGAAATAAACTAGTCTAAAATTTCTTTTCCGAACACATTGTAGTGTGCACAAAGGATTCATTTCACGAACGCAGACAGGGACGTATAAAAAATAGGGGAAGAAAAAACATACCGTAACCGTACGAAATCTCTTTCTTACCAGTATCGCATAAACTAATGCGTCAATCTGTATTGTCAAATCGTGTTATACGACGTTAGTCTTCATAAGTCTTTTCGTTAAATCAAGACTAGAACAGTTTAATTCACACATAACTTATATATTAAGTGGGAGTGGTTTTTCACGATAAGACACCGTCATCACTCGTTTTCTGTTGATAATAAACAATAGTAAAAGGAAATTCCTTATCTAACCATCTTAGTCAACTTGACGGTAGTCCGATGAGAAAGTTATTAGATAAAACACACGTACTCGTATATCTTTCCAAAATAAAACACCCCTTATGATAGTTTTATTCTATTTTAGTGAAACTTTATTTTTGTTCATCTTTTTATCTCTACTCCATATTTTCTGTCTACACACACCTTCTACCTCCTTATAATTTCTTTATTTTTTTCTTTCTGACCTGACAGTAACTCTCCGTCTATGGGAATAGGAAACGAACAGTCCACGACACTATATTTGCCATCGGTAAGGTTGTAAACTGGAGTGCTATAGACACGAGAGTTTTAATCTCAAATAAAGGAAACTCGAAGTATGACTACTTTGGTTGTTTTGAACGAGGCGTTTGAAATAGAGAGCTACTTTAGTAGACCGATACCAGTATCCACCGAAAACTATAAACACGTTATATAACAGACGTAGCAACAGTTGGACTAAGGAAAAAAGAAGATAATAAAAAGGACAATAGCAAAGAATTATTTCTATTTACTATGACACAGATAAACCATTGTGTATAGACTTCAGTATAGTTTCAAAGAACCCTTTCTCTGTTTACTGTTACATAAGTCTTTAAAAGAATAAGTTTAATTCAGTCAAAACCACTGATTATAAAGATGGTTACCACACCCCTTGGTCCCTGAGTATGTATGACATTTTACTACACATTTCAAATAACTCCAGTTACAAACCCTTGCGTACATTCTTAATTTCTAAAATTTTAAATTTTTTTTTATTTTTTAATTTTTTTACATGGATGGTAAACTATTTTATTAGTATAATTTAAATGAATTACATATTAGTTTAATCAAACATGATCAATTGAAAATGACTAAAAAACACATCTATGAGTAATAATTACGACGACATTCCATGACGACATATATTTTATCTATATTTTTGGATGACATATCGTGTTTCCTGAGATGAATCATACATACAAGGTACCTAACAACAACAAGTCAGTAGGTCAGTACAGGTTGACAACGTTGGGGTACTTGACGTCGTGTGGTCTGGAGAGACAGGGAGTGGTAGAGGGTTTCAAACGGGTTCAAAGTCCAGGTAACATAACTACTACGGTAGGTCGGTAGAGTAGGAGACTGTTGGAGAAGAAGACGGAAGTTAGAAATGGTCGTAGTCCCTGAAAAGGACTCAGTCGACAAGTGTAGTCTACTGGTTTTATTACCTCAAAGTCGAAGTCGTAGTCAGGAAGGTTACTCATAAGTTCCAACTAAAGGGAATTCTAACTGACCAAACCAGAGGAACGACAGGTTCCCTGAGAGTCCTCAGAAGAGGTCGTGGTATCAAATTTCCGTAGTCAAGAAACCACGAGACGGAAGAAATTCCAGGTAGAGAGTGTTGACATGTACTGGTGACCTGTAAACAGTCGTCTCATTACAGAGACGAAAAGTCGTGTAACAGATCAAAAGAGTAGCGAAAGGACGGTTCTTCGTTTGCAGATACTAAAGTACCGACACCAGTGGTAGGCGTCACTAAAATCTCGGGTTCTTCTCCTTTATACGGTGACGAAGGTGTAAAAGGGAGAGATAAACGGTACTTCATTACCCCGATCTACGGTACTAGAACCAAAAAAAGATTATAAATCAAAATTCGGCTGAGAAAGTCAGAGAAGGAAGTGGGAGTAGTTCTCCGAGAAATTAAGGAGAAGTGAAAGACGGTAATCTCACCATAGTAGACGTATAGACTCCAACGACTACAAAGAGGGTGGATAGAACTAAGGTCAAATATTGAGTAGGTCGGGTCCGTAAAGAGTAAAACAGTCACACATCTAATTCGTTTGTCCCACCGTCGTCTGTCGGGAGAACATGAGGAAGGAGTTAGAACTTCGTATAGTCAACAAGGTATGTTCCGAGATGACAACGAAGAACTGGGTGTATGTCCAAAGAGTCCTCTGTCCATTCTACCAGACGATAAGGGTAGAGAAAATCTCGAAAAGTGTCAAATAATACCAGGTGTGTCAGTTTCCGAAACCGTATCGGTTACTTTGTCCATAAAGAGACCTTAAGGGATTGAAAGAGATACTAGGTCACTTATAACCGTAAAACTAGAGACCAAGGAGAAGAAAAAGATTTAGATCGACCCTGTAGACCTTCAAGAGTCTAACGTATCACGACTTCGAATCGTACGTTCTAAAATTCGTACCAGAATGATCGTACCCCCTACTCACATTAACAGGCTACCAATCCTGTAAGAAATCATATATAAGGCATATACATAAATAAATAAATATACACACACACACATGTCTGTGTGTGTGACTTAACGACACGATATGTGTACTTTGATTGTGGTGTAACATTTAGTTGATACGTACGATACTGTTTCAATCACACGAACAATCCAACGGAGTCAGCACAGACTGTGATACCTGATATCGGGAGGTCTGAGGAGACAGATACCCTAAGAGGTCCGTTCTTAGGACCGCACCCAACGGTACGGGAGGAGGTCCCCCAGTGGGACTGGGTCCCCGACTTGGACGTAGAGAATGTAGAGGACGTGACCGTCCACCCAAGAAATGGTGATCACGGTGACCCCTTCGATATGAAGTCGACTTATTAACTAATTTTATTATGATATATTTACGTTAATATATGGGTTCATATGATGAAATTACGTTTTTTTTTTTAACCATGTCATTTTGGTAGATCATTCATACATAACCAATTTATTTAATACCAAGTATTAATAAAATGAAAGTCTTATTTACTTCTAGTCATTCTCGATAATCTTTCTTTTGACAGATTTTATAGATTAAGTTACTTTTTGTTTCCACTGTAAAATCATACTTCTCCAACCAGTAAAAATACATCAAAATACTATAGAGAAATCTCTAATACAATTATGAGTTTATACTTAAAATTAATATATTAAGTCGAAATAAGACATGGAACTGTCTTAGACATTATATAATCCGATTAAAATTAGAGATAAAAGAAAGATAATAACACATTTATTCAATATTTATCTATCTTTCTGTCTTTTATTTCTATGGTTACATGGACTCCTCCTGAGACTCGATACGTACCTCATACCGTATTAAAGTTAGATTGGAGTTCAACATCTATGTATTAACATCCTTGACCCTCATTATGAATAAGAACTTTAAACAGGTTAAGATCACATTCCAAAAGGAATAATAATCTTTAGTTTTATCCGTCACTAAGTTGTAGCTATAATAAAACTTTCTCATCTGATTTTCTTACCTGGGTACACCCATGTGTCGTTTATAATGTGGTGATCTTTAATTTTTTTTTTATCGTAAATAGTAAAATAGGGCAAAATAAATTACTATATTCTCTAAGTAGAAGGGAGGATCTGTACTTCTAAGAGATCCCGTCTTGTATATGGATCAATGAGACCTTGACAATGTAGTTGAACTTGTGATAACTGAAAGTTATGTATAAACCTCTTTTTTACAAAACTACTAACCTTTGTTACGTGACACGTAAACTTCCTGTTTATAGAGAGTCTTAATTGTTGACAAACACAAAATCTTTGAAAAGGGATTATATTAATGTATTGTTTAGATGAACAAGTTGATGAATTTAACAAAACGAAAGTAACAACTTCTCAGAGGTAAATTAGGTAAATGATAAAGGGGAGCAGTGTCCACCAAGAAACGTATAAACCGGGAAACTAAAGTTGAGTCGAGATGACTTAAATTTATATACAGTAAAAGTAGTAAAAGGGTTTTCGTTGACTACGAGATATAGATTGTCATATGTTAAGTAATGTATCGGATTCCCTTGGAGGCGTGCTGAAGTCAGTCAAGAGATATATGTGGACGTGTGAGACAAAAGAACCTCCATTTACCGTAAGAAACAAGAAGCTATGTTGTGCAAATAACTAATAAATATACCTATTAAAGTACGTAGGGTCGTGTTTAAGAGAGTCGAGGGTTGACTTACTGACGTTCATTATTACACGGAATTTAACACGACAAGAAAGAGTGTCATTCGGAGAGTCACCATTGGTTAAAAGATTCTGGTTCAATCTGATAAAATCTTCGACGTATTTGATAAAATCCACTGTTCTCCTTGTAAACCACGTGACTTCATCATTAAACGATCACCGGATTTTCTCAATTACTTCGAAAGTTTCCGTATACTGTCTGAACTTTCCTAATAAATGGTTTTTTAACAAAATGGTAGTTGATTTTTTCTGTATACCAGACAAGTCTCCTACGTTTAAATTTTATTTAAGTCACTAAGTTACTCATTCCACTTTGAACCCTTCTTTACTTTTGAATCTTCTGTTTAAATATTTATGAACTCCGTAAATATATATTTAATATATTATTAAATATATTATATACATATAGTATGTATTCTTTAGATGTGTTTAAGTAATAAATAAACTTTTACATTCTCAAATAGTCTTTAGCAAATGTCCATTACATTCAAAAGTTAATTTGAATGTAATGTTTAAAGTCCATAGTATCGGTTGACAGTAAAAATTATACCATATCTAGAATGAATAGTGATATATTATATCTCGATTTAATACCGTATACCTTTATAGATACATTGTACAACACAAAAAAAGATTTATTTACCTAAGTAAATCAATCATCGGTTCAATTATAATGTCAACCAGGACGAAAAGACTCTCAGGGTGTAGACACCTAAGTTGGGTGAAGTTTTATAATGGTTTTTTTTTAGATCGTTCAAGGTTTTTCGTTTTAAACTTAAAGGTACGTGACCGTTCAAAAATATATCACAAATGTAACATAATCCAAAGTGTGTTTTAGATCTAAAATAAATTTCACATATCCTCCTGACTCATCCAGTATACGTTTATGATACGATAAAATTATTTCCTTCACTCGTAGGGACCTGAGACCATATGAATCTCCCAGGATCTTGGTTAGAGTAAGTCTATGACTCTCTTCTGATATAAACGTTCAACAGTTTTTGTCACTATATGACATATCTTTATGACATAGATCATACAGTTTTTATAATACGGACATATTCTCTTTCTATCTCAAGAAGGGTGTATGTCACTGAAGAGTGTTATATCTAGACGAAGAAGTACGAAGGGAGTCTAGACACGGATCTCCACCCTATACGTACCCATTTTACGTGTCTGAAGAAGTGAAAAGTACCGGTCACCCCACCTTAAAGGTCATCCTTTGAACTCCTTTCCTCCTCTCATTTCAGTTCCATAAATTAGAACCAGGAGAGAAGGACATATTAACTAAGAAAAGTACTTCGACCGGGAAGGATAAGTCCCTTGAGAGAAGGGGTTTCCGCGGGAGAGGGATTTCCCTTGAGACAGGTGTGTCGGGACAGAGATAAACCCAAAATCATTTTTACTCCAGGAAAGGAATGGAAAAGTCTCATTTACGTCATTGACGTAACCGAAAGTGGTCTGGGACCCTTATCGTAGAGGTAAAATCGTACAACAAACGAACATGGAAATAAATATAAATAAATAAAAAATCAAAAATAAAACTTTATTAAGTTTTGGAACTTTAGAAAAATTTTTTATAAACATCATATAAATAAATTTTTTTCTGATCTGTTGAATATTTTGTAAGTCTAAAACAATTCCCAAACTGATAGTCGTACTGAAACTTATAACCTCCTGTAAAGAAAAATAAAATAGAAAATATTTAAATAAATAAAATTAACCTCCAATTAATGAAATATTACAACACCACCAAAACGGTATGTAACTGAACTTAGGGGGTGTCCACATGTACACAAGGGGTAGGACTTGTGGGGCGGGTGGAGGGAGGTGTAGGACAGGGAGACCCAGTAAGGTCACGTGGTCGGGGGTCGTGGGACTTGTACATATAATAGTATTCACTTTGTTTTGTGGTCAGGTCCAAGGTACGTACTCTGTCCCACGAGCCCCGACCACGCGGATGGAAATTTTACGCGTACGCACGATTCAACGAAGATCATGACAGGTTGAGAAACACTGGGGTACCTGACATCGGGTGGTCAGAGGAGACGGGTACCGTAAGAAGTCCGCACTTGTGACCTCACCCAAGGGTACGGGAAGAGGTCCCTTAGAAGGGCTGGGTCCCTAGGTAGGGCACAGAGACGGAGGACGTGACCGTCCACCCAAGAAGTGGAGATCGCAGTGGGACCTTCATGAAAATTTTTCAAAATTTTTAATGAAAAATTACCGACTCATTATGAGGTAAGCCTTTTCCGTTACCGTGGGGTGAGGTCATGAGAACGGACCCTTTAGGGTACCCGTCTCCTCGGACCATCCGACGTCAGGTACCCCAACGCTTCTCAGTCTGTACTGACTCGCTGAAGGGGAAGAGAAAAGGGAAAGTACGTGACCGCTTCCTTTACCGTTGGGTGAGGTCACAAGAACGGACCTCTTAGGGTCCCTACCCTCTCGGACCACCCGATGGTAGGTACCCCAACGTGTCTCAGCCTGTGCTGATTTCAATGAATCGTTGTTATGAGGGACACATATACATGGTGTTGAAAGAATAGGTAAGTAGACGACTACCTGTAGATCCAACGAATTAAAGAGGAATTTATTCTGTGTAAACTTACACGGTAAATAAAGGACGATCCTGAGACTGACAAACTTATTATAAATAGAATTGGGATCACTACCCTCATCAATGTCACTTTTATTATGTCGAGAGTATCTCTTTTATCGTTTTGGTTCTGATTGGTTACCTTTGAAATTATTCGAATTTCGCCTAAGTGATTCATTTTTTTTTTTTTTTTTTTTTCCGTCGTGTGATTATTCTTTCAATTATTTGAGATTGATTTGTCCAAAGTCACTATTTATTATCTGGAACACAATAAAATGTAAATATTAGGATTTCATCAGGAAAGAATAAAACATTAAAGAGGATAGGAGAAAATAGAATCCCTTTTTAATCCGTCTGAAAATAAGTCGACTTTTGAACCTAAAACAGAGAAAAAGAAAATAGACTTTTATGACTTAGAACGGAAAGTGAGAAGATATGGGACATTAAGTTAGGTACGGGGTCCCTTGCCAGTTCAAGAGAATGTAATCAAGGATTGTCCTATAGTTACCTCTTGACAAGATTCTAGATCAAAAATAAATGACAAAGAGTGGAGGAAAAAAATGGACTAGTAGTAAATATGGTGATAATAAGGGACTTCACAGATATTTTACTTAAATAACTATAAGTCGGTTGAAATGTTCATAAATCTGAAGAGTACTCCTGTTGAACTTAAAACCTACACTATCCGTCTCATTGTCGAGACTTCCTGCCTCAATTTTTACGTATTTACGATAGATTCTTCATAGTACCTATAAGGGTAACTTTGATCCTCCATCATCTGACTAACGATAAAATTTAACAAAATTCAAGTTAATCTATACTCAGTCTTTATTCTATATACTTATAAACTTACATTCTTTATATGTCCACTATAGATGGTAACATGGACATAAGCCACACAGAATATATAAAAAATAGAAAGGAAAATACGGAAGGAAACACAATTTATTCATAAAAATTTCTATATAAAATCACTTGTCTCAAAGGTTATATTACGAAATATAATACAGAAATCTCTAAAGAGATTTCTAACTTTTTATGTATAAATTGTAAACTTCAAACATATTCGATTATAACTTTGATGTTTTTTACTCTTAAGACGTATATTTGAAAATTAAATGAGTGGAGAGGGGAATAAAATACAATACTAAGAGTATCCGTATCGTAAACATTTGTAAGGTTTGACGTGTTTCGATACCACAAGGAAACCGTAACTCGTCAATATATTGAGTTTTCTTTATGACTTTTTATCAAACAAAAATATAAATAAGTACATAATAGTAAAGATCACGTGTAGACTTAAAAGTAGACTATGGTAAAAGAAAATCGGGTTTCTTAAAGAAAGTAATAAAGAATATCACGAAGAGACTAGCTTTGTTCAAGAGAATAAAACGTACTTTATAGAAATTAAATGGAAATAATAACTTCCGGTAAAAGTTACCTATATAATTATCCTAAGGGACAATTTCTTCATCCACAGGTTATACGATGACCTCTAGTCACCTCTTTATTGAGGTCTTTCTTACTTCCCTACCTCGGTTTCGCTTTTGTTATGGGTCAATACTTACACTGACCACTGTCTTCGTTCCAGACTACGACATTTCTCGTTATAATTTATCCCTGCACCTTACAATCCAGGTACTTAGTTCCGTTTAACCATCACCAGTTTGTCCTCTACCCTTCTCACTTACAGTTGTAAGATCCATAGTCACTTGATTTTACCTGATCTTACCCACTTAAATTGAGTTACTGGTAATATAGATGACGACACCCGTCCTTAGGGAATCTTCTTTACCTCATCGGTAGTACCAGTTGTTTTCTCAGGTTTTACGTCATGAACATACGTTAGAGTTTTTGCTATCTTACTAGAGACAAGCAAAGGTTCCGTTTGGTAAGTTATAGTGTCATTAGGTTCAGATACGGGGTTGGTCATTACGACTTCTTCGACTTACCAAGGTACTTCTCGATGTTCTAGAAAATCTTGATTGTGGGTTTTTTCTACAAGAAAAGTAATATCCTCGGACCTTACGTTTTTATCCTTCAATTCTTTGTGGACCTCATTGTCCGTTTAAACCGGAACCTCATGTCTTACTTCGTCCCGTTTCCGATTGTCTCAAAACGGTTCTCTTNTAGAAGTCCTGGTTCTATTAGTGCTACCGTACTAGTGAGTGGATCTCGGTCTGTAGGACCTTATACTTCAGTTCACTCGGAATCTTTCGTAGTGATATTTGTTTCGATCACCTCCACTACCTTAAGGTCAACTCGATAAAGTTTAGGATTTTCTACTACGACACTTTCACGACGTGAGTTATACGGTCGTTTGAACCTTTTGAGTCGTCACCGGTGTTCGGACCTTTTCCAGTCAAAAGTAAGGTTAGAGTTTCTTTCCGTTACGGTTTCTTACGAGTTTGATGGTGTGTCGGTGTAAGTAGAGTGTGTGATCATTTCATTACGAGTTTTAATAGGTTCGGTCCGAAGTCGTTATGCACTTGGCACTTGAAGGTCTACAAGTTCGACCAAAATCTTTTCCGTCTCCTTGGTCTCTAGTTTAACGGTTGTAGACGACCTAGTACCTTTTTCGTTCTCTCAAGGTCTTTTTTTGTAGATAAAGACGAAATAACTGATACGGTTTCGGAAACTGACACACATAGTGTTATTTGACGCCTTTTAAGACTTTCTCAACCCTTATGGTCTGGTGGACTGGAGGGAGAACTCTTTGGATATACGTCCAGTCCTTCGTTGTCAATCTTGACCTGTACCTTGTTGTCTGACCAAGGTTTATCCTTTTCCTCATGCACTTCCGACATATGACAGTGGGACAAATAAATTGAAGATACGTCTCATGTAGTACTCTTTGAGACCCGACCTACTTTGTGTTCGAACCTTAGTTCTAACGGCCCTCTTTATAGTTATTGGAGTCTATACGTCTACTGTGGTGGGAATACAGTCTTTCACTTCTCTTTGGTTTTTCGGAGAACTACTTTCACTTTCTCCTCTCGCTTTTACAATCGAATTTCGAGTTGCAAGTCTTCTGCTTCTAGTACGGTAGACCGAGATAGTGAAGTACCCTTTATCTACCCCTTTGTCACCTTTGTCACAGTCTAAATAAAAACCCCCGAGGTTTTAGTGACGTCTACCACTAACGTCGGTACTTTAATTTTCTGTGAATGAGGAACCTTCTTTTCAATACTGGTTGGATCTATCATATAAGTTTTCGTCTCTGTAATGAAACGGTTGTTTCCAGGTAGATCAGTTCCGATACCAAAAAGGACACCAGTACATACCTACACTCTCAACCTGACACTTCTTTCGACTCGTGGTTTCTTAACTACGAAAACTTGACACAACAACCTCTTCTGAGAACTCTCAGGGGACCTGACGTTCCTTAAGGTTAGTCAAGTAAGATTTCCTCTAGTCAGGATCCACAAGAAACCTTCCTGACTACGACTTCGACTTTGAGGTTATGAAACCAGTGGAGTACGTGTCTCAACTGAGTAACCTTTTGAGAGACTACGACCCTCCCTAACCTCCGGCCTCCTCTTCCCCTGTTGTCTCCTACTCTACCGACCTACCGTAGTGGCTGAACTACCTGTCCTCAAATTCGCTTGAGGCCCTCAACCACGACCTGTCCCTCCGGACCACACGACGTTAAGTACCTCAGTGTCTCAGTCTGTACTGAC
Source organism: Capra ibex (assembly GCA_006410555.1). NCBI lineage: Eukaryota > Metazoa > Chordata > Mammalia > Artiodactyla > Bovidae > Capra > Capra ibex. Next base: position 34,540,228 of record SJYO01037955.1, read on the forward strand.
TGACTGACTTGACTTGACTTTATAAATAAAATAACTTCATATCAACTAAATGTTACGACATAATTAAAGATTACGTGTTGTTTCACTAACTCAATATGTATATATTTATATATATATATATACATACATGTACATGTACGTACTATTAAACGAAGTCAAAACAGACTGAGAAACACGGAGATACCTGGTATCGGACGGTCCGAGGAGACAGGTACCTAAGAGATCCGTTCCTATGACGTCACTCAACGGTCCGGGAGGAGGTCCCCTAATAGGCCTTGGTCCCTAGTTTGGGTACAGAGAATACAGAGGACGTTACAGTCCGTACAAGAAATGGTGAACACGGTGGACACTTCGGATACACACACACACACACACACACACACACACACACACACACACACACACACACATATATGTATATTAAAAAGTATAAGAAAAGATTATACCAAATAGTGTCCTATTACTTATATCATGGACACCATATGTCATTCTTGAAATTTTTTTAGAAAGTTAAAGAAAATAAAAAAATAGTAATATATAATAATAATAATAAAATGAAATGTTATAACATAACCAAGACGGTGTGTAGTTGTACTAGGTGGTACCCCTATGTGCACAAGGGGTAGGACTTTGGGGGAGGGTGGAGGGAGGGGAATGATAGGGAGGCCCAGTAGGGTCATGTGGTCGGGGTTCGTAGAACATAGTTTGGACCTGACCGCTAAGCAAATAATATACTATAATATGTACAAAGTCACGGTAAGGGGGTTTAGCAGGGTGGGAGAGAGAGAGGGTGTCTCAGGTTTTCTGACAGAATAAATAGGTAAGTATATATTCCCAAACGTAAATGATAGGGTTTGAGGGTTAAGTAGGGAGAAAGATGAGGTAGAAGGGGAACCGTTGGTGTTCAGACAAGAGATATAGATACTCAGACAAAGACAAAGTATCTATTCAACACAGTATAAAATCTAAGACGTATATTCACTATAGTATACCATAAACAGATAGAGAAAGACTAAATGAAGTCAATCATACCATAATAGATCTAGGTAGATACAACGAGATTTACAGTAATAAAATTAAAAAATACCGACTCAATACAAGATAGTATATATACGTATTGTAGAAGACAAAAATAGTTAGCTACATATATACAAAAAAATTTCTTTAATAAAACATAACCTCCTATCGACTAAATGTCACAACACAAGAAAAGTACACATGTCTTTTGTTAAATCAATATGTTTATGTACATAGATAAAAAAGTCTAACAAAAGAGTATATACAATAATGTCTCGTAACTTATACCAAGGACAAGATATGTCGTACAGAAACAACTGATAGACAAAATATATACCATCACAGATAGACAATTAGGGTTGGAAGATTAAATAGGGAGGGGGGTGAAAGTGGAAACCATTGTTATTTAAACAAAAGATTCAGACACTCAGATAAAGATAAAATATTTATTCAAGTAAACATAGTGACAAAATCTAAGGTGTATAATTATTGTAGTATACTATAAACAGATAAAGTTAGACTGAATGAAGTGCACCACACTATTAGATCTAGGTAGGTACAACGACTTTTACCGTAATAAAGTAATAAAAATACCGACTTATCATAAAGTAACATATATACACTTAGTGTAGAAGAAATAGGTGAGTAGACATTACCTATAAATCCAAAGAAGGTACGGAACCGACAACATATAACACAACGTTACTTATAACCCCATGTACATAGAAAACTTTAATATACATAGAGGTTTATATTTGGGTTTCATCCTAAAGACCCAGTATTCCGTCAAGTATCAGTATACCGTCCGGTATCACCGGAACGGTTAAATGTAAGGATGGATCGCACATCCTCACAATGGAAAAGAGTTGTAAGAGAGGTCGTAGACTCCGAAGACGAAATAACTGATACTGTTTCGGAAACTGACACACCTAGTGTTGTTTGACACCTTTTAAGAACTTTTCTACCCTTATGGTATGGTAGACTGGACGGAGGATATACGTTCAGTCCTTCGTTGTCAATCTTGACCTGTACCTTGTTGTCTGACCAAGGTTTATCCTTTTCCTCATGTAGTTCCGACATATAACAGTGGAACGAATAAATTGTACAACTCTCAAATAGTACTCTTTACGACCCGACCTACTTCGTGTTCGACCTTAGTTCTTACGACCCCTTTATAGTTACTGGAGTCTATACGTCCACTATGGTGTGAGTACCTTCTTTCGTTTCTTCTTGATTTCTCGGAGAACTATTTTCACTTTCTCACCTTTTCAACCGAATTTTGAGTCGTAAGTCTTTTGATTCTATTACCATAGAACAGGGTAGTGAAGTACCGTTTATCTACCCCTTTGTCACCTTTGTCACTGTCTGAAGTAATAATAAAAAAAAAAAACGGAGGTATTAGTTACGTCTATTACAGACGTCGGTACTTTAATTTTCTGAGAACGAGGAACTTTCCTTTCAATACTGGTTGGATCTGTCGTATAATTTTTCGTATCTACAATAAACGGTTGTGTCCGGGTAGATCATTTTCGATACCAAAAAGGTCATCAGTACATACCTTCACTCTCAACCTGATATTTCTTTCAACTCGTGGTTTCTTAATTACGAAAACTTGACACAACTACCTCTTCTGAAAACTCTCAGGGAACCTGACGTTCCTCTAGGTTGGTCAGGTACGATTTCCTCTAGTCAGGACTTATAAGTAACCTTCCTGACTACGATTTCGACTTTGAGGTTATGAAACCGGTGGACTACGCTTCTTGACTGAGTAAACTTTTCTGGGACTACGACCCTTTATAACTTCCACCCTGCTCTTACTCTATTGTCTTCCTCTGACAATCTACCGTAGTGACTGAGTTACTTGTACTCAAACTCATCCGACTCCCTCAAGTACCACATGTTTCTTCGGGAAGTACGACGTCAGATACCCCAGTGTTCTCAACCTGTACTGACTCACTGATTTGACTTGAGTTGACTTTACCATCAAGAGGTTCTCAGACGAAGGGGTCATACACCTTGAAGACATTATTTGTGTGACCGGAGGTTTCAGTTTGAGGGACCCCCAAGAGTCCGGAAAACGACACAGGGGTCCAACCCTTTAGACAACATCCAGGATCTTAAAGAATTGTCACACTCTTAAAGAAACGAAATTAACAAGACGTCAAACACCCAGTAGACGACCCGTCGAGATACCACCCATTGTGACGGACTGGGTCCAGACGACTTTGGTCTCCGAGAGAGGGTCGTCGTCCGGTGACGACTGGTACGGAGGTGTCCTCTGTGAGTTTATAAGTTTCCATCCAGACCGAATCAGAGATACCCCAAAGACCCAGGATCACGTGTGTCCAAAACCAACTCGTAGAGACCGACTATACCCCAAACTAAGATTTACGATAAAACGGGGAGGATGGTAGACTAACCCCAAAGAGGAAACGGGAACCTGTACCCCTAGTAAAACCACCCTAGGTTGTAAGGGGACACTACCAACAAGTCGTCACTCAATATTAAGACTTTAAGAACTTCCTCTTTTACTCACGTCCAGGTAGATGTGACGGTAGAACAACACTCCGGTGTCCTGACCTTTACCAGTCAAAAGTAAGGTTAGGGTTTCTTCCGTTACGGTTTCTTACGAGTTTGATGGTGTGTTAACGTGAGTAGAGTGTGTAAACGTCTAATCACGAGTCTTAAGAGGTTTGGTCCGGAGTTATCATGTACTTGGTTCGTAAAGGTCTACAAGTTTGACCTGTATCTTTTCCCTCTCCTTGGTCTCTATTTTAACGGTTGTAGGTGACTTAGTGTCTTTTTCGTTCTCAAGGTCTTTTTTTCAGATGACGACGAAATAACTGATGCGGTTTCTGAAACTGGCACACCTAGTGTTTTTGACACCTTTTAAGAGGTTCTCTACCCTTATGGTCTGGTGGACTGGGTGGAGGACTCTTTGGATATACGTCCAGTTCTTCGTTGTCAATTTCCACCTGTACCTTGTTGTGTGACCAAGGTTTAATCCTTTCCTCAGACAGTTCCGACATATAGCAGTGGCAAATAAATTGAATATACGTCTCGTGAAGTACACTTTACGACCCGACCTTCTTCGTGTTCAACCTTATGACATACGCTCTGTCGTTTTCACTGTGTCTACATATCTCGTCTGAAAACCTGAGACACCCTCTCCCTCTCCTACCCTATTAAACCCTCTTACCGTAACTTTGTACATATGATAGTACATTCCTTGCTTAGCGGTCAGATACAAACTATGTCCTATGTCCTACGAACCCCGACCACGTGACCCTACTGGGTCTCTCTACTATACCCCTCCCTCCACCCTCCCCCCAAGTACTAACCCTTGAGTACATGTGGGTACCGCCTAAGTACAGTTACGTACAGTTTTGGTTATGTCATAACAATTCATTTTATTTTTTATTTTATTGTTGTTGTTGTTTTTTTTCCAACGGTCCTTTTTATAGTTATTGAAGTCTATGTGTCTACAGTGGTAGGAATACCGTCTTCCGTTTCTCCTTAACTTCTCGGAAAACTAATTTCACTTTCTCCTCTCACTTTTTCAATTGAATTTTGAGTCGTACGTTTTTTGTTTCTAGTACCATAGGTCAGGGTAGTGAAGTACCGTTTATCTACCCCTTTGTTACCTTTGTCACTGTGGTGTGAAATAAAAGAACCCGAGGTTTGAGTTACTTCAACCACTGACGTCGGTTCTTTAATTTTCTACGAACGTAGAAGTTTTTTTTTTTTTTTAGATACTAGTTGGATCTGTCGTATAATTTTTCTTCTTTGTAATGAAACGACTGTTTCCAGGTAGGTCAGTTTCGATACCAAAAAGGTCATCAGTACATACCTACACTCTCAACCTGGTATTACTTTCAACTCGTGACTAGTTAACTACGAAAACTTGACGAAACAACCTCTTCTGACAACTCTCTGGAAACCTGACCTTCCTCTAAGTTGGTCAGGTAACACTTCCTTTAGTCAGGACTTATCAGTAATCTTCCTGACTACCACTTCGACTTCGAGGTAATGAAATCGGTTGATTACACTTCTTGACTGAGTGACCTTTCTGCGACTACGACCCTTTCTAACTTCCGTCCTCCTCTTCCCCTACTGTCTCCTACTCTATCAACCTACTGAATTAACTGAGTTACCTGTACTCAAACTCGTACCATGTCCTTTACCACTACCTATCCCTTCAGATAATACGACGTCAAGTACCCAAGTGTTTCTCAACCTGTGACTCGTGGACTTGACTCGACTTGACTTACCATCGAGTCAACCATTTCTTAGTCGGACGTTACGATCTTCTGGACCCAAACTAGAGACCCAACCCTTCTAGGGGACCTTTTCCCTTTCCGATAGGTGAGGTCATAAGACCGAACCTTTTAAGGTAACTGACATATCAGGTACCCCAACACTTCTCAGTCTGTACTGACTCACTGAAAGTGAAAGGTCGTAAATAACAAAAATCTTAAAAACTACTACCGGTAAGACTGATCTCACACCACTATGTTGTAACATCAAAATTAAACGTAAAGAGATTATAAGTCACGGAAAAGTATGACAAGTGCCCCAAGACTTCCGTACGGTTTCTTTACGTTTGACCGTTTTACCAACAGACTCCTCCGGAATGTTTATCGACACTTTTCTTTTCTGTGTACAGTTACATACCGTTTTGGTTATGTCATAACATTTCATTTTATTTCATTTTTAAAGTTTTTTTTTTTTTTTCCGTTTCCTCATTACCTTTCTACATGGGTAAACTTACGTCTCAAGGTTTCTTATAGTTCCCTTCTATTCTTTTGGAAGGAATCCCAGTTACGTTTCTTTATCTCCCTTTGTTATCTTACACTTTCTGATCTCTAGAGGAATCTTTTAATCTCTATGGTTCGTTTGTAAAGTACGTTTATACCCGTTTTATTTCCTGTCCTTACCATACTTGGATTTCCTTCGTCTTCTATAATTCTGCTCCACAGTCCTTATGTCTCTTCTTAATATGTTGTGTCTAGAAGTATTGGGTCCATTGGTGCTACCACACTAGTGAGTGGATCTCGGTCTGTAAGACCTTATGCTTCAGTTTACACAGAATCCTTCGTAGTGATACTTGTTTCGATCACCTCCATTACTTTAAGGTCAACTCGATAAAGTTTTGGACTTTCTACTACGATACTTTCACGATATGAGTCACATGGTCATTTAAACATTTTGAGTCCTCCTGACCTTGTCCAGTCAAAAATAAGGTTAGGGTTTCTTTCCGTTACGGTTACTTACGATTTTGATGGTGTGTTACGTGAGTAGAGTGTGCGATCCTTTCATTAAGAGTTTTAGAGGTTCGGTCCGAAGTTGTCATGCACTTACAAGTTCGACCTAAATCTTTTCCGTCTCCTTGGACTCTAGTTTAAAGGTTGTAGGTAATCTAGTAGTTTTTTTTTTTTCAAGTCAAGTTAACGAGTCAGCACAGGCTGAGAAACGCTGGGGTACTTAGCGTCGTGTGGTCCGGAGGGACCCGTAGTGGTAGAGGGTCTCAGATGGGTTTCGGTACGGGTAGTACAACCATTACGGTAGGTTGGTAGAGTACGAGACAGTAGGGGAAGAGGAGGACGGGAGTTAGAAAGGGTCGTAGTCCCAGAAAAGTTTACTCAGTCTAGAAGTGTAGTCCACCGGTTTCATAACCTCAAAGTCAGGAAGGTTACTTGTGGGTCCTGACTAAAGGAAATCCTAACTGATCGACTTCGAGGAACTTCAGGTTCCCTGAGAGTTCTCAGAAGAGGTTGTGGTGTCAGGTTTTCGTAAATAAGAATCCTTGAGTCGAAAGAAATATCAGGTTGAGAGTGTAGGTATGTACCGGTGACCTTTTTGGTATCGGAACTGATCTGCCTGGAAACAAACGTTTCATTACAGAGACAACAAATTATACGACAGATCCAAACAGTATTGAAAGGAAGGTTATTGATTCACAGAAAATTAAAGTACCGACGTTAGTGGTAGACTAAAACCTCGGGGGTTTTTATTTCAATCGGTAACAAAGGTGACGAAGGGGTATATAAAGGGCACTTCAATACCCTGGTCTGCGGTATTAGAATCAAAAGACTTACAACTCGAAATTCGGTCGAAAAAGTGCGAGGAGAAAGTGAAAGTACTCTCAAGGTCTGTTTGTAGATGAAAACGAAATACTAGTGTGGTTTCGGAAACTAACACACCTAGTGGTGTTTGAGACCTTTTTAGAATTTCTCTACCCTTATGGTCTTGTGGACTGGACGGAGGACTCTTTAGACATACGTTCAGTTCTTCGTTGTCAATCTTGACCTGTACCTTTTTGTTTGACCAAGGTTTAGTCCTTTCCTGACATAGTTTCGACCAAACAAAAAAAAAAAGGGGTGGAACGAATAAATACAATATACGACTCATGAAAAACAATTTACGACTTGACCTACTTCGTGTTCGACCTTAGTTCTAACGGACCTCTTTATAGTTATTTGAGTCTATACGTCTACTGTGGTGGGATACCGTCTTTCACTTTTTCTTGATTTTTCGGAGAACTACTTTCACTTTCTCCTCTCACTTTTTCAACCGAAATTCGAGTTGTAAGTATTTTGATTCTAGTACCGGAGACCAGGGTAGTGAAGTACCGTTCATCTACCCGTTTATTACCTTCGTCACTGTTTGAAATAAAACCCCCCTGACATTTTAGTGACAGGTAATACTGACGTCGGTACTTTAATTTTCTGCGAGGAACGTTCTTTGTAATACTGGTTGGTCTGTCGTATAATTTTTCGTCTCTGTAATAAAACGGTTGTTACCAGGTAGATCAGTTTCAATACTAAAAAGATCGTCATTATATACCTACACTCTCAACCTGATATTTCTTTCGGCTCACGACTTGTTAACTACGAAAACTTGACATCACAACCTCTTGTGAGAATTCTCAGAGAATCTGACGAACCTCTAGGTTGGTCAGTTAAGACATTCTTTAGTCAGGACTCATAAGGGACCTTCCTGACTACAAATTCGACTGTAAAGTCATGAAACCGGTAGACTACCCTTCTTGACTGAGTAACCTTTTCAGGCACTACGACCCTTTCTAACTTCCACCCTCCTCTTCCCCTGTTGTCTCCTACTCTACCAACCTACTGTATTGACCGATTTACCTGTACTCAAACTCATTCGAGACCCTCAACCACTACCTGTCCCTTCGGATCACACGACGTCCGGTACCCCAGAGTCTCAGTCTATGTTTACTCGTTGACTTGACATATACGTCACCAAAACTCGTAGGAAAGTACATGAAAAACCGGTATACATATAGAAACATCTTTACAGATATATCTATAAGAAGGGTAAAAAAGAAACCTAACGAAAACTACAACTCGAAGTACTCGACAAACATATAAGACTTCCAATTAGGGAACAACCAACGTAACAAACGTTTACAAAAGAGGGTAAAACATCATACACAAAAGCAAAACACATACTAAAGGAAAAGACATTTTTTCGAATATTCACACAAATTCAAAGTACACAAATAAAAACGAGAATAAACATAACGGAATCATCTGACTGGATTCTTTTGTAAACATACTAATTACCTGTATGTTAAGAAAAAAAAAAAATTGAAAAATTTTTAAATAAATAAAATTTTTACACACAATCTTATGTTACTGGTGCTCAGGGTGACGGAACTAAGGACGATTCAGGTGTCGTCAAAACGGGTAGTGACTTAAACGTAATAGTGGTGTTTATATCATAGGAAAAAGTAACTAAGACACCTATCCTGTTTCCAATAAACATAAAATTTAGGTGATTTAAATTACACAACGAAAAGTAACGGATGAAAGTTCTAAAAGAGAGTAAAATTAAAAACCAGTTAAACCGACACTAAACGGATATACAGTAAAAGAGAAATAAATAGATGAATCTCAAACGACCAAAAGAACTTAGAAAATGAACTTTATAAAGGGGTTCACATCCTGTAAAACCGGTATACAGAAATTTATGAAAAGGTCCAGGTAAAAGAAGAAAAGAAGACCAGTAAATAAGGATAGTGTGATAATAATTCGGAAACCATAAGTAACAGAGTTTCATTAACTGTGAGTTAAAAAAAGTCAAAATTTTTGGAAAGAAGATAAGGTGGATGGATAAAAATAACTAGTTTAAATTGTTGAGAGATAATACAATCCGTGTTAGAGATGAATTCAGGTATATAAATGAAAAAGTGTGTTCTATAACACAAGACATTTAAGGTTAATTAATAAAAATACCAAAAATAATTATGGAGAGATGACACTAATGGAAACATCAGTAATTAATACTGTTCTAAATTGTAAAAAAAAGTCGAAAATATACCATCTGTGAAATTTTATGAACGATCAAGGTGTATACCTGACCGAGGACCAGTCAGAAGTAATTACTACAAGAGGGACTTATACCCAGTATAAAAATAAGTGTCCATACTTTACATTCTAGTACCGTAGACCAGGGTAGTGAAGTACCCTTTATCTATCCTTTTGTCACCTTTGTCACAGTCTGAAATAAAAAACCCCGAGGTTTTAGTAACGTCTACCACTAACGTCAGTACTTTAATTTTCTGTGAATGAGGAACCTTCCTTTCAATACTGGTTGGATCTATCGTATAAGTTTTCGTCTCTGTAATGAAACAGTTGTTTCCAGGTAGATCAGTTCCGTTACAAAAAAGGTCACCAGTACGTACCCACACTCTAAACCTGACACTTCTTTCGACTCGTGGCTTCTTAACTACAAAAACTTGACACCACAATCTCTTCTAAGAACTCTCAGGGAACCTGACGTTCCTCTAGGTTGATCAGGTAGAATTTCCTCTAGTCAGGACCCACAAGTAACCTTCCTGACTACGACTCGGACTTTGAGGTTATGAACCGGTGGAGTACATTTCTCAACTGAGTGACCTTTTCTGGGACTACGACTCTCCCTAACCCCCGTCCTCCTCTTACCCTGTTGTCTCCTACTCTACCGACCTACCGTAGTGACTGAGCTACCTGTACTCAAACCCACTTGAGGTCCTCAACCACTACCTGTCCCTCCGGACCACATGACGCTAAGTACCCCAACGTTTCTCAGTCTGTGTTGACTTACTGACTTGACTTGACTTGACTACTTTACATTTGACGTAAAACTTAAACATTTGTATAATATCTAAAAGAAACCAAAGAGAATTTTTAGTCATAAAATAAAAGAAAACATATTTAAATGGAACAAACCTGAGTTTGATGTTTAGACACGGGAAGTCTACGTAATTCAAGTCGAGTTAGTGAGTCAGTACAGGGTTAGAACCACTGGGGTACCTGACGTCGTACGGTCCGGAGGGACAGGTAGTAGTTGAGGACCTTAAATGAGTTTGAGTACAGGTAACTCAACCACTATGGTGGGTTGTTAGAGTAGGAGACAGCAAGGGAAGACGGAAGTTGGAAAAGGTCGGAGTCCCAAAAAGTTTACTCAGTCGAGAAACGTAGTCCACCCGTTTCATGACCTCAAAGTCGAAGTTATAGTCAAGAAGGTTACTTGTGAGTCCTGACTAAAGGAAATCCTACCTAACCGACCTAGAAGAACGTCTACCCATCTTCGTAAGTCAATAAAATCGATGACACGAATAACGTACGAGTCACGCACGGATCAAATCCCCAGTCGACCTTAAATCTTTCCTAAATATACGTCTCACAGGAGACATTGTTTTACTAGAAATACTTTATAAGACAAGATAAACATACGATGACGATATTTTTAATGGTGTTTAAAAACCGAATTTTGTTATGTTTAAATAATAGAATGTTAAGACATCCAGTCTTCGTTTATCCCATTGGATGGTAACCCATTTTAGTTCTACAAACGTCCCGACTCAAGGAAAGGTCTTAGAGATCTCCTTTGTAGGTCAAAGAACGAAAAAGGTTAAAAATATCCGTCGAGTGTAAGAAAGTGGAGAACAAGGGAAGGGATTAGATATTTCAATAATGATACGTAGAAAGACTGGGACTAAAATATGAGTAAAAAGAGAGACTGGTTACAGTCCTTTCCGAGAGGTGAAACTTACTGAGTATCCAAACTCGGGTAAAAATATTAGGTTCTACAAGAAGGTAGAGTTCCAAGAATTAGAATCAGTGTAGATGTTTTAGAAAAACGATACATTCCAGTGTATATGTGTTTAAAGTCCCTCAACCTACTCCTGGGAAATAATTCCCTATTAACAAGACTGATGATATGATGTGCTAGGGTGTACCTAAGTACCATATATCTTTGAGTGAATAGTTCTCCATCCCTAGGATTAACAACAACAACAAGTCAACGGGACAGTACAGGTTGAGAAAAGTTGGGGTACCTGAGACCTTACGGTCCGAAGAGGAATTTAAGGGAGGGAAATTTCGACCCATGAGGACACTGAGTGTACTTTCAACTTTATCAAAGTATACAATTGAACTGATCCAATTTCCTACGGGTCTCCATCGATTATTTGTAATACAGACCTAGATATTTCTACTAAGACTCTTCTCTAATCGTAAACTTAGTCATCTGACTCATCTTCTAAAAGGAGTCTTTTTTTTCTTGTTCTTCTGAGAAGAGTGGTCAAGGTCATAGACCTATAGTGAACAGTTAAGGGCTAAGGAACAAAATTAGACTAGTAGTAAAGATGATGATAAGAAGGGATTATATATACATTTCTTTTAATTAAATAGAAGTTGGTTTAAATAGCCCTAAGGTTTTTCAATACATCTTAATTAAATATTTAGAAGTATTCCTATTGACCTTAAAAACCATACTACATGGATCATTGTTTAGATTTGATATTTACGCCAAAATTAACTTATTCATCATAGATATTTTATGATATCTATAAGAGTTTCGATTCTTTGTCATTAATAGACAGATCATCTGAGTTATTATTGAGGTGTGAAGGGGATCGGGGGTCGGAGGTTGTCAGTAACGACATAATAGACGAAGATACTCAAATAGATAAAATATGTTGAGTTCTTTCACCTTAGTACGTTATAAACGGGAAGACGTTGACTGTAAAGTGAATGGGAGGTTCAAGTGGATACAACAGTATTCACCGTCCTAAGGGAAAAAAAAATTTCCGACGTACTATAGAGGTAAAATACGTAGTCAAGTCAAGTCAAGTCAGCGAGTCAGCATAGGCTGATAAACGTTGGGGTACTTAGTGTCGTGCGGTCCGGAGGGACAGGTAGTGGTTGAGGGTCTCAAGTGAGTCTAAGAGCAGGTAGCTCAGTCACTACGGTAGGTCGGTAGAGTAGGAGAGAGTAGGGAAAGAGGAGGACGAGGGTTAGGGAGGGTCGTAGTTTCAGAAAAGGTTACTCAGTTGAGAAGTGTACTCCATCGGTTTCATGACCTCAAAGTCGAAATCGTAGTAAGAAAGGTTTCTTTAGGGTCCTGACTAGAGGAAATCTTACCTGACCAACCTAGAGGAACGTCAGGTTCCCTGAGAGTTCTCAGAAGAAGTTGTGGTGTCAAGTTTACGTAGTTATGAAGCCACGAGTCGAAAGAAGTGTCAGGTTGAGAGTGTAGGTATGTACTGGTGACCTTTTTGGTGTCGAAACTGATCTTCCTGGAGACAACCGTTTCATTACAGAGACGAAAAGTTATACGATAGATCCAACCAATATTAAAAAGAAGGTTCCTCATTCGTGGACAATTAAAATACCGACGTCAGTGGTAGACGTCACTAAAACCACGGGGGGTTTTATTTCAGACTGTGACAAAGATGACAAAGGGGTAGATAAAGGGTACTTCACTATATAGTGCAAAATAAATATATAAGTAGACAATTACCTATGAATCTAACAATTTGATGTTATTAAATTTTTTTACACTATAACCGTAATTCTGTGTATATATCTGGAAACCTCCTATTCCGTTACCGTGGGGTGAGGTCATGAGAACGAACCTTTTAGGGTACCTGCCTCCTCGGACCATCCGACGTCAGATACCCTAGCGTTTCTCAGCCTGTGCTGACTCGCTGAACTAAAAGTGAAAAGTGAAAGTACGTAACCTCTTCCTTTACCGTTGGGTGAGGTCACAAGAACGGACCTCTTAGGGTCCCTGTCCCCTCGGAGCACCCGATGGCAGATACGCCAGCGTGTCTCAACCTGTGTTGACTTCGCTGAATCGTCGTCGTCGTCGTATCTGTAAACCTTTCCTAAACAACAACAAGTCAATGATTAAGATTCACAAACTGCTAAAACACTGGGGTACTTGACATCGGGTGGTCCAAGGAGACAGGTACCCTAAAGGGTCCGTCCTTATGACCTCACCCAACGGTAAAGAAACGGTTCCCTAGAAAGACTGGGTCCCTAGTTTGGGTACAGAGGACGTGACCGTCCGTCCAAGAACTGGTGACCCGGTGGTCCCTTCGGGAAGTTCTCCTGTCTCAGGTCTTTACTTGAGTACGTATATATTAGTTGATTAGAAACACGGTGCCTGAGTCTTACCCCTTTTTTATCAGAGTTTACCTTAATCCTTTAGATATAGACGTGTGTTTTGTCAATCTGAATATGGAGTGTATTTTTATTTCCGTTTTACTTAATTTTTGAATTTGTCTTCTGGACTTTGATTTTGAGAACCTTTTTTTATATCCCCTTTCAGAACTAAACCATATCCGTTACAAAAAAGTAATCCTGGTTTTTATGTTCGTAACTTTCTTTCATATGGTTCACCTTGATATAGTTTACTTTTTCTGTGAAAGTAAAATTTATCACTTAAACTTAGAAAAATATATATATACATAGAAGATAAAAGGAGAAATAATGGAAATACATAAAGAAATGTTAGAAATAAAATACAAATTATGGACAAAATTATATAAACGGTAGAAAAAGTGACAGAGATAGTAAACTCCAAAGAAAGATGAGATGACCACAAGTGTGAAAGGATACAGAATCGTACAGATCATTGAATGACAACAACTTACAGAGACTGAGAAAATCTGGAGGACACTATTTACAAACCAAGAAATAAAACCACCCGACAACTCAAAGAGGGTCAAGATACACTAGTAATACTCTAAATAAAATTCTAAAACATTTCTAAAAATTTTATCGTATATAAAAGACTCATTACATAAAGGGAATGAATCTATACTAGGAAGACCTTAAAGATCATTTACAACGTAAACTAATGACTTCTGAGAGACTAGACCTCAGTCGTCTTTAATAAGGGTCGGAAAACACTAGAGACCCTTGTAAAGTCGAGGATAGATCAACGAGATGACTTAGTGGAATATCTCAAACTGGGAGATATGCTTATTGAATCATAAGTTATTTCTAAGTTCTCTTATGTTCGAAAACTTCGAGAAAAACTGACGAAAGAAGAGAAGTCTTTGGACAGAGTGGTGGAGGTCGATATAGGTACTTGAGACTAGACCCAGAGGAGTAGAATCATTCTGACCTTGTGAAATAAATAGAGGAAATGGTGGGATACCGAGTCCTAAGTGGAGGGACGTACTTCGGACCTGTCAAGTTCACAAATGGATTAAAAAGGAAAAATGTCGTAGTGTCGGAACACGAGAGATAAAGTTGACAGACTTTTTTAAAATCATATAAAAGAAGTCAAAAGATCTACAAATTCTGTTCTTCGGTTCAACTCAGGGAGAATGAGGTAGTAACGGTTTTACCCTTCCTCATTTCCATTTGCCTGGATAACTCAGATGAGAGTATTAAATCATTAAAATCAGAAAAATTAAAGTTTTATCTTTTGGGTCTTTATATTATTTACCAGTACTGGGTATAGGATTTTATTTAATTACGATATACAATTCTAGTTAATTGGGTTAAGTTTTAATTTTATAGATACTTAGACTTATAAAGTAGATGATCTATTTATGTTTGTATGGTCACATTTGTTTATAAACACGGTTAATATCAAATAAGTAAATGAGATCCATATATTCAATTGAAATCCGATAAATCTTTGTTATAAGTCAGTCTACGTCGGTTTCAAAATTAAAAAAGGTAGTCTATCAAAATCTCTTAATGTAAGTAGTTGACCATTAAAAGAGTGACACATCTGTGATAGGTTAATATTGTTTTTGTGTCGTTTTAATTTTACACAAAGGAATTTTCTAAGTGAACTCTTAAATCGTTAAATTTTAAAATAGACAGTTTATTCTATTTCTTACAGTATGGGAAATCTTTTAAGAAGACGAACATTTTATTAATTGATACTCCAAATTTTATTATAACTGGTGAATTTTAATTAAACGGGTAATTGTGTGTACATTAATGAAAATAGAACAAGATTCTCTCGTGTAAAAGTTTGTAGATTTGACATGAGATCGGTGACTTATTACCTGTCCAAATAAATGTATCCAATTAAAAAGAAGTAATTATGTATTAACACTATTAATTTCTGGACAATGACTTCGACGACATAGTCTATAGATAGTTAAACCCCTCTTTTATGATTTTGTAGTGTACACTCACTATAAACCTAATATATTTTACTTTGATGTCCATACTGGATTTAATTTAGGGAATACTAATATATCACTTTCACTGTTTATCTAAGTTCCCTAATCTAGACTATCTATCTTACGCACTTTTAGAAACCTGCCTCCATACACTGTAACATGTCCTCCGTCACTAATTCTACTAGGAGTTCTTTTTCTTTACGTTTTTCCGTTTTACCAACAGACTCCTGCGGAATCTTTATCGACTCTTTTATTCTCTTGGACTTCCGTTTCCTCTTTTCCTTTCTATATGGGTACACTTATGTCTCAAGGTTTCTTGTCGTTCCTCTCTATTCTTTCGGAAGGAGTCACTAGTTACGTTTTTTTATCTCCTTTTGTTAACTTACCCTTTCTGATCTCTAGAGAAGTTCTTTTAATCTCTGTGTAGGCCAGGGTAGTGAAGTACCCTTTATCTACCCCTTTGTCACCTTTGTCACAGTCTGAAACAAAAACCCCCGAGGTTTTAGTGACGTCTACCATTGATGTCGGTACTTTAATTTTCTGTGAATGAGGAACCTTCTTTTCAACACTGGTTGGATCTATCGTATAACTTCTCGTCTCTGTAATGAAACGGTTGTTTCCAGACAGATCAGTTCCGATACCAAAAAGGTCATCAGTACAGACCTACACTCTCAACCTGACACTTCTTCCGACTCGCGACTTCTTAACTACGAAAACTTGACACCACAACCTCTTCTGAGAGCTCTCAGGGAACCTGACTTTCCTCTAGGTTGGTCAGGTAAGACTTTCTCTAGTCAGGACCCTAAAGAAACTCCCTTACTACGATTTCGACTTTGAGGTCATGAAACCGGTGGAGTGCGCTTCTCAACTGAGTAACCTTTTCTGAGACTACGACCCTCCCTAACTCCCGTCCTCCTCTTCCCCTGCTCTCTCCTACTCTACCGACCTACCGTAGTGACTGAGTTACCTGTACTCAGACTCACTTGAGACCCTCAACCACTACCTGTCCCTCCGGACCGTACAACGTCAAGTACCCCAACGTTTCTCAACCTGTGCTGACTCGCTGACTTGACTTGACTTGACTTCCCTTGTAAAGTACGTTTTTCATAGGAACTTTCACTTTCAGTGAGTCAGCACAGGTTGAGAAACGTCGGTGTACCTGACATGTCAGGTACCTTAAGAGGTCCGGTCTTATGACCTCACCCATCGGTAAGGAAAGAGGTCGACTAGAAGGGTTGGGTCCATAGCTTGGGTCCAGAGGGTGTAACGTCCGTCTAATAAAATGGTCAACTCGGTGGTCCTTTCGGGTAAAGTACTTTTCTACCCATGTTATTTCCTGTCTTTACCATACCTAGATTGTCTTCGTCTTCTATAATTCTTTCCACCTTTCTTCTGTGCCTTTATGATATGTTTTTTCTAGAAGTACTAGGTCTATTGGTACTACCATACTAATGAGTGGATCTCGGTATGTAGGACCTTACGTTTCAGTTCAGTTGGAATCCTTCGTAGTGATGTTTGTCTCGATCACCTCTACTATCTTAAGGTCAACTCGATAAAGTTTAGGATTTTCTACGACACTTTTATGACGTGAGTCATACGGTCGTTTAATCCTCTTGTCAGGACTGTGTTCTGACCTTTTTAGTCAAAAGTAAGGTTTGGGTCTCTTTCCGTTACGGTTCCTTGGAAGTTTGATGTTGTGTTAACGTGAGTAGAGTGTACGATCACTTCATTACGAGTTTTAAGAGGTTCACTACGAATTATCATACACTTGGTTCTTAAAGGTCTACAAGTTCGACCTAAATCTTTTCCGTCTCCTTGGCCTCTATTATTATTATTATTATCTAAAAAAAATTTTTTTCTTGTATCTTTTTCGTTCTCTCAAGGTCCTTTGTTTGTTTAGATGAATACGAAATAAATAAAAAAAATTTAAAATAACTGATACCGTTTCGGAAAATGACACATCTAGTGTTGTTTAACACCTTTTAAGAATTTCTCTACCCTTACGGTCTTGTGGACTGGATGGAGGACTCTTTAGACATACTTCCAGTTCTTGGTTGTCAATCTTGACCTGTACCTTGTTGTGATCTCAAGGTTTAATCCTTTCCTCATGTAGTTCCGACATATAACAGTGGGACGAATAAATTGAATTTACATCTCATGGATTACACTTTACGGTCCGACTTACTTCGTGTTCGACTTTATTTCTTACGGACCTCTTTGTAGTATTGGAGTCTTTACTTCTACTATGGTGGGAATACCGTCTTACACTTCTTCTTTATTTCTCTGAGAACTACTTTCACTTTCTCCTCTCACTTTTCCGACCGAATTTTGAGTTGTAAGTTTTTTGTTTCCAGTACCGTATATCAGGGTAGTGAAGAACCTTTTATCTACCCCTTTGTTACCTTTGTCACTCTCTGAAATAAAACAACCCGAGGTTTTAGTGACGTCTACCACTGACGTCGATACTGTAATTTTCTGTGAACGAGGAACCTTCTTTTCGATACTGGTTGGATCTGTCGTATAATGTTTTGTCCCTATAATGAAATGGCTGTTTCCAAACAGATCAGTTTTGATGACCACAAAGGTCATCAATACATACCTACACTCTAAACCTGGTATTTCTTTCGACTCACGATTTGTTAACTACAAAAACTTAACACCACAACCTCTTGAGAACTCTCAGTCAACCTGACGTTCTTATAGTTTGGTCAGATAAGATTTACTTCAGTCAGGACCTATATGAAACCTTCCTGACTCCGACTTCGACTTTGAAGTTATGAAACCAGTGGACTACATTTCTTGACTGAGTGACCTTTTCTAAGACTACGACCCTTTCTAACTTCCGTCCTCCTCTTTCCCTGCTGTCTCCTACTCTACTAATCTCCCGTAGTGGCTGAGTTACCTGTACCCAAACCCATCTGAGGCCCTCAACCATTACCTGTTCCTCCGGACCGCACGACGCCAAGTACCCCGGTGTTTCTCAACCCTAATACGTGTCAATATCACGTACTGATACGTGTCGTATCATGTATTGTAAAATGTCGAAAAGGGAGGATGACGTCTGAAAGTACCTCCTTAAATAGTAAGGGAGGAGTAAGAAACAGAAAATAACTTGACGTACAGAAAGAACACTACAATGGGTAAAGTGTGAGAGGATCAGAAGATTTTTCATCTAGGATTATGAGTTCGTACAAACTCGGAATAACATTTCTAGACAATAAGGTTAATTGATAACAAAAATTAAAAATAACATCCTGTCAATTAAATGTTATACCGTAATAAAAGTCCACACGTGTTTTACTTAGTCAATATGTATAGGTATATACGTGAGGAAAAGTTTAAGAAAAGAGTATATTCGGCAATTTGTCATAACTCACCTCAAGGGACACAATATATCGTCAGGGAACAATCAATGGATAAAAAATATAACATCACGAATATACAGTTAGGTTTAGAATGTTAAATACAGGGGGAAAAATAGTGGTCCATTGGTATTCAAATAAAAGATATAGACATTGAGATAGAGACAAAACGTCTATTCAAGTAAGTATAGGAAAAATATATCTAAAATGTATATTCGTTGTCGTATATTATAAACTGAAACAACTTTATAAGACAAGGTTTGTCGTTGGAAGTTGAGAAGATCATACTTATCAACAAAAAACTTTTTTTTGATTGTATCAGAAACCGGGAAACCGTCTATCTACACTCCCAACGAACTCAGTTGTAAAGACGGATGATAGTGAGAAAAGAGAGGTATAACGATTCTCTAGGATGTTGTAAAAGTTTATTCATGTCTGTACGCTACGGAAAGAGAAAGAACCTAGAGAAGACTCTTCTACCCTTCAAGGGGGGGGGGGGGGGGGGGTGTTTTCCGTCTTTGAGAACGAGAGATATAGTCCTGAACCAAATGTTCAGGTAGCGATAAAAAAAAAAAAAGTAGGAACAACCTGGGTTAGTTAGTGACCTTTACTTAACCTATGATACTTTTCAAGACACCGACAGTGAGACGGGTATTAATTCACTTCCCCGTACCTTCACTTTTATATCTCCCCGGGTTTCAAATCCTCCTAATTTTAGTACGTATCTTATACGAGGTCCTCACCGTACCCACCATCTCAACGTCCCCTCTCTCTTTTACACACACACACACACACACACACACACACACACACATACACTCTATCTCTGTCTGTTCTATGTCCTTTTGTCCCTCTCTCTTTGTGTCAACCTCAACAAACCGACTAAACTAACTAACTAACTTAATAAAAACTTTAAACTTCCTCCCTTTTTTATCATAACCCATCGATACCATATCTTCTCGTCCCTTTTTCCATTTCTTTCTTATGACCTTCTTCATACTGACATCCAAAATAAACCAACAACAAATGTATTGTCGGTTGATAAAGAAACCAAGAGATCTCTTTGTATTTTTATCGTAATTTTAAAATAACTCTACAATAAAGGATTTCCTATACACTATAGGACTATGACCAATATAGTGATTACAGAAACTGAATTTCATTCTTTTATTTTAATAGAATTTACGGATCTTCACTTTAAAGACTCAGTCTCTGATCCGTACACAAACTAAAATAACGTTTACAGTTTGTCAAAAAGGTTTACTATTTACTTAAATGTAGAAACAGTCGTTACACTTTCAAGGTCAACGACCTTCGAGAGTGGTTGTAAACCATAGTGGTAGAAAATCTAAAATCGGTAGAATAACGAAATATTATAATAGAGTACAAAAAGTAACGTAAAGAACGTAAATTATCATACTTTTTGGTAACTTACATGAGTATCTGGTAACCCCATAGAAGAAAATACTTGCTATAAGAATAAGTTTATAAAGGGTAAAATTACTGTAATAAACAGAAGAAAAATGACTAAAACCGATACATTTTTAACGTTTCTATAACAGGATTCTATCGAAGTTCTTCGAAATGTCAAACTGTGTATAAAGTCAGAGTCTAGACAATGTGTAAAAATATGGAACAGACTTTATCCACATTTCTAAATACGAAAAGATGTGTAAACAAGTCCCAAAGAAGGTCGTGATAAACACATTTTGTCAGGTATGAGTTACAACTTATATTCTAATTTTCAATGATTTGAAAAAAATTTTTTTATGTCCAATTCCATTACGTACTAAATCTTATTATCCTCGACTCTACTCGGTTTAAAACACTAATCGTTTTGAAATTTCGTCGATACAATTTGTATAAGTTTATCAAGTTCCTTTTATATTAACACTATTTAAGATACTTTTTATTATCCACTTTCCTATTTAAATTCTTGAATTTTAATATTATACCCTTTACTTTAGAAGGACGACGACGACGACGATTCAACGAAGTCAACACAGGTTGAGATACAATGGGGTATCTACCGTCGAGTGGTCCGAGGCGGTAGGGACCCTAAGAGGTCCGTTCTTGCGACCTCACCCAACGGTAAAGGATCTCCCAGGAATTCTCGTCTAACTACTGTCGTTTTTTTTTTTTTTCAAGGTCAGTTATCTTTCCGTCTAGTTATCTACAAAAAGTCAGAAGTCTTATGTTTCGGTGTCAGTAGTTCTGTCATACCATGACCGTGTTTCTATCTTTATATCTAGTTACCTTGTTTTATCTTTCGGGTCTCTATTTAGGTACGTGGATAGAACCTGTTTTCTCCGTTCTTATATGTTACCTCTTTTCTGTTAGAGAAATTGTTCACCACGACCCTTTTGGCCAGTTGGTGAACATTTTCTTACTTTGATCTTGTGAAAGATTGTGATATGTGTTTTTTATTTGAGTTTTACCTAATTTCTAGATTTGCATTCTGGTCTTTGACATTTTGAGGATCTCCTCTTGTATCCGTTTTGTGAGAGACTGTATTTAGTGTCGTCCTAGGAGATACTGGGTGGAGGGTCTTATAACCTTTATTTTCGTTTTTATTTGATTGTCCTGGATTAATTTTAATTTTTGAAGATATTCGTTCCACTTTTCTGTCGGAAGTCTTGTCCTCTTTTATCGGTGTTAACTCGTTGACTGTTAGAGTTTTTATATGTTCGTTGAATACGTCGAGTTAAGGTCTTTTTATTTACTAGGTTAGTTTTTTACTCGGTTTCTTAATTTATCTGTAAAGAGATTTCTTCTGTATGTCTACCGATTGTTTATGTACTTTTCTACGAGTTGTAGTGAGTAATAGTCTCTTTACGTTTAGTTTTGGTGTTACTCCACATGGTAAAGTGCGGTTAATCTTACCGACACTAGGTTTTCAGATGTTCGTCATTTATACCCTTCTCCCACGACTCTTTTCCCTTGGGAGAATGTGACAACTACCCTTACGTTTGATCATGTCGGTGATACCTCTTGTCATCCCTCTAAGGAATTTTTTGACCTTTATCTTGACGGAATACTGGGTCGTTATGGTGACGACCCGTATGTGTGGCTCCTTTGGTCTTAACTTTCTCTGTGCACATGGGGTTACAAGTAACGTCGTGACAAATATCATAGGTCCTGTACCTTCGTTGGATCTACAGGTAGTCGTCTACTTACCTATTCTTTCGACACCATGTATATGTGTTACCTCATAATGAGTCAGTAATTTTTCTTATGTAAACTTAGTCAAGATTACTCCACCTACTTTGACCTCGGATAATATGTCTTACTTCATTCGGTCTTTCTTTTTGTGGTTATGTCATATGATTGTGTATATATACCTTAAATCTTTCTACCGTTGTTATTGGGACATACACTCTGTCGTTTTCTCTGTGTCTACATATCTCGTCAGAAAACCTGAGACACCCTCTCCCTCTCCCACCCTACTAAACCCTCTTACAGTACCTTTGTACATATTATAGTATACACTTTACTTAGTGGTCAGGTCCAAGTTACGTACTATGTCCTACGAGCCCCGACCACGTGACCCTACTGGGTCTCCCTACCATACCACCCTCCCCCCAGTCCTACCCCTTGTACACATGTGGGTACCGTCTAAGTACAACTACATACCGTTTTGGTTATGTCATAACATTTCATTAATCGGAAGTTAATTTTATTTATTTAAATATAATTTTTTCTTATGATTCATTTTCATAAAAATTTTTTATTCACCGTCTCTCAGTCACTCCATATAGTCTATTTTCCTGTTATCCCACCTTTATACGACTTTCTTTATTACTGGATATAAGTGATTCAAATTATTTTATGTTTTGTATGTCTCAGTAGTTAGAATCGGTTGAGTTTTATCGTATTTATGTTTCTTTTCTTTCCCCGTAGTTCGGTATACGATTTTCGACTCTTTTTGTCTCTTATGACTTACGTCTGTCTCCTTTCTTTTTAAGATCAGTATCTTTGTAACGATGTGTACTATAGGTTTCAGAATAGTGTTTATTGTCTCCGGTCTTCTGTCACCTAATTATAAAAATTCGTTACTCGTGGTTAAAGTGTTTGAGTTGGTTGGGTCTTAAGGTACAGTTTATATTAATATGGTCATGTCATCCTCAAGTCAGAGAATTAACAAATGTAATATCTATGTCCTAATATAGGGAAAAAGATCAATTAATTTCATAGAAAAGAATTATATCACATAAGAATGGTGACCACACAGGTTCGGAGGTAAGAATAAAATAAATAAATGAATACATAAGAAAAAATTTTTTACAAATAAAATTAACCTCCGATTAATGAAATGTTATAATATACTAAAAACAGTATGTAGTTGTACTTAGACGGTACCCACATGTGCACAAGGCTTAGGACTTGGGGGAAGAGTGGAAGGAGGGGTATGGTAGGGAGACCCAGTAGGGTCACGTGGTCGGGGTTCGTAGGACATAGGACGTATTAATTTCATAGAAAATAAAAAATAAATATAAATCAGAAGTCGTCAAAATATTACTACAAGAAACCAAACTAAAAAAAAAACATAAAGTCTTTGAAACCTGATCATTTCGAATTACTCCCGTTTATAACTATAAAAGTAGTGAAAACCTTTTAACGGTAGATAATGGAACTCTACAACGTGTCGGAATAAAAGAGAAAGGGGAAAGAAACTTTAAAGTTAGTATATACTAAGTACCTTTATAAGAACAAAAGGTGTAACAAACATATACTGTTAGTGATACAAAAGATGGTAAAAAAAACAGAAGTACGAATTAAACTTAGAAAAGTAGAGTAGATATAGGTTCTAATGTTTTACGGAATAAAAAAAAAATGACACAACTGAGGTTGGTAATTTAGAAATTAGATCCAAAAAGTCAAATACTTAAATTAACAAATAACAAAATATAATAGGTCTAAAAATGGAAAATTAAAACATTCGTACTAGGAAGTGTCAGTTGTACACTACAGGGATCGACCTTTAGGTCTCTTAAGAAAAAAATATCAAAAAATAAAGATGAAAGAACCGAAAATTAGTAAAAGGAACAAACGAGAATAAAGACACGGAAAGAGTAAAATGGACTCTTTCAAGACTATTAAACAGGGAAACTATTGTAAAATGATCTCGTTCCTAAGTGGACAAGATTATCCATCGGTATGATCACCATCCTAGTGAAAGTCTAATGGTATATGTTTAGTTCCTAAACCTATTAACTTTCACACTTAAGTCAAGGATTGTTGTTTAAAATGAGTTTTAGATCTATAAACGGTACCTAGTAAGGAGAAAGACCCAGGACTTGAAGTCAGAAAGAGGAAACCACTCACATGGCCTTTGAAACGAGTGCAAGAGTCGAAGTGTCCGTGTGGTGACCTTATTCTACAGGTCGTCGAGGTAAGACACGAGTGGAGGTACATAATCAGGGGATATCTAACCCCTTCGAAAGAGTATATAAACTAATTTAGACGAAAGATGTGAATGTAAGTTGAGACAACCGAAAGGCCTCTTCCGTTACCGTTAGGTGAGGCCATGAGAACGGACCTTTTAGGGTACTTACCTCCTCGGACCATCCGACGTCAGGTGCCCCAGCGCTTCTCAGCCTGTGCTGACTCGCTGAAGGGAAAGTGAAAAGTGAAGGTACGTAACCTCTTCCTTTACCGTTGGGTGAGGTCACAAGAACGGACCTCTTAGGGTCCCTATCCCCTCGGACCACCCGACGGTAGATACCCCAGTGTGTCTCAGCCTGTGCTGACTTCGCTGAATCGTCATCGTCGTCGACAAGCGAAAGTCGTTTTGTAAACTGTGGTCAGTGGATTGATAAGGTAGTAAAGACCTTCCTTTTTAACTGAAAATGTATACTAATATAAACATTTTGTAATTCTACCCGTTTAACAACGAGGATTTTTTAACTTTGTACGTGTATGGTATGGTGTGTGTGTATATCTATGTGTGTGGATTTACGAAGATAATTGAGACCTCTGTCACGTAGTGTACCAATCCTTCTTGTATCTTCATTTTAATCAGAACGTTAATTATTAAACTAAATCTTATAATATTTTTATTACACTGAATTTACACATTTATCTCAAACTAGTAAGTAAAAGTGTATTATTTGAGTGACTGAAATGGTTATAAAAACACTAAGAAATACACCGATATACTCATTCTACCGTATATCTTAATTTAGTAACATGTTATTTAAAATAAAAAACGTCGGTTATTGGTAACTTTTGGTAGAATAAGAAATTGAAAAAGAAATCATTCTAATACGGTAATGTACATTTGTTTAAATGATAATTATACAGGTAATGTATTTTTTATTGGACTTTGTAACAGTGTGAACAATAGAGTTTTCAGATTAAAGGCTAATAACATTAGAGTATAGGATACGGAGACTGAACTCTTAAGTATCACGATCAAAGTATCGTGTCCCTTTATAAGGTAAAGGTCCTATTATGGTAATGGACTCTTAAGGATACCCTGTTCAGGTCTCGTTCCTTCGGTAGTAGTTCTAATATACACGAGATATGTTACCTGATGTCTTAAGTCTGTTAAATGAATATATATATTACAGGAGAACTCACTGTTATTTTTCTGTTCTTATCTTCCTTCCCTTTAACATTTAAAAATGATACTTTTAAATATCACCTAACATCAAATATGTCTTGTTTGTAACAATCATGCTTAAAATGTCATAATTAAGTATTACCCAATGGTTCCTTCCCCATTTTTATTTATTTATTTATCTAGAACAGAAACATTATCCTTTACCGTCGGACGAAGTCATAAGAACAGATCTTTTGAGTTACCTGTTCTCCGTGACCACCCGATGACAGGTACTCCAAAGTTTTTCGACCTGTGATGACTCGTGTATACGTGTGCATACATATTACGACAAAACAAAGTCTTGGATCAGAGACTAAAAGTACAGCAGTCTACTTAGTAAAAAAGTGAATATCGAAATAGAAAAACGTCGGTACTTTAATTTTCTGCACATGAGGAACCTTCCTTTCAATACTGGTTTGATTTATCGTATAAGTTTTCGTCTCTGTAATGAAACGGTTGTTTCAAAGCAGATCAGTTCCGATACCAAAAAGGTCATCAGTATATACCTAAACTCTCAACCTGACACTTCTTTCGACTCGTGGTTTCTTAACTACGAAAACTTGACACCACAACTTCTGAGAACTCTCAGGGAACCTGATGTTTCTCTAGGTTGATCAGATAAGACTTCCTCTAGTCGGGACCCTAAAAAAACCTTCCTTACTACGATTTCGACTTTGAGGTCATGAAACCGATGGAGTACGCTTCTCAACTGAGTAACCTTTTCTGAGACTACGACCCTCCCTAACCCCCGTTCTCCTCTTCCCCTACTGGTTCCTACTCTACCGACCTACCGTAGTGACTGAGCTACCACTTGAGGCCCTCAACCACTACCTGTCCCTCCGGACCGACGTCAAGTACCCCAGTGTTTCTCAACTTGTGCTGACTCGTTGACTTGACTTGACTAATATTTTTTTATAGGAAGACATAAAATTTCGGTTTATCAATAAAGATATCATCCGAAATAATAAATACATGATAATATATTAACGAATTTGGTGACATTTACACTTCACTTTACAAACATTGATTTACTTAAGGTACTAAGACATTGAGTTCTCATTATGTACGCCTTTTCGGTTTTCTGGACAAAGGTTGTCATAATCTTTACATAAATGTAAGACTGTTACTTTCAGGATTACTTCATATTTGTAAAGAAAGGAAAATTTCCGTAAGAATAACCAATTGACGTGTTGTGAGAACATAGAAAACATATTTCTGACGAAAAGGATTGTCTCAAACCCTAATTAAGTTACTCTTACCTGGTCAAGAATACATTCCCTCTACATCGATTAATGTAATTGTACACGGTATACCAAAACTCTGGTGATATCAGTACTCCTACATTTACTACGTTTCGTCTTATCAAACACTAGTGTATTTTCTTGTCTTTTAAGGGTCCTTAAAAATTAAGTATCTTGACTTTTTTATTAGAATATTTTTACCGTCAACATTCGATCTCGTTATAACAAACACATGTCGATTGTAGATGTTAATTTTTACAGAGAACTACGGTCGTAGTAGCTCACTAATGAAACATACAGTCACGGGTACACCACACATAAATGACACCGGACACAATCCTTGGATACAAACGTCTGTAGACTGACACTCGTGTTACTATCGTTTAGTAGAGATGTGTAAGTTACGTTTGTTCTACGGTTCTTTTCTTGAGAACGTATACGTCAAGGCGAGTCTAAGTTTCCCAAATTTAGATAAATGAAAAAGTCGACACTAGATTTACTATTTAAGATTCGTTTAGAGAGTTGACACTAAATTGACTTACTACTTTTGAAAAGAACCCTCCTTAGGTACTAAATATCTCGAAATCATGGTCTATCTTAAAGAACTTTCGTACTCCTAAAAAACAAACAAACAAATTTTCGTACATGAAGAAAAGAGGGTGGGGTCCGTTTGAAGGAACGATGAGTAATGAGTGAGGACACATGTCCACGGGGGACCAAATTCGTAGAGAGTATCGTGACCGGTATCTATCCCATCTGTAAGTTACCATAAGTGATTTACACTGACACTTTTTCGACTGACCTCAATTATATCACCCCCCTCACATTTTATACAAGAGAGAAAGACTAGTAACCTCATATAGTAAGACGATGAACGATAAGATCCCCTGTTAAAAAAGATATCACCTTATTCGGAAGTAATAAAACCTTCGGATTTCCCTTCTTATATACAGAATCTTAGATTCTGAAGAAATTAAAGGTCAAATCTTCACCATCTAAATTCACAACAAAAGGTAAATGTACCAAAACATAAATGTCGTCTACATTAAAAGTTGTACCTCATTTATTGTTTAGTGTATACTTTAAATCCATTGGTATCATCCGCCGAATAATTTGTTCTACTTAACACTCCTACAGTCCTCTCGAGTTACTAGTTTTGTAGAGAAAAGAGTCCGATTACGAAAAATAATCCGAACACGAAAATTTGTATTTATCATATAGATATCGGATAAACCCGGAGGGATCACCAAGTCGTTATTTCTTAGACATACGTCCCGTACTCTGTGTCCTCTATACCCAAACTAGGGCCCCAACCTTTCTATGTGACCTTCTCCCGTACCGTTGGGTGAGGTCATAAGAACGACCCTTTTGGGGTACCTGTCTCCCCAGACCGACAGATTCCAAGCACCCAACCGTTTCTCAGACTATACTGACTCCACTGACTCGTGCGTACGTTCGGACAAATCTTTAGTAAATGAGATTACGACCGTGATGTCTAATTCGTTAACATGTCTAATTCTTTAAAATTCATCTCAATTCATATCTTCGGTTATCTGAACCTAGAACGGTCTCAGTAGTTCAAAAACAAGTCCGGTCAACTAGTTAAATAAATATACGAAAAGGAAATCAAATTTTGAAAAATGGTAAAGTTAAATGTTGGTTTATAATGACTTCTGAAATTCTGTAACGTTATCACAATTTTGGCTACGGAATAATAACAACAAGTCAGTGATTCAGCACAGGTCGAGATACACTGGGGTACTTGACGGTCGAGTGGTCCGAAGGGTAGAAAGAGGTAGAGGACCTCAAACAAGTTTGAGTACAAATAACTCAACCATTACGGTAGGTTGGTAGAGTAGGAGACAACAGAAAAAGAGGAGGACAGAAGTTAGAAGGAGTCGTAGTCCCAGAAAAGGTTACTCAGTCGAGAAACGTACTCCTCCGGTTTCTTCTGAGTCGGGAAGGTTACTTATAATTCCCAACTATATGAAATCCTAACTGACCAACCCAGAGGAACGTCAGTCAAGAAGGGTAGTCCACCGGTTTCATTACCTCGAAGTCGAAGTCTTAGTCAGGAAGGTTACTTATAATTCCTGACTAAAGTAAATCCTACCTGACCAACCTAGAGGAACGTCAGGTTCCCTGAGAGTTCTTAGAAGAGGTTGTGGTGTCAAGTTTTCGTAGTTAAGAAGTCACGAGTCGAAAAGAAATGTCAGGTCGAGAGTGTAGGTATGTACTGATGACCTTTTTGGTACCGAAATTGAGTTGTCTGGAAACAACCGTTTCATTATAGAGATGAGAAATTACACGAGAGATCAAATCAGTATCAAAAGGAAGGTTCCTCGTTCGTAGAAAATTAAAGTACCGACGTACGTTAGTGGTAGACGTCACTAAAACTCGGGTTCTTTTCTTTTAGACGGTGACAAAGGGGTAGATAGACGGTACTTCACTACCCTGGTCTACGGTACTAGAAGTAAACAACTTACAACTTAAAATTCGGTCGAAAAGGTGAGAGGAGAAAGTAGGAATAGTTCTCGGAAAAATTTAGGAGAAACGAAAGACGGCAATCTTATTATATTAGACTCCAAACAATTATAAAGAGGACCGTTTGAACTAAGGTCGAACACTACGAAATAATATATTAAATCGTCTATTTAAAGGTCTTATACTGAAGGAATCTCGTTCGGGAAATTGTCTACTCGAACCAGAACTGTTTTTACCGATTATAACTCATAATAGAGGTCAAGTACCTCTCCAGAGCGGAACTTTTAAGTCCGGTCTATCATCCTACATAAGGTTCTCTTTCACCCGTAGAGTCGGTCACAATTCCTTTCTATGTTTAAGACTTTATTTTTGTTTCCGAGGGAAGTTTTTCTTAGTTGTACCTG
This sequence comes from Capra ibex, assembly GCA_006410555.1. Taxonomy (NCBI): domain Eukaryota; kingdom Metazoa; phylum Chordata; class Mammalia; order Artiodactyla; family Bovidae; genus Capra; species Capra ibex. The sequence goes on from SJYO01037955.1 coordinate 34,569,789, forward strand.
TCACAAAAGTCTCTGATATTCGTCACGATGAAAATACTTTTGAGAATTTTATCTTTTTAAAGTACTGTTTCAGTAAGTTCTTTATGAGACGAAACAATATTTCATTCAATCTCTTTTTATGTTATATAAATGGTTCGTCTCTTCTTTTACCGTATCAATTTTAAACTTTCGTTCTCTACACTGTTAAATTACTTGTTCAGGAAACATGGAATGCATTCTTCATACCCGTTCTAATAACGTACCTGTACTTCTGTCTCTAAACATCCTCGTTCGAGTGTTCCCTTGAATACTTGACCAAATTCCACAAACATAAAAAACGGGACTCCTGTGACTCCTCCGTAACAACACAAAATTTATCCTCAAGTATAAATACAGTATCTTTCCGGTGAGATCAACATCGACATCTTACGTATTCTGTCCCCGGTTCTTTCCAGTCCTTGTGGTCCATCCTCAGAGGCATCGTCAGTACCACTCGGATACAAACAGACTTCTTTTATACTGTCACCTTTTCTTTCGACACCGATCAAAGTTCTTCATAATTTCATATTTTTACCTATCCTTAGACAAATTAACCCATGTCTTTTACTCTCTCTCACACCTTAGTATTTATAAAAGATACAAGAGTATAAAGACTTAACTTACGATCTTTCACCTTGATAAGTGACCGATCTTGTTCTATGAGTGACCTATCTTGTTCCAAGTACCAAATAAACTCCACTCTATTACTTCAAGACTTAATAGAAATCTGGTAGGTTCCCCTCTACTATCCTATTATGACTTAAAACAACACTTCAAGACACCGGAGAATACGGACCCTAAGTAATCCAAACTCCGAACGTTAATTTTAAGACGTATGACCAAAAGATACAATTTTTATTTAATGGTTTTTGAATCGTTGAAATTCTTATAGGTGAACAAAAGAGTGTCAAAGTATCTAGTCTACTAACACGTCCCGAGTTTATCAAGAAATAACCCCAGAGATATTTTGGAAATAGGTTGTAGTTCTATAACCGGTCCCTATGTTAATGTAGACTTAGAGTCCCTAGAGGAAGTTATTGTGTCAAATACTGTATTAGATCAAAGCTTCCAGAAACCTGACTATCAACATGGGTGATAGAAGGGTTGACACTCGACTCCATGAGTGATAGAAGGGTTGACACTTAGAAGGTTCTACAGTAGACGGTAAAGGAAGATATACCGGGAAAGATTAGTCCTGTTAAAGAAAGGAAGTCCGGTTGTCCTCTTAGAAAAGTAAAACTACTTGAGTTTCAGTCGACTATTCCCTGGAATTTATACAGAAGGTTTAGGGACACTGATGTATTGTATTAGTCCTCTGACTATCGAGTAACAAAGTGTCCAGACCGGGTCGTTTTCCCCTTTCCTATATGTCGTCCTCCGTCTTTAAGACCCCCGGTTAAAACTAAGACGTATTTTGTAATACCCACCCCGTTCAAGGGATTCTCCTTCTCGTCTCAGTCTTTCCACCTCTAATCCCTTCTTCGGACTCTTGTGTCGTGTATTCCTACTAACTATACTTTTTTTAGACGTTTTCTCTAACACCAGACTGTCATGTTACTCTGTTTCCGTCTATCTACATACTAATCTTGGAGATCGGTATGCAGGAATTCGACAATTAATTTAAACATGGAGTGAATTGACTTGTAAAGAAACTTATAGATAGCAGGACAGTGATTTAGTACTGGCAACATACTACGACAATACTTTATAATTAAACTGACTAATATTAAATCTTAAGTTTTCTCATAATAATGGTCGATTATTGACGTCAGATAAGTCTGGTACTTTTCGGATATAAACTGACGGAGACTTCGATATGTATCGTTATGTCTCTTTGACTTTTACATATCTTTGACGTAACTATAAAAGTGAATTCCTAACTAAGGGTGTTCACTATATATAGTATAAAGACAACTTACCGGAAGATATAACATACGAATGCTTATATGAGTTTCAGGTAATATTCCGTTTCTGGGGTCTCTCGTGTGAAGTGAAGAATGAGTAGAAAACCCGGATATGGAGTATGTTACGGTACTTTTATGATTCATAAATATATAAACGACCCTGAAGGGACCACCGAGTCTGTCATTTCGTAGACAGATGTTACACCCTCTGGACCCAAGCTAGGAACCCAACCCTTCTAGGGGACCTCTTCCTTTACCGTTAGGTGAGGTCGTGATAACGGACCTTTTAGGGTACCTGTCTCCTCGAACCATCCGATGTCAGGTACCCCAGTGTCTCTCAGTCTGTGCTGACTCGCTGTCCCGACATCTCTAGTGAACAACTTTTTTGTCTACTTCTCTTTCAACAAAACGGACTATTATTCTGAAGATTATATAGGAACATAATCTATAATAGAGAACGTTTAAATATAGTATAAATAAAATAAAATAAAAATAAATTAAAATCTACTTTATTGTACCTACATTTTGTACCTATATTTTCACTTGAGTCTCTTCCGTTTCCGTGGGGTGAGGTCATGAGAACGGACCTTTTAGGGTACCCGTCGCCTCGGACCATCCGACATCAGGTACCCCAGTGATTCTCAGTCTGTACTGACTTGCTGAAGTGAAAGTGAAAAGTGAAAGTACGCAACCTCTTCCTTTACCGTTCGGTGAGGTCATGAGAACGGACCTCTTAGGGTCCCTGCCCCCTCGGACCTCCCGACGACAGATACCCCACCTTGTCTCAGCCTATGCTGACTTCACTGAATCGTCGTCTCCGTCGTCGTCTTCTTCTTCCCTTGATAAAAGTATCTTACAACGATTACTGTTATCTATCTGTGAAATTCCGTAATTTACTCAAGTCAAGTCAAGTCAAGTCAGCGATTCAGCCCAGGCTTGGAAACGCTGGGGTACTTAACGTCGTGCAGTCCGGAGGGACAGGTAGTGGTTGAGGGCCTCAAGTGAGTCTGAGTGCAGGTAGCTCAGTCACTACGGTAGGTCGGTAGAGTAGGAGACATCAGGGGAAGAGGAGGACGGGGGTTAGGGAGGGTCGTAGTCTCAGAAAAGGTCACTCAGTTGAGAAGCGTACTCCACCGGTTTC
>SJYO01037955.1:34574279-34619204 GCA_006410555.1 Capra ibex
AAGTCGAAGAAGTCGCAATGACCAACCCCGTATCTGAAACTATTGACACTGTAACTTACCAAACGGAACCTCTACTTGTCTCTAGTAAGACAGCAAAAACTCTAACGTAGGTTCATGACGTAAACCTGAGAAAACAACTGGTACTACCGATGAGGTAAAGAAGACTCCCTAAGAACGGGCGTCATCATCTATATTACCAGTAGACTCAATGTAAGTGGGTAAGGTCAGGTGAAATCAAGAGACTAAGGATCTTACAACTGCAAGTGAGAACGGTAGAGAACAAACTGGTGAAGGTTAAACGGAACTAAGTACCTGGACTGTAAGGTCCAAGGATACGTTATAACGAGAAATGTCGTAACGTGAAACGAAGACAGTGGTCAGTGTAGGTGTCGACCCATAACAAAAACGAAACCGAGGTAGGGAAGTAAGAAAGACCTCAATAAAGAGGTGACTAGAGGTCATCGTATAACCCGTGGATGACTGGACGCCTCAAGGAGAAACTCATAGGATAGTAAAACGGCAAAGTATAACAAGAACCTCAAGAGTTCCGTTCTTATGACTTCACCAATAAGTTGTCTTAATTAGAAATTCTTTTCTAACTGGACTTTTTGACAAATCACAGACGAATCACAGTGAAGTGGACCCTTTCTTTTCCGGGTAAATTTGACTGTCTTTAACTACATTACTGGGTTTAATCATTTTATTCCGGTTAAAGTTTAGTCCAATTTTATTCTAAAAAATTTTTTATATATATATATTTCCCGTAAACTTTTCCCTTGTTTTTTTAAAATTATTATCCGATCCTTGGGTTTATGTCAATTTACATGTAGTTTTCAAAGTGTTCTTCGATCTTTTTTTTAAGGTGATATATAGAGGTCTTTTATGCCTCATAGTCTGTGTCACTTTACATTGACATGACTATTTACAAATGACCTTATAGATACAAAGTTTAAGTGTCTTGGATTTATAGTATAATAAAATTGATTTATTATTAATAAAATTTTCTAACCTTTTTGGATTCGTTTTATTTTATTCCAGTTGTGCGACGAATCTCTCAGAATTTTTCAATTGGTACAAGTCAGTTCACATTACAATCTTTTTATATAATCATTACTAATACCACTCGATAATAATTAAAATTTTAATGTACTAAAAGATTAATTTTACCATTATATTGGTCATTTTTACCACACAATGAGTAAGACGAAGTATGTAAACGGAATGTATATAAGTTGATATACTTCTTATGTTTACATAATTTACACGATCCAACACCGAGTTTATCGTGTGACTTGAAGACTTTAATAATCAAAGAAAGACCCATTCAAGAGACTAAGAAAACTCAGAATAGACTTACAAGACGTAGTAAGATATAGTCATAGTTTCCTGTATATTTTAATAATTAATGGAGTAGACCGATAACGAAAACTAAATAAATATAAAAATCGTGGTCTCTATAAATAAAAATTAGTAATAATGATGTCATCATAATGTTTTCATGATAAAACTGTACGGATGAAATCAAAAGTAACCAAGAGAATGGAGACTTATGTATGACCAATTTTCTGGTTAATAAAAGATGAGACAAAGGTTTTAAGCTTTATTGTACACCTTATTTTAGTACTAAACATTTAAGACGAATTTCATATTAAAGAATAAAGACTTATCCTTATAAATTTTAATTTCAATTTTGAAGACTGGGTCTATGTATAAACTTAGGACCCTTACTCACAAAGCAGAAAGAAGGGACTTTTCCCTTTTGAACCTACAAGTAATTAAAAATTATTAAATATCAATAATTAAACAGTCACTAACGTGTATAGATGAACCTCCTACAACAAGTTAAGATAAGTGATTTATATCGATATAACAGGAGAAACTACTACCATCGTATTTGTAAAGTACTTAAATCTTCACGCTAGTTAAAGAACTTCTTGACACTTTTTTTTTTTTTTGTTTTTTTTTGTGTGGCATGAACACTAAGACTTCCAAACACAGAAGGGGTTATCAACTCTTCAAGAAATTGAAGTCTTCAATCGGGATTCCGGTCCAGAACTGGATGAAGTTAACAACACTACGAAATTACCTAAAATGTGACGTTGTATTGAATATATTGGTCACAGAAAGTATTATCTTTTTCAACACACATGAGAGACTATACACACACGATACGTAAATATTCTACACGGATACTTGTCATTAACTAAAAGAATGAGTTATGGAGTCTAAGTTAGTTTAATAAAATTTTTGAAACTTATACAAATCTCTTAGTTACTACTTTAAAAGTAAAAGTAAAATACTTAATATAATAAAAATGTATAATGAGATAATATGACGATGTAAAACGTCATATTATGTTGATAAATAGACCTTTCCCTAATTTTGAAAGTGACTTAAAATTTATTAAAAATTACTTCAATATTTTAGAGTACACAAGAAACTTCACAGAAAATTTTTATTAGGTAAGGAGTAAGTAAAGTCTTTAAGGTCACTAATGTTTATATACATACCATTAATTTTACCACTACTGTGACATAGAAACTACAAACGAAAATACACTAATTATATATGTATGTATATATGTATACATAGTATTTAAAAAGATTCTTGTGTAACGGTAAATCAAAAAGTAGAATACGAAAGACGTGTTAAATAATATTTTACATCGTGAATAATTAATCGTGATGTCTACGTACTGAAAATGACCATTATAGAATGTTTTACACAAGAGTCTATGTATACAGATTCAATTTTCCGACGTCAAACTACTTTTAAAGGAGAGTCCGTCCATGATGAAAACCTGACGAATAAGAGAGATGTAACAGTATCGATTACCGACATACAATTATTTTAAAATATTTTTCATCTTTCTATTTGATGATATTTAAGTCACATTCTTTATTAGTATTATAAATACACCCTATATTATATCATTCTAAAATCAGTGTCTTTACGTGGACATTTTAATACTAAAATTTTTGTTTATTAAACCTAAGTACACTTGTGACTTCTGTCCTCGAGACCATAAGTAGAAAATTAATTCTTTTACTCTAAACACCCAAATATTAAAAATATATAGTTAGATATGAACCATACCTAATATATTATAAAACCCGAAGGGACTAACAAGTCACCGTTTCTTCGGAGAACGATTACTTCCTCTACACCCAAACTAGGGACCCAACCCTTCTAGGGACCTCTTCCTTTACTGTTGGTCGAGGTCATAAGAACGGACTATTTAAGGTATCTGTCTCCTCGGACCGCCCGATCAGGAATCCCAACGTTTTATCAGTCTGTACTGAATCATTGATTTATTGTTGTTGTTGTTGTTGTTGTTTCATAGAATTGGACACAAATGTTTTCGGAATTTTCACTTAGTGTGTACATCATATCCAAGGAATACTTTCTTTTGAGTATCAAGGAAGGAACGTACTGTAACAAATCGAAAATATATATGATATTTGTTACTCAAGACAATGATAAGAATGAAATATTTTAATAGAAAATGTAATCAATTTTTCTTTTTTTATTCTGATACAAAATGAAATAAAAAAGGGGTTATGAGTAGTAAAGAAATACATCATACTACATTAATAAATTGTAAGACGAACCATTGATGTAGATTTCATAGTAATCAAGGTCTTATGTCGGTATAAATTTTATTTCTTCAACGAATCTCATTTATTCTCACCGTTTAATAGATGAGAGAAGTAAAGTAATCTGTCAATAGACTGAGAGTTTCTCGAAAAACCTAGAGAATCCAGGTCCACTATAAACTACCGTTCTATGACTTTCTAAACATATGTCTATTACAAGTAAATAACTGATACGGTTCCGGAAACTGACACACCTAGTGTTATTTGACACCTTTTAAGACTTTCTGTACCCTTATGGTCTGGTGGACTGGACGGAGAACTCTTTGGATATACGTCCAGTCCTTCGTTGTCAATCTTGACTTGTACCTTGTTTTCTGACCAGGGTTTATCCTTTTCCTCATACAGTTCCGACGTATAACAGTGGGACGAATAAATTAAATATACGACTCATGTAGTACTCTTTACGACCCGACCTTCTTCGTGTTCGACCTTAGTTCTAACGACCCTCATTATAGTCATTGGAGTCTATACGTCTACTGTGGTGGGAATACCGTCTTTCACTTCTCCTTGATTTTTCGGAGAACTACTTTCACCTCTCACTTTTTCAACCGAATTTAGAGTTGTAAGTCTTTTACTTCTAGTACCGTAGACCAGGGTAGTACAGCACCCTTTATCTACCCCCTTGTCACCTTTGTCACAGTCTGAAAATAACCCCCCGAGGTTTTAGTGACGTCTACCACTGAAGTCGGTACTTTAATTTTCTGTGAATGAGGAACCTTCTTTTCAATACTGGTTGGATCTATCGTATAAGTTTTCGTCTCTGTAATGAAACGGCTGATTCCAGGCAGATCAGTTCCGATACCAAAAAGGTCACCAGTACATACCTACACTCTCAACCTGACACTTCTTTCGACTCGTGGCTTCTTAACTACGAAAATTATTACACTACAACCTCTTCTGAGAACTCTCAAGGAACCTGACGTTCCTCTAGGTTAGTCAGGTAAGATTCCTCTAGTCGGAACCCTAAAGAAACCTCCCTTACTACGACTTCGACTTTGAGCTTATGAAACCGGTGGAGTACGCTTCACAACTGAGTAACCTTTTCTGAGACTACGACCTTCCCTAACCCCCGTCCTCCTCTTGCCCTGTTGTCTCATACTCTACCAACCTACCGTAGTGACGGACCTACCTATACTCAGACTCTCTTGACGTACTCAACCACTACCTGTCCCTCCGGACCGTACGACGCTAAGTATCCCAACGTCTCAACCTGTGCTGACTCACTGACTTGACTTGACTTACAAGTAAACATATGTCTAAGGGTCCATCACGACCACCATTTCTTAGGTGGATAGTTACGTCCTCTATATTCTCTATGCCCAAGTCAGGGACCCAACCCTTCTAGGGGACCTCCTCCCGTACCGTTGGGTGAGATCATAAGAACGGACCTCTTAGGGTACATGTTTCCTCGGACCACCCGATGTCACGTGTCCCAACGTTTCTCAACCTTTCTTTATTTTATTTTTTTTTTTTTTTTTTTTTGTTGACTTCTCTGTCGTCGTCGTCGTAAATTTTCAAATTTTAAATTCCATGACACAAGTTAACCGATAGTTGTTGACATCAGACCAAAGACTTTCATCGGAAAAGAATTTTTAATGAATAAATAGAACGAGTTCTTAAGAAAAAGAGACAAAGAATTTGAAGAACAATATAATAAGACATCGAAAAGTGTATTTGAAAGGAAGTTTCATAATATTTATTCGGTACTGAAAGGTTATCTTTATGATATACGAATCTCTTAGTAAGTAACAGAAAATGATGATATCCTTTTCTTAGTATTCTTGGTACAAAAGATTGAGAAACTGGAAAATTAAAGATAGTATAACAAATATATCAGGTGCATCATATGTAGAATAAAAAAGATGAGGTGGTAAAGAATCCTTCGTCACTGTTTAAGTTATGAGAACTAACTAAGAAGTTTTAATAGTAATTAGGAGAATTATAAAGTCGTGGAAAAGGAAACTTTAAGTAAGGTTCTTGAAAGTACCATTGTAAACTTCGAAATAACTATAATCGATAAATGGAAAAGGGTAACATAAGTCAATAATCACGAGGACTAACATTAAAAAGTAAGGTAAGACGGTTATAAAGTCTCTGAAGTTAATTCGACAACTGCTAAGAGAGTTAAGAAACTGGAACGTCCAGAAACATGTGGAGTTCATCGAAACTACAGATGTAAATATCAATTTAGATTGGAATCTAGAGTGGTAACAAATTTTAGTGAGATAGAGATTCGAGAAAATGGATCTTTAATATTGTTGGTGGATTACATTAAAGAAAAAAGAAAGAAAGTAATAAATGAGATGAGTTAAAAGTTTTATAAGAATCGTAGACAGAATAAATTAACGGAAAGTTTCTCAAAAATGAAGACTGTGTCCAGTTGGTGAAAAAACCCCCAATTTGAGTGACAAAATAAAGTAAGAATAGAACACACACAAACAGTGACAGCACAGACTGAGACGCTGGGGTACCTGACAACGGTCCGAGGAGATAGGTACCCTAAGAGGTCCACCCTTATGGACTAACCCAACGGCAAAGGAGGAGGTCCCCTAGAAGAGTTGGGTCCCTAACTTGAACCCAGAGGACTTAACGTCCGTCTAAGAAACGGTAGACTTGATGATCCCTTCGGGTAAGAATAGAATCCAATGACCTAAGACTTCCCTCCTTTTTTTTTCAGGAATTATCTAACTTACTGTCTACATAGGAGAGTGTTATAAAACCGAGAAAACGGAGAGTATTTAAGGAAATAATTTAAGTTTTAATACCAAATGTAAGACTTTTATAATTAAGTATTGAAAACAAGACAGAAGTTAGGGTGTTTAGGTAGACTGAAGAGTTGTGACGTTTTTTATCACTTATAACGAAATACTTCTTATAATTCAGTTGACAATTCCAAGAAAGTTTGATATGAAAATCATGGAATAATTATGGATCTTGAAAGAGGTAAACAGAGAGGGTAATCTAAAAAGGAACTTCTTCACTACCAAATTGACAGAGGGTGTATTTAGTATCATTATTAAGAGATAATGATAAGGGTCAGTTTAGCGACGAAGGGTTAATACTAAATACGGAAGGAAGAAATAATCTAATAGTTCCAACAAGGAAAGACTACCTTACGAGAAAAAGGGGAAGATTAATATGTTTATTGCGGTAGAATTTAAAGGACTGATTACGGTCAAGATACTTCAGAAAACATTAGAAAGAATAACGTTTTACGGAGAGAAAAAGAGACTTGTATAACTTATAAAAACAAAAGATAAATACTTTAAAATGTACACTACAATATACACGACACGACACGAATCAGGGAGTCAGTACAGACTGAGAAACACTGTGGTACCTGACGTCGGACGGTCCGAGGAGACAAGTACCCCTAAGAGATGGTACATAGGAAGAAATCAACTACCCATTAAAGGGACCCGAAAGAAGTACCAGGTCACCATCTCTTAGTTGGACGATTACGTCCTCTGTACCTAAACTAGGAACTCAGTCCTTCTAGGGGACCTCCTCCTTTACCGTTGGGTGAGATCATGAGAATAGACTTGTTAGGGTACTTACCTCCTCTGACCGTTCGATGTCGGGTACCCCCAGTGTTTTCTCAACCTGTACTGAATCACTGATTTGTTGTTAATAAAGTAACTCGTACGATTTATAATTATTTCACATTCATTTATAATAACCCCTTATAACACACACTTAATACAAAGTGTGTATCTTTCTAGAATTCATAAATTTTAATAAATCCGTTTCATTATCATACGTTTACGGTGTAAATCATTGACATCGAAATTTAAGGTTTACACGTTATTTTAATCAACTTCATATTTTATACCTACTATTAACCCGACTACTAATTAGAAAGTAAGACTTTATGAATTATTGATGAAAGTACTTACTATCCTTAGTGGACCACAATAAAAAGTTCATCATTTTCTCTCTACATTGATATTAAAGAATAGAAATAACTTTAAGAAAAATTCAAACCAAGGTCCCTAAATAGATTCTCGGTTTCCAATAATAAAACAAAGTTTTAAACCTAACTGGTATCAGAAATTCATGTATCTCCTCGTCTGGACTTACGGCAGCGTGAACGAGACAAAACGAGAATTACCCTTCTCCTCGGTTAATTACACAGATGATATAAAGAATCTAAAACTGTATACACCAAAACCATGACATCACCCGTCTTAAGATTCTACGAGGGACCACTGAGTGTAACAATATATTATAGGAAGGAAACTGAGACAACAAACCGTGGACACTTTCACTACTCTCAAATAAGGACACTAACGTAATGGAACATGCCATTTCGACACCCCCAAAACGTTTACGTTAATCCCATTTGTCAGAATACGAACCTTGACCCACACGAAAGACGATCCGAAAACTGTCACACCCCACTCCACAATTAGTTTAATTCTCAACCTAACCCAAAGTCAAACACCAACTATTCCAATGAGCTAAGTAGTAACAGAAGTCCAAGAAATCACTAAATTCCACATAAATTTCACCCCGACCGAACGTTTCTCAGAGAGAAAGAATGGGAAATTGAGGAGGAGATGGCAAGGTCGAAAGTCGAGAACAAATATGAAACGAAAACAGAATCTGGACGTTGTACCGGGACTAGACACCACAAAGAGAATCTACAAGGACTACATCGAGTCAGGATGAGTATACGAAAAAAGGTGGGGTCTCCATCTTAATGAGAAAACCATTTTACTAGAGTCAACCACAAATAATCATGGGATTCCTACTACTACAACGATCGTAAAGGGATTCTCAAATTGTGTAAGTTAAAAGGACACAAAAATTATTTAACAATTACATTTGAGACACTCCTTAGCTGTTCTTATTGTTACTAGGACGGTCAGTCTTCCACTATTTTACTGAAAATCACTATGCCTATTATCCTTAACAAGACGGATCACACTAAATAAACACTAAAGTCGAAAATACGACTTCCCTTATGAAGGGTACACGAAGTGGACTGTAGGGCAAGAAGGTGAATTCGTATTAAGATTCTTTATAGTAGAAAATTTTTACGAAAAGAGGGAATATCCCGAATAGAAATGATATTTGGGTCTATACGGTACCTTTAGTCGTTACTCAACCGGTGTCAATGGACTAAGAATTTTAAAAGAAATTAGTGGTCGAAAGTAGGTTTGTTGGGGGTCATAAAACTCCTTTATTGACTCTTGGAAATGAAAGTTTAAAAAAAAAAGACAAAAAATACAGTCAGAACTTGCGAATTTCCTCCGTAGTGTAAGAGGATTATAAAAAGAAGAAACTTAAAATCCTTTTATCTTTACGAGAGTCCCCATGACGTCGGGTGTCGTTACTCAGTCTAGTACGTAATGACGGAATCCTAAATATGACCTCCACGACAGAGACTGTGTAGTATCTCGTATAACTTTTTCCCGTATTTTATTCTTATAACCTTCGAACCGTTATTTCAGTGTGATAATTAACTCAAAAGGTAATCGGTGGTCCTTTGATTTCCTCCTCGGGGGTAAGAATAGGACATAATTGAGTTCAATTTCTACGATAAACTTTGGTAGACGCACCGACTCTTTGTCTAACAGAGGTATGAAACGATTGTCAACTTTAATTCTCTACATGAACTTAAGTAAATTCTATACAGTCAAAAGGGCTACGTCCGAAGGTCGAGACCGTAACAGAAGGCATTATGACTCACCCAAGGAACGGGAACAAGTCTCCATCGACTCCGTCCATTGATATAAAAGCTGTTAGTCAGTAGACCTACAATACGGGTCCCTCTCCTCTTTTACTCCGCAACGTGTTTGGATCGGTGATGGAGTGTAGGGACCAACGAGTAACCACTTCGTAAGTGGACGGTTATCCTCTGTGTCCAAGGTAGGGACCCAGTCCTTATAGGGTACCTCTTCTGTTACCTTTGAGTGAAGTCACGAGAACGGACCCTTTAGGGTACCTGTCTCCTCGGACCACCCGATGTCAGTACCCCAGTGTTTTCTTATCCTGTACTGACTTGTTGTTGTAGGTGAAATAGTTCATCGAGTATAATATCGAAGAAAACAGTAGGAGTTGTTTACTCAATGAAAATTTATGTAACAATCCCAATATAAAAGGGATTGATGATAGATTTATTACAATATTAAGGAGAACATTGAAAGATTATTAAAGAATCTAAACCTCCCCCACCCCCCGTTACTCCTTAACTCTCGATCCCGATGTATTATTACAAATGTGAAGGAAGAGTAATGGAAAAGAAATCTTAACTAAAGATATATTCTTTTTACCTGGTAGGTACACTAGGAGAAACATCAATAACGATTTGTTATAACAGGAGAAGTAAGTATAATAGAAAATACATAAATACTCAAGTTCTTCTGATAAAACTTTCTTGTACCACCAGAGTGTAAAGATATTTATTTGAGGTTTACAAAGGACTAAGAGTAAATAGAACCCTTATTTAACCAAGTTGTTTCAATACGTCTAAAGGGGTAAACATAATGGTACAGAGGATCATAGAATATAGAATAAAAAAATATAGGTTCCAATAACGGTGGAAATACCAAGTCATTCACTTCCGTCGCAATAAGTCTTAAAGTTATTCCTGTAGTTCCCTTGTAGATCTGAGAGAACTTTGGTATCAACGTAAGTAGAGGGTCATTATCGGTTAGGTAGTATTTACGAACAGGATAGACTGGAGTATATACAGAATAGAACCCTTAAGGTCTAACCGGACCATCAAACAGACTCAGAGAACGGTAAGAACCCATTTTGATAATCTCAATAACAGTTTAGTCCTAAATTTTCTGTATTTGAATCAGAAATGGATTAAAATATTCGAAAGGACAAAATTAAAGTCTTTACTTTTGACACTGTCTCTTATATTTGTAAGTAGTACCTTTTTTCTTTTCGTTTTATCCCAAATTTACTGAAACAACTAAGGTTTGATATAAAATCGATGTCCAATTAATGGTATAATTACTTAAATTAACTTAGTAATAAAGGAAGTTCACCCAAATACACACATCGGTCGAAATCATTTTTGTTTTGTTTTTTTCTTTCTTTTACTCATTAATAGTTCCAATTTATTTATCTGTTTATGACACTCCATTTTGTCTCGAACTCACAGATTTAATAAACCACACTAGTGTGGGTGACTGTTGTTTCGAGAGAAGAAACGTACTTACTAATCCGTCCTACGGTAAATTTGATGTACCACGATTTACTTTACCTGAAAACAAAAATAAAGACCGTTTACATTAAATTAAGTCTACTAAATCATCACTTGTTCGTTTTATTTTTCTGTTTTTATTACTGTTATTACAAAGTCACGGAACTAATTATGAACACCACCAAGATAAGTAGTATAACTTCAATTTTGATAGTCTTATAGTGAATTAAAACACGGCACTCTTAACTCCGACTTCAGAAAATCTGTCTTGTTGTTAATCTTCTAGTACGGACGTCCTATGGTCCTACGAACTCCGACCACGTGACTCTACTGGGTCTCTCTACCATACCCCTCCCTCCACCCTCCCCCCAAGTCCTAACCCTTGGGTACATGTGGGTACCGCCTAAGTACAACTACATACCGTTTTGGTTATGTCATAACATTTCATTTTAATTTTTTTAATTTTTTTTCTTCTAGTACGATACATTAGAGACGAACTCCTATTGACCTTCTGTGAATCTTCGTTGTCTTTCCTTGAGATGATCTATTCTACCAATAAACAATTCCCCTTTCGTCAAGGGAACTAAATAATGTCTACCACTTTTTAAAGTCAAGTTATCCTTGTACGCCCCTACTACAAAGAAGATTGTGTTCTCATCAGATCCTAACTGAGTTCCAGTACCTGTCCTTTCCGGTAGGAAAGGAGTGTGTCTCACTGTTTTCCTTGTGAAAGTTTACATAAACTCAAACCTCTAGCTACTCCTCTTCGAGTCTGCGACGAATAAACCTATTTAAAAAATTTCAAATTACTGTTTACAATTTTGGAATTTTTGTAACAGATTTGTCTATTTTTTAGATTAATATAACGGGCACGATTTCTCTGATGGGACTGTTTACTCTTTTACAAAAGTAGTTTCTGTACATCTTGTGTAAAATACATAAGTGTTTGTAACCGTTTTAAGAATCTCAAATTTTTTTTTTCAAAATAATATTTCCATAAAATAATAAACTTCACCAAGAAGAGTCACCAGATTTCCGAATACTATAAAGTCTTGTGATATTTAATGATTTTAAGTAGTCGAGATTGTGACCTCAGTTCTTCCATAATGTCAACTTACTTAGAAATCATTCACGTAACTTTATTTACAATCGGTTTTGAGGTTTGAACACGTAACTTCGAAATTAACGTAATGGAAGTCTCATACTAATGACTTCTTTACAGGCACAGCTATGTCTGAAATGTTATCGTATATAAGAATCCTAAAGTAAACCTATCTAATGGTCGAAAGTTTGACATACTTTATCTCAAATACAGAACTCAAAAAAAAAAAAAAATTCAAAACTGAAGGATGTAATTTTCTCCAACTTTTATTGATACATTTATCCTAGGTCGACTTATCATATACATGAAAAAAATAAGGATTCCCAGTGTAAGTACTGTTTCGTGACTTAAATACAATTTTATAACAAGACTCTCCTCACAACTGTATTCTATTACACTAAATACGAAGGGTAGGTAGTATAACTGTATAAAATCTGTCTACAGCGACAAACAGTTTGTACCATGTTTTGTTCCGTTTTGGAGTATTATAGTAATTTTGTCAAACGGAAATAGTGGTAGAGTAGGTAGAAAGTAAGGATACTTTTAAAATCGAAATCTTTATTACTAACTAAGTTATCCTTTAAAATTTTATACAAAAACAATTTGTCAAAAGGGGACTTCTGTGAATTATGAACAGTGAGTCAACAGTAAGTTTATATCACACTATAAAATTATAGTCAGTTTATTTATATATTTTACATAATGAATACTTGTCTTACTTGTACCGAACTCTCTAAAACAAATTTATTTACTTTGTTTTATTTATGGTCCCTTTGTTTACAGGTAGTTCACTAAAAAAAAAAAAAGAATCGTTTGGAATTTACGACCACTATTTTATCATTGGGAAGGTTGAGAGACTTTAAGAGAAAATTTGTAAGTCTGTCACCAAATACATGTACTCGACTTAGAGAAAAAAACACTATGCATGTTTATACGTAATTATTTAGTGACTTACATGTCATAGTCCGGGTACTCCGTCCACTATCTTGCAAACTTCGGTAGAAAATACTTATCGTTTATGGATACAGTAAACAACATATTGTGTTGTAGTCTTTCCAGTAATTATTCTGTGATCTTTGTTAAAAGAAACGAAGTTAAACATATTGAAAACGGAATATTAGTAAAATCGAGGTGTATGTATCCCATGTACATGTTTGAAAACATATAGAGAACGAAGTCTAAAATCTAACCCAAAAGTGTGTCTCTTCAAAGTAATATGATTGACCCACAAGTGTTTAAATAGGTTATGTTGAGTTCCTTCGTCTTATAAAAGGATGAGAGATCCTCCCGATAGTTAGAACCTTTGGAAATAATTAATGACGAAAGTACATTACGAATCATATTTGTCATGAAATAACCAGAGACTTCTAGTATATTTTTTCCGAACACTCAACCTGATTCGAAAGGTCAACTAATGTAAAATTGACTTTTTTGTACACGTTCACATTAGACTTTCAAAATTATTGTTAAACTCAATCGTATCATAGTCTACTTATGTATTTGATTAATGTGATTTCGAAATGAATGTTCACACTATGTATCTTTCATCGTCACCAAAATGGATCTTGTTGATAATTTTACATCTAAGGAATCTTTGACTTAGTTTATTGGGGTTTATCGACAAACTTTTAGTATCAGCATTCCTTTCTTTTATAATTTGAGAATATACTGATCTTAAATCAAGAGACACTTATTCGTAAATCCCGGTAGTTTAAGACTCCAAGTCATAGTCTCAAAAGCGAACATATGTCTGGAGTCCTTAGAAGTAGTCTGATCGTAGGGTCCGTGGAACGATGGTCTTCATGGACCTTCTTCTGAAAAGTTTATAATTTTAATTTTTTATGTCTTTACGGATTATCCTTCATCATAGATATAATGATAGTCTTGTCTGTCCGTCAATACAAACTTCCGTCTGATTAACGGAATTACCCCCGAATAACAAACTCATGTACCTTATATGACTTTTTCATCTTTACATAGTTATTTACGTGGTGACTAATAGTACCTATATCTCACATGTATTCTTGTATAATCTTAAGTCTGTCTTACCAATTCCGACAGAAAATAAAAAGGGTTTCTATTTGACGAGGACTGACATTCAGTGATAATACTTCGGGTGGGTATAGGATAGGGAAGGTCACAAAGATGAACGTCTCTATTGAAGGAGCTTAGGTTCAGAACTAAATGAGTACCGAAGACGACAGAGTTTTATAACGAGGAGTTACACACGAAGAAAAAAGTCGTAATAACATAAATAATTCTTTTACATATCGCATACAACTTACCAATGAAGTATGGTTTGTGTAGATAGATGTACCAGAGTAAATGATATTAATCACAAAAGTCAGTCTTTGTACTTTGAATTATTCCAATTGATTATACGGTGTATAGTGTTTACATTATAACGACTTGTATACAGTAACTAAGGTCTAAATCACGAATTGGAGTTGGTCGAGAAAGAACATTGTCATACAAGAAAGAAAGAAATACACAGAATCTTTCCTATCTTATACAAACCTGTGATGAGTCTTCTATTAACTATAATTTCTCTAAAACAATTGACTTGATACAAGTAACCGGTCTTTCCTGGATGTCTACCGAAAGTGGTCAGGTTAGTCAACAGTGGACCTTTCATCCAAGTGTCTAAAGTTCTGTACTATAGGGTAAACATTTCGGGCGGAAGTAAGTCGACTACATTGTGTCTAAGTCTTCTTTTATATTACACTCTACAACTAAACTTGACTTTATGAAATCTGAGTTCTTTTCGGATAATCAGTAATCTCACGTAAATTTGATTAAAGAAGACAAAAGTTTAAACACAGTACTTAAAATATCACGTATAAACCTCAAAATGACACGTATCTCATAATATTGTGTTAAAATCATTTCTAGGTACTCACTAGAATATATATTAAAGGAGTTGTAAAGAGATTTTTATATCTTTATTACATATTTCATTAAATTTGAAAGTAATTTTATAATATGTGTATGACTATTGTTCTTGTGTTCTAAAAAACGAGGTCTTGTTTCCTGTTTATATAAACATATAAGATCTCAAAAGGAACAACTCCCCCAAAGTGTAACTAAGCTGAGAGTATTTTGCACTTTAAAGTGAGAAAGTGGAAGTCTTAGAAATTGAAGACCGTAACAATTTGGATCATTAAGAAAGATCATATTAAACATAATTAACTCAGATAAAATTTTTATAAAGGGATATAGGTTAGATTTACATAGGAGTACATAAAAGGAGAGTATACATATCCTAAGAGAAAAGTGTAAACCCAAAAATAGAGAAAGTCTTATATAAGTCATACACCTTGATTCAGAAAAATAAAGTTACATTGAAATAAAGAAAATAAAGTTCTGTTTAAAGATGTATGACTTCGTATAAAAGAAAGTGAATAACAAAAAATATATAGTAAAACAGATATAAACAGAAGTATAGATAGAAAACAAGAATATGAAAGAAAGGTAAGACAAATACTCATAAAAAGTAGTCCAGATCGATCGCGAATTGCGTATGAAAGGGTCTAATAAGTAAAATAAAAATGACGAAAATTATAACTTAATAAAGAGATAAACAATGTAATGAAAAAAAGAAAACTTACTGAGAGTCGAAGTCGCAGAGTAAAAAATAGTAAGAAAACAGAATATTTGAAAGGAGAAGACAAAGCTAGGAAGACTGGAGAAGAAAGTCTAAAACGAAAATTCACAAATAGAACAGACATTGTTTAAAATCCTATGTTTTATGACACACGTTGAGCACAAAAAATTAGATGTAAAAACTAATAAGAAACTAAAAAACGACAAATTCGTGAAAATCTTTTCAAATGACAAAAAGACTTATCATGCCACAACTTAAGAAACCCAGTGAGGAAACTTTCGGCGAAAAGTATAATAGAAGGTTTATTAACGCCCTACACACACACACACACACACACACACACACACACACACACACACACATGTGCGCATACGTGTAAGGACACTCTCCCCTCTCCCTTTGTCATAGACGAGACAGTTGGACGGTGTAGGTAAACCCTAAAAGGGAACCGAAAGTGTAAGTACACGACCGAGTGTCGTTTTTGAAGGTCGTGTGTGTGAAAAAAAAAAAAAAACCAGAGGTCGAAGAAAACATCTCAAGAAAGATACGTTTATTCAATCCAACATTACTATACGTAAAGACATCAACCCTCCAGATTCAGTCGGTATAGAAATAATGGATCTTTGAACAATCTTTAAGTATGAACGTCCGGGAAATGATATGGACGACTTAGTCTTTGTTACACAAACCCGGAGGCTTTGAACACAAATTTCTTCAGTTCACTAAAGTCACGTATCATTTTATACTCTTGAGGACTATTGTTGTCTTAATTTGACGTTCCAAAACAAAGAGAGGACAGACTATTGAATAGACAAGATCTCACAAAGTACATACAGGACGAGAACTTGAGATAGTACATGGGTGAGGTATGAGAAGTCGAGTCACGTCGGAGAGTCAACACAGGTTGAGAAACACTGGGATACCTAACGTCGTGAGGTCCGACGTAGTGGTTGAGGACCTCGAACGAGTTTGAGTACCTTAGGTAGTGGTTGAGGGTCTCGGAGGAGTTTGAGTACAGGTAGTTCAGCACTACGGTAGGTAGGTAGAATAGGAGACAGTAGGGGAAGAGGAGGACGGAAGTTAGAAAAGGTCGTTGTCCCAGAAAAGGTTACTCAGTCAATAAACGTAGTCCACCGGTTTTATAACCTCAAAGTCGAAGTGGTAGTCAGGAATGTACAATAGTGAGTAAATAAGTTTCTAACTTCCAGTATAAAGTTCTGTCACTTTGAATTAAACCTCTTATATATATCGGACGAGTTCCAAATTTCTCTGATACAGTCGGAATCCTATCGTTAGAGTAGTTCCAGATCTAAGAGGGTGTCTCAAACACAAACCCCAGTATCGTACATATAACAGGACATATTATACTTTCCAAAAAAACAAACGAACGAGAGATCAAAAAAAGAATAAAGGGATGTTGAAGGAACATCAAATTTAATTGTCAGGAACTTCTCTTTTATGTTACTTTTATTTTCTTATATTTTCTATTTGAAGTTTACGAACGATAAGTTTAGGCTTTTCTTTTTGTGGTTCCGTGTAAATGAAAAAAACCTAGTTTTTGACTTTATTTATCCTGATATGAAATTCGAATTTCATCGTGTCATAATGTTTGGAAACGGTATTTAGTTGAATTATAAATTTAAATTAACTCAGTTCTTATTATTAAAACTTCATATAAAATTCCACTTTAAACAGGTATTATAAGTACGTATATAGAACATTCCATCAGAGAGTGATATCAATTTTATTATGATTATCAGAATTCACTTTGGTATTCATTTTAGTACCTTATTAGAAACAATCGTCTTTACTTTAAAATTATCCGTTGAGAAATATTTGCTACTTATTAGTAGTCTACCACGATAAGTTTCTTATTGTAAAAGAATCGATCCTATTCTTACTCCAATTATAGATGATCAGATAACTAAGTTCCTTATAACCTCTGAACCGTCAGACACCTAATATAAACACCTTAATCATTTATCATATATGAATGATTATTATAATCATTTATTATATATGAATATTACTGGTCTTACAGTCATCCGAAATTTTTAACTAGTCTCTGGACGATAAAGAACAATTCTTCATTGAAACTACAATTCTGAGAAACGAAACAGAAACTCAGTTTCAATTTTTTTTTAGTGTTACGATATTTATGAGAAATTATTTATTATTAGTAGTATTTGAAGAATCGTCAAATAGGAAAATTTCGATTACAAAAGAACATTGTCTTCAGAAGTATCAGGAAATCGGTAACTAAGTAAAGTTATTAATCATCACTGAAACTATCAATTAGGAGTTTCGTACGTAAAGTATAATTATAAGACTGAGAAAATTCGTCTTTTAATTGTTTAAAACATTAGGTTCCCCTCTTACTTAAGTGTTAATAAACCGTATGTTTTACAGAAGGGTCATTGTTTAGGTACTTATTAGAGAGTCAGTTCTAAAAAACAACCGGTAAATAGTAATGATAGAATGACTCAAAATAAAACTAGGAGGACAAGTGAAAGAGTAAGAAAAAAAAAGGAGAAAGAGGACATAAACGAAAGTGATGATAACAAATAGTTCAATCAAAAGTGTACTCTGTGAAAGTTTAGTAATCTTTTATACGTTGATGTCAATATATCTTATATCATTAAAGAAGGAATCATGGGAAGGGGGGTTTTAGAGAAAGATCTGGAAAGTTTATTATTAACTGATGGAACTGACACCCGAAGGGACCATCGAGTCAACCATTTCTTAGGTGGACGTTACGTCCTCTGGGGTCAAACTAAAGACCCACCCCTTCTAGGTAACTTCTTCCCTATCCGATGGGTGACGTCATAAAAACCCGAAGGGAACACCGAGTTGACCATTTCTTAGACGGACGTTACGCCCTCTGGACCCAAGCTAGGGACCCAATCCTTCTAGGGGACTTCTTCCCTTTCCGATGGGTGAGGTCATAAGACGGGACCTTTAAGGTACCTGAAATATCAGGTACTCCAACATTTCTCAGTCCGTACTGATTCGTTGAAAGTAAAGTGAAGTGAAGGAACTGACGTCATACACGATCTTGGACACGGTTCCTGAATTGATAGAGTAAATTAGGAAGTTAAACGAAAAATTCCTTACACAATAGAATAGGTAAATTACTATTTCATTAATTATCGCTAATTCAGTGTATTGAGTCACATATTACGAGATAATCCTAAGATTCACACTAAGATAAAATTTTTCCGAAGTGTTTTGTTTCTTTATTAAAAATGTTTCTTTTAACACATGTAAAAAGATTTTTGTACTTCTCCGTACAGGTTCAGTTGAAGAAAAACGTAAACACGTTAAAAAAAAAACTCTATATCAAAAGGAAACTTCGACAAAAAACTTCATAGGAGACGAGAGACTTTCTTCTGTTTAATAACGAATTTCGAGAAACTGAAAGTACTATATAGGGTAACCCCGAGATTTGATACTCTGACAAAAACTATTCTTACATAATGTGGGATGATCTTTCCGACGTAGTTTAATTCTTACAGAATGTGATAAGATTCCTAAAATGTAAAAAAGATTCAAAAATGTTGAAAAATGTATTTTCTCCTATGAGGATTAAATTTTGTAATTTTGAAAATAATTAAATTTTTAGACATCCCGACAGAAACTATCTTTACTCTCCGAATTAACTTAAAGTCGATTTTATTCAGAAGATAGAGAAAATGTGAAATGATCAATTTTGAATTTAAGTCGTTATTTTTCCGGTTTCATTGTTATCAAGGTAAATTCGACCTGTTTATTAATAGAGACGTGATACTTATAGTAGTTTAGACTTATAAAGTACTGTAGTAATAACGATAAAAGGTAAGGTGAATCAAGGTAAGTGACGTAATTTCACATAAAAATCGAGGAGAATACTGATATACTCAAGTGTCACCAAGTGATAAATTTAACGATACCTTTGTAATTGGTTCACTCACCTTCAGTCTCCCGTTCTTATACCTTATCTTCTCCTTCTTTATAGTTACGTTACATTACGTCCACGTTCTCACAGTCACGAATGTGATACTCCTTTTCTGTAACTGATACAACTTCTGTACGGTACAAGAGAGTTGTAACCGATAATCATAACACCTTTCAGAACTGACCAAATCTAGATTTGACCCCCGTTTCTAGAAAGAGTAGAAGTTGTCTACTTGGTCCCTCATATTGTTCTATCAGAAAGATGACAAGAGATATAATCGAAGAAGAGACGAGGTGAACAGTCGACCTACGTCGTATAAGTAGTGACATAGTTGAAGACTAATCCGTCCCGGTTGCGATAATTGGAATGTACAAGACTACCTATCTAGTCTATCTGTATGTCTATGTATCTATCTACCTTTATTATTAAAGATTAACGATTAATATAAAGAACTATAATTTTTTAATTCTTTAGTTTTGTGTAGATTTAGTTCTGTGGATATACAATCTATCTATTCATCAAATAACATTTATATTTTATTAATAAAAACAACTATATTAATCAAAAACTATGTGAAGTAACAGAGTCCTCAGGGAGTTTTATTTCAAAGAAGATGAACGAATTGGTATATTTATGTGTATAAAATTAAAATCTTCTATTAACTTCAAAGAGTAGTCTCACTGAAACCTATATCGCACGTACGTATGGTTCAGTGAAGTCAGTACAGACTGAGAAACACTAGGATACCTGGTATCAGGTGGTCCGTGGAGACGGGTACCCTAAGAGGTCCGTTCTTATGACCTCTCCCAACGGTACACGAGGAGATCTCCTAGTATTACTAGGTTAGGTCCCTAGTTTGGGTTCAGTCAACCTTTAAAGTCTCTAATAAAGATTTACTTTTGTCTCTAGATGTTTATAAACCAATTCGAAACCTTTGACAATTGGAAGTATCGTAGTAGTGTAACGTTTTTAATACACTTGTTTTTGAGGGTCTTTAGGTCGTCTTGTTGAGAACAAAAGTTACTCGTAACTACATCCTTTCTTACATTATCTCTTTACAAGCTAACTCGTACCCCGAAAGGTCCACCGTGATCACCACTTCTTGACCGGACGGTTACGTCCTGTGCATTCTCTGTTTTCTACGTCTAAACTAGGGATCCAACCCTTCTCGGGGACCTCACTCCCTTACAGTTGGGCGAGGTCATAAGAACGGATCTCGTAGGGTACTTGTCCCCTAGACCACCCGATGTCAGGTATCCCAGTGTGTTTCAGTCTGTACTGACTTCGTAGAATCGTCCGTGTGTCTGACGAATACGAAATCTTAAACAAATGAAGTGTTACATCATGTATGAACCACGTACCAAATTTTTCTTATAATTAATGTTTATTTAAGTAGACGATTCTCTTCAAAAATTATAATTTATCTAGACCTTAGAGAAACATTCTTACTAAGTATCGATTTAGACTCACTCCATCTGTTATCAGAACGATACCTTCCGTAATGACTTCGATCCACAGAATCAAACAAACCCTACGATATCGTCATCATGATATATCTGACCAACCTATTTGTGTTTATAAATAAAAAGTGTCAAGACCTCTGACCCTTCACGTTCTAGTTTCACGACCGTCAAAGACACAGACTATTCCTAGACTAAGGTATCTACTGGGAGGAGGACGAGAGAAATGTACTATCTTTCCATTCCCTCAAGATACAGAAAATAGTTTCGTGATTAAAGTAAGTACTCCCGAAGTGGGAGTACTGTATTAATTGAAAGTTTATGGGACAGAGGTTCATGGTAGTGTAAAGTCCCAGTTACGGTCCCAGGTCGGGACCTCCTAGGTCCCATTAAGCTTCCCCTCTGCCTTAACCACAGGATTCCTTTTGATAAATTAATGTCTATATTTCTCTCTAATCTTTTCTTATCACATCATCCTTTTAATCATCTCTTTTTCTCCGACTTATTGAACCAAATGCACCTTATGGTCATTTTGAGGTTCTGTTCCTTAAACGTGGTAGATGTATCCGGTGGCCCCGGGTAAACTTATCGTCTCCCACGGCGTGGTACCCGTGGGAGAGTGGACCTAGAATCTTCGGTCCCGTTCATTCATCTGTACCGCTCGTAGGTGCGAGGTCTACCCTTAAGTCGGTCTTCCCCTTTCTTTCTTGCTGTTCCCCCTTAGTCAGAAAGGTCTTTGACTAGGTAAAAGAAATAAAAGTCCAAACGAATATATGAAAAACAAAATGTATTTCTACTTATGTCTCAGCGCGTCCCAGTCGTCTGGACTAGGAACAGTTTTAGTCCACGAAGTATATTTTAATATGTTTCCAGAATCCCCAAAATGTAGTAGAAGACCGGTACTCCGGACGACTGTAAAACACCGGGAAAGACTATTGCCAGTCATTTGGTCTTTTGAATAAAAAAGGTCCCCACTAAAAAAGAATTTGGTCCGTGGTGGGAGGTTTATTCAACGTAAGGATATCCTACTCCCTCATCACCCAATGTTAGTTCTTTCCTTAAATGAATCGGATTCCAAATTGTACTAATTAGAATTTCCAATTATGAATAAAGAGGATATACGATCAATATAAGTAATATTCCTGTCCCTTATACCTCTAAATCGTCGTTTATAACCGAGTTGTTTACTTTTTGGGAAGTGGTTATATTAAACATTAGTTGGGTGATTATGATATGATTATTAAAACATTGAAGAGTTTTCTTAGACATACATTTTTCAAATTTCGTAGAGTACGGAGAGTACCAACCCTCCGACTTTTGTTAGTGTACACCGACCTGCTTGGACGGGTCCGTGTGATCTCTTGGAAGTCTCCTCAAACATTCAACTTTGTGAGAACAGTACGGGTCCTTAAAAATAATTGACCTCGACGTTCAATTGAGGAAGAGGCTCTCTCCACAACCCCCCAGTCGGGGGGCATTTCAGTCTCCATATCCACTCTCGTATTTTGTCATTTCGTCCGTGAGACCAAAACCCCTATCTACGAACCCTTGTCCCACAGAGGACTCCGAGCTAGAGAGGAAACGTATTACAGTTCGGAGGAAGAAGTACTGAAACGGTGCTCACCTCAAGGAGTACGACCGAGGGTCGTCCAGTTCTAAAGTTGTATACTTTAAATCCTCGTACTTGCACCGATACAAATCAAGTATTTATGACATGGATGAACTTCTTACCGACCTTGTAGTAATCACTAGTCCCACTATACTTTTTGTTAGAGAGTTCGTTGTAATTTTTCTTTTTGTGATTTCTTCTAATAATTGAACGTGATTTTACAGAGAGTACAGAGTTCGTCAAACGGTAACGACAAATAAAATTATGATAGACATTAGGATACTCCCGAAGGGATCACCGAGTCGTCTTTTCTTGGGTGAACGTTACGTTCTCTGTCTAAACTATGGACCCAGTCCTTCTAAGGGATCTCCTCCTTTACCGTTAGGTGAGGTCATAAGAACGTATCCTTTAGGGTAACTGTCTCCTTGGACCGCCCGATGTCAGGTGTCCCAGTGTCTCAACCTGTGTTGACTCGTGTCTGAGTACATTAGGATACATTATTCATAATCAAAGAAGTGAAAAGTTCACTTTTCACTTTCAAATTCTCGAGGTCATTGAACAAGTTAAATCACTCACATAAGGATCATTCACCGACGTCGTGGCAAGATAGACGACACCCAGGACAGGAGGAAGAGTGATCCTCCTGAGGAAATTTATCAAACTGGTGGACTTCACTTCTCGGTTGAGTGAACTTTTTTAAGATTACGACCCTTTATAACTTCTACCTTTTTCTTATACTGTCTCTTACTCTACCAACCTACCATAGTAGTTGAGTTACCTGTGCTTAAACTCACTTGAACCCTCTGTCACTCCCTGTCCCTTCGGACCGTCCGACGTCAGGTACGTCAGCGTTTCTGAGTCTGTGTTGAAGTACCGACTTGTTGTTGTTTTTGACATAGGAAGTTTTTTGTCCCTTAACCCTCCTTCTTACGTGAAACTAACTTATAGTTTGACTTTTTGACATTAAATAGTTAAATAGTACACGAACAACTCGTATATTACCGGTTCTTGTACCAGGGAGGAACATTCCTAGAACGAGAGAATAGTCTTCTTTGTATGTATATTTGAGTCATACTCTTGTATAGTCCATAAAACTAATACTCGTGTACAAAAATAAACAAAATTTTTTATTAGTAAGATTACTGGTGAATCACGTAAATCAAAATGACCTTTATGTCAGATACTATAGTTTGTATAATCACAATAACTGTTATTTTACTAACAAGATATATTACACTAAATTATCTCACTGGACACCAAAAAGTACTTACAATACTTATTCTGGGGGACCTAAGGGTGTCCTTTATTGGTTTCTTAATTTTATCTTCCTACCTTTAAAACACTGTTCTAACACAATCGAGAAACGGAGGTTAGATGAACCTCCCTTTCTCTTTTCTGTAATCAAGGATAGTGACTATGTTACTCATAATAGTCTTTAAAGGAACCGTAGAGTTACGGATAAACTGAAATTCCGTTTAAAATGTAAGAGAAGGGGAGACAAACTTTTTACTTTGTAAAGACAATAATATAATAAATTAATACCTCACAATGAACGGACTGACTTCTTCTTTTCTTATAAGAACAAGTAGACTTTTGGTTACATGGGTTGTATATTAAGAAGATTAAACTTTATTAATATGATATGTTTCACACTTCGGTAAATAATATAAACTAAGTAGCGTAGTTAAAAGGAAATTTAACAAATCTAATATTATACGGAACGTTCTTAGTAAAGACATTATATACTGTTTTAAAATTCGTTTCTTCGTTTTTAAGTACGTGAAATAAATGAAGACTCGTTCGTAAACTTGTTCCGCTTAAGGGTACACAAAAATGTTCCTTTTTGTTCGTCATTTCCCTTGTAACCTCTTCCTTCGATATACTTAGGAAATCCTTATATCTTCAACTTTTAAACAATTTAGAGGATTAATGAATGAAAGGTCAATGAAGATATGTAAGGTTTACGATCATCGGTCTTCAGTGTGAATCTTACTGATTAAACCGAATTGGTGAGATAAGAATCTGACCTGTACCAACGTCGAGTCTTCATTTAATGATTCCACCTCTTAACGAATAGAATCCTTTATGTGTAACAGATTAAGACTTCCCTTGTACACTTGACTCGTTGATTTTACAAAGAGACCATTCGTGCATATAAATTTTCCGTAAATCCATCTAAGGGACTATCGAGTCAACCATTTCTTAGGTGACGTTACGTCCTTTGGGGTCAAACTAAAGAATTAGTCCTTTTAGACAACCTCTTCCCTATCCGATGGGTGAGATCATAAGAACCCGAAGGGAACACCGAGTCAACCATTTCTTAGAGGCCGTTACACCCTCTGGACTTAAACTAGGGACCCCACCCTTCTAGGGGAACTCTTCCCTTTTCGATGGGAGACTGGATCTCTTAAGGTACCTGACATATCAGATACTCCAACGTTTCTCAGCCTGCACTGACTCACTGAAAGTGAAAGTGAAATCGATCTAAGTAATTTGTAAAATTATTTATAGACTAAAACACTGTACTTGATTCATTGTCCTCATTGTGGTGACATAATTGTTTACGATCAATAAGAACGTAAAAAATTTGGTAAATTCTATCTCTTTTTTATACTTTCGGGGTACAAAGACCTGGAGGGTATTTAATAAAGTGACAAGGAGGACCTTTTAGTCGTGATATTGTGTGATAAATTCTCGTACTGTAGACACGGGTACACGAATCAGTGAGTCAGCACAGGTTGAGAAACTCTGGGGTCCCTGACATCGGGTGGTCCGAGGAGACAGGTACCCCTAAGAGGTCCGTTCTTATGACCTCACCCAACAGTACGGGAGGAGGTCCCCTAGAAGGGTTGGGTCCCTAACTTCGGTCCAGAGGGTGTAACGACCTTCCAAGAAACGGTCACGGTGGTCTCTTACGTTGGGATCACGGAAACAAGGGTATGGATTGGTCGTCACTAAAGAACCTCGTGATTTAAAGATAATACGTTTTACCCAGATCATTACCAAAGATAGAGGATGTCAAACCCCCTCCTGTCGACTCAAAACTTGTCGTAGTAAACGTATCGGTCGTTGTTCTTCATAGTAGTCGTAAAAACGGATATAAAATGATTTTTCCTTTAGAGTCTGTAGATTTAAATATCATTGTCATTTTATTTAACAGTAAAAGTATAGAAGACATTGTGTCGGGTCAGACTAGTCACTTTAGAAAGGATTGTAATGGATTCAATCGATTTGACATACCTAAATTGATAACTGGTCTTTGAGTCCTATGAACAAGAGTCCAGGTCGGAGACCTTCATATCTCAAATCTGGTACTGTCACTGTAAGGAGATAAAAGTTTAACTCTTCAGAGGTCCTTTGGAACTATAGATATTTTAGTCCACTGAGATACCAAGATACGTCTCCATGGTAATGTAACTTTATATATTGTCGAAAACGTCACTCCGTCCACTCTACGATGACAGGTTCAGATCACTTCTATATGGTACCATTGGTTCTGAAGAGAATACGAAAGACCTCATGTTTTTGGTTGGTTGGTTGGTTTGTTTTTGGTACTTGAATTTTATTATTAATTGGAGTCCTTTGTTATACGTTCCCTTACACTTTATAATTTATAAGAGAATTAATGAAAAATTATAAAAGATCCCATTAAAATAAACTAAATATAACTTTTACTAAGTTGCCTTGTTAATGGTAAAAAATAATATTTTTTCTCACTAAGTTATTAACGTGACCGGTGTCACATATTAATCTTTTTAATAAAAACTTTTTAATTCATCGTTTACATAACTCTAGGAATAATCCGATCCTTTACTGTCTGATATTAGGTCTCTGGGTAAGTATACTCAGTCAGAAGTGTAAATAAGTTTACTATTTTTACAGAAATTCAATTTTTTTACAACACTTTCTTGTTACTTTCTGAAGGAAGTTGATACATTAACTAACTTTACGTTTTATTCAAAACTTATCCGAAGTCATCTCTCCATATATATTAAAATAATAAAAGTCGAAATCAGACTATCAAAAACCAATATATTTTATTAGTCATACTAGGAGACATGGACTGTCTATTAAGTTGTGAGTAATTAAAACGTAACTTTAAGTGAGTCTCTGTGGGTACGTTTACTTATTTATGATACTTCGTAGAAAAAGAATATGTCTCCATCTTTCAGTCTCTGAAAAAATATATGAGGATGTAAAAAAAGAACAGAAGTAATCTACTTTATTTTTACTTGACAATATATAACGTCGATGTCTTAAGACTTCTCACTGATCAACATGATGGAAATAAGTTTGTAAACAAGAGAGGTTATATTTTACATTTTGACATCTTTTGTCATTTTACTTTTTCAGCATATTAAAAACGAGATAATAAAACAAAGGACAACTCTGTTTATCATTTACAGATTAATTGCATATGTATCATGTTCTTTGAAAAATAGGGATTTGTAAATGCTAACTTAAGTATAGTAAACAACTTATCACATAGGAAAAGAGTGATTAAACTTTCCGGTACGAAAAATAAATTTTGAGTAACAAATACGTTCTTAGACACAGACCCAAAAAAAGACTTTCAGGTAAGAACTTGAACGTAAAGTGAGACCTAATGAACTCAAAAGGTGACGTCTATTGGATACTCAAGTCGAGATGAGAAATAAGAAGGAATAACACCAATACAAACAAACAAACAAACAAACAAACAAACAAAACCGAGAAGAGTAGTAAAAAAAGGGTACCCAAATCTTGGTTGTATATTTAAAGTAATATGTCTAAAAATTTACATAATATAAATTAAGTATATTAACGGTGAATATTTAAAAAAAAGTAAGTTTTTGTCGTAATGACAACTAGTTAACTTCTTAAAGAACACTTGATCTCGTTTTAAAGGTAAAAACAGGTACATGTTTAGAACGTAAAGTCAATTTAACTAAGAATATATAAGTATAAAAAGTAAATGTTTACTCCATAAAGATAATTTAAAACAAATAAAGACTAATTACATTTGTAAAAGTAATAAATTTCAATTAAAACAAGGATACACGGAATAACTCGAATGTGTCATATCACCAATCTCATATATGACTCGTTGATCCGATGAACACAAGTTCGGGGACTAGACAGTGAAAGAGGACACATTGAAATCTATTTTACATGGAGTCAGATAAGTAGTCATTTTATCCTCGTTATTTTCTATTAACGAAGTATCATAACGAAAATATTGGTCGTCCATTAAATATCTCTGGTAGACCGTATAGATATATCACGAAAAATATAAACCTACTTACAGTTCGGAAACCTAAAGATCCGTATTATAATTATGTCGAAACCGTCCCGTACACACGAGTCAGTACAAGCTGAGAAACGTTTGGGTACCTAATATCGGACGGTCGGAGGAGACAGGTGCCTTAAAAGGTCCGGTTTATGTTCTTTCACTTTCAGTGAGTCAGCACAGGGTGAGAAACCCTGGGGTACCTGACGTGTCAGGTACCTTAAGAGGTCCGGTCTTATGACCTCAGTCTTCGGTAAAGGAAGAAGTCCCCTAGAAGGGTTGGGTTCCTAGTTTGGGTCCAGAGGGTGTAACGTCCCCCTAAGAAATGGTCGACTCGAAGGTCCCCTCGTTCTTATGACCTCGTCCAACGGTAAAGGAAGAAGTCTCCTAAAAAGACCGATTCCCTAGTTTGTGAACGGAGAACGGAGAGGACGTCCATCCAAGAATTCAACTCGGTGGTCCCTTCGACTCATTTTCGTATTTACTTATTTTCGTCTTGGTAGGGAAAGAAAATTTATTATTCATAACAAGTAATAAATAGAATAACGTAGTTAAAGAACGATCCTGGGTCCTTCACTGAAATACGAACAATGTATACCACCAAATCAACGATTAAACACAGGCTGAGAACGCTTGGGTACCTGACATCGGGAGGTCCGAGGAGACAGGTATTCTGCAAGGTCCGTTCTTATGACCTCACCCAACCGTAAAGGAAGAGGTCCAGTAGAAGGACTGGGTCACTAGCTTGGACCCAGAGGACGTGACGTCCGTCTAAGAAATGACTGACTCGATGGTCCTTAACGTAATTTTTTGTTTGTTTGTTTGTTTTTATGACAAACAACGTAAAAGAAACGTATATTTTATGAGTCAAACCAATTGTATACCTTAAATGTAACTATTGTAAAGATTTGTAATTAACGGACTTAACGGACCCTTTTATATCAGTAAAATAAGTTTCCAATGGGTTTGGCCTGATGTCATTGTCTAAAGAATTCTTTTCGACCCGGATAAGTCATTCAGGTAATAATAAAAAAAAACAAAGGTTTTATAAGTCCTGAGGAAAAACACAAATTGTTCCTTGTCTGTGGTCAGTTCGTACAGAGAATCGTAGTGAGAAATAAGAAACCTACACGTCTTCCTTGTATGATTTGTATTCTAAATTAACTCATAATATTGGTTGGTGTTTAAAGGTCGTTCGCTGTCAGTAAAACCGAAGGTATCAAATAACGGAAATTTTATGTGTAACTAAAACGGTAACCACAGAACCTTTAGAGTGGTACGGAATATTAGTCAACGTAGGACCTAAGTCTTTCATATGATATATAGAACTCTAAAAAGAGAAAACAAAAATAAAATTATGTTGAAGGTTATTACATTTAAATAAGTGAATAAAGGGGGGGGGGGTTCTCCTAGTGTTTAATGTATTTACCCAAAATTCAAGTCATCCTGTCCAGACCGTAATTGTAAGAAAAGACAAATTAAGAGTCTACGAAGTAAGGAAAAGGGGAATCTCAATTTAACTTTGTCTAATAGACCAGTAAGGTCTCTAGTACCTTGTAACAATATTAAGGAGGTAAGACCGTTTAAACCATATTTTTAAAGTAAGAGACGATGTCCCATCGAACTACTAAGGTTCCGTTCAAATACTGTTTGACACCAATTAACATGACTCTCTTAAAAGAAGATACCGTTCCTCCAAATCCAGAATATTAAATGACGAATGTATCCAAATCTTAAAATCACACAGTATTACGTGTAAAGTAAACAGAAAGTCTACGTATGAACTTACAGATTAAAATCTTCGTGTAAATAAACTACTACGAAATGTCACATGTACTATTCGTGTGATTTCATTTAGTTCAAGATCTATGAATTTGTATACTTTCAAGTAGGTACATCCCTCACAAGAAGGTACCTCCTTCTCAGTAGTCTGTTCTATAAAAGAGAGGGAAGTACAGGTACTAAAATAGTCCTAATACCTGAAAATAGTGTAAAGAAAGAATAGAACGTAACACAATTTTTACTTATCGTTAGTTAACAATACACAATACTCACTAATTTCCCAAAATAGAAGAAGTTGTCCATACTCCCCGGAGTCCAAGGTACTTAAGTATTATAACAGACCCCTCTACTCTTATTACGTTAATATGACATTAGGATGTACAATAACTAGACATAAGTGGACTACCGGAATCAAGTCGACTGGAAAATGTTAAAAGACATACGGGTCGTACCAAGAATACATATATATTTTCTTTCTACTTATGTCTCTTCAAATAGAAACACATAGAATCACCACCTGATCTCCTTGGGACATCCAATACGTGGGTTATGACAGAAACGAAATCATCCAGAGTAGTATCTAGAACCAATTCGTTCTCAAATGAGGTTCAAATGAGGTTAGAACCACTATCTGTCCCTTCGGACCGTACGACGTCAGGTACCCCAGTATTTCTCAACCTGTCCTGACTCGCTGACGTAATTTGACCCAGTACTAATCTCGAGGTTTGTGTTCTAATAATGTTAATATGGTCGACACCTCGATGGAGACAAACCATCTTGATAATAACTGGTTAATTTTCAAGGAACAGAGAGGGAACCCATTACTGGATACACTATATACACGTACTAACCATCAACACTTCACAGATCCAGAGGTAGGTTGACCGTATGTCTAAAGGAGACATGATAATCCTGTATAGGTCTGGTTTGACTCTGACATGGTATAGTGTCTAGTGTGTATATTCCTGTATAGACCGGGTCACTTTGAACCGGGTCTAAAGTTGGTCCACAGGTACACAGGTTCCGTCAAGAACCAGACTTTTAAAAACTATGTTAAATACCATTAATAAAATACCAGTATAAAGTCGAAATGGATCGTCACATGAACGGGTGTCATCTACAAGTTTTTATAATGGATATCACCTAATTAGTGTCCTAACGATTGTTTTTTTAAGGATATTAAGTTGTTCTTAATGTAACAATCCATAGAAAATTTTTTACAAGACAAAACAAAAATATAAAAGATTAAATAAGTAAAAACAATCTCTCAGTAGAGAAATAATTTAACTTAAATGTCAGGATCGTTTTACTGATAAAAAAAGAGACACTTCAATTGTAAAGTGAGTTTGAGAAGAAGTATCTTTACGAGGATTTCCGAAGTCGTAAGTTCTTTAGATAACCGATGTGAACTTAAATGAAGAATATCTATAGATGTCAAACAAGGACTGAGATTTGTACCCAACTAAGATCTCCTCTATGACTTCAATCCTTTCCTTAAAACCGAGGGGATCATTTCACAGATGAAAATGCTTACTGAACTTATTAAAAACTTTTATTAGTAAAGGTTACAGGCAATATGGTTAGGTAATCCAAATCGGTTTATATTACGTAAAAGGTAATGTATAGTGTGTCGGAGGACACAATTCACTTACGTACTCACCCACGAGTCAACGAAGTCAACACAGACTGAGAAACGATGGGGTACCTGACATCGAGTGGCCCGAGGAGGTACCTTAAAAGGTCCGTTCTTATGACCTTTCCCAACAGTTATGGAGAAAGTCCCCTAGAAGGATTGAGTCCCTATCTTGGACGTAGAGAATACAGGGGAACGTTACGTCCTCCTAAGAAAGGGTGACTCGGTGGTCCCTTCGTGTACAATTCACTTATTGAACGAGCTTATAATGTTTAGTACCTTACAAATATTTGTTTAATACAATTTTCTAATAACTTCTTAAAATATTAGATGTCAAAAGACTTATCCGTCTTGAGAGTCGTGGTATACTGTATCTCACTATTTAAACCCCCGTAAAAGGTAAAACCGGTTTTTCCCAGACAGTTATAATAACTGTGTAACTCCAGGTCTCCATGACTAATAAACAGGAAGGACTTTTACAATGGTTGTAATCCCTTCTGTCTATTGGTTTAGGGGACCCTAGAGTGATATTATAACGATCTGAAGATTTTCATATTTCCTCCGTATCGTTACGTAAGACCAAGGACACCTGTCGGATAAATTTATATCACTATCTCTTAAAAAGAAATTTACAATAAATGATAAGTATTAGTAGAAGTTTAAATAAGGAAGAGGTTGAGTTCCTCACTGTATAAAAGTTTACATCAGATTGTGTATGAAGATATTTACTAGAGTCAGTGAATACATTAATTGACCAATGTGATGTCTATTCTCTCGGGGACAATTGACGAATAAGTATAAACTACTGTCATATCCAGTATTCACCTAGTTTTTGTGTCAACTCGTCAAACAACTTTCATATTCTGTGATGACACATCCTCAAGTGTCCAGTTTCTCTTCACCGGTCTACTCTACGGGGTTCCGTACCTTACGTAAGACAACAGGAACGACTGTGACCTTAGATTGAGTCAGTTCTTTTATTAAATGGTCTACATCCTGGAGTCCTATCTTGTGTCTAGATTAATAGTGGTGTTAGTTTCTATTACGATTACAGTGAGTTCGCCTTTGTCAAGGCCGTGAGAAAAGATGATTTTCCACTTAACACAAACGACTGGGTAAAACTTTTTTTTCTTTTTTTTTTAGAATCCAAAAAGATGTCACGAAAATCACAAATTTCGTCGAAAAACCGATGAAGTCGGAGGTAAAGTCAAGACGTTTTCATCGTTTATTACGTAAGATTTTCTCACGTGTTTGTCACAACGACTATACCATGTTACGATCTTATCCCTAAACACTCTGTTTGTGTTGTTATAGTTCCTCTTATTACAAACTATAATTTCTTATAACCACCGGATGTCAAAACAAAAGGCGACAAACACATCGTTCATGTCACAAATTTAACCAGATAAAAAACAAACAAAGAAATTTATACTAAAACCACCCATTTGATTCCGTTTAGTTGTCGGTAATAAAATAATAACTTATCTACAGTTATTTATAATACAATAACAAAATCTTTGTATTTTTTATCCCGAAACATTACCTAATATTTTTGTTTCTGACGACTTCCTATATAATAAAATATCACTTAAGTGAAAATCAATTATAACACAATCATTCTGGACGTAATACCTTCTTAACGTTTCGTGATGTTACTTTTTCAAAAATAAAAGAAAGAGAGTGTAAAAATTTTATGTTTGAACAGTCCTAAAAGAAAATCTTCTTCTACTATTTACCAGATACGAGATCTAAAATCCTATGATTAAGATCGAATGACTGTTATAATTTTTTTACGAAATTAAAGAATACTTTGTACGAATAACGGTCGAAGGTCCTTTCATTAAGAATTAACAGAGATGCTGGGACAACCACTGGATCTACAGTAGTAGAAAAGTTAAAAAAAAGACTTTTCCAACAAAAGATAGATATAAAATTAACATCATCAGTTATAGTAAGTTACTATACTTTATATTTAAAATTATATTGAGGTTAAACTTATACCTGTGTCTCCAAGACTCATTTTCTCTTACAAAGTAAAAACTCTCCCTTATAATCTAGGATGTAACAATATAAGATAGATAATCAGTTCGTAGAATAATATTAAAATTTTATAATAAGTAGACTTAATATATGAAGTAACATAATACGTTCCGTATCGATTGGGTCTATGAATTCTGTCTTATTCCGTTTGTATCCCTTTTAATTAAGTAAATTTGAATTTAAACAATTATTTTGAGATTTTAGTTCAGGGTAACTCAATCTCGTCTCACTGTTTGGAATAATATTCATAAATGGTTCAGAACCAGGTACTTTGTTAGAATTATTTAAATTTTCCTAAATTTAATTTCTTCAGTATACCCTATGTAAAAGACAGACGTTACTTCAATTTTAACTTGAATCGTTCAATGGAGTTTTATTAGTTTGTGAACCTTTATTTCTTTTTTCATAAAGATTTATTTGGTACACACATTCTTCTTTCGTGTATCCTTTTACGAAAATTAATATGTTTTTATTTATCTTTTGTATGTGTTTCAACATCTTGTATCGTTTTTGTCTGGAATGTCTCATACAGAAATTTATAAATAAAATCTTTTCTTCACAGATTTTTAATTACAAGACTATAACATGGATTCCTTCAATCTTTTCTTCTACTTAATTTGAGTTGTTTTTACTTTCTCTATGAAATTTTTCCTTCCTTTAGTTAATTTAACTTTTTATTTTCGATCTCGTTCGTTTCACCTAAAAACTTTAATTCTTTTTAATTTTTTAGAAATAAATACAATTTGTTGTTTTATCTATTATGATAGCAATTTATAGTTCCTAATATCCTTCTTGTAGTAATACCGTATAAGTCTATAACAGTAATATTATTCCCTTATAATACATGTCGATTACTGTTATTTAAATTCTTAAATCCATTTTAAATGACTAAAGAATTCCCGTGTTGAACGGTTTCGAACCTACTCTATTAATCTTATACATATACCGGTATATCAAAAATTCCTTTAAATTACATAATAGTTTTTAAAAGAGTGTTTTTATAGAGTCTTTTTAAAATGAAGTGATCAACAAAGATAGTTTGTGAACTTCTTCTTTATTACGGATATTTTACATTTCAGAAAGTATTTGATATTTCCTCTTTTGTCGATTGTTTCATAAAATATTCCGATCGTATAGAAACTATGGTTTTGGACTGTTACGTATAATACTCTCTCGTTGTCTGATTAAATTTCTGATTATAAAGAGTAATTGGAATGCGTTTTTGAATGATATTTTATAGTCGTCAAACTTAAGTCTTCACACAAACACATATATGTACATATATATTAGATCTTTATATTTGTAGTTCTGTATATTTTATATATACAGTGTACTGATTTATCCAAATAGAGTCTTTCCGTCCCAAATGAAAATTGTAAGTTTTTATTTTGTTATATTAACTTCTACAATTGTCTTCTTTTACTATGATATTATAGTTATATACATTTTTTTAACTAAATGTTTTCGGTTGTGATCAAGTACTATTCTTGGTAGTCGTGTGACCATAAATTTCCTAGAGTTAAATAGTAGATCTCCGGTAGATACTGTTTGTATGTTGATTGTAATATGGATTATCACTTTATAACATGTAATAAGAGGACTCTAGGTCGTCATCTATCTTTATAGGTAACAGGTCTGATAACAGTTTTAACACGATCTCTAGGACGATGACGACGATTCAGTGAAGTCAGCACAGGCTGAGACACGTTAGGGTATCTGTCTTCGGTTGGTCCGAGGGGGTAGGGACCCTAAGAGGTCCGTTCTTTTGACCTCACCCAACGGTAAAGGAAGAGGTTCCGTATTTTCGCTTTTCACTTTCCTTTCAGCGAATCAGTACAGGCTGAGAATCGCTGGGGTACCTGATGTCGGATGGTCCGAGGAAACAGGTACCCTAAAAGGTCCGTTCTCATGACCTCACCCCACGGTAACGGAAGAGACCGATCTCTAGGATCGATTACTGATTCAGTACTTTTCCTTTAATTATTGTAATTCTAATTTTACTCGTTCATTTTGTTAGAAATAAAATTTTTCTGTACAAACACATATGATTTACAATGGTTTCTAGGATGGTTTTTTATTGATTTTATTCACCTATATCCCGGTTTTGGTAGGTACCTGGCACCGGGTGTTCCGAGGAGGTAGCTACCTTAAAAGGTCCGTTCTCATGACCTTACCCAACGGTAAAGGAAGAGGTCCCCTAGAAGGGCTGGGACACTAACTTGGACCCAGAGGGTGTAACGTCCGTCTGCTAAATGGTAGACTCGGTGATCCCTTCGAGTTTTGTTAGAATCTTTTTATTATTATCCCCTTGAATATGATTAAAATAAAACTTTGAATGGTGTTTCGATATCATTAGTTCTCTTACATCTATATTGTATATATATTTGTTTACATACCATTTGTATAGTTTCCTTATTTAAAGTACCTCCTTAATTAATTGAGTTTTTAATTTACTAGTAAAAATATCGTATACTACGGACTTTTCGAAAATTTAAGTATACTTTTATCCTTTACAATTGTGACAGAGTGTGTGTCTCTTTTTATAATTAAACTCTATCTTTCATCTAGTATTATATTCAATTTTGATTGTTAAAATTCTTTTGCTTCCTCATTTTGAAATTCTTAGACTCCATCCGTTTCTTTTTTATTTTGATATTTAATCTGAAATCGAAAATTTATATATAGAAATTTTCTGTTCGTTGTAATGTTTATACCTTTTCATTTGGTGTCTAAAGCCAGAGCTGGTAGACCACTACAGGTACACATCTCAAAAGAGAACACAACAACCTTCTTCTATAAACAATACTGGTCGAACAAGAGAACCGTCTTGAGATAATGGAAACGGGACGAAGTAAGACATAAGGTTCCGGTTAAACAGACAATGAGGTCCACAAAGAACTGAAGGATGAAAACGTAAGGTCAGGGGATATTACTTTTCCTGTAGAAAAAACCGACAATCTGATCTTCCATAACATCCAGAAGTTTCTTGACAAGTTGAAGTCGAAGAAGCCACAATGACCAACCTCGTATCTGAACTTAATGATACTATGACTTTCCAGTCCTTCGTTGTCAAACTTGACCTGTACCTTGTTGTCTGACCAAGGTTTATCCTTTTCCTCATGCAGTTCCGACATATAATAGTGGGACGAATAAATTGAATATACGTTTCATGTAGTACTCTTTGAGACCCGACCTCCTTCGTGTTCGACGTTAGTTCTAACGACCCCCTTTATAGTTATTGGAGTTTATACATCTACTGTGGTGGCAATACCGTCTTTCACTTCTTCTTGATTTCTCGGAGAACTACTTTCACTTTCTCCGCTCACTTTTTCAACCGAATTTCGAGTTGTAAGTCTTTTGTTTCTAGTACCGTAGGCCAGGGTAGTGAAGTACCGTCTATCCACCCCTTTGTCACCTTTGTTACCGACTGAAGAATTAAAAAGACCCGAGGTTTTAGTGACGTCTACCACTAACGTCGGTACTTTAATTTTCTGCGAATGAGGAACCTTTCTTTCAATACTGGTTGGATCTATCGTATAATTTTTTCGTCTCTGTAGTGAAACGGTTGTTTCCAGGTAGATCAGTTTCAATAGGTCACCAGTACATACCTACACTCTCAACCTGATAGTTCTTTTGATTCGTGACTTCTTAACTACGAAAACTTGACACCACAACCTCTTCTGAGAACTCTCAGGGAACCTGACGTTCCTCTAGGTTGATCGGGTAGGATTTCCTCTAGTCAGGACCCACAAGTAACCTTCCTAACTACAACTTCGACTTTGAGGTTATGAAACCGGTAGACTACGATTCTCGACTGAGAAACCTTTTCTGGGACTACGACCCTTTCTAACTCCCGTCCTCTTCTTCCCCTGTTGTCTCCTACTCTACAAACCTACCGTAGTGGTTGAGCTACCTGTACCCAAACCCACCTGAGGTCCTCAACCACTACGTGTCCCTCCGGACCACACGACACCAAGTACACCAACGGTTCTCAGCCTGTACTGACTTGTTGACTTGACTTGACTTGACTTTGGTGTCTAACCGTCTTGTATAGTAATATATATATATATATACACACACACACACACACACACACACACACACACACACACATATATATATATATATATATATTAGACTGGTTTCTAAAGTTTGGTCTTAGTTATAACTTAAATATGATAAGATATCATTTTTACATTTTCTTATTTGGATGGATTTATTAATTTTATATCCGTTTTATAAACTTATCTATTGAATGTTCTTTAAGGTTTACCCTACGTTCGAGTACATTGCTACGAATTATAATAATTCGACTACCTTGTCAGTAAAAAATCCGTCAAACTATCTAAATATATTTCAATATATGTGAATGGAAAACTAAGACTTTAGAAGGATATATAAATGGGTTCTCTTTCCTTTTATATAGACGTGTTTGAGAAGACGACGACGATTCAGTGAAGTCAGCACAGGCTGAGACACGATGGGGTATCTCCCGTCGGGTGGTCCGAGGGGGCAGGGACGCTAAGAGGTCCGTTCTTGTGACCTCACCCAACAGTAAAGGAAGAGGTTACGTCCTTTCACTTTTCACTTTCACTTCAGTGAGTCAGTACGGGTTGGGACTCTCTGGGGTACCTGACGTCGGAAGGACCGAGGAGGTAGGTACCCTAAAAGGTCCGTTCTCATGACCTCACCCTACGGTAACGGAAGAGGTGTTTGAGAAGATATACTTAAAATAACCCCAATATAGATTTTGTCGGTTTTAACCCCCTTTTTACCTTGAAAACCCCTACGTCCTTTATATAAAGAATTAACCCCATGACCAACGTAAATAAATATATAAACCGTTTCGAATAGTTTAACATAATTTTACGTGTAAAATCAAATGTACTTAAATATGTATTTAAAAAATTTTCACTTCAAGTAATAAATACACAATGGTTTTCCGTGTACGTTCCTCTTTAGATCTACTAGTAGTTCAAAGTTTAGATGTACACATGATATCTCTTCCTTCTTGATAAATATTTGACATTATAATTATATTTCTGTACACCGTAATTAATATGAAGGAATACTTTTGTAAAGTCTCTTTACTTCCAGTTACTCATATCACTAATTTTCCTTTTTTTTTTAGGAACATAGGTGTCAAAAGAGGGGTTTATTTATTCGTGATAAAAACAATCACCTATAAGATATAAAGTAGACACAAAACTTTAAAGGATTAACATTTAGTCAATCTCACAATTACATGATTACACTATCCTTGAACTATAAGGAACTCTTTTTAATAAATCCACCAATAGTGTATAAATTTTCAAACGGATTTAAAAAATTACACCACAAAAGTACGTGTGTTTTTCCTTTGTGATCTAAAACAGGTCATCGAATCGAAGTAACACTTTTCTTTTCATTAGTTATTTTAAATTGAGAAGAAGGTTTATCTTAGTGAGAGGTGTTTACGGTTAGGTACTCAAAGACACTCCAGAGTCACCTTCACAAGACTTTCGATGGGTTGTCATAGGGATATATTTATATGTTGTTCCATATAAACTAACTCTCTTACTGATAAACTTAAATTCCATGTCAGTTATTTAGATTCACCCAAAAAAAAAAAAAAGTCTCAAAATACCCATTATGTCACAGGAACCTACCAACTTTTACGACACTCTTTAATTCCGTTTTTTTATCAAAAACTCTAACTTAGGATAGTATGTAGAATAGGTAACGAATGAGAGTGTCTCGACTTGTGTTCGTCGTCTTCATAAATAAGGGTAAGTAGTTCCACCTTTAGTGTTTGTTAGTGTCGGGTATAAGATAGTCCATAAGAGTTGACGTTTTTACTCACGAGGTAGTCATTGATGGTTTAGTCACTCCACACACGGTCCTGGAAGTTCTCCGTTTTTAACAACGGGTTCCTCTTTACATATAACGTTTATTCGAACTACTCAAACAAGTGTCTAAATTTCGAGACACAATACAGTCGTTTTATTTTATTAACCACCAATTCTCTTCTTAAATCCCGGAAGAGACCACTAGGTCACCAATTCTTAGATTGAAGGTGACGTCCCTTGTATCCATCCCTTGATTTTAAGACATATGACAAGTCTCGTTGGTTTTTTATTCTATTTTAGAAAGAAAAAAAAAAAAATTCTCTCTCTTCTTAAATAACTACAACTTTTACTTTTGAAATTAATGATTTTAAAAATTTATAGTCATCACAATTCATCGTCTTACATATTTCGACTTGTTTTTAATAAGTACAATTTTTAATCTCCCTTTTTAAAAGGGTCTTGTGTTAGGTGACCCTATTTTACATTTTATTTATCCGTTTCCTCTCTCTCCACCTCTTATAACTATCTATGTCTCCACGATTGAAGAGAGACCGTCAAAGTCTTTTATTTCCATTTCTCTCACTACATTAATAACTTCTGTCCTTTCGACTCTCAAGGTGCGTTATGTTCCTTTTAACCTAGTAATCTAATGTTCTGGAATAACTCGTGGTTAATCCAATTTCGATTTTGGTATGTAAAGTTTTGTAAGACTTTCACAAAAAGAGTTCTGTCCCTCTTTTAGGATTTTCGACTATCTTATTTCTGTTTTTAATGGATTTCTCTTCAATTCTTATTTTGACTGAAGTCTCAGTCATAGTAGTCATATACTCAAATGTTTAGTATCTATATAATCTTCTTTTATGATTTCTTTCTTAAACTGAAATATTAAAGTAACCTGTTTAACAAAAAGTCACGTTCTAACCTACTGATTATTTTAAGATTCATCTGATGAATCGTTTTCATAGATGGGGTCTCAGAGGGACTTTTTGAGACCGTTTACATAAGGTAACTTCTTTTCATCTACTTATGTCTTCCTTCCTTTGTTTATCTTTTAGTCGCAATTCATTTATGTATTTACTTGAGTAAAAACATGTTTATTCGTAAATTCCGTTTGGTAAGTTATAGTGTCATTAGGTTCGGATACGGGGTTACTCATTGCAACTTCTTCGGCTTAAACTTGACAAGATACTTCTGGATGTGCTGGAAAATCTTGATTGTGGAGGTTTTTTACAGGAAAAATAATATCTCCTGACCTTATATTTTCATCCTTCAGTTCTTTGTGGACCTCATTGTCCGTTTAAACCGGAACCTTATGTCTTACTTTGTCCCGCTTCCAATTATCTCAAAACGGTTCTCTTGCGTGTCCAGTATCGTTTGTGGGAGAAGGTTGTTGTGTTCTCTTCTGAGATGTGTGCCTGTAGTGATCTACCAGTTGTGACTTTAGTCTAACTAATATATGAAACGTCAGTTTCTACCTCTTCGAGATATGTCAGTCGTTTTTGTTCTGGTCCTCGACTGACACCGAGTCTAGTACTTGAGGAATAACGGTTTAAGTCTGAATTTAATTTCTTTCATCCCTTTTGGTGATCTGGTAAGTCCATACTTGATTTAGTTTAGGGAATACTAATATGTCACCTTCACTCTTTATCTAAATTCCCTGATCTAGACTATCTATCTCACGGACTACTTGATAAATGTACAGATTCAAAAATTATAATGAACAAAAAGGAAGTCGTAAATAGCGACGAATAGGGATTGGAAAACATAGAAGAACATTTAGGACCTTGATATAAAAGTCAAGAGAGATCATTTGGTAATAGTCACACCCTAGTCGTAGTTAAAAAAGAATAGTAAGGAAATTATCTCATCCGTGGTTAATTCACAGTCTCTGTGACCCGAACTCTTCCTGTCGAGAGACTAATGATTCTTTTGTTGTCTCTCACCCGGTACGATAAAATTGACGACATCGTATTTTCTCCAAACACACACACACACACACACACACATAATCAACGAGTCAGCAGAGGTTGAGAAACGTTGGGGTACCTGACATCAAACGGTCCGAAGAGACAGGTACCCTAAAAAGATTCGTTCTCATGACCTCACCCAACGGTAAGGGAAGTGGTCCCCTAGAAGGACTGGGTCCCTACCTTGGGTCCAAAGGACGTAAGGTCCGTCTAAGAAATTACAGACTCGGTAGTCCTT
The DNA here is from genome assembly GCA_006410555.1 of Capra ibex. Lineage (NCBI taxonomy): Eukaryota > Metazoa > Chordata > Mammalia > Artiodactyla > Bovidae > Capra > Capra ibex. Next base: position 34,615,564 of record SJYO01037955.1, read on the forward strand.
TTTCATAGTAATTTGAGTGAAAAGGAGTTTCATGTTTAAAATTTTTAAAGATTAGGTTACCCATTTGTTCAATGTACCAGATCTAATAATTCATCTAAAACCCGTATTTATCCTTGTTTTCGACAACGTAAGAAACAGAAGTCCTTACACCTATTTGGTAACAAAAAAGGATTGTATGGGATCGGAATTCTCTAGTACTAAAAAGAGTAATCTGCGACGTTTATTTTAAAGTAAAAAGAACCTCCCCTTCAATATTAGTATCTCCGATTTTTTACTTGTCTCAAAACTTATCCATTTCAAAGATCACTTAATTTATTTTCATTACTTACTACCGGCTGAGTTACCTGTACTCAAACTCACTTGAGGCCCTCGACCACTTACTGTCCCTTCGGACCGTACGACTCTAAGTACCCCCAGCGTTTCTCAGCCTGTACTGATACACTGACTTGACTTGACTTGACTTACTTACAACCTTAACAACAAGACAGGACAGTGAGAAACACTAGGGTACTTGACGTCGTGTGGTCCGAATGGTCAGGAAGTGGCAGAGGGTCTCAAACGAGTTTGAGTACAGGCAACTTTATTCACTAGGGTAGGTTGGTAGAGTAGGAGACAGTGGGACAAGAGGAGAACGGGAGTTAGAAAAGGTCGTAGTCCCAGAAAAAGTTCCTCAGTCGAGAAGAGTAGTCCACTGGTTTCATAACCTCAAAGTCTAAGTCATAGTCAGGAAGGTTATTGATAAGTGCCAACTAAAGGAAAACCTGACTGACCAAACTAGAGGAACGACGGGTTCCCTGAGAGTTCACAGAAGAAATCGTGGTGTCGGACTTTCGTAGTTAAGAAACCATGTATCGGAAAAAATGCCAGGTTTAGAGTGCAGACATGTACTGATGACCTTTTTGGTATCGACACTGATATACCTGAACAACCGTACGATCGTACTAATACGAGTTTTAGGAAGTTCGATCCGAAGTCATCATGTACTTGTCTCTTGAAGGTCTTCACGTTCGACCTAAATTTTACTACCCTATCCAGATGTGTAAAAATGTCGTGTAGGGATATTACACATACACAAATACACTCTCGTACACGGACACACACCCCCACCCACCTACACGTAAAAGGATACGCATATATTAGAGATGAGATCTCTTTTTTATATTGGATCTAAAAATACTTATTTTTCCGACTATGTAAGGACGAAAACTGTCACATCATTATTGTGTGAAGACAATTTGTGTCTCATATAAGAAATGATTATGACGACTTCCATGACGTCAACGACTAAAGTTAATCCTTTCTATGACTCCGTTCCGAAGGTTCCTTTGGAGAACGATAGTCCCTGAATATCTTTGGGAGTTTCAAGTTTTCTGTCCGTCGGTTCTATATCAACATAATTGTCTATCACGTACATCAATATCGTGTGTACTTTATCTTCTTTTCCTTTCTGTATCCGATACACTACCCCCAAGACTCAAAAAGGACTAAAACCGTCAATAAAGTTCTCACTTATATAGATAGTTTGAGTCACTTAACATGTTAAATTTACCTATGTCAAATAACCGTAAATTAATAAGGAGTTATTTCAAATCTTTTCATTTTATTTTTAAAATGAAAGGGTGGTTTTTTCGAAAGGAACCTATTGTGTTATTCTAGTATCTTTTTAATCTCTAAAGGGTGAATAATAATCGGGATTTCACCGTTATTCCACTACTATTACCCTACCCTTCAGGTGGTCACACCTGAAACGACTAGAACCGTCGTCCTCCTTCGGTCGTGAAGCCTATCCGTAATAATAACTCGTAATGGATCCAGTGAAACGAATACAACATTTAGTTCTTATCCTTATGAGTACATAAACAGTAGAGGTACTCCGAATAAAGAAAAATTTCATTATTTTTAATTTTATGTGTTCGTCAACAAGGGAGTCGATATAAAAAAGAGGTCAGACACATGATATGGTAGTAGAAAGGGTATTCAGAACGAAAAGGAATGGTAAGATATGTTAAGTGAAATTGTATATAATTTGTTTATCTAAATCTTTATTAATACGAATGTAAAGTACGTTTTTACCCAAGTTATTTCCTGTCTTTACCATACCTGGATTGTCTTCGTCTTCTATAATACTTCTCCACCGTTCTTATGTGTCTTCTTGATATGTTTTTCTCGAAGTACTGGGTCTATTAGTATTACCATACTAGTGAGTGAATCTCGGTCTGTAAGACCTTACACTTAAGTTCACCCGGAATCCTTCGTAGTGATACTTGTTTCGATTGTCTCCACTACATTAAGGTCCACTCGATGAAGTTTAGGACTTTCTACTACGACACTTTACGACGTGAGTTATACGGTCGTTCAAAACTTTTGAGTCGTCACCGGTGTCCTGACCTTTCCGGTCAAAAGTAAAGTTAGTGTTTCTTTCCGTTACGGTTTCTTACGGTCTGTTAATGTGAGTACAGTGTGTGATCATTTCATTACGACTTTTAAGAGGTTCGGTCCGAAGTCCTTATGTACTTGGTACTTTAAGGTCTACAAGTTCGACCAAAATCTTTTCCGTCTCCTTGGTCTTTAGCTTAACGATTGTAGACGACCTAGTGACTTTTTCGTTTTGTCAAGGTCTTTTTTGTAGATATTGACGAAATAACCGATACGGTTCGGAAACTGACACACCTAGTGTTATTTGATACCTTTTAAGACTTTCTACACCCTTATGGTCTACTGGACTGGACGGAGAATTCTTTAGACATACATCCAGTCCTTCGTTATCAATCTTGATCTGTATCGTTTGATGACGTGTTAACGTGAGTAGAGTGTGTGATCATTTCATTACGAGTTTTAAGAGGTTCAGTCTGAAGTCGTTATGCACTTGGTACTTTAGGGACTACAAGTTCGACCAAAATCTTTTCCGTCTCCTTGGTCTCTAGTTTAACGGTTTTAGGTGACCTAGTACCTTTTTCGTTCTCTCAAGGTCTTTNAAAGACGAAATAACTGATACGGTTTCGGAAACTGACACACCTAGTGTTATTTGACACCTTTTAAGACTTTCTGTACCCTTATGGTCTGGTGGATTGGACGGAGAACTCTTTAGACATACGTCCAGTCCTTCATTTTCAATCTTGACCTGTACCTTGTTGTCTGACCAAGGTTTATCCTTTTCCTCATGCAGTTCCGACACATAACAGTGGGACGAATAAATTGAATATACGTCTCATGTAGTGCTCTTTGCGACCTGACCTTCTTTGTGTTCGGCCTTAGTTCTAACGACCCTCTTTATAGTTATTGGAGTCTATACGTCTACTGTGGTGTGAATACCGTCTTTCACTTCTTCTTGATTTCTCAGAGGACTACTTTCACTTTCTCCTCTCACTTTTTCAATCGAATTTCGAGTCGTAAGTCTTTTGATTTTAGTAACGTAGGTCAGAGTAGTGAAGTACCGTTTATCTACCCTTTTGTAACCTTTGTCGTCGTCTGATAAAACCCCCCGAACCTTTAGTGACGTCCACTACAGACGGAGGTACTTGAATTTTGCATAAATACTGAACCTTCTTTTCACTACTGGTTTGATCTGTCGTATAATTTTTCGGCTCTGCAACGAAACGGTTGTTTCTAGGTAGGTCAGTTCCGATACCAAAAAGGTATAC
>SJYO01037955.1:34625009-34650453 GCA_006410555.1 Capra ibex
TTTTATTTCAGACTGTGACAAAGATGACAAAGGGGTAGATATACGGTCCTTCACTACCCTGGTCTACGGTACTAGAAGTAAAAGACTTACAACTCGAAATTCGATTGTAAAAGCGAGAGGAGAAAGTGAAAGTAGTTCTCCGAAAAATCGAGGAGAAGTGAAAGACGGTGTTCACACCATAGTAGACGTATAGACTCCAATAACTATAAAGAGGGTCGTTAGAACTAAGGTCGAACACAAAGAAGGTCAGGTCGCAAAGAGCACTACATGAGACGTATATTCAATTTATTCGTCCCACTGTTATGTGTCGGAACTGCATGAGGAAAAGGATAAACCTTGGTCAGACAACAAGGTACAGGTCAAGATTGAAAATGAAGGACTGGACGTATGTCTAAAGAGTTCTCCGTCCAATCCGCCAGACCATAAAGGTACAGAAAGTCTTAAAAGGTGTCAAATAACACTAGGTGTGTCAGTTTCCGAAACCGTATCAGTTATTTCGTCTTTATCTAAACAAAGACCTTGAGAGAACGAAAAAGGTACTAGGTCGCCTAAAACCGTTAAACTAGAGACCAAGGAGACGGAAAAGATTTTGGTCGAACTTGTAGTCCCTCAAGTACCAAGTACATAACGACTTCAGACTGAACCTCTTAAAACTCGTAATGAAATGATCACACACTCTACTCACGTTAACACACCATCAAACTCGTAAGAAAACGTAACGGAAAGAAACCCTAACGTTACTTTTGACTGGAAAAGGTCAGGACACCGGTGACGACTCAAAAGTTTTGAACGACCGTATAAATCACGTCGTGAAAGTGTCGTGGTAGAAAGTCCTAAACTTTGTCGAGTTGAACTTAAGGTAGTGGAGGTGATCGAAACAAGCATCACTACGAAAGATTCCGGGTGAACTGAAGTGTAAGGTTCTACAGACCGAGATCTAATCGCTAGTGTAGTAGTACTAATAGACCCAGTACTTCTAGAAAAAAACATGTCAAGAAGACACATAAGAACGGTGAAGAATTATAGAAGACGAAGACAATCCAAGTCTGGTAAAGACAGGAAATAGCTCGGGTAGAAAAGTACTTTACAAGGGAACTATAGAGATTAAAAGAACTTCTATAGAGATCAGAAAGGGTAAGACAAAAAAAGGAGATATAGAAACGTAACTAGGGACTCCTTCCGAAAGAATGGAGAGGAACGATAAGAAACTTTGAGACGTAAGTCTACGAATATAGAAAGGAAAAGAGGAAACGAAAAGTGGAGAGAAGAAAAGTGTCGATAAACATTCCGGAGGGGTCTGTCGGTAAAACGAAAAAACGTAAAGAAAAGGTATCCCTACCAGAACTAGGGACAGAGGACATGTTACAGTGTTTGGAGTAAGGTATCAAGTAGTCCGTGAGATAGATAGTCTAGATCCGGGAATTTAGATAAAGAGTGAAGGTGACATATTAGTATTCCCTAAACTAAATCCAGTATGGACTTACCAGATCACCAAAAGGGATGAAAGAAGTTACATTCTACATAAACCGTTATTCCTCAAGTACTAGACCGGTGTCAGTCGAGGGCCAGAACAAAAACAACTGACATACCTCGAAGAGGTAGAAACCGACGCTTCTTATATTAGTTAGACTAAAGTGACAACTGGTAGACCACTACAGATACACATCTCAGAAGAGAACACAACAACTATTAAGTCCACCTGTACTTAAATGTCTCTTGGGACAAATTGGGAAATTTTTCTAAAAGGTAACTTTAATTCCGATACAAAAAGGTAACCGAAACGTTTACAATTTTTTATATATGTCATAAAAAATACAATTTAGTTCTATAATCACTTGACAAAATAATTTGTCTTGAAGTTGTAATATAGTACAAGGTGAGTGTTTATGAGTAACATTTATAATCATTTATAATGATCTTCGAATATATAAGGTTATTAAATATATCTTAATTAACGAAGATTTTATATACAATATTTGTAAAAAACAAAATAGTATATAAATCTTTCAAAAAAAAAAGTTTAAAGATACATAAGGATACCAAGAATTGTGATTACAGGAGATATGTTATTATCTAATTATAATGATCTAACGATATAAGATATTATTGAAAACCATCTTAAGAACCCGGTTTCACTATTGTGTGATATACTTTACCGTATATCTTACAATATAAAGTAGTTTAAAGAAATTTGAAGAAACTTACACTTTTATACGGTATAGATTTAAATTTCAAACAGTAATTTATTCTAATTAAGAAAATGATACTAAGTAATAAATCTTTAAATAAAGTAAAAAACGTTGTTTTAAAAAACTATACGAGTACAACTTTATTCAGGATCTATATAGAACAAAAATTTCGTATTAATTTATTAGGTATAATGTATATTTATTATAAAGATATAAAATCCTAATAAATACTGTAGCTTAATAAACAGTTTCGTTTTATTTCAATTCTTTGTTACTTTTTATTTTTACAAGAGAAAGTTCGTTTTACTACACAAATCAAGTCGAACTCATCTTAATTAATACATCGATTGTCGTGTACAAGGTGGGTTATCTATAGTAGTTACAAGTCTCGATTAGTCACCTTTCTATCTGTTTGACAGATCTATAAACAAAAGGAAAAAATAGCTATAAAAATTTTAATATCACGTATTTTGTTGTCGTCTAAACAAATAAAAAGTGATTTACAGTTTACTCACTCCTAATAAATAAAGTTAACTGACCACTTATTACTTTCTTTTTTCGAATAATCACTTACGTAATAAAACGTCTTTTGGTAAGACTGTATTGTCTTTGTGTCATTAAATGTGGTATGATTAATACTTTTTAAACTGTTAATTGTATTATGTGGTTCATTAACGTCCGAAAAACGGTAAATCATAACTCTCTGTGTATAAACTAAATAGTTATATAGTAACTTAACACACACGTAAGTGTGAGAAGGTAACTTTTTATAAAAAGATCAAATTAAAAGAAAAAATAACTTAATCGTGGGTCCCTTATAAATCATTGAGACTTACTATACGAGATATAAAACAAAAATATTATTTGTTGAAATAGTTCGTGTATTAATCAACCCTTATATAGAATTCATTATACAAATCTTACTAGTAAATTGAAAATTAAGGATTCTGAGATACGTTTGAACAATGAGTCGTGTCGAACGACAATTTATAGAAAAAGGAAATTTAATTCTTCTATAACCAGTACATATATTGTAATATTTCGTGGAATTATATTAAAGAGGAACAGTTTTTAAAGAGACGATATATGGAGACAATTAATTCAATAGACGATTTGAAGTCTTTGTACACTATTTACGTTTCAAATCTTTTATAATTCCAGTTCCAAAACTCTTTGAAAAGATAACAAAAATTCAACTTTACAATATTTACTTTGAATGACATTTTAGACCTTTCATAAATATAAGGTTTTTCTGTAGAGAATTTTGTTATGACGTATATTTGATATCTGAAATATTAAAGTTAATAAGTTATTTCCTTGTGTATCTACTTTAAAGATTTACATTCGAATTAGGACACGGTTTGATTCATCCTTTTGGTTAAAAATTTACACTATTTTAATTTTAAAACAATACAAAGTTTTCCTTGAACATATGTCTTTTGTTTTTCCTTTTTTTCTTTTTCTGGACAAGGTACGTGTTGTAGTTTTGAGTTAAACACGCTTGAAAGTAAGGTCCATCTACCTTATCTACCTGAAAAGGAATAGGAAGACGACTCATGTTCATTTTTGGGACGTGTAATGTATGTGCAGTTTGTATTCTACTGAAACCTTTCATAAGAAACCTTTATCAGAGTATTTATAAACAAAGTCTTTCCACCACTAAAAAGAAGTTAAACATATCAAATAACTAACTACAAAAATTTTCTTAATTCCGAAAGGTTTAGAAGTCTACTAAATACTTTACTAATCTTGTAGCTATAGATTGATTGTAATCTATTATAAGTTTGTGAATTTAAAAGTTTGCCTAAAATCAATATCCACTTTACTCCTAAACATTAGTACGTGATTTATTAAAAGAGTAGTAACTAACAAACTCTCTCATCCTTTGGGTCCAGTAGACATGGAAGTAAGGGGTTTATAAATAGCACATGGTACACGGAAAGTATACGATGAACAATACTACTCAAGTTCATGTTACCGTTTCTTTTCTACGTTTTAGAACTCCAGTTCGACATATATCCTAGTATTCTCTAACTCAGACTCAATTTACTCCGTGTCCACCATCTGCACTCACTTTATAATTTTTTACCCGGATTTAAGGACGTCCAACACAGGAGCTTAAGTACCCGACCCCAAAGGACTCTCTTGTTGAGAATGTTTTCCTTTGTCTCATGAATCCAGGGGGTACCCTACTTCATCTCCTGATCCATGGGGTCAACTGTCGTCATTCTTGTCTCGGAGAACTATGAGTTCCCAAAATTTTATGTATACTTTCGAAATCTTAAACGACGTTTTATTACGGACGACGTTTCGACTCACTTTAAGACCGGGAAATATACTTTAAAGATGGAAATGTGGAGGTCGGAGGTAAGTGACCGTGAGACAAAAAGTCGATGAGATACTTTGACTCAAAATTACAAAATATTTTCTCTTATGGAGTGTGACGGGAAAGGGCTGAATTAGTGACTTCCTTATTAAAGTAAGAGTCTAGAACTTTTTGTATAAATAAGAACGAGGATCTTGTTAGTCAAAAGAGTTCCTTGAAACTTCTTATGTGACGAAACTTTCTACTAATATCTTCGATGGTATATAAAATTTATAAGTCGACTATCATATCGACTATTATTGGAAGTTCAAAAACAGTAATTAAAATTTAACAGATAATCTTTTCTTTACGTATCAGTCGTATCCATCCCGTAGTGACGAAATAAATGTGTATAAAGTTCCATTATACTTTTTCAGGTGAGTTCGAGATTACCGGTCAACTCTCTTTCCCGTAAAATCTATTCTAGTATACCTTTCTCTTATGTTTAATTTTCGACATTATAGGAGGTGTGATTAGTGTTGGGGGGGGGGAATAATTTGTACAAAAAGATGTAAATTAAGAACCTTATAAATTCGGTCAGAACCTGTTTTACCATTGTATTTCCTCAGTTTTTGCGAAGATAAGTCTGTTCATTAAAATCACCTAAAACGAGGGGGTGTTGTCGTCGACCAACCAGAATTAACACCTCATTATATTTAATAAAAAGTGTACTATGTTTAATCCAAAAAAAAAATTAAACTTTTTTTTAAGTCTGCACTTTAACCATTTATACAATCATTAACCAACTCGTTCTCTGATAAATATTACTTTTCACTTTACCGAGTCAACTCACGATCAGAAACACTGGGGTACCTGATGTGTCAGGTACCTTAAGTGGTCCGGTCTTATGACCTCCCCCGTCAGAAAGGGAAGAGATCCCCTAGAAGGGTTGTGTCCTGAGTTTGAGTCAAGAGGACGTAACGTCCGTGTAAGAAATGGTCGACTCCGTGTTCCCTTCGATTTCTTATGACCTCACCCATTGGATAGGGAAGAAGTCGTCTAGAAGAGTTGAGTCCGTAGTTTAGCCCCAGTGGACGTGACGTCCACCTAAGAAATGTTTGACTCGATAATCCCTTCGGGGAATATTACTTTTCTTTCGTAATTAACTAACGAAAAAGGTATTAGAAGAAAACATAGAATAAATAATTATGGTTTTGAACTCTTTTTATATTGTTTACGGAGACTCTAGAATGGAGTTTATTATTTTAAATTGTTCCATAAACAAGAACTACTAATAATTTTGACGTACGTGAAACAACGGGAAGAGATCAAGTAAGAACATGATGGGTCGGGGTTTAGTTTCAACTAATGTAATATAACATCATTTGTGAAAATATATAAAATGATTGACGTAGATATTGATCTACATTCTATAAGTCCTGAAAAACAGAGGTCATAATATGAGGTAAATAACACCTTCTCAGATACCCATAAGGATTACTAGATGCCACAAAGGAAAGTCCCTTGATATGTAGATGAAGTCAGAGGTTCACACGTCACGACGGTTCGTGAAAAGGTCGGGTGACTTCAGTCGAACCGATACACTGGCTGATAGAGGTTTGACTTTCGAATTTACTGTAACGTACTAAGACAAGAACGACTCAGTGTTTAGTTCTATTCCCGACGACGAAGTTAGTCCCTGAGTCCTATCTCCTACACAGGGTGTCTTACTGTTCACCGACCGTTGACTACACACTGTACTTACTCTATATTTGAAACAACAATGTCACTGTGACTCTAAATTCGAACGAACAATAGTGGCGTGTTACACCCCTTTCTACTAATTATGTGACCACAAAGAGTTGAAACACAAAAAGTGAGTTCTATTACCAAAAACTCGTATAAAACTATATACACATATCAAAAACAAGTCCGACCGGTCGATTCTTACAACAACAACAAGTCAGTGGGTCAGTTCAGACTGATACTGGGGTACCCGACGTCGTGTGGTCCGGAGAGACACGGAGTGATAGAGGACTTCAAATGGGTTCAAGTACAGGTAACGTAGTTACTACGGTAGGTCGGTAGAGTAGGAGACTACGGGAGAAGAAGACGTGAGTCAGAAAGAGTTGTCGTCTCTGAAAAGGTTACTCAACAGACGAACGTAGGCAGCTGGTTTTATGACTTCGAAGTCGAAACCGTAGTCTGGAAGGTTACTTATAAGTCCCAACTAAAGAGAATTCCAAACTAGAGAAACGACAGGTCACCTGAAGGTCCTCAGAATAGATCGTAGTGTCAAGTTTCCGTAGTTAAGAAACTAAAAGACGGAAGAAATATCAGGTCGAAAGTGTTTGGTATGCACTGGTGACCCTTCTGGTATCGGTACTGATATCCTGGAAACAGTTGTCTCATTAGAGAGACGAAAAGTTGTGTAACAGATCCAAACGGTATCGAAAGGCCGGTTCTTCGTTAGTAGACTAAAGTCTCCGACGTCAGTGGTAGGTGTCACTAAAAATCTCGGGTTCTTTTCATTTAGATAGTGGTGGATGTGAAAAGGGGAAGATAAACAGTATTTCGTTACCCCGGCCTACGAGACTAGAATCAAAAAAATTGTAAATCAAAATTCGGTCGAGAAAGTGAGAGGAGGAAGTGACAGTAGTTCTCCGAGACACCAAGGAGAAGTGAAAGACGGTAATTTCACTATAGTAGGTATATAAATTCAAACAACTACAAAGGGTCTGATAGAACTAAGGTCGAACATTGAGTAAGTCGGGTCGTGAAGAGTGCTACACGAGTCGTATATCCAATTTGTTTATCCCACTGTTGTCTGTTAGACAGCATGAGGAAAGAATTGGAACTTGGTTAATCAACAAGGTAAGACGACGACGACGACGACTCAACGAGGTCAGTACAGACTGAGAAACACTGGGGTGTCTGACATCGGATGGTCCAAGGAAGTAGGTACCCCTAAAAGGTCCGTTCTTATGACCTCACCCAACGGTATGGGAGGAGGTTCCTTAGAAGGACTGGGTCCCTACTTTGGGTACAGAGAATACAGAGGTGTTAACCATCCGTCCAAGAAATGGGGATCACGGTGGTCCTTTCGGGACCAACAAGGATGTCCCATGATTGAACGAAGAACTGGACGTATGTCCAAAGAGTCCTCTGTCCATTCTACGAGACCATAAGGATAGAGAAATTCTCGAAAGGTGTCAAACAATACTAGGTGTGTCAGTTTCCGAAATCCTATCAGCTACTTTGTCTTCATCTACAAAAAGACTTTAAGGGAACGGAAGAGATACTAGATTATTTATGACAGTTAAAATAAAGACCAAGGAGAAGGAAAAGATTTGGGTCGAACCTGTACACCTTCAAGAACCAAGTGTATTACGACTTCAGATCGTACGTTCTAAAATTCGTACTGGAATGATTGTATCCTCTACTCACGTCAACTACTAGTCATGTAAAAAACATGATGGAAAGAACCCTTAATCCTATTCCTAACCAGACAAGATCAGGACACCGGTGACAACCAAAAGGTCTAAAGAACTGTATAACTTACTTTGTGGAACCACCGTAGTAGGAAATCACAAAACTTATCAAGATGACCTTAAGGTAACGTAGGTGATCGAAATGATTGTCGTCACGAAAGATTCCAGGTGAACTGAAGAGTGAGGTCTTACAGACCGAGACTCACTGACTGGTGTGGTAGTATTATTAGATCAAGTTTTTCTAGAAAAAAACATACCAAGAAGGTACATAAGAAAGGTAGAGAATAACAATAAAAGTCACAGATGATCCAGAGATGACAAAGACAGGAAATAACACGAGTAGAAACCCGTTTTATAAGGGAACTATAAAAGTTAAAAGGTCTTCTCTATAGATCAGAAAAGGGAAGATAACAAAAGAAGATCAAAATACGTGACAAGTAACTTCTTCCGGAAGAACAGAGAGGTACGATAAGAAACGTTGAGACGTAAATTAACCCACATGGAAAAAGAAAAAGGGAACAGAAAACGAAGAGAAGAAAGAAGTCGATAAACATTTCGGATGAGTCCATTGGTGAAACGAAAGAACGTAAAAACAAAGGAACCCTACCAAATCAAGTGACTGAGGACTTGTCATAATACCTGGAGACAGGTCAAGAACTTCGTGTAACAATTGATCTAGATTAGATAACTTAGATAGGTAATGGAGGTGACGTATAAGTATCCCTTAAACTAAATTCAGTATAGACCGACCGGCTCACCAAAGGGACGAAAGAAATCAAATTCACACTTCAAACGACACTTTTCAACTCCTAGACTCGGTGTCAGTCGAGGTCCAGAACAAAAACGACTGGTATATGTCGAAGAGGTAGAAGTCGTCGTTTTTTACATTGTTTAAACTAAAACAATAACTGGTAAACCACTACAGGAACCCATTTCAGCAGAGAAAAACTTTTTCCCATAAACAATACTGGACACGGAAGAGAACTTTCTTAAGTTAATCAGAAAGAAGGGACGAAGTAAAGCAAGAGGTTCCAGTTTCAACGGACAATAAGGTTCATAGAGATGTGAAGAATGAAAAAGTAAGGTTAGAGGTCACTACTATATCAAGTCAAAGAGTCAGTACAGGTTGAGAAACGTTGAGGTACCCTACATCGTGTGGTCCGAAGGGAGAGGTAGTGGTTTAGGGTCTCGAACGAGTTTGAGTACAGGTAACTCAGTCATTACGATTGGTTGAGAGGAGGAGACAACAGGGGAAAAGGAGAGTGGAGGTTAGAAAGGGTCGTAATCCTAGAAAAGATTACTAAGTCAAAAAGTGAAGTCCACCGGTTTCATAACCTTTAACTCGAAGTCGTAGTCAGGAAGGTTACTTGTAAGTTACGTGATCCTAACTGACCAAACTAGAGGAACGTCAGGTTCTGTGAGAGTTCTCAGAAGAGGTTGTGGTGTCAAGTTTTCGTAGATAAGAACCGTGAAACGAAAAAAATAACAGGTTGATAGTGTAAGTATGTACTGATGACTTTTTTTAGAATCGATTCTGATATATCTGGAAAGAGCCGTTTCATTACAGAGATAAAAATTATACGATATATCAAACTAGTATCGAAAAGAAAGTTCCTCGTTCATAAAAAATTAAAGTTCCGAAGTCAGTAGTAAACGTCACTAAAACCTCGGCTTCTTTTCTTTCAGAGAGTGACAAAGGTAACAAAGGGGTAGATAAACGGTACTTCACTAACTACCCCGTTCTACGGTACTAGTAACAAAGAACTTACAACTCATAATTCGGTCAATCAAGTTAGAAGAGAAAGTCAAAGTAGTTCTCCAAGAAATTAAGGAGAAGTGAAAGACGGTATTCCTACAAAGTAGACGTATAGACTCCAATGACTGTATAGAGGATCGTTAGAACTAAGGTCGGACACGAAGTAGGTCGGACCGTAAAGCGAACTACATGAGACGTGTATTTAATTTATTCGTCCCACTGTTATAAGGTAGGACTATATGAGATAAGAGTTAAACCTTGGTCAGACGACAAAGTACAGGTCACGATTGATAACGAAGAAGTGGACACATGTCTGAAGAGTACTCCATCCATTTCTCAAGAATATAAGGTTAGAGAACTTCTTAAAAGGTGTCAACACTAGGTGTGTCAGTTTCCGAAATCGTATAGTTACTTCTTCAATCTACAAAAATGTCTTAAGGGAACGAAAAAGATACTAGATTATCTACGACCGTTAAACTAGAGACCAAGAAGACGGAAAAGATTTAGGTCGTCTTATAGACCTTCAAGAACCTAGTATATTACAACTTCGGAGTCAGCCTCTTAAAACTCGTAACGAAACGATCGTACACTCTACTCACGTTAACACGTCACCAAACTTGTAAGTAACAGTAACGGGAAGAAACCCTAACATTACTTTTCACTGTAAAAGGTCAGGACACAGATGACGACTCAAAAGGTTTAAACGACCGTATAACTCACATCGTGAAAGTGTCGTAGTAGAAAATTATAAAAGTTTATCGAGTCGATCTTAAAGTAGTGGAGGTGATCGAAACAAACATCACTACGAAGGATTCTAGGTGAACTGAACGACAGGTCCTACAGACCAAGATTCACTCACTAGTGTGGTAACACCAATAGACTCAATACTAGAAAAACATATCAAGGAAACACATAAGAACGGTGGAGAAGAATTATAGCAGACGAAGATAATCCAGGCATGTTAAAGACAGGAAATAACACGGGTAGAAACGTACTTTTAAAGGGAACCATGGAGATGAAAAGAACTTCTCTGGAGATCAGAAAGGGTAAGATAACAAAAGGAGATAAAGAAACGTGACTAGTGACTCCTTCCGAAAGAATAGAGAGGAACGATAAGAAACCTTGAAACGTAAGTTTACTTACATTGTAAGGAAAAAAGAAAACGAAAGTGAAGAGAAGAAAAGAGTCGAGAAACATTCCGGAGGAGTCTACTGGTAAAACGGAAAAACGTAATGAAGAAGAACCCCTACCAAAACTAGTGACGGAGAATGTGTTACAATACTTGGAGGTGGGTATCAAGAAGTCTGTGATAGATAGTCTAGATTAGGGAACTTAGATAAACAGTAAAAGTGACATATTAGTATTCCCTAAACTATATTCAGTATGGACTTTCCAAATCACCAGAAGGGATGAAAGAAGTTAAATCCAGATTTAAACCGTTATTCCTCGAGTACCAGACTCGGTGTCAGTCGACGACCAGAAGAAAAACTACTGACATATCTTGAAGAGGTAAAAACCGACTTTTCTTATATTAGTTAGACTAAAGTCATAACTGGTAGACCACTACAGGTACATATCTCAGAAGAGAACACAACAACTTTCACCCACAAATGATACTGGTCACACAAGAGAACCGTTTTGAGACAATCGGAAAAGGAACGAAGTAAGGTTTGAGGTTCCGGTTTGAACGGACAATGAGGTCCATAGAGAACTGAAGGATGAAAAAATAAGGTCAGGGGATACTACTTTTCCTGTAGAAAAAAACCACAAGCAGGATCTTCCATAACATCCAGTAACACCTTGGTAAGTTGAATTCGAAAAAGTCGTAGTCTCCAACCCCGTATCTGAACTTAATGACACTATAACTTACGAAACGGAACCTTTGTTTTCTAGTAAGACAACAAAAACTTAACTTAGGCGTATGACGTAATACCCTAAGAACGGTGTCACCATCTATATTACTAGTTGACTTAATTTAAGTGGGTAAGGCCAGGTAAAATCAAGGGACTAAGAATTTTGAAGATACAAGTGAGAACTGTAGAGGACAAACTCGTGAAGATTAAATGGAACTAAGTACCTGGATTGTAAAGTCCAAGGATACGCTATAGCAAGGATGTCGTAACTTAAGATGAAGGTAGTGGTCAGTGTAGGTGTTCATCCGTAACAAAAGTGAAACTGAGACAGGGAAGTAAGAAAGACCTCAATAAAGAGGTGAGAAAAGATCATCGTATAACCCGTGGATGGTTGGACCTCTCAAATAGAAAGTCACAGTACAGAAAAACAAAAAAGTATGATAAGTAACCCAAGAATTCCGTTTTTATGACTTCCCCAAACGATACGGGAAGAGGTCACCTGGTACAAAACACTCTTGAGAGGTGGTACTGGGTAGGTAGAACGGATCGGTATGTACCGTACCGAGTACCCAAGTAACTCAATTTGTTCCGACACTAGGTACACTAGTCAAACCAATCAAAAGACAACGACACCAAAAGTAAGACATATGGGAAACTACCTATTCCTGTTCTCCGAACACTTTCGAAGGACTACCTTCCCTATCTGACTCCCCCTTAATTTTACCGGTTCATCTTCCCACACGTACGTAGAAGAGAACCCTCTCGAGGTTTTAACGTTGAACGATGATTTGTTGGTAGCTCTCTTCTTATAACCTAGGGTCATATTTTTCTATGGTGTGTGGGTTCCCGTTTCCTCTTCGGGGTTGTTCTACCGTCCCCCCACTTTATCGTAAATCTCAGTTTCGGGTACGGTCGGTCTCTACGAACTACCCAAGTTTGTTTTGAAACACGTGTGGTCCTAGGTCTCTGGGGGGGTCTGACTCGGTCTGGACAGAAATTTACAAACTCACAGAGGACGTCTCCGTACCCAGTCGTCACCGGACGGTGTCTCTGTCCCCGAGACCGACGACGTCTGGACCAACCGTGTCACACAGAACAGTCAGGAGAACCTCCTCCAACGGTAATCGGGGAGGGATGTAGGTACATCGTCTACTTGGTGTTTGACCTCTTGTTAATATGGTTTATTCAAGAGTGTCACAATCTTTTAAAGATCCTGGGTGTCGTCAAAAGGGTTGGACCCCTAGGTCGTTTCCCTAACTCTTGGGGATCCCTTAAACTGAAACCTCCGGTCACCCTAAACTAATATCTTGAGGATGTCCTGACCCCTTTGTTTTGTTTAGAACCTCCCGTGTTTGTTTTAGAACATGTGCACTCCTGGGTCCTCTTTCATCATCACTGGGGTGTTCTCTGATTCTATCTGAACGAACACTCATAGGTCTTCAGAGACCACCTCCATACCCAACCGTCACCGGATGTCACCCCAGTCCCCATGACTTATGTTCTCACGACAGTATTCAGGAAAACTTCCGGAGTCTGGCTTGTTGTCCCTCCCTTGTGTCGGAGTCGGTAGTTGTCTTTTGACCTAATTTCTAAATGACTCACACAGGGGCGGATAGTCTTGTTCTGGGTCTAAGGGTGTCGGTCAGGAAGGGATACTGTGTATCTTATACAAAAACCACAATAAGATCCTCTAGAAGATCCAGAAGTATCTTGACTAACTGAAGTCGTAACCATCATCCCCGTATCTGAACTTAATGACATTACGACTTACCGAACGGAATCTTTATTTGGTTCTAGTAAGACAGTAAAAACTCCAATGTGGGTTCATGACGTAAAACCTTAGAAAATAACTAATACTCCCAATGAGGTAAAGAAGACACCCTAAGAACGGGTGTCATCATCTATATCACCAGTAGACTTAATTTAAGAGGACAAGGGTAGACAAAATCAAGTGACTAAGGATTCTACAGTTACAAATAAGAATGGTAGAGGACGAACTAGTGTAGGTTAAAAAAGACTAAGTACCTGGACCGTAAGGTACAGGGATACGTTGTAACAATAATGTCGTATCCTGAAATGTAAGTAGTCGTCTGTGTAGGTGTTGACTCGCAGTACAGGTGAAACCAGGTAACGAAGTAAGAAAGTCCCCGATAATCATTAAGAGGAGAACAGAAGAGGTCATCGTATAACCTGTAGAAGTGTGGACCCCCTGAGTAGAAAACCACAGTATAGACAAACTGGAAAATATGTTAAGTACTCCAAGAGTAGCGTTCATATGACCCCACCAAACGGTAAGGAAAGAGGTCACCTAGTACAAAACAGTCTTGAGAGGTGATACTGGGCAACCAGAACCGACCAGGCTGTACCGTACCGGGTATCGAAGTAACTCAATACATTCGGTCAAATGGTGTTCTGTCACCAGGTACTTCTCGTCGATTCTTATCTAAAATTAACAATAATAATTATTTAATACGTTGAAATTAATATAGAATGTGAATTAACCAGAATGTTTAAAATGGTACTTTGTTAAAATTTTGACAAAATAAAGGAGAAAGTAGAATCTTAAAATATTTCAATAATTTAAAACTTTTTTCGAATGTGTATGTGTGAGTGTATGAGTGTCCCTAAGTGTTGGAATTAACTCTATTAAAACTTAAGGACTCTAATTATAAGGGTCAGTAACCGTAAGGTTTATACCTTTACTTATGAACTGTATTTACGAGTTCGTCTTAAAATATCAAACAAAAACTTAAGACTTACCTTCCATACTGTCGTAAAGGTTTTTAACCCCGTTCAATCGGTAGTAAAAAAGATTTCTTTCTCAGACTCAAAAAGAAAAAGAAAAAACTTAAAAAGATTTTCAGTTCTGTATATTGGAATGGTAGGTATTCTACACTATAAGTTTTCTCTTCCACCAAGATAAAATAACTATATTTAACATTACGTTCCTTAGAATTTGAAATGAAAGACGTGTCTTATTACATTATAAAGTTTTTGATCCTGTCTGGAGTCGTTTGAAAAGTGGTTTATAAAGTCCAAAACGTTCGGTTCTCTGTTTTAACTACATATA
The DNA here is from genome assembly GCA_006410555.1 of Capra ibex. Classification (NCBI taxonomy): domain Eukaryota; kingdom Metazoa; phylum Chordata; class Mammalia; order Artiodactyla; family Bovidae; genus Capra; species Capra ibex. The sequence continues at coordinate 34,639,674 of SJYO01037955.1, forward strand.
TATATAGACAGAGTTGATAAGTCGAAAAGGTGACTTCATACTCTCGTCAGCGTCTTTTATGTCTTTTCTTACTCGAATAGACACAACATTATTTAGTAATACTTGTACTTTAAAACTAATAAGAGGAAAACTAAGAAAAATTGGTTAAATTTTACATTTTTGTAAGAAACGAGTACGTGACAATTCATGTTTTTGTCCATCCTCTGACCTAAAATGGATACGTGACGTAAAACGGTTAGGACTTACTCTTTGAGTTCGTTACTCACTAGGACGTTATTCCTATTTTCTTGACATTCTCATTCGTTACTAATGAGTTTTAGATCGTATGTACTGTGTTAGATATGTCTTGAAACTCCGACAACGAAAGAGTGTACACATAGGTTTCGTGTACCGAGACGAAACGGTTTGACCCGTAAATGATAGCTTAAAGACTGTTGTCAAACCTTTGGTAGAATCAGATCGAGAGTACGTGTAGGTAGAGGTGGTTTTGTTTTAAAGATGAGTTCCTTTGTTAGATAATCGTGCAATAAATAAAAAATAAAGAAAGAAAATTAACCTCCGATGAATGAAATGTTACAACATCACCAAAACGGTATGTAACTGTACTTAGTCGATACCCACTTGTACACAAGGTGTAGGACTTGGGGGGAGGGTGGAGGGAGGGGTAGCGTAGGGAGACCCAGTAGGGTCACGTAGTCGGGATTCGCGGAACAGAGTACGTAGTTTGGACCTGACCACTGGACAAAGTGTATACTATTATATGTACAAAGTGACGATAAGAGAGTCTAGTAGGGTGGGAGTAGAAGAGGGTGTCTCAAGTTTTGTGACAAGGTATGTAGACACAAAGAAAACGAGAGAGTGTATGTCCCAATAGTAATGGTAGAAAGATTTAAGGTATCCATACACGATCATATGACATAAGCACAAAAAGAAAGACTGAATGAAGTGAAACATATTATCCAAGGTCAAAGTAGGTGGAGGAATCTCGACTAAGTTTACGTAAGAAAAATTACCGACTCATTATAAGGTAACACATATACATGGTGCCGAAAGAATAGGTGAGTAGACGACTACCTGTAGATCCAACGAAAGTACAGTACCTATAATATATGTCACGACGTTTCTTGTAACCCCATGTGCACAGAGAAAGTTAAAACCAAAGGAGCCACACATACGGGTCTTCACCCTAAGGACCCAGTATACCGTCAAGATAAAGGTTAAAAAATTCCTTAGAGGTGTGACAAGAGGTATCACCGACATGATCAAACGTAAGGGTGGTTGTCACATTCTCCCAAGGGAAAAGAGGTGTGGGAGAGGTCGTAAATAACGCACATCTGAAAACCTATCGTCGGTAAGACTACCCGTACTTTACCATGAAGTAACACCAAAACTAAACGTAAAGAGACAATTACTCACTACAACTCGTAGAAAAGTACACCAACAATCGGTAGACATACAGAAGAGACCTCTTTACAGAAAAATCTAGAAACCGGGTAAAAAACTAACCCAGTAAATAAAAAGACCTTAACTCGACGTACTCGTCAAACATATAAAAACTCTAATTAAGAAACAGTGAAGTAAACGATAATAAAAGAGGGTAAGACTTCCGACAGAAGTGGAACGAATATCAAAAGGAGTAACAAGTCTTCGAAAATTCAAATTAATCCAGGATAAACAAATGAAAACGAAAATAAAGGTAATGAGACCCTCCACACAGTATCTCCTAGGACGACACTAGATACAGTCTGTCACAAAACGGATACTAAAAGAGATCCTCAAAATATCAAAGACCAGAATACAAATCTAGAAATTAGGTAAAACTCAAATAAAAACACATACCACATCTGTCATAAGATCAAAGAAAAAAAACGTTCATCAACTGGTCAAAAGGGTCGTGGTGCACAATTTCTCTAACAGAAAAGAGGTAACATATAAGAACGGAGGAAACAGTTTCTATTCCACAGGCATCCACGCACCTATATAGAGACCCGAAAGATAAAACAAGGTGACTAGATATAAAGACAGAAACACGATCATGACATGACAGAACCACTGACATCGAAACATCATCTCGGACCTCAGTCCGTCCAACTAAGAAGGTCAAGGTAAGAAGAAAGAGTTCTAACGAAACCGATAAGCTCCCAAAACATAAAGGTATGTTTAACACTTTAATAAACAAGATTAAGACACTTTTTATGACAACCATCGAACTATTCCCAACGTAATGTAGATATCTAACGAAACCCATCATATGAGTAAAAGTGATATAACTAAGAAGGTTAGGTACTTGTACCATACAAAGAGGTAGATAAACACAGGAGAAACTAAAGAAAGTAGGTCACAAAATATCAAAAGATATATATTCAGAAAACAAAGAAATCCATCTATATAAAGATTCATAAAATAAGAAAAGTAACGTTACCACTTACCTTAACAAAGAAATTAAAGAGAAAGACAAAAAAGTAACAATCACATATCCTTACGTTCCCTAAAAACACACAACTAAAATATAGGACGTTGAAATGATATAAGTAACTAATCGAGATCATTAAAACACCACCTTAGAAATCTCAAAAGATACATCTCTTAGTACAGTAGACGTTTGTCGAAGAGCAAATACAACACCGAGATAGAAGTATTTGCTACGAGATTCATTGTTCTGATCAAAGGATAGGATATTTATTTATAACTGGTGGAGAAACGGTAACTCTTTTAGGTAAATAGAATTTTTAAATAACCTTAATACGTATATGTGAAGTAAAAAATAATAACTTTAGGTGAGTAAAATAGATCCCCGTCTCCCCTCTTTCATCACAAATCTTTGATATTTCGAATCATCTTAGAGAAGAACACTTGAAGATAAGTGTTCAGAATCACATGGTTTTTAAAAGAAAGATAAAACATCTGTAACGAAAGAGAAACCTCACAGATTTCATGTATGGTAAAGAGGAATTGAGTCTTAGTCGACAATATCATCAGTCAAGACCCTAAAACGAATCAAGAAAAATACACAGCACGTCAAAGAGTTATAACCAAAGAGGTTTGATTATAATCGTTATAGACTGAAGATTAAAAATTTGTTCTAGAAAGGGTAAAGTTTAATATTATTGATAACTACTTTTCTGTGGAATCTAGAACGACAAGATTATAGACAAACATAGGGTATCTTCTAAGTGTTAGATGACAGGTCACTCCATACCGGGATACCTTGGAAACCAAGGTAAAATATTAAATATGTCTTGGGTTTTCGACGGTCAGGTTGATGGACGGTAAATAAACGGTCAGTTATGTTAACACACAACCTGAAGGGTACACAGAGTCACCATTTCTTAGACGGACGGTTACGTAATCTATGTCTTCTACACCCAAGTTAGGGATCCAACCCTTCTAGGAACCCCCCTCTTTACCGTTGGGTGAGGTCATAAGAACGGTCCCTTTAGGGTACCTGTCTCCTGGACCGTCCGATGTGAGGTACCCTAACACTGCTCAACTTTTGAAGAGTCGTTGACTCGTATGTACGTGTTAACACATTATGTCAACAGGATTTCAAGAATCATTTATTACTACCCCACTACTCAGATCATAACTAACCGAGTACAGTATTTAAGAGTACCTTCTTTTTTCACGATTTTAACATACATACCACGTTTATACTTCCCCGTACAGAAATTAAAAGTACAGGGGGGGGGGGCTCAATAAAGGTTCATTACAAGACTTTTCGTCAAGTATAGAACCGATTTTTCTGGTTGAATAATTCCGTTTACGTCCTACCTCTACACAAACACACTAATTCATAAAATTATTTTGGAACATTTGACGTTCATTAATGTTCTCTCAATATATATTACACATTCATTTCTTTATTTACTCTATATATGTTTTTATAAAAAAATTACGTACATTGATTACTAATTTTCTCTATCCGACCTTAAATTTTTTTACATAGTATGAATAAAAGTAGTTCGATGTTCTTTCTACCCCTTTTAAAAAGAAATTTGACTCCATTATGATTGTAATTAAACTATAGATCCCCAACAAAAAGGTTGAACTTTTCTGAAAACAATAGGTAGACGTTTCCCTATGACGTCCGTCCTGGACTATCTATAGACCAGATAAAACAAATGGAACGTATCGAGGTCTTTCGGAGTTTAGAATGAATAGACCTTTATGATGTTGGAGAAACAAGGGGATTCTTTCAGATCCAGTCAGTGTTATGACACACAGATCAAGGGGTCTCAATGGAGTAATGACTAGGGAGAGTGGGACTCACCCGGGTGACACCTAAACATTTTTCTAATACGGTGTAAACCACTAATTTTTGTCTTTCTTTTTTTTAACCGAGACTGATTACAAAACGTGAGTAATCATTCAAAACGAAAAGGTACTCCTCAAACAATTAAAACAAAAAAGGAGTTTCTATTACTAAGTGAAAATGGTTGTAGTGAAGACTGAGAGTTGATTTCCATTTTAAAGGGACATCGAGTTAGTTCTGTGACCTAGAATTTCAGGGACCTTCTGTTCGAAAAACCTAAACTAGAGACGTCGTCATTACACGTCTCACTTTTGATAGTATAAAGAGTGTGTGTTTACCACTAAAGTGATTAATAAATTTAGGTCGGAGGTCAACCGTATGGGGTCATACGAGACCTCTAAGAGGAGGTTGAATAATAAACGTTTTAGACGAGAGAAGACGGTCTATTTTGAACTTTACAGAGGTAGTTAAACTTAAGTTTATTTCCTATAGTGAAAGAAAGGGACTATTTACATAAAATAGTGAAAACATAAATTTATACTAAACCAGAGAATCGTTCTACCCTACACACTATTTTATCTCCCTTTTTTCGTTTCACGACCCTTCCTAAAAAGTAAGGGACTTCCTTTGTTAGATCTCAAGTATCAACCTCCGTCTCCTTTCTTCACGTTTACATGGTACCTTTGAGAGTTTGATGATTTGATAAATTTCACTTTATAATTTTGTTACATATTATCCGTATCAATTTTTATGTGTGTGTAAAAATTTTAAGAGTGAACTGTTATACTCTGTCCAAAATAGAATGATATAGATCATTCTGACTGAAATTGTTTGCATCAAATCAATTTAAACGTAAATAACGTATGTCACTAATTGTAACAAGGAAAGAAAACTCAAAATTCTACGTTGACATCTATGACCCCTGGGTTTCTGTTGAACGAAGTTATCTCTTGTGTCCTAAAAACTTTTTATCATAATAAGGGTTATTTACATATATACGCCCACAAGTTATACTCTCGTATCTATTCGAGACACTCTACCTGAGTTGTAATCGTATGTGTTGATCCGTGTTGAATTATGGTCTATGATAATCTGAACGAAGTCGTGACATCAAGAACAATGTTTACTTGAATTAGGTACGTAATCGTGTATATGTTGTTACCGTAACGTATATTAAAAGATGGATAGACGAATTAAAATACAAAAATTGATTATATGAAAGATGGTTATTAAAATACCCGATTGTAATCTCCTTTATCACGTACGTAATCACAAACAAAAAATCACCTACGTTGAATAAAAGACCAATTGCGTGTGGAGTGGTCAAATGGGGAGTACCAAAGGTATAAGACTGTTGACGAAAGAAGGTCCGAGATTGGTATACCCAGGACTTGTTGGAAGAACGAAAGTATACTAGGACTATGACCCATACTAACTAATGTTGCCGAAAAGGAACTAAAAAAACGGTTTATCCTCCATTTTAAAAATTTTATTGTTGAAGACTTGGATAACCTTTAGGATAGTTAGGAACTCGAAGAGACAATCAGTTCTCTTACTACGAACTCACGACTTCAGTGCTGTTTTAAGTTCAGGGGTAAAGATCAATTATAGCTTAGAATCACCATTGTGGTGAGAGGAACCCCAATCCAAAAAGTAGAGGAGGTAGTCGAGACATTACATTGTAAGAAAAGACACCAGGTTTAACTACACTTATCTTAAAGTTATTGAATTTCTATTTGATTTGACGAAAAAAATCCCTGTTTACAACATACTTTATACACGATTGGGACATCCCTGATACGAAAGAAAGACATTGTTTCTTACTCTTCTAAAAACAAATCCCATGAATATTCTTTTCATTCTTTTAGGACTTCTCTTTTAACCTCACGATATCCCTTAATCACTTTATGAAAATCAATTACATTTGTTTTTTATAAGTTCGTACCTATTTTGTAGAGTCTTTATCTAATAATTGTATAAAATAATCTAATAAACAAGGAGATACTTTTTGTATAACTCTTGAACAACGAACAACAAATCAGTGATTCAACACAGCCTGAGAAAACACTGGGGTTCCTGACATCTCGTGGTCCGAGGAGACAGGTACCCTAAAGGGTTAGTTCTTATGACCTTACCTACCGGTAAAGGAGGAGGTCCCCTAGAAGGACTGGGTCTCTAGCTTAGACGGACTCTGGATGATTTCCATATAACTATATTTTACCAAAATAATACAGGTTCCTTGGAGGGTGTTCAGTCACCTTTACATCATCCGATTCCTCTCCACAGTTGTTTATCCTATTTTCTGTTTTGATTTGAAATACGGTATAATTCACTTACAACACCCGACACTCTCCAAAACTTTCACATTTCTTAATTTATGAAGTAGAAGTTATTGAACAAACTATAAGACACAAGTATGATCTCAGTTATTGACACAGTTTATAAAATGAATGAAAAATAGTTAATAAGAAGGGTTGTTGGGTTCTTCCTTATAACAAAAAGGGAGTAATCTTTGTTATTTTGACACTAATACATTGTTCGACTCCCAGTATGTCAATCCTTAACCTTTTGAACCTAAACTTTAGGTCCTTGAAAAAAAGGATGGGGGGTTTTTAAGAACCAAATAATTGTAACAACGGATTTTTATTTATATCAAAATAAATCGAAGAGGGAAGTTATAAAAGGAGTGAAAAGGGATGTGTGTGAAGTTTTTCATTTGATGTGTAGAAATGACGAATAAAAGACAGGTTAGATTACGTGTAATTGTTAAAATGAGTAACTATCTTATTGTGAATAAAACTATCGTGTGTATAGATAGTGACAAACGGGGATTTATGTAAGAATATCTTTCATTCGTGAAATACGATGTTTTTTACTATTTACTTAACTATTGATCTATATAAAGTGAAGTAAAGGGTAATAAACATAAATACAAATAGTTAAGAGATGAACTGACAAACGAAGACTTTCATCCTTGGTTTATTAGTCTCTAATGCAAATCCAACTAATGACTTGAATTTTCAAATCCTTTTTTCTTATTAAAATCCTTTTCGTATAATACTTTTTAGTTCTCACAATCATATTGTTTCTACAACCTACCCAAGGTGAACATCGGACATTTAGGGATATTTAGGGAGACGAACTCGGTCGTCAGAAATATCAGGAGGAATAGTACCTAGAGGGACCACCGAGTCTGCCATTTCTTAGCCGGGCGTTACGTTTTCTGGACCCAAACTAGGAACCCAACCTTTCTAGGAAACCTCTTGCCTTACTGTCAGATGAGGTCATACGATCGGACCTATTAGGGTACCTGTCTCCTCGGACCACCCAATGTCAGGTACCCCACCGTTTCAGCATGACCTGACTTACTGATTGTGAAAGTGAAAGTGAAATAGTACCTATTCCTCATCTGTGGAGATAATTTTACTCTGTCACCGGACATCTTTTTACCCTTTATCTGGTTTATTCTTCGATTTCAAGTCTTGATCACACTTCTTTACTTCAGTATCTCTACCTGAGTGGATACCAGAGTTCTATACTTTGGTCTACTTGTATTCACGATTGTGTTTTATGGATCATTACATTGGGATTTCTTTGACAGTCTACGTATTAAGACATTCCATCTTCAATCACTTCTTCTAGTCTATTCTCAGTAATAAACGTAGAAATGGGTTTATCTGTTTAATTTTTTTTTTATGATGTTAGAATAGATATATGGTTGTTTCGTTATTGTTTTTACTTTTGTCGACTTACTTTGTTTTTTGTCGTCTTTTCATAGAGTTTATGAACACATCTTTCCTGATATCTTCTATAAAAAATTTTTTCATTAAAAACACCCCCATTTTACAGTGGGTGTAAGAATACATCAGAAAAGGGGGAACTTCTCACTACTGTTTTACTGGCTTCTATTTAATTCTAAAAACAGTTAAAGGTCAACTTTTCTTCAGTTTTAATCAATGTAACAACCTCAAATGAGTCTTCTGATTAAATTTACAATTTACACAAATAAAAAATAAGACAAAACTTTACACACAAACACACATACATTTGACTTATGTCACATTAGATAAATTATTTATCGTCTTTTACTTTATATTAAAAACATCCATTTTATATCATTACTTCTTTTCGTACTCTAAGGTTATATATAATGATTGAAAAGTAAAAGTGTCGTGACCTTTATGATATAGTTTCACTGATTTAATATAAAATTCCTTGTATTAATCTTATTCTTCTAATAATATAAATTATTAATTAAAAGAAGTGTATCTGTTTTTCAAAACTGGTGTCTTTCATAGTAATTGGTGTTTATTATCTTACAAGAACATTAAAGATGACGACTTACTGAAATAATTAAATCGTGAAATACCTAAAGTAATAACCTCAGTTTATATTTCTTGTCAGAAGAGACTCTATAAATAACATAAACCCCTTTTACTTTCAATGAAAACTTTTTTTAGAGAAGTTCATTCAACATCTTTAAACAGCATTAAAATCGTCGAGATATTGAGGTTAAGAACGAACGGACAGTGTCTTGACTCCAATTTATTTAGGGTTTACTGACCTCGGGACGTCCGGGTATGGTATCTTTACTAATACTCTACACAGATAATTAGTATATTCAGGTTAAGACGAAGTCCATAGTACACCGTCAACTCACAGTCGTTTCGTTTTCGTATGTCGACTATTCTAGTCAGAAAATTTTAATTTTACGTAAAACAATGATAAAAAGAAACACTAACTTACGTCACAATGTTAAATATCTTTCACTTCAAACTAAAGAATAGTTTATCAGTTGTAAAGACTGGAATTGAGTTTAATTAAAAACGAAAAGAGGGGTTATACTATGTTCATCGTTATTAGTCACATTTAACGTTTCGGGACCCCGGGAGATAAAAAAATTAATACACCTAAAGGTTCTAGTCGTTATCACTAAATTGACGTAAAATTTTTATTTCGTAACGTCCAATGTCCTACGAACCCCGACCACGTACCCCTACTAGGTCTCTCTACTATACCCCACCCTCCACCCTTCCCCCAAGTACAAACCCTTGAGTACATGCGGACACCACCTAAGTACAGTTACATACCGTTTTGGTTATGTCATGACATTTCATTTTATTTCATTTTTATTTTTAATTTTTATTTATTTATTTTTATTTCGTAACTTTGTCACATGTGGTCCCTTTCCCGATTAGAAGGGTACTATTATCAATTTTTGAGTATATATACTTTTAGAATATTTTTAGAAAGGGTATTTAAAAGAAAAGACCTGGAGTTATTCAGGATGGTCGATCTTGACCCTTGACTATACATAGTAAATATATCTTTCTTTGACCATTAACATAGTCAATTCCTTGTACGATTCATCATGTCACTCGGTCATCATCTCGGACTTGAGTTTGTACGTAGAACAAAAGTTCAAAGAGGTCCTTCGTTTTGCAACATTTTAGTTTTCTCCAGTCTGAGACTTGAATGCCTAAAGACGGAAACTTAAGGTGCGAACGGTAGATAGTATTGGTGAGTATTATAGCTGAAGAAACATCTATATCGAGATGACATACCTCGATTACTATGATTTTAAATTCTCAGACTCCACCCCCAATGTACTACATTTTTTGTCAAGGAACAATTATTAATAAACGAAATTGTAAGTGGAGGAAGGTTGATGTGACTGGAAGAGACTCCCATAACAATCTTAAAACAACTTCATTTTTAAACGATCGATCTAAAGACACTTTGCTACTCTTTTAGGTTTGGACGAAAGATTTACCATATAAAATCCCTTTTCTCGTTTTATTCTTGACCCTCTAGATCTAAGAGTGGAGGAAAGACCAATATTATTAATTAAAGTACATAGTTGAACGGATCCGGCACCGTGGGTCCAAAACTAGTTTGTGATCAGATCTACAATGACACTTCCCTAGTTACCCGGAGTAGGTCAGTCAATTTCCAGGACTTTCTTTCTGACTCTGGGTACTTCTTCTGTCTTAAGACGGAGGTGAGACGAAAATCTGAAGTCTGACGTTACAGTGAAGAGACCTAGAGATCTCCTGGGACTTATTGGAATTGTACATAGGTTCCTAAGTTTGGTTTTATTTATCACTCAAACCTTCACGAAACCTCGTGTCTCCCTTTTTTTTCTTTTTGTAATACTTTCATCCTTCGTACCTTAAGGTCGTCTCGATAAATTTTAGTATTTTCTACTACGACAATTTTACGATGTGAGTTATACGGCCGTCTAACCCTTTTGAACCGCTACCGGTGTCCTGGTCTTTTCCAGTCAAAAATAAGGTTAAGGTTTCTTCCGTTACAGTTTTTTACAAGTTTGATAATGTCTTAACGTGAGTAAAGTGGGCGATCGTTCTATTTATAATTTTAGGAAGTTCGATCTGAAGTTGTCATGTACTTTACTCTTGAAGGTCTACACGTTCAACCTAAATCTTCTCCTTCTTCCCAGTCTCTAGTTTAACGGTTGTAAACAACGTAGTGTCTTTTTCGTTTTCTTAAGGTCTTTTTTTTTTTTTT
>SJYO01037955.1:34651062-34791966 GCA_006410555.1 Capra ibex
TCTTTTTGTAATACTTTCATCCTTCGTACCTTAAGGTCGTCTCGATAAATTTTAGTATTTTCTACTACGACAATTTTACGATGTGAGTTATACGACCGTCTAACCTTTTTGAACCGCTACCGGTGTCCTGGTCTTTTCCAGTCAAAAATAAGGTTAAGGTTTCTTCCGTTACAGTTTTTTACAAGTTTGATAATGTCTTAACGTGAGTAAAGTGGGCGATCGTTCTATTTATAATTTTAGGAAGTTCGATCTGAAGTTGTCATGTACTTTACTCTTGAAGGTCTACACGTTCAACCTAAATCTTCTCCTTCTTCCCAGTCTCTAGTTTAACGGTTGTAAACAACGTAGTGTCTTTTTCGTTTTCTTAAGGGTTTTTTTTTTTTTTTTTCAGATGAAGACGAAGTAACTAATGTGATTTCGGAATCAGACAGACCTAGTGTTGTTTGACACCTTTTTAGATTTTCTCTACCCATATTGTCTTGTTGAATGGACGGAGGGCTCTTCAGACATACGTCCAGTTTTTCGTTGTAAATCTTGACTTGTACCTTTTTATCTGACCAAGTTTTAACACTTTTCTCATACAGTTCCAAACATATAACAGTGGGATGAATAAGTCTATAATACATCTCATACAGAACACTTTACAACCCGACCCACTTAGTGTTCGACCTTACTTCTGACGGTCCTTTTTATAGTTGTTGGCGTCTATACGTCTACTGTGGTGGGATTACCGTCTTTCGTTTATCCTTGATTTCTCGGAGAACCACTTTCACTTTCTCCTCTCACTTTTTCGACCGAATTTCGAGCTATAAGTTATTAACTTTTAGTACCGTAGATCAGGGTAGTGAAGTACCATTTATCTACCCCTCTTTTACCTTTGACTATCTAAAATAAAAGAAGACGAGGTGTTAGTGACACCTGTTACTGACGTCGGTACTTTAATTTTCTGTAACGAGGAACCTTCTTTTCGATACTCTTTTGATCTACCACATAATTTTTTTGTTTTGTTTTGTTTTTGTTTTTTTTTCTCTGTAGTGAAACGACAGGTATATCAGTTTCGATACCAAAAAGGTTTTTGGTACTGTTTTGCACCAGGTGACCTCTTCCCTTACTCTTCGGTGAAGTCATAACATAGGAACTCTTGGAGTACTTGTCATACTTTTCGTTTTTCTATCCTGTAACTTTCTACTTAAGGGGTACAGTCATCCACGGGTTATACGATGACCTCTAGTCACCTCTTTATTGAGGTCTTTCTTACTTCCCTACCTCGGTTTCTTTTTTGTTATGGGTCAACGCCTACACTGACCACTACTTTCATTTCAGGTTACCACATTTCTCTTTATAACGTATCCTTGGACCTTACAATCCAGGTACGTAGTTACGTTGAACCTGCACCAGTTTGTCCTCTGTCGTTCTCACTTGTAGTTGTAAAACCCTTAGTCACTTGATTTTACCTGAGCTTACCCTCTTAAATTGAGTCTACTGGTAATATAGATGATGACACCCGTTCTTATGGAATCTTCTTTACCTCATCAGTAGTACCAGTTGTTCTTAGACTTTACGTCATGAACCTACGTCAGAGTTTTTTTTGGTATTACTAGAGACAAGTAAAAGTTCCGTTTGGTAAGTCATACTGATATTAGGTTCAGACACGGGACTGGTCATTACGACTTCTTCGACTGCAGCTTACCAAGATACTTCTGGATGTTCTGGTAGATCTTGATTGTGGGTTTTTTCTACAGGAAAAGTAGTATCCTCTGACCTTACGTTTTCATCCTTCAGTTCTTTATGGACCTCATTGTCCGTTTGAACCGGAACCTCATGTCTTACTTCGTCCAGTTTCCGATTATCCCAAAACGGTTCTCTTGCGTGACCAGTCTCGTTTGTGGGAGAAGTTTGTCGTGTTCTCTTCTGAGATGTGTACCTGTAGCGATCTACCAATTATGGCTTTAGTCTGACTAATATAAGAAACGTCGGTTTCTACTTCAAGATATGTCAGTAGTTTTTGTTCTGACCCTCGACCGACACCGAGTCTAGTACTTGAGGAATAACGGTTTAAATCTAAGTTTAACTTCTTTCATCCCTTTTGGTGGTCTAGTGAGTCAATACTGGATTTAGTTTAGGGAATACTGTAATGTCACCATCACTATTTATCTAAGTTCCCTAATCTAGAATAACTGTCCCACGAATTTCTTGATACCTGTCTCCAAACACTACAACATGTCCTCCGTCACTAGTTCTATTAGGGGTTCCTTTTTCTTTTCGTTTTTCCGTTTTACCAATAGACTCCTCCGAAATGTTTGTTAGTACTTTACTTCTCTTCCCTTACCGTTTCCTCTTTTCCTTTCTATATGGGTAAACTTACGTCTCAAGTTTTCTTATCGTTACTTTCTATTCTTTCGGAAGGAGTCACTAGTTACGTTTCTTTATCTCCTTTTGTTATCTTACCCTTTCTGATCTCTAGAGATGTTCTTTTCATCTCTATGGTTCCCTTTAAAAGTCCGTTTCTAGCCGTGTTATTTACTGTCTTTATCATACCTGGATTGTCTTCGTCTACTCCAATTCTTCTCCACCGTACTTATGTGTTTTGATATGTTTTTTCTAGAAGTACCGGGTCTATTGGTGTTCCTACAATAGTGAGTGGATTTCGGTCTGTAGGATCTTACACTTCGGTTCACCCGGAATCCTTCGTAGTGATACTTGTTTCGATCACCTCCACTACCTTAAGGTCAACTCGATAAAGTTTAGGATTTTCTACTACGACACTTTCACGACGTGAGTTATACGGTAGTTTAAACCTTTCGAGTCGTCACCGGTGTCCTACCCTTTTCTAGTCAAAAGTAAGGGTAGGGTTTCTTTCCGTTACGATTTCTTGCTAGTTCGATGGTGTATAAACGTCAGTAAAGTGTACCATCGTTTCATTACGAGTTTTAAGAGGTTCGGTCCGAAGTTGTCATTCACTTTCCACTTGAAGATCTACTAGTTCGACCTAAATTTTTTCCGTCTCCTTGGTCTGTAGTTTAACGGTTGTAGGTAACCTAGTAACTTTTTCGTTGTCAAGGTCTTTTTATAGAAGAGGAAATAACTGATACGGTTTCGGAAAGTGACACACCTAGTGTTTTTGTGACACCTTTTAAGACTTTCTCTACCCTTATGGTCTGGGGGACTGGACGGAGGACTCTTTAGACATACGTCCAGTCTTTCGTTGTCAAGTTTTATCTATACCTTGTTGTCTGACCAATATTTGACCCTATCCTCATGTAGTTCCGACATATAAAAGTGCGACCAATAAAATTAATACACGTCTGATGTAGTATACTTTACGGTCCGATCTACTTCGTGTCTGACCTTAGTTCTAAAGGACCTCTTTATAGTCATTGGAGTCTATACGTCTACTGTGGTGGGAATACCGTCTTTCATTATTTCTTGATTTCTTGGAGAACTACTTTCACTTTCTCCTCTCACTTTTTTAACCGAATTTTAAGTTGTAAGTCTTTTGATTCTAACGCCGTAGATCAGGACACCGAAGTACCGTTTATCTACCCCTTTGTCACCTTTTTTACTCTCGGATAAAAACCCCAAAGGTTTTAGTGACGTCTACCAGTAACGTCAGTACTTTAATTTTCTGCGAATGAGGAACCTTCCTTGTAACACAGGTTGGATCTGTCGTATAATTTTTCGTCTTTTTAATGAAATTGTTGTCTTCAGATAGATCAGTTCCGATACCAAAAAGGTCATCAGTTTATACCTACACTCTTAACCTGATATTTCTTTCGACTCACACCTTCTTAACTACGAAAACTTGACACCACAACCTCTTGAGAAATCTCAGAGAACCTGTAGTTCCTTTAGGTTGGTCAGGTAGGGTTTCCTTTAATCAGGACAGATAAGTAACCTTCCTGACTACGACTTTGACTTCAAGGTTATGAAACCGGTAGACTACGTTTTTTGACTGAATAAACTTTTATGGGACTACGACCCTTTCTAACCTCCGCCCTCCTCTTCCCCTGCTGTCTCCTACTCTACAAACCTACAGTAGTGGCTGAGTTACTTACACTCAAACTCATTTGAGACTCTCAATCACTACCTGTCCCTTCGGACCGTACGACGTTAGGTACCCTGACGTTTATCAACCTGTGCTGACTCGTTAACTCGACTTGACTTGACTACATGTCCACACTCACAACCTGGTATTTCTTCCGACTCGTAGTTTCTTAACTACGAAAACTTTACACCACGACCAATTCTGAGTACTTCTATTGACCGACTTTTTCTAAGTTCTGTCACCTGTATCATTCACGTTTACAGGATACCAGTTCTCCCCGATCATATAAACACTTCGCATTCGTCCTTAGAACTATAGTCTCGGAGACAAAATATATAGTTTGTGTACGTACGATATAAAGAAAAGGTTTGAAAACTTGAGAGGATTTGTTATTAGAATGAGTACATTCTTAAGGAGAATCGAAACAAACGTTTTTCGGGAAGGTTACGTGAAATTAGAGACGACGACAACGATTCAACGAAGTCAATACAGACTGAGACACGCTGGGGTATCTATCGTCGAGTGGTCCGAGGGGGCAGGGACCCTGAGAGGTCCGTTCTTGTGACCACACCCAACGGTAAAGGAAGAGGTTACGCACTTTCACTTTTCACTTTCCCTTCAGCGAGTCTACTTGAATAAATGTTAAGATATCCCTTTTTCGTGTGTGTATCTTCGTTAGTCTTTTCTGCATGGTGTGTAGGGATATGGTCCAGTCCGTCCGGAAGACATAAGGGAAGACATTGGTTCACTGATAGGGGGTCCGGACATTAAGGTCAGTCGCATGGGTAAGGACTGTTGGTGACCTGGGACTTGATGTCGTTATGAGACGGAGAAGTATAAAACATAGTAGTTATAAAGGTCTAGATACCTAAGAAAGAGATTTGTATGTGTAAACGACTGTATAATATGTAGAACTTTGTTATTATTATTATTATTTTCGGAGGGAAGTTTGGAGTATGGAAAGATCAAGGAAAGCCTAAAGAGGTAAAGGGAAATTTTATTTGACTAAAATTCTCAATAACTTCAGTCAACATAGGCAATAAGGTTGAAAGTAAAGGTAACTTGAGCAAGGTCACACTAAAAGAAAAAGAGGGACGGTGGGGACAGACAAGAGGTGTATCGTTCGTCTTTCTTGGTGAATTTTACATTGAGTTCAAAATAGTAAAGAGGTGAATTTTACGACGGGTCAATTTCGTTTTCGGTCTCGGTCGTCCCGGGTAAAGTGACCGGGAAACACTAAACTGACCAAAGGAAGAGTGGGAGACCAAGTAGGAGGATTTCGGTGAGTTGAGGAATAAGAGGGGTTTATCTCATTGGTGGAAGACTGGTGTCCTATAAATGTGAACAAGACAGGATCAGGAACTTATAAAAAGTCGGTCAATAGAAATACCGATTGGGGAGAAGAGAAATTACAGATGAAAATCAATTGGAGTAGTTTTTCCAGAAGGAAACGGTGAGTGACCTCAGTACTTAAATCCTATTTACCAAATCAGAGGATTCCATAGATTGTCTTGGGTATTATCAAATAAGTTTGAGACGAGGGGGTACTGTTGGTGTTCAGATAATTTGAGAAATGGACACTCAGACAAAGACAAAACACCATCCAAGTAAAATAAAATAAAATAAAATAACGGTACAAAATCTGAGGTATATATTCACTAAAGTATACTATGAACGAAAAGAGTCAGAGTGAATGAAGTGAATAACACTAGGTTACCTTATGAGGAGTCGGTATTTTTCCTTAATTTATATATAAAGTATATATATATATACAGAAGACAAAGAAATCCATCTAAATAAGGATTTATAAAATAAGAAAAGTAACGTTACCACTTACCTTAAGATAAAAAGTGTCTTGATCTTGTTTATTAAAGTGTTAAACATACCGTTATCTTTTTTGAAACTTCTCGGTCTCCTTAGAACTCTTTCTTCTGACCTTGACCTTCTTAGTTGGACGGACTGAGGTCCGAGATGATGTTTCGATGTCAGTAGTTCTGTCATTCCATGTCCGTGTTTCCGTCTTTATATCTAGTTACCTTGTTTTATCTTTCGGGTCTCTACTTAGGTGTGCGGATACCTGTGGAATAGAAACTGTTTCCTCCGTTTTCATATGTTACTCTTTTCTGTTAGAGAAATTGTTCACCACGACCCTTTTGACCAGTTGGTGAACATTTTCTTACTTTGATCTTGTGAAAGATTGTGGTATGTGTCTTTATTTGAGTTTTACCTAATTTCAAGATTTACATTCTGGTCTTTGATATTTTGAAGATCTCCTTTTGTATCTGTTTTGTGAGACTGTATCTAGTATCGTCCTAGGAGATACTGTGTGGAGGGTCTTAAGACCTTTATTTTCGTTTTCATTTGTTTACCCTGGATTAATTTGAATTTTCGAAGACATGTTGCTTCCTTTGATATTCGTTCCACTTTTCTGTCGGAAGTCTTAACCTCTTTTATTATCGTTTACTTCGTTGACTGTTTCTTAATTAGAGTTTTTATATGTTCGTCGAGTACGTCGAGTTAAGGTCTTTTTATTCACTGGGTTAGTTTTTTACCCGGTTTCTAGATTTGTCTGTAAAGAGGTCTCTTCTGTATGTCTACCGATTGTTGGCGTACTTTTCTACGAGTTGTAGTGAGTAATAGTCTCTTTACGTTTAGTTTTGGTGTTACTTCATGGTAAAGTGCGGTCAGTCTTACCCACGATAGTTTTTCAGATGGTTTTTATTTAGGACCTCTCCCACACCTCTTTTCCCTTGGGAGAATGTGACAACCACCTTTACGTTTGATCATGTCGATGATACTCTTGTCACACCTCTAAGGAATTTTTGACCTTTATCTTGACGGTATCCTGGGTCTTTAGGGTAATGACCCGTATGTGTGGCTCCTTTGGTCTAAACTTTCTCTGTGCACATGGGGTCACAAGAAACGTCGTGACAAATGTTATCGGTCCCGTACCTTCGTTGGATCTACAGGTAGTCGTCTACTTACCTATTCTTTCGACACCATGTATATGTGTTATCTTGTAATGAGTCGATAATTTTTTTTTACGTAAACTCAGTCAAGATTACTCCACCTACTTTGACCTCGGATAATATGTCTCACTTCATTCAGTCTTTCTTTTTGTGGTTGTGTCAGATGATTGTGTATATATACCTTAAATCTTTGTACCATTACTACTGGGGTATACGTTGTGTCGTTTTCTCTGTGTCTCTTTTTTTTTTGTCTTAAACCTGAGACTCTCTCTTCCGCTTCCACCCTACTAAAATCTTTTATCGTAACTTTGTACATATAATGGTATACACTTTACCTAGCGGTCAAGTCCAAGTTACGTACCTTGTCCTGCCCGCGAGTCCCGGCCACGTGACCCTACTGGGACTCCCTACCCTATCCCTCCCTCCACCCTCCCTCCAAGTCCTACTCCCTGTGTGCATGTGGGTACCGACTAAGTACAGTTACATACCGTTTTGGGTGATATTACAAAATTTCATTAATCGGAGGTTAATTTTATTTAATTAATTAAAAATTTTTTTCTGACTTTATTACGGGAGACATTATAAAACTTACTTTTTCACTTACTTACTAAAGGTACCGAACACGGTTATAGGGATAACGAGTTATTAAGGAGAATAGGATTATAAGAACACGTTTGATGGGAGAGAGGACGAAGTTGTTGAAATATGCACGGTGTAAGAGAAGGAGTGGGAGTTAGACTGTTGTTTGAAAGAAAGAGGAAGAACTTAAAGACCACTCTAAACCGGTTGCACCGCTGTTAGTTACTCTCGAGGAAGAGTTGTGGGATGCATTTTCTCAATTGAGGTGGTTCTGAAGATAAGGGAGGTGTAGAGAACGTTAGTAAAATAAAAAAAACTAGTGAAAAAATAACAAAAAAAAAAAAATAAGGGTACTATTCTTGGTACCGAACAATGAATATGTCAAAAACCAAGGTAACTAAAAAGATTAAAAAACAAACAACAGTTAAAGAGACTAACTAAAGACGAAAATGAAAGTAATTTAAAAATAAAAAGAGTTAAACCTAATCCAATGAGAAGAATATGATCAAAGATTTCCCCTTTAGAATCTGATACAGAAACTCTGGAAAGAAGAAAAGACTATATGCATAAATAATCACAGGTAATAGTAAATACGTGGGAAAATTGGGGTTTAGGGTGTTTAAAACTAATAAAAATACAAGAAAATTAATTTTTATAAATGAATATAAGGAACTCCTAATGAGAAAATGGGTTCCTAATAAATCGTCATGGAACAAATTAAAGGTTGATAAAATTCAAAAGGTCTATCAAAACTTAAAACCAAACTAAGACAATGACCGTCTACCACACGAAACATAATGAATTAAAAAGAATCATTCCAGACAAAATACGTGTTCGTGAAACGAGAAACCCCGTCGGAACTGACTAAAATGTGACATAAGTCTAAGAGTTTCGAAGATGAAATAATGATACCGGACAAGTCTCGTACACGTCGAGTCTTCCTTCAACTTTGAACCCAGACGAGTCCCCGTCTCCCGTCGTATTTGGTGAAGAGTAGAGGAACGGGGAAAGAGAGGTCAACTGTCTCAGGAGAAAACGACCACTGAAACCAGTCCTTATAACTAAATCGAGTTCTAAAATCGGGGACTATACAAACACTTGTAAGTACATTGACTAAAGTGAAAGTCCCCTTTCATCGTTCTTTTTCATCCTCTTTTTTTATTGTCTCTAAATGGAGGTAACAGAAGTCTGACACGACACGAGTCAGTGAAGTCGACTTAGACTGAGAAACACTGGGATACATGACTTCAGGAGGTCCGAGGAGACAGGCACCCTAAGAGGGTCGTTCTTATGACCTCACCCTACGGTCCCTTTCTAGGTTCCCTAGAAGGACTAGGTCTTTAACCTGGAAGTAGAGGACACAGAGGACGTGACGTCCACCTAAGAAATGGTGACTCGGTGACCCCTTCGACTGAAGTCTGATGTCCTAAGATAAAGGATCAAAAAGAACAATATTATATATCTTTCTTACATTCACAGACATTTCTATGTGACAGTGGTAGGGACTATGTTGTAGTCACTCTAAAACTGGGATCCGTAAGAACTCACCCCGACCCTCTCTCTCTACTCCTTTTGTTCTTTAATAAGAGATGAGATGTGAACCACAGAATGTCTCCAGAAAAGGGTGTCTGAAGACTTATCTTTATTTAATAAATAGGGTCTCAAAAATGGCGAACACGAATGTTTGTATAGACCTTTAGTAGACATATTGAAAGTCCAGTTTCGATCTTAGACATTTCCTCTTATCTAGTCTTTTCTGTACTACGGTAAATTCTCAACTGAAGTGTGTTGTAAGATAATAATAAATGAAAAGTCTCAGAAGTCCAACGAAGAAATCCATAAATCTCAAAAATCAACATTAGTCACCCGTTTTATTATATTCGACCGATTGAGGTAGAGGTGACTTTACACTTGGGACACATCTCAAGGTTTACTACCTTAGTTTATAACTTATTTTATAATGAGTCTCAAACCAAGTCAAGTCAAATAGTCAATAAAGGTCGAAAGACACTGGAGTATCTGACGTCGTACGGTCCGAAGGGACATGTAGTGGTTTAGGGTTTCGTATGAGTTTGAGTACAGGTAACTCAGATACTACTGTAGGTTGGTAGAGTAAGAGACGGTAGGGGAAGAGGAAGACGGAAGTTAGAAAGGGTCGTAGTCTCAGAAAAGTTTACTCAGTCAAGAAGTGTAGTCCACCGGTTTCATAACTTTAAAGTCGAAGTCATAATCAGGAAGGTCACTTATAAGTCCTGACTAAAGGAAATCCTACCTGACCAACCTAGAGGAACGTCAGGTTCCCTGAGAGTTCTCAGAAGAGGTTGTGGTGTCAAGTTTTCGTAGTTAAGAAACCACGAGTCGAAAGAAATATCAGGTTGAGAGTGTAGGTATATACTTATTACCTTTTTTGTATCGGAACTGATCTGTCTGGAAACAACCGTTTCATGACAGAGACGAAAAATTATATCTGGATTATGTCTAGTGAATTAAGATCTCCTTTGGTGATACTTATTCTACGAAGTAAGAGATCAGACACTTATTTTATAGACTGAAATCGTCTTAAGTTGTCTACGGGTAGTTTTCAATTGTTTACTTTAGGTAGAATTTTCGAGACATGTCATTAAAATTAACTCATATATAAATTTAAAAGTCACGATTCACGATGTACCGTGTATTATTTTATTAAGGTCGTATTAAAGGTTATAAGGGTAGACGAACGGAGGAAACGTGAGTGAAAAGTAGAGAAGATGAATCCAGTAAAAACTTCGCTCGAGAGATCGGATTGTTTTATATAATCAGGGTGTGGTTATTAACCCTTTACGGTGGTGAGGTCTTTCATTAACATACTTATCCCCATTATTAATGATACATAGTTCCCAGAAGACACAAGTGTTTGACACATCACTAGAATTATATTTAGTAAAATAAATTACAAATGTAGTCACTATTTTAACTCTGTTTTACGGAATAAAATGTTTACTCCTGAGATTGTCAGTTATGTGACTTTATGGAACGGATTCCAGTAAGTCGATCATTTACCCTCTCTATAATATTGGATTAAGACAGTTTGAATTCGAGGGAGAGGAAAATTTTTTACTGACGTTACCGTTAGGCTTAGAATAGTTCGTTTAGAATACTTTTACATACGGTTGTTACGTTAAAATAATTCAGTTTTAGTACTTAATCTTACTTCTACTTAATTCATCTATAATATTAATGTTCCCTATCACTTCAATATGGATCCCTCTAACCTTCTCCCAAACTTCACTTTAAGTTTCCAACATATTACTGTCTATAGTTTACTTCCTCCCAGTCCCATTCCTTGTCGATAAAATAATATTAATAAACAAAATGGTTTATATTTTATTATCTTTACTTAGTTATAAAAAAGGAAATATGGACACTGACTGTAGATTGGATACCTGTGTCTTAAAACATGTATATCCTGTTATATGTAGATTCATGAAACAGTATAAGAGAACCTACGTGTAAATTCTTTGAGGTAATTCCAAGTGTTCGTTAATACTATGTAGTATCGTTACAAGAGATCGGAAAAACCGTGGTCCCTGACCAAAACATCTTTTGTTCAAAAGGTGTCTGGTATCACCCCTACCAAAGCCATAATAGGTTCTTGTAATGGAAATAACACATGAAATGAAGATAATAATAATGTGACGTATACATTACTTCATTAATATGTTGAGTGATATTACGTCTTAGTCTAGTAGTCAGTAGTCGAAGAGTATTTCTCACGTGTTGGATCTAGAGAACGTGCGTGTCGAGTGCCATCTCAAACGTGAGGATACTCTTACCTCACAGTGGTAACTAGACTGTGCTCCGTCTCGACTCCGTCATCTCGTTCACTACCCCTCACTGACACTTGTGTTTACTTCGAAACGAGCGAGTGGACGACGAGTGGAGGACGACACACCTGACCCAACCCTTGGGGACGTCATACCGTGTGACTTTAGTACTCTGGATCCTATTTTTCAAACGAGAGGGATTCGTAGATTGTCTTGAGTGTGACCATATAACTGGGGGACGGTGTACCAGTGGCGTTCAACCAAGAAATACAGACACTCAGACAAGCATCCGTTTAAGTAAAGACAGTATAAAATCTAAGGTGTACGTTCGCTGTAGTATGCCATAAACAGAAAGAGAAAGACTGAATTCTTCCCTATGTAAAGAGACGGAGTTCAAGATGTCGAGAACCCCTTGAAAGGACCTTATGTTGATTTGATATAGTCTATGTCTTCGAATTGAGGGTTTGTTATTCGATAATAGTAAGGTCAATCCTCAGGTGATAGATAAAAAAGACCCGACAATTAAACTTTGTCACCACATTTACACCTTACCGAAACATTTATCCCACATACAAGACTCATTTACACTTTAGTAAACAGATTTATTTTATTATAGATCCTAAAATTTTTGTAACTTGAATAATGAAACAGAATCAATAAAGGTAAAGAAAATTATATCATACAGACAAAAATAAGTAATAATGACCGTTCAAGATATCTCGAGGACTCAGTGGTGAAGGTCGTATGTCAATTTTCCCCGAATGACCTTTATGACTCATTGACATATTACTCTTTAACAAAAAGTAGAATTTGTTGTTCGCTTAACTTTTAGAAAGATGGAATCATATAAATTTTGTAGTGAGGATCTGACTCTTCATTTACTTCATTAGACACTGGTAAATTGACAATTTGGTTTCACTGGTTATCACAGGTTACATATACAACAGTTTATTATAGTTCAAATGCTGAAGTAAACGTACTTTAGACATTGAAGTACGGAGAGATTCGAACAATATGAGCTGATTTGTAATTTTTCTCTATCTTATCGATAACCCATACGTGGTCATGTACCTTTATAGAAGTTCTATAAAGAACTTCAGTTTTGTTCCGTATGTCCTTTTAGAATTTAAAGATCAAAACATTTCAAAGTTTTATATTTAATACATTGTATTTAAACGAATATAGATGTTTTCTTGTCACTTTCAGAACCATTACTTTATTATTCATCAACCGGTATCTCCTATTTTATCCAATTCCACACTTACACAGAAGAGTTGAACAGAAAGAGTACTTTGTCAAAGTGATTTCTTTATTAATATTAAGATTCGGAACGATATTAGACGTTAGAGGTTAATAAATAAGGAACTTGAATGGATTACTTAGTAATTCTCGTCAGTAAGATTCATTAAAACAATTTAAATATAATTAAGAGAATTTGTATTATAACATGTTATAGTGTATAGGTCACATACTCTCCTATCAGTATACGACTCGTTATCTTTTTCATTTTTGATAATTTGTTACGAACGAACTAAAAGTTTTTCAGTGTCAATAATGTATCTTGTATTTTATCCAGGATACGTTTTTATTTTAAATTATTTACTATGGTCCATTGTGAACACATATAAATTCCGACACTACATACTTCATAAGTTATAAGTACTAATATCTCTTCGGTTCTGGTACCAAGGGTTTAAGAACTGACAACTTTTTTCACGGTTAAGTACGACTTTAAGGGTAGTTTGGTCTCTTTGTTCCCCTGTTAACATCTCTGACGAAAAATTTTTAGCAGAAATAATAAACTTTTAACAGTTAGACTTTAAAGGTAAAGATCAAAAAACTATAAAGAAAATATAGGATAACCCACTGTTTATGTAGTAAAACCAAAAACAAAATCATATGATTGAGTCTTTTTTTTTTTTGAAATACACTGAGGGACCGAGGAGTAAAAAGATTTACCAAGTATAAGGGGTTTCAGACCCTTAGTGGTAGGATGACTTTAACATTTTATGGTTCGACATCGTTGGTCCTTAATATAAGTATTACAACGTGTCTATTATTGGTATAAATACTAATACATATCTAAACCGAAGTCGACTTCTGAAGGTTGAGGGATGGACCTTCCATATAATAAGGGGACTTTACTTTCCTTAAATTTTGGACGGAGAGTGAAAACGTACTACCATTTTCGTATTCGTCGTTTCTTACTCGAGTCTCTCAATGTTTCAACGTTCCAATGTATGTATTTCGTTTTCAGTGAATGAAAAGACTCGTTTAATCTCCTTCAAAGTCAGAAATCGTTATAGCAATCTATTTTAAAGGTAAATTTTGACCTTAAGACTCACACGTTTATTAACTTACGAAAACAAATTTCTTTATTAATAAAGAAACTTGTGTCTTAGTGTCTTATCAATTTGTTACCGACTTTCATAATTTTTTTTAGGGTCTGGTCTCGTCTAATGTGAAAAAAAAGGGGATTCCCAAATTTAATTATGGTGAGGTATTTTTAAAACTAAATAATTGTCTTCGTGTCCAATATAAATCAATTAACAAATAATAATAGAAGAGGACCGACAATACTTTATATAACATCAACTAGAATTATATGGTAAACCAAACTTCCATGTACCTACCCTAAACTTGTCTTCACGTCAGAAGAACTCACACTACAGTTTCCGTGTCACTGGGACGGTCGACAAACCGGGAGGAGATCTCTTTCCCGTGAAGTAAATAAGTAGTCAAGTACAGAGTTCGACAGGTCGACCCTACACTTGTGTGACTGTCTTTTCATGGTACTTTAAGAAGGTAGACCCTTTCTCCTATCTGACAAATTCAATGAAGTACACTGGGGTTTCAAAGACCCGAAGGTCAACTAAAATAACGTAGTAAAATATATGATATACTTAAAATAAGTGTGCCGAAGTAATTTAAGACTTCAAGGCCAAGTTTCAGTGAGATTACTGTTTTGGTCGAAATTATTCATCTTTGTTTTCAAAGAATTTCACCCAAAGGGTCGACCACGTCACCATTCCTTTGACGGATGGTTACGTCTTCTGTGTTCTCTGTCCAAGTCAGGGAGTCAACCCTTCTAGGGTACCTTATCCTTTACTATTAGGTGAGGTCAGAAGAACGGATCTTTTAAGGTATCTACTCAAATCGCTCGACGTCAGATACCCAACGTTTTTCAACTCAGTACTGATTCGTGTGTGTGTGTAAGTAAGTAAGTAAGTATTCACTTAATGAAGACAGCACTGAAAAAGTGCATTTATTTAGAAAAATACAATGTGTTTGAAACTTTTAGAACAATGGTAGTCAGTAACTTTTACATCTTTTTTAAGATACACCTAAGGGTTTCGACACACAATAATCCCGTTAAATGGTTATATTATTTAACTTACACATATATGATATATCACCTCTTCCTTTACCGTTAGGTGAGGTCACAAGAACGGACGTTTTAGCGTACCTGTTTCTTCAGACCTCTCGATTTTAGGTACCCCAACGTTTCTCAGACTGTACTGACTCGCTGATTGTGTGTGTGTGTCACATCTCTCATGGAATAAATAACAATACAAATTGATTAATAAACAGAGTTATCTCAGGTTTATTTTCTTAGGACAGTCGAATTAAACCATGTTGTTTCGACTAAGTCCCCAATTTTATCCCTGTAAAGACATAGACCTCACCAGTATAGTCCCTTTAATTTTTGTTTTGTTTGAGAATGTTTTACGAAGGAAACGGTCTTAAAAAGGAAAGATCAATGTGAATTATAATTTAACCATAGTAAAAACTACTCTAGTTCGTACATAATTATTCTATAAAATATTTAAAACCTTTTAAAATTTTGTAATTAAAATATATTTCTGAGATGATACCGGTACTTATTTACTAGATACGGTATTTGATATACTCAATCGTTTTTTTTTAAGTACACTTCTTTATAACCCCCTTTTTCAAATTCCTTTATAAACCACATGAAACAGAAATAAGAAAAGTGAGATAAGAATCGTTATGTAAGGAAAAAAAAGATAAATAACGTAAGACCGGAAAAAGAAAAAAGACATTGAAACCAACACAAAACTATATACGACTTTTAAGTCACTGACAAAAGGACCCTTAAACTTTCGGTGAGTCTCCAATAATGAGTGTCAGGTGTCCTCCTATTAGGTGGTAAACGTAAATCGATAAGTGCGATCAAATATCAAAAGTACTGAGTATTTTAAAGAAACCCCCCTTTACGAAAGGGGAATAAAAAGACTCATCGGATGTTGGATCTCAGGTACTGAAATGACAATGAATAGAAGGTAATCACGTTTAATTTATTTGAACAAAAAGTTCTTCCCCGTTACAATCGGTCAGCACTTCTCTCGTTACGAAAAAGGACAAACCATGGTAATATGAAGTCTTTAAGAATTATTGTGTACCACTTTCAGGACAACCAACGTTGTGTCGTTTTCGGAAGTGTCTTGACTAGACTACTTTTCCAAGTGGTCCAAGTACTTCAAAGAAGAAGATTTTACAAGAGTGTACGAGTAGACGTGAAGAGTTGAGAACCCATAAAATAGTGACTTGTTTATGATGTGGATTTGTTGAAACCTACGAAGTACTTTAAGAACTCACTTAATTTTCAGGATCTAAAGTTTTGTAAAATTCCCCTGGTGACCCGAAGGGACTATCGAGTCAACCGTTTCTTAGACGGACGTTAACGTCCCCTGGAGTTAAACTAAGGACCCAGTCCTTCTAGCTGACCTCTTCCCTATCTGCTGGGTTGGGTCATAAGAACCCGAAGGGAACACCGAGTGGACCATTTCCTGTGTGGACGTTACGTCCTCTGGACCCAAGATAGGGACCCAACCCTTCTAGGGGACCTCCTTCCTTTCCGATGGGTAAGGTCATCAGGTACCCAAGTCTTTCTCAGCCTGTACTGATTCACTGAAAGTGAAAGTGAATCTTATTATAAAGTGATATAAACTTTGGATAAAATATTTACCTAAGAATCTCTTCTTTTAAAAAGTTTAATTTTACACCTATTATCTAACAATAGCGAGATATTCTCGGGTTCATTAAAAAGGAGTATTACATTAAGACAATTTTATTAACACTAGAAAACATCTGTTCTTATAGGAAATAAGTAAATTAACAAGGAAATTCTTATAAACTCTCGAATAACGTAGTTCAAGATACACGGATGATATTTCTTTTTGAAGTTTACAGTACCCGAGATAAAAATTACATCAAATGTGAGACCCCGACTTTATATGTTTGTGTATAGACATTTATCGTGTAAAAAAACTCTGTATAACGAGTAATTAAATTCGTATATGGAGTAAGGTTAGTGACATAACCAATGGCACTTGTTCTTACTGGTTAAAAATTAAATTTGTTCTTTTTGTCTGAATTTTTATTGACTAATATACAATGTTTTATGTTACCTACGATTTACTCCTGTAGTAATTGAGACGAAACAACAAGAAAATTTGTAAATTTTTAGTATATACGGACCACTTGGGTTTATTTCTTATGTCACAGTTTACACCTTATGACCTTTCACTTGACTAGACTCCTTGTTCTTGGACTTCACAATAAGGAATGAAAGTATGGTTTACAAAGAGATCGAAGACGATACTTTATATACTAGTATTACGATATCCTTCCTGTATGTGTCGTGCGAACTACAAACCACACATAAACTGGTTCAAGTGATTTTAAAGTGATGTACTTACAATGATTTAAATCAAACATCATATTTTCGGATTAAGTTCTACTACACAAAACTCGGACGTACTTTCTGTCTCGGTTTACTGTAAGAAGAACTTCGTCCTTGAGTCTGTGGTAATTACGAGTACCCAGTTTCTTGTCGTCTTAGTTTAATTCTCAGACACCAACGAAAACAGTATACAATTAAATCACATATGATTTAAACTCTAAATACTGTCTTAAAATAATCCTTACATACATATTTACCGTACAGATTTTGTCATTTTTAATTTAGTTGAATTATCCAAGTTAAATCTCAAACGTTTCCGTTAACAAAAGATTGGTGACACGATTTATTAAAAATTTTATTAAACACTTCAAAAAAAAAAAATTAAGACCACTGTTTTATCCTTTACCTTTGGCATTCTTCTACGAAAGTGATAAAAATTGATTAAAGGTGTCTTAACTTACATTGTAAATTTAAATAANAATTATCCAAGTTAAATCTCAAACGTTTCCGTTAACAAAAGATTGGTGACACGATTTATTAAAAATTTTATTAAACACTTCAAAAAAAAAAAATTAAGACCACTGTTTTATCCTTTACCTTTGGCATTCTTCTACGAAAGTGATAAAAATTGATTAAAGGTGTCTTAACTGACATTGTAAATTTAAATAAGTCTTTTAAAATAATTCTTTTTATTTTACATACGTAAGTATCATATCTACACATCAAACATTGTATATACACATATTTAATCAAACATTAAATATGTACATACGTTCTAGTGTACCAATAAAAATGGTTGGTTCAGAACAATAGAAAAAAGGTACCCGAATCGAAAATTATACAAACCTCTTCATTACAATCGTAGAAATAATATCTTAGATTTGGTTTCCCCCAAATTATAACTAGTTAAGTGAACCGGTTCCCCGTATGATTGTTGTCAGAGAAGACGTTTACCGAAGTAAGACTACAGTTACCTCGAGACCAGTCGGTCCAGATTAACCTAAAAGATGTATTTAGTTAACTAGTCTCGAACAATTCTGACGGTTATCGTTAAGAGGATGAATAAGAGAAACGGGACGAGACCGTAAATACCGGACAATTTGAACACGAGTTCGTCTCTACTGACTGTCTAAGACTAACATGTCCTCTCTAAGTGAGAGTTTAGACGTTTTTCGTCCTAACAAGAGGACAACCGATAGTTTCATCAAATAAAAAAACAAAAAAAAGAAGAAAACAAAGGTTTTCTTTGAAAGACACATCTAAAATCAATAACGTGTTTTTCAGATCACGAAGACTCACCCAACTCTACTCACACAAAATCTCTAGAACTTGACACAGTGATTGGTCGACTAAGATGATCAAAGAGTGACATAAAAACAAACAAAAGGTATTTTATTCTTAATATATATGTACTACAATGTAATACACTAAATTTTTATATATTATGGGTCACGAAACAAAATATATCCATAAATTTTTATAATTAAAGTATACATAGGGAGGAGTTTCAGAATCAAGGGGGACTTACTTACATATAGAGGTAGATAAATTCATCTTTAATGCATGAGAGTAATTGTGCATCTCGTTTCTCCATTTAATAAGTGTATTGTGTCCGTAACACTAAATCAGTTGTCGAGTTATTTTTTAGATCTCGAAGAGGCACAAAAACCTATCCACAAAATAAGAGAATAAAGATTTTCGAAAATTTATTTTCGTAAAAAATTTTATTTTTTAGTTGGATCCTCTTTACTTTTTTTTAAGANTATACATAGGGAGAAGTTTCAGAATCAAGGGGGACTTACTTACATATAGAGGTAGATAAATTCATCTTTAATGCATGAGAGTAATTGTGCATCTCGTTTCTCCATTTAATAAGTGTATTGTGTCCGTAACACTAAATCAGTTGTCGAGTTATTTTTTAGATCTCGAAGAGGCACAAAAACCTATCCACAAAATAAGAGAATAAAGATTTTCGAAAATTTATTTTCGTAAAAAATTTTATTTTTTAGTTGGATCCTCTTTACTTTTTTTTTAAGATCTTTTTTTACACGATATAAGATCTTACTTAGTCCTTCTTTATCGTTTACACTTGTCGATCAATGATCATTACTTTAACTTAGTCATAAAAAAAAAAATTAGGGTTATTTGTTTTCAGGTCCTGACCTACCAAAGTGTCCACTTAAGATAGTTTGTAAATGTCTTCTCACTTGTAGATAGAAAGATTTTGACGAGGTTTTGAACGTCTCCTTTCTTGTGAAGACTTGAGTAAAATCATCTGATCGTAGTTTAACTATGGTTTTGGTCTGTTTCTATAATGTGTGTGTCTTAGTTTCCGGTTACAGTAACTACTTGTACTTACATTTTAAGAGTTTTATATGATCGTTTGGTTCAAGTTTATATATAATTTTCTCAATATTCGATACTAAGTCACCCTGAATTGGGTCTCTACGTTCCTACGGAATTATAAGAGTTTAGTTTATCCCTCTATATGGTGTAATTGTTTAACTTTTTATTTTTGGTTTACTAGTATATTCATCTACGTCTTTTTATAAAACTGTTTTAGGTTGTTACTAAATAATATTTTTGAGAGTGTTTTACCCATGTCTACCTCGTATGGAGTTATATTATTCCAGTATATATTATTTGGGTATTGACCGTAGTTTAATTCACTACTTTTCGACTTTTGAAGAGAAAGGTAGTTGTTTATTTACTACGGACGACTAAGTGAAAATAAGTTGTGTCATAACCTTCAGGATCGGTATCTTTAGTCTGTTGTTTTTGTTATTTTCCTTAGATTGAATATTTCCTTCTTCATTTTGTAGTGTCAAATGTCTATTGTATTGTGGTGGGTATCTTTTAGGATTACTGGTGGTTTTGTCATGATCTCACGTAATTATTTAAATCCTGACAACATCTTATGTTATAATTATATGTTTATAACCGACATAAGGGTATTTGATCTTTATTTGATAGTGTTTCTCTTTCGTTCTTCCTTAAGGTAAAAGTTAACGTACTTTTTCTTATTCTATACATTCTTATTTAGATTGAGTTCTTCACTTTTGATAGTCAGTGACTAATTTCTTTAATTTCTACTATCTTTGTCTACTTTTCTATATGTCACAAATATCTAACCTTATTAATTACAATTTTACTTGTATAATGGGTTTAGGTAGATGTCTAAGTTACGTTAGGGGTTAATTCTATGGTTATCGTAATAGGTGTCTTGATCTTGTTTATTAAAGTTTTAGACATACCTTTGTGCTTTCTGGGGTTCCGAACTCTTCGTTCTTGTCTCGGTCTTCATAGTACATGGGACTGAAGTCTGACATGATGTTTCTATGTCATTGGTTTTCTCATATCTTGTCCACGTCTTTGTCTGTGTCTCAATGTACCTTATCTTATCTCAGGTCTCTATACGGGTACATGAATACCAGTTGTACTGTTTCCTCCAGTCTTATATTTACCCTTTCCTGACATTAAAATTATTGACCGTGACCATTTTGACCTAATGATAAACATTTTCTTACTTTCATCTTATACGAGATTGTGGTATGTGATTTTGTTCGAGATTTACCTAATTTCTGGATTTACATTTTGACCTTCGGTATTTTAAGGATCTTCCTTTCTCCGTCTTATAAGAAACTGTGTTTAACATCGTTATCATATATATATATACATATATATAAATAAATAAATAAATATCAAATATCAAAATATCAAATATATATATATATAATTATACAAAGAATTTCACTTCCTTTGTTTTCGTTTTCATTTGTCTACCCTGGTTTAATTTGAATTTTCGAAAATGTCTCGTTTCTTTGGGTACTTGGTTTACTTTTCTATTGGCTGACTTACTCTTTTTATAAACGTTTACGATACAAATTATTCCACAATTATTGATTTTATATATTTATCGAGTATGTTTATTTATAAATTTTTTATTTTTACTTCTTTCTAAATTTTTCTGAATAAAGGTCACTTACGTACTTCTAACCGTTGTCCGTGTATTTTTATGTGATTTGTTGTGACTATGAGTTAAGTCAAGTCAAGTCCACGAGTCAGTACAGACTTAGAAACCCTTGGGTACCTGACATCGTGTGGTCCGGAGGAACAGGTAGTGGTCGAAGGTCACAAATGAGTTTGAGTACAGGTAACTCAACCACTACGGTAGGTTGGTAGAGTAGGAAACAGCAGGGGAAGAAGACGGAAGTTAGAAAGGGCTGTAGTCCAAGAAAAGGTTACTCAATCGAGCAACGTAGTTACCGGTTTCATAACCTCGAAGCCGAAGTTGTAGTTAGGAAGGTTACTTGTGGATCCTGACTATAGGAAATCCTACCTGACTAACCTAGAGGAACGTCAGGTTCCCTGAGAGTTCTCAGAAGAGGTTGTGGTGTGAAGTTTTCCTAGGTAATAAACCACGAGTCGAAAGAAATATCATGTTGAGAGTGTAGGTATGTGGTGATGACCTTTTTGATATCGGAACTGATCTGCCTGGAAACAGTTGTTTCATTACAGAGACGAAAAATTATGTGACAGACACAACCAGTATTGAAAAGAAGATTCCTCCTTCGTAGAAAATTGGAGTACCGACGTCAGTGTTAGACGTCACTAAAACCTTGAGTTTTTTTATTTCAGTCGGTGATAAAGGTGACAAAGGGGTAAATAAACGGTACTTCACTACCTTGGTCTACGGTATTAGAATCAAAAGACTTACAACTCGAAATTTGGTTAAAAAAGTAAGAGGAGAAAGTGAAAGTAGTTCTCCGAGAAATCAAGAAGTGAAAGACGGTATTCCCACCACAGTAGACGTATAGACTCCAACTATAAAGAGGACCGTTAGAACTAAGGTCGAACAGAAAGTAGGTCAGGGTACAAAGAATACTACATGAGACGTTTATTCAATTTATTTGTCCTATTGTTATATGTCGGAACTACATGAGGAAAAGGGTAAACCTTGGTCACAGAACAAGGTACAGGTCAAGATTGACAACGAAGAACTGGACGCATGTCTAAAGAGTTCTCCGTCCATTCCACCAGACCATAAGGGTAGAGAAAGTCCTAAAAGGTGTCAAATAACACTGGGTGTGTCAGTTTCCGAAACCGTATCAGTTATGTCGTCTTTATCTACAAAAAAGAAATTGAGAGAACGAAAAAGGTACTAGGTCACCTACAACCGTTAAACTAAAGACCAAGGAGACGGAAAAGATTTTGGTCGAACTTGTAGACCTTCAAGTGTCAAGTACATAACGACTCCGGACCGAACCTCTTAAAACTCGTAATTAAATGATCACACACTTTTCATTTTCACTTTCACTTCAGTGAGTCAGGACAGACTGAGACGCTGGGGTACCTGACATCAGATGGTCTGAAGAGGCAAGTACCCTAAAAGGTCCGTTCTTATGGTCTCACCTAACGGTAAAGGAGGAGGTCCCCTAGAAGGGCTAGGTCCCTAGTTTGGGTCCAGAGGACTTAACGTCCTTTACGAGATGGGAGACTCGGTGGTCCCTTCGTACACTTTACTCACGTTAACACACCATCCAAATTGTAAGAAACCGTAACGGAAAGAAACCCTAACTTTACTTTTGACTGAATTAGGTCAGGACACCGGTGACGACTCAAAAGGTTTAAATGACTGTATAACTCATGTCGTGAAAGTGTCGTAGTAAAAAATCCTAAACTTATTGAGTTTACCTAAAGGTAGTGGAGGTGATCGAAACAAGCATCACTAAGAAGGATTCCGAATGAGTTGAAGCGTAAGGTCCTATAGACCGAGATCCACTCACTAGTGTGGTAACATTAATAGACCCAATACTTCTAGAAAAACATGTCAAGAAGACACATAAGAACGGTGGAGAAGAATTATAGTAGACGAAGACAATCCAGGTATGGTAAAGACAGAAAACAACTCGGGTAGAAACGTACTTTACAAGCGAACCATAGAGATTAAAAGAACTTCTCTAGAGATTAGAAAGATAAGATAAGATAAGATAAAGGTAAGATAACAAAAAGAGATAAAGAAACGTGACTAGAAACTTCTTCCGAAAGAATAGAGAGGAACGATAAGAAACCTTGAGACGTAAGTTTACCCATATAGAGAGGAAAAGAGGAAACAAAAGGGAAAGAGAATAAAAGTGTCAATATAAGTCTATTTTATATTTACTTTATGTTAGTTTATTCTACTTTCAGTTTTGGTGTTACTCTATAGTGAGCTGTGGACAATTTTATCAACAGTAGTTTTACTGTTGTTTATAGTTTAAAACCACTCCTATGCCTGTTTTCCGTTGTGTCAGACAACACTAGGTGTCTCAGTTCCGAAATCTTATCAGTTACTTCGTCTACAAAAAAGACCTTGGGGGAACGAAAAAGATATTATGTCACTTACAACCGTTAAACTAGAGACCAAGGAGACGGAAAAGATTTAGGTCGAACATGTAGACGTTCAAGAACCAAGTACATGACGACTTCGGGTCGAACTTAGTAAAACTCATATTGTACGATCGTGCACTTTACGGATGTCAACACACCACAAACTTGTAAGAAACCGTAACCGGAAAAAATCCCCTCCCGAAGGGACCACCGAGTCGACCATTTCTTGGACAGACGATCACGTCCTCTACGTTCTCTACGTCTAAGTTAGGGAACAAATCCTTCTAGGGGACCCCTTCCTTTACCGTTGGGTGAAATCATAAGAACGGA
Source organism: Capra ibex (assembly GCA_006410555.1). Classification (NCBI taxonomy): domain Eukaryota; kingdom Metazoa; phylum Chordata; class Mammalia; order Artiodactyla; family Bovidae; genus Capra; species Capra ibex. The sequence goes on from SJYO01037955.1 coordinate 34,674,865, forward strand.
CCTTTTAAGGTACCTGTCTCCTCGGACCACCCGATATCAAGTACGTCAATGTTTCTCAATCTCTACTGACTCACGTGTTCGTGTAATATGTGTGTGTGTGTGTGTGTGTGTGTGTTTGTGTGTGTGTGTCTCAGAAACCCTAACCTTACTTTTGTAGAAAAGGTCTTGACACCGGTGACGACTCAAAAGGTTGTAACGACTGTATGACTTACGTAGTGAAAGTATCTAAGTAGAAAATCCTAAATTTTATCGAGTGGACCTTAAGGTAGTGGCGGTGATCAAAACAAACATCATTACGGAGGATTCCGGGCGAACTGAAGGGTAAGGTCTTACAGACCGAGATCCACTCACTGTCGTGGTAACACCAATAGACCCAGTAATTCTAGAAAAGGTATATCAAGACATATAAGAACAGTGGAGAAGAATTAAAGGAGACGAAAACAATCCAGGAATTTTAAAGATCGGAAATAAAAGGGGAAGTAACGTACTTTTCAAGAGAAAAATAGAGGTTAAAAGAACTTCTCTTAAGATCAGAAAGAGTAATATAATACAAGAAGACAAAGAAACATAATACGTAACTTCTGCCGTAAGAAAAGAGAGGAACAATAAGAGACTTTGAGACGTGAGAAAGAGAAAGAAGGAACGGAAACCGGAGAGAAGAAAGTATACTAGGTCGATAAGGTGAGGACCATATATAGGTTTCTTTTACTTTTGTCATTAAACTTTTCTATATACGTGGGGTAACAAGTATCGTAGTAACAAATGTTGTCGGTACTATTCCTTCGTTAGATTTAGAGGTTCTTTGTCTACTTGTCTATTTCTTCTATATACATATATTTCTATTCTATTAGATATTTATACACACATATATAAATATTATGAAAATCGGTATTATTTCTCAATATAAACGGTAAAAGTCGTTGTATCTACTGAGACCTCCCATAGTACCAACAACTTTACTCAGTCTATCTCTTTCCGTTTATAACATACAATAGAGAATGTGGATTTTGGATTTTCTACTTGTTTAATTATGTTGTTTGTATTTATCTGAGTATCTATATCTCTTCTTTGATCATCGATAGTTTTCTCTCTTTCTTTTTCCTTTTCTGTACTATTACCATCCTCTAATTCTTCATGTTTCATTGTACATGTTTTGTTTATTCCGTCCTCCTATATAACACGTTGTACCCCTTATATCAGTTATAATTGAAATTACCTCATATTGTATATTTAAAACTGAATGATACAACAAATGGACTTTGATTATATTAAAACATTTGGTTGATAGAGTAATTCTTTAACTTTAATTTTTTTTAAATATCTGTTTCTTTGTTCCTTCGTAATCAAAAAGACGAAATTTGACGGATTAAAAAATTTAATGAATTTGTTCTGACTTATAAAGACTTTTTTAATTTGTATAAGTAATAATCAACCTTATATAATTTATAAATATTGGATTGAAAAATTAGGAACGGAAAGACAAACTCTTTTTTTAGTATGGTATTTCGATTTAAATGAATCGTATGGTATTTCGATTTAAAAACAACGAATTATTACCTATCATTCTCAGTCACTCTACAATTCTATTGTGATCTTGTTTTTAATATGTAATCCTTTTGAAAGTATATATTTTGTATAAAGAAGACGGTGAGATCGAATTGAAAACCGGTGTTTTGATTGTTTTTCTTCATTGAAAGTTTTTGTCATTTCTTATGATACTAATGACAACAGCAGTCCTTCATTGTCAATCTTGACCTGTACCTTGTTGCCTGACCAAGGTTTATCCTTTTCCTCATACAGTTCCGTCATATAACAGTGGGACGAATAAATTGAATATATGTCTCATGTAGTACTCTTTGAGACCCGACCTTCTTTGTGTTCGACCTTAGTTCTAATGGTCCTCTTTATAGCTATTGGAGTCTATACGTCTACTGTGGTGGGAATACCGTCTTTTACTTCTCCTTGATTTTTCGGAGAATTACTTTCACTCTCCTCTCACTTTTTCAACCGAATTTAGAGTTGTAAGTCTTTTACTTCTAGTACCGTAGGTCAGGGTAGTGAAGTAACCTTTATCTACCCCTTTGTCACCTTTGTCACAATCTGAAATAAAACCCTCCGAGGTTTTAGTGACGTCTACCACTGACGTCGGTACTTTAATTTTTTGTGAATGAGGAACCCTCTTTTCAATACTAGTTGGATCTATCGTATAACTTTTCGTCTCTGTAATGAAACAGCTGATTCCAGACCGATCAGTTCCGATACCAAAAAGGTCATCAGTATATACCTACACTCTCAACCTGACACTTCTTCCGACTCGCGGCTTCTTAACTACGAAAACTTGACATCACAACCTCTTCTTAGAAGTCTCAGGGGACGTGACGTTCCTCTAGGTCGGTCAGGTAAGACTTCCTCTAGTCGGGACCCTAAAGAAGCCTTCCTTACTACGATTTCGACTTTGAGGTCATGAAACCGGTGGAATACACTTCTCAACTGAGTAACCTTTTCTGAGACTACGACCCTCCCTAACCCCCGTCCTCCTCTTCCCCTGCCGTCTTCTACTCTACCGACCCACCGTAGTGACTGAGTTACCTGTACTTAGACTCACTTGAGGCCTTCAACCACTACCTGTCCCTTTGGACCGTACGAAGTTAAGTACCCCAATGTTTCTCAGACTGTGTTGACTCGCTGACTTGACTTGACTTGACTTGGGGTTTAGTACAATTACCGTGTTTTTTTACATTTTAAAAAGTAATCTTACATAGTGAAGTTTTAATGATTGTTGTCATTATCTTCAATGTGTCAGTAATCGTTTTCGTATCAACGACAAAATAACCATACTAAATAACACTAAGGGTCAAAACCATTTGTTTCCGCATCAACTATAACTCCACCATAATTTGGTTACCAGTCTCTTCAATATCCCAAAGGGTCCACCGAAATCGCCATTTCTTAGACGGACGGTCAAGTCTTCTGTACCCAAACTAGGGACCCAACCCTTCTAAGGGACCTCTTGCTTTACCGTTGGGTGAGGTCATCAGAACGGGCCTTTTAGGGTACCTGTCTCCTCGGACCACCTCATGTCAGATGCCCCAACGTTTCCAAGTCTGTACTGACTCGTTCTTGCGTATACAATCAGATAATGTAAATACACAAAATCTCTGAATCTAAAGTAAGGAACTTTTACATCATGATGTTGTGTAAATTCATAACCTGAAGTTATGTTATACCATAAGAACAAACTTACAGAATTTTCTTTTTTTTTTTTTTGGATTAAACAAAACCTCATATGAACTAATTGTTAAACAAACTCGGGAGACTCGTAGTGACCGCCCACACCCCAAACTAAGATTTACGCTAAAGGGGGGAGGTTGGTAGAACAACGCCGTAGAGGAAACGGGAACGTGGACCCCATGGAAAAACAACCCTAGGTTGTAAGAGGACAGACACCAACAAGTCGTCTCTACACGTTAAAACCTCAAGAGCGTCCTCTTCTGTTTACGTGTAGGAAGATGAGGTGGTAAAAGAAAGATGAACGAGGAACCTTTTTTTCGATACTGTTCGGATCCGTTGTATAATTTTTTTTTCTCTGTAACGAAACGGGTGTTTCAAGACAGATCAGTTTTGATACCAAAAAGGTCGTCAGTACATACCAATACTCTCAACCTGATATTTCTTCGACTCGTGACTTCTTGACTACTAAAACTTGACACCACAACCTCTTTTGAGAACTCTCAGGCAACCTGACGTTCCTCTAAGTTGGTCAGTTAGAATTTCCTTTAGTCAGGACTTATCAGTAACCTTCCTGACTACGACTTCGACTTTAAGGTTATGAAACCGGTGGACTATACTTGACTGAGTAACCTTTTCTGGGACTACGAACCTTTCTAACTTCTGTTCTCCTCTTCCCCTGCCGTCTCCTACTTTACTAACCTATTGTAATGGCTGAACTACCTGTACACAAACTCATTCGAGGTCCTCAACCACTACCTGTCCCTTCGGACCACACAACGTCAGGTATCCCGACATTTCTTAGTCTGTGTTAACTCGTTGACTCGACTTTACTACTTGTTATAACGTAATCTAAGTTCGTTGACTTGACTTGAGATGTTGTTTCACTAAATAAATATGTATATATACATAGATATTAAAAGTTTAATAAATGGTTCATCCAACGATTTCTTATAACTCGAATAAAGCTGAAGATCAGTAATAAACGTAGGACCTGAGACCTTAAACATGGACTACGTCCAAGTCAAGTCAAGTCAAGTTAAATAAACGAGTCAGCACAGGTTGAGAAACGATGGGGTACTTAGCGTCGTGTGGTTAGGAGGGACAGGTAGTGGTTGAGGACCTTAAGTGAGTCTAAGTACAGGTAACTCAGTCACTACGGTAGGTCGGTAGAGTAGGAGACAGCAGGGGAAGAGGAGGACGGGGGTTAGGGAGGGTCGTACTTTCAGAAAAGGTTACTCAGTTGAGGTGTACTCCACCGGTTTCATGACCTCAAAGTCGAAATCGTAGTAAGGAAGGTTTCTTTAAGGCCCCGACTAGAGGAAGTCTTACCTGACCAACCTAGAGGAACGTCAAGTTCCCTGAGAGTTCTCAGAAGAGGTTGTGATGTCAAGTTTTCGTAGTTAAGAAGCCGCGAGTCGGAAGAAGTGTCAGGTTGAGAGTGTAGATATGTACTGGTGATCGGAACTGATCTGCCTGGAATCAGCTTTTTCATTACAGAGACGAAAACTTATACGATAGATCCAACTAGTATTGAAAAGAAGGTTCTTCATTCACAGAAAATTAAAGTACCGACGTCAGTGGTAGACGTCACTACGTCCAATCTCTTGGATTTGTGAACCTGTGGAATTCTAAGACTCTCCGTCTTGTCACCGGTTAGAGAATAGACTTAATGAAGTTCTATCAATCGTCGATAAGATTCGAAGACATAAGGACAGACATTTTATCACTATATTAAAATGAAGTTACTAAACACTTTTATGTAAAATTGAGAGACCTTAATGATAATGTGTATAATCGACCATTTATTTAAACGATACACAAAGAGTGTACTGACTATTTATCCTTTTTATATCCATCCTAATCGAAGTGTTCAGTAGAAAGGTTGAAAACATAATTTTTGAAGGTTAAGGGAGTAAAATAGGGATCGGTAAATTTCATACTAGAAATTAATTACAAAAGAAATTAAATCACAACCGTTAATAGAAAAGGGATCTTGTGAATGTAAAAGGATTGTTTGATATGAAGAATTTCTTACTTTAACTTCAAAATTGAGAGGATGTAAAGAAGTTCTAACTAATATGATTAAAATTAAATTAAAACTAAAATCCAATTGAAATATTACAAAGGAAATCTTTTGACACACCCTCTTAAGACAAAACTACGAGGAGAACTTACAACGAATAAAAGAAGTCTGTAATCCACTACTAACTAACAAGTGTAAATTTTTAATCGACGTACAAAATTTCGATTAAAATTTGTTTTAATTATTCGTAATTAGGAGTCAGGTTTACCTTTATATCACAGAAGGACATAAACACCATTTACCTTAAGACTAATATCCTTACTTACGGGACTACTCACTAGAAGGTCTACACTAAAATTACGGAGAGGACAACGGTAAGACAAAGGTCTCAGTGACGAAAGGAGAAGACCAGAGTCGAGGAGAGACGAGGCTATCGACATCCCGTCTTCTTACCTTTTGAGACGAAAAGATATAAAGTTCAACCATGTGTTAGAGAAGAACGGAGATCCCGAAGACGAAGACTGACATCTTAACAAACACCTAAAACTACCTGTTCATAAAAGAATATTAGAACAACAGAAACATGTACTAGAACCCAAAGAATCGGGACTACACATAACGGTAGTTGTACAAGGTTATACGAAATGTTGAAGACATTTAGTAAGAGACAGAAATAAAGAATGTTGGTAACGAAGAATAAAAGGTTAAGAGAATAGTTCAAAGAAAATGAAAACATGAAGAAGACATAAATCAGGGAGTACCGGATTAGTTACACCGTTTCATGTAAAGGTAGTCTCTTCCTGTATCGAATTATACTGGTTCATATATGTACCTTAGGTCTACTACGGCGTTAAAAATTAACAAAAATTACAAAAGGGAGTCACATGTGTAGTCAAGAGTAATCAAATGTAGGGAAGAGAGACATGAGGAATAAGAAGGAAATTAAGTCTTCTCAAAAGAGTTTAAAAATTGCAGAGTAGAGGGAGAGTCTAGAGTGCAGAAGGAGAGTTGTGGTTGAGTTCGAGAGGTAGTTATTCTAAAATTGATTAAAAAAAGAAGTTTCTCACTCTTTTCCTTTGTCAAAGTCCAAGAAGTCCAGACAGTGACCCCCAAACGCCTCACTCCACTTTCACTTCTTTTTAATAGGTTGGTTTAATCGTGGTAATATGGATCTATTTAGTTCGTAAATATGACGAATACAGTTTATGAAAATAACAATTACAACGAAAACAAAACAATTGCTACCATCTTAAATACAACGTCAAAAGTAGAATTGTTTTCCGTAGAAGACAAAAAGATCGAACTCCACTTGGTTCTGTAACCATCCACAAAAATTTTTTACAACCAGGACCTTTACCTACTCTTGAAATTATTTTAAGTATGACTATACGTTAAAGTCACTCTAAGAACTTTTGTTCCGGTGATTTGGTAATCGGGATAAATAACTCAGACAAAAAACTTGATATAAAGTAGAACTTCAACATTTTCTCTTTCTATTTATTTTACTTTTAGTATATATATAAACTTATTTTGTTATAATTGATCCATGTTGTTTAGATAACACTTCTAATATTTATGATCTTGTATAAAATATTTCTTATTTTATAAAAATGTCGTACAATATTACCATTTTGACAGTTGGTTTGATAAACTTTTTGAGAAAACCCTATAGAGTATTAGTTAAGGTTAAAATGAGTCGTCAAAAATGAAAATTAGTGTAAAAATTAGTTAGGAACTTCAGTTATCTTCCCCGGGTGTTGAAGAGTTTAGAAGGATAGGAAGGGATACCGAGTCTGATACACAAAGGAAGAAAGTAACTACCTTAAAAATTTATAGTATTAATCAACCTAAGTTCCTATATCAACTTTTCGTTTTCGTAGTCTTTTGTAGAGTGACTGTCCAAAACGTTGACTTTTACGTCTATAAGAAGGTTAAGTCTTCTATAATAAACGACAAATAACTAGTCATCATATCTAAGGACTATTCCTTGTTGAGACTCTTGTCAAAACTATGGGCATAGAAACCATTTTCCTCTCGGGAAGAATGCAGAACTGTTCTAGTAGTACAAAGGGTGTCAAATTAACACATCGTTAATGACCTCCTGAAAGGAGTATAGTAAGTCATAGTCTTTCCATCCTTTACAATCACAAATGGATGTCCTTTACAAAAGAGGTAAATTTTTTAATAGTCATACTTAATAAACAAAATGATGACTCAGTAAAAGATAAACAGGATTTAGGGAGTTTCCTGAAGACTCTAAGTGATATAACAACTGTAAACGTCGTTTATAAACCATACCAGAGTAAGATACATGACGAAGAGTCTATTCTTTAAAAGTAAAACGAGGATAAATGGTATTGGGTCGATAGTTGATGAACCTAAAATATTCTGATGACGAATAAAACTTTGTGAGTAATAATAAACTTACATACATTCACCGTATGATTCGTCAAGTTATAGGGTAGAAAATTAAAATATTAATTTTACGTAAGTTCGACACGAAGACTCAAAAGGATTACGGGATTTGTGATTTAACCTCACATAAGACTTTAGTATGTAATTTGTCTTTTAGAAACTTAATCATTGAATTTCAAATCGAAATATGTGGTTCCTCAAAATGAGTAATCGTCCATTAAATTTTAGAAAAAAGAGGGGTGGGGAAAACGGGGTCCCTCACGATTCGAACAAAAAGTTTAGTAGGAAGACTTTACACTCCCCCGTTTTTATCATGTTTTCAGTCCTAAACTTCAGTGTGTCTCTAGGAAATCGTCGGAACTAGAGAGATCAACTTGTCAAACATAGTTATAAGGTACTTTACTATTGACTGAATACTGACCGTTCTGTCAGGAACTTTTGACGTTTCTCGAATACACGAATAATCCCCAATAAAGGGAAAATGGAGGAACCAACCAAATAATTCTGGTGGTACTATTCCGTGGTTTCTTAAACATAATTTGTGGACTTCGAATATACAAAGTATTAAGACCTTCGAGTCTCTAAATCTAGTTCCATGCCGACGACGACGACGACGACGACGACGATTCAGGGAAGTCAGCGTCTCAACCAAAAAAGACTCCGGAGTGAGGAACCTAACAGAAGGAGAAACAAGAACGTTAGTATAAGAAGGGGTACAACCACAGGATTAGAGGACAAGGATATTCCTGTAGTCAGTATGACCCAATCCCGGGTGGGATTACTGAAGTAAAATTGAATTAACGGACAAATTTATGAAATAGAGGTTTATTGACAGTGAGAGACTCTCTGACGTCCAATCCTAAAGTTGTATACTTAAAACCACTCCCTGAGTCAAGTCGGGTATCGTGTACGTTATTTGAAAGAGTAATGATTTCTTTTACAGGAATACGTTGGAGTGTGGCACCGAATGACGCTACTTCGTTATTTTGAGTGTCAGTGGACCGAGTGAGTCTCTCGACTTCCTGATTGTTTGGTGTCCACAAATACCGTTGAGTTTTGTAACGTTAAAGGCGGGTCAACACTCCTACCTGAGGACTGGAAATCGTAGAGAACGTCAGAACTCTAGGGTAATAGAAAGGAGAGTTTTATTCACATATTACACCTTTACCATGATAAAAGGTGTTTAAGTTGTACCTACCCCCCACTGTATCTACCATATCTTTTTACTTCTAACTTAAACGGAACACTTCATAAGTATCCGAATTGATAGGTTGTGTTTTTATGTACTGACACGAAAAAAGTTCAAAAACGATTCGGTCTCTAGACTTCTTACGAGCTTCTACAAAAATACTAGATATTTACGATACCCAAAACGACTACCTCATCGTATAAAACGTGTTGGATTTAAGAACGTGTGTTTATATATTAAATGTTAGTGAGATAAGAACCTAAAAAAAAAAGTGGATCATCTAAAAGGGTTATTTATCGTCGTGTCCGAAAACACAAGATCAAACACATACAAACGACATGTATAATTCAACGACTCTAATCGTAATAAGGTTTAAAATTTAAATCTATGACTTTTTATTTCGTACTAGTACAAAATTTATCTCATCGATTCTTTAAGATATAAACAGGGATATAATTCTTGGTAAGGAGACTTTTGAGTTACTCCACCTCCTTCAAAGGAAATCCTAGTCGAGTTTATTAATACGAGGACACTAAGAACTCGAAAGATATTACTTATACGGGTATACCCCAAACAGGAAAGGGCGACTACAGAATCTAAATATTAAACAATACCGGAAGTCTGACGTTACTATCATGTTTGTTGTTATTTATAAAGATGGTATTTTATAGTTCCCCGATGTACTCCGTCACTCTTAGTTTAATAATAGTAAAGTTTTACTATGACACGTCAGCGATTTAATACAGACCGAGACTCTGAAGTACTTGATGTCGTGTGTTTCGAGAAGACAGAAGGTAATAGTCATCCTTAAACGGGTGTAAGTTCGGGTAACTCCGTCACTACGATAGATTGGTAGAATAAGAGACGGAATGGAAAGAGGAAAACGGAAATTAGAAAGGATCGTAGTCACAGAAAAGGTTACTTAGCCGTGAAGTGTAGTCCATCGGTTTCATAACCTCGAAGTCAAAGGTATCGACAAGAAAGTTAATTATACGTTACAACTAAAGGAATTCCTAACTGACTAAACTAGATGAACGTCACGTTCCCTAAGAGTTCTTAGAAAAGGTCGAGTTGAAATTTCGTAGTTACCACACCGTGAGTCGAAAAAATACCAGGTTGAGAGTGTGGATATGTACTGATGACCTTTTTGGTATCGAAAGTGATATATTTTGAAACAGTCGTTTCACTACAGAGAGTTATGTGACAGATCCAAATAGTATCAAAAGGAAGGTTTCTCGTTCGAAGAAAATTAAAGTACCGACGTCTATGGTAGGTGTCACTAAAACTTCGGGTTCTTTTATTTCAGACAGTGACGAAAGTGAAAAGGGTGAAGATAACCAGTACTTCACTACCCCGGTCTACTGTACTAGATTCAAAAAGAGAAAAAAATGCAACTCAAAATTCGGTTGAAAAAGTGAGAGGTGAAAGAGGGAGTAGTTCTCCGAGAAATCAAGGAAGGAGAAGTGAAAGATGGCGCTCTTACCATAGTAAACGTATAGACTCCAACAACTATTAAGACCTTAGCACTAAGGTCGAACACTAAATAGGTCGAGTCGTAAAACGTACTACATGAGACGTATACTCAATTTATTCGTCCCACTGTCATATCTCGGAACAGTATGAGGAAAGGGTTAAAACTTGGTTAAGTAATAAAGTACAGTCCAAGATTGACAACGGAGAACTGGACATATATCCAAAGAGCCCTCTGTCTATTCCACCAGACCTTAAGGGTAGAGAAATTCTTAAAAGATCAAACAACACTAGGTGTATCAGTATTAGAAATCGTACCAGTCACTTCGTCATCTACAAAAGGACTCGAGGGAACGAAAGAGGTGCTAGGTTGTTTACAATCGTTAAACTAGAGACCAAGGAGATGGAGAAGTTTTAGGTCGAACTTGTAGGATTTTAAGAGGTGAGTACATGACGACTTCGGATCTAACCTCCTAAAACTCATATTGGAATTGATCGCACAGTTTATTTATGTTGACATATCATCAAACTTGTAGGAAACCGTAACGAGAAGAAACCCTAATCTTACTTTTGACTGGAAAAGGTTTGGACACCGGTGACGACTCAAGAGATTTCAACGACTATATAACTCACCTAGTGAAAGTATCGTAGTAGAAAATCCTAAATTTTATCGAGTGGACCTTAAGGTAGTGGAGATGATCGTTACAAGTATCATTATGAAGGATTCCTGGTGACATGAAGTATACGGTCCTACAGTAGTGGTAACACACCTGGAGTGGTAACACCAATGGGTCCAGGAACTCCGGAAAGAACATATCAAGAAGAGACATAAGAACGGTGGAGAAGGATTAGAGAAGACAAATACAATCCACAAATGGTAAAGACGGGAAGAACTACAAGTAAGAATGTATTTTAATAATGAGATGGAAGTCCATAAACAGGACATCGGAACACTTCGGGTCGATGTATTAGAGACGATCTCGTGACCTAAAGTGGTCCCAGAAACCGTTGACCTAAAAGTTGTGTTCAGTACAATATAAGGATCTCCTAATATCGTAGTTAAGTCCCCTGGTAAAGTGAAATTTTAGGGTTATAATATTTATATATTAAACGTAGTTTTCTCAAGGGAATCCTACTCGGGTCCGTCAGTACGAGGACACTAAGACTCCCAACGGTAGTAACCACAAGGGAAATGTATGTAATGTACCGAAAATGTAATCAATGTAGAAACTGAAATTTCCAAAGTGGTGATGAGGTGTGAGTGTTGAGTAACGGTGGAGTATGCGACGTTTACAGGATTGTATTTCGACGGGAAATCATCGTACTGAGAAAGATAAGTAAACTTAAAGAGTAGGTCATTTTATAGGCAATGAATCCTAATAGAACGTGTATCGAAAGGGAAGTGATTATCAGGGTGGACGTACAAGGTACAAACCGGTCAGAATGTCGAAACCAGTCAGGACCGTAAAGGGAGATAGTAAGGACGTCAGTCAGAGGTACTGATCTCTTTCATTATAAAAAGTTACTAAAATACTGTCGAATAGAAAATAGAGACTCTGCAACAAACATTAGAAGTTTTTAAAAGTGTCCCACAGACGGGGAAAGGACACAAGAGAGATGAGAGAGTCTCTCTTTTGGAACAGAATTACAAAGTGTTTATTTACCTCTAAAAACCCACCCTTAGGAAGTCTAAAGAATGGGAGTTGGATTTTTCTCTACCTATAGATGTGAGACGGAGTAAAGGTCAGAGATAATTTGGAACAAACAGAATAGTTGCCAACCAGGACTCACACAGGACCTAGGAATGGAAGGAAAGGGAACTTCCTTAAAAAGAGGTAGTTGATAGAGGAGAGAACAGACGTATAGGTCAGATTGGAAGAGAGAACCTCGAAAGAGGGTGATCCCTCTGTGCGGATCCAGAGAGAGTAGAAATTGAAGTAAAAGAAGACATTAATATAGTGAAGCGAAGGAAAAGTGTCTACTCAAAAAAAAAAAAAAAAATTGTTTCATTGACGGCGAAAAAGTGAAAGATTTTGAGTAATCGTGTCTCATTAGACGGATGGATTGAGGAAGGTAGACGAAAAAGACTTCGACAGTCACAGGTACAATTCACGGTTTAGGTTTCCAGTAAATATTCATGCGTAAAGGGAATAGAGACCACACCGTAAAAAGTTACGATTTGTAAGAAGTAAAAATTGTTAAAAGTATACGAACCATTGTAGTAAGGTCAAAAGAGGGTAAAGAGGGAAAGTGAAAAGAGGGTCACAGTCAAAAAGCGAGGAAAAGGTGGACAATGACTTTGTAGTCAGAAAGAAAGAAGGTCTATACTTAAAGTATACGTGAATTTATTAAGATGTAAGAAACTCAGTGGTGGTCAAGTGACTAATAAGAATTTGAAATCGTCGGTCGAGATTAAGGAGATTACAAAGGATAATCTTTTAATGAATAAGGAGATTATAATAGATAATCTTTAGATTATGTTTCATACACTTAATGTGTGTCTGTAGGTTTTGAAATACTGGTTTGTTTTCAGTAAAACTGAGGGGGGTTTAAAGAGTAACAAAAGGATACACGAACCGAAATATTCGACATAGTAGTCTTCGTATTGTCCATCTGAAATCTTCAGGTCTACTGCCTCGTTCCGTCAGATGTCGGTGTAAGGACATGACGACCAGTCGATGAATCAAAAGAGAACACATTTTACCTGTAGTATTAAAATAGTAGAAACGAATATTTAAGACTTCTAATCTACTCATTACATCCTTTATAGGAATCGTGTGTCGGACCGTGTCTTATTCGATAGTTTTTTTGTAAAAAAACAAATAGAGGATAATATTATTCTTATTTTCGGTTCTTTAATTTATATTGATTTTTATTAAACCTTCACTTTCGTAATCAACGAGTCAGTACAGGTAAAGACGTTGAGGTACCTGACATCGGAGGTTCAAGGAGAAAGGTACCTTAAGAGGTCGGTTCTTATGTCCACACCCATCAGTAAGGGAAGAGGTCCCCTAGAAAGGTTTGGTCCCTAGTTTGGGTCCAGGGGACGTAACGTCCTAAGAAATGGCAAACTCGGTGCTCCCTTCGGACGACGACGACGACGACGACGATTCAGTGACGTCATCACAGGCTGAGACACACTGGGGTATCTGCCGTCGGGTGGTTCGAGGGGGCAGGGACCCTAAGAGGTCCGTTCTTGTGACCTCACCCAACGGTAAAGGAAGAGGTTACGTACTTTCATTTTTCACTTTCCCTTCAGCGAGTCAATACGGGCTGAGAAACGCTAGGGTACCTGACGTCGGATGGTCCGAGGAGGTAGGTGCCCTAAAAGGTCAGTTCTCATGACCTCACCCCACGGTAGTAGAAGAGGTTCCCTTCGGACTTAGTTGGATTTAAGAGTAACCTTCTTGACTACGACTTTGACTTCGAGGTCATGGAATCGGTGGACTACATTTTTCGACTGAGTAACCTTTTCTGGGACTATGACCTTTCCTAAATTTCGTCCTCTTCCTCTACTGTCTTCTACTCTACCAACCTATCGTGGTGACTGAGTCACCTTTACTCAAATTTGTTAGAGACCCTCTATCACTTCCTGTCCCTTCGGACTACACGACGTCAGGTACCCCAGTGTTTCTCAACCCGTACAGAATTGTTGTTTTAATTATATTCGTCAGTAGATTCAATCTTTGGACCCTATATAGAATATGAAATAGGAGAGAAATTTCGAGAACGTGGTAATTAGTGAATGGGTAAAAATGGAGGTATTAGGACAGAAGTAAATAATAGGGGAGACATAAGGGACACGGTTGTAATGTCCAGTCAGAGTATGGAACGAACCTGACGTCAGTATCAAAGACTTAACTAGAACCGTAGAGAAAGACGAGTGTGGAGAGGTCAAAGATGACGGTTCATTAGAAACATTTTCTTCGTGTAAATTAATATAATAAGGAGACGAATTTTTTATAGGTAATATTAGTTCTATTTTAAGAATCAGACCGTATTAGGATAACTGGGTGATACTAGATCGGAGAGAGTTATACAAGATAAAGAACAGTGCAAGGGTCACATTGAACATAAAAGTTAATATAATTTAATTAAGGACTCGAATCTTGTGTGACATCTAAACGTCACGAGGTTAAAAAAAAAAAAGAGAGAAGAACCCTGATGTAAAGGGAAAGGAGTTTAAAAATTCATGTACCAAGTAAATTTTAAGTTAGTAACCTTCTAGAAACCTCAAAAAGAAAAGATGGATGTGATACAAATGAATTATGAAATTTAACGGAACCAGACAAAATAGTGAATTACATAAGAAATTTCTTTTGAAATATAGTCGCGATATTTAATTTCTAATAATGAAAAAGTTATTTATCGACCATTAATAATTGTAATTATGTTACCTTTGTTTTATTAACATAATGTACGATCGACCTAGGGCGTCGAATCGTTTCTCCATCATTTGACTCTAAAATGTTGGTAAAAGGTTTACTTCTTTTTACGACATATAATGTTTATTAAAAGTATTCTACATTTTAGACCCTTAACTTTAGACTAACGTATTGGATAACATATAACCTCTATTAGATAGGAGGAAAAAAAGATTAAAGTCGTTCATTTAAAGAGAATAGATTATAACGACGAACGAAGAAAAAGATTACGTTGTAAAAAAGAAGGATAACGAAATTTCAAAGGAATAGACGAAATCATATAAATAATCATCTAAGTGGTATTCAGTTAAACGTATCTTGACAGGTGAATACATTGACGAAAGTTCACACTAATGATTATGACAGGTAAAATTAAAGGGTTTGATATGGTTATACATAGAATGTCATATATCAATGTAAAAAAGATTAGATAGACAAAAATTATTCTTGACACTAGATCATAATAAAAAGAAAACTTCATTAACAAAAGGAGTTTACAGATCAATAAATCCGGGTACTCAAATATTAGTCAACCACAGTGACTGATGAATAGTTAGTTACACATTCCCTTTCCTGGTCTATTGGTATGGACAGTGGGAACTCAAATGATGACCGAAATTGACCTGGACTGTATTTTTCGGGGATCGTAGTTGTTTGTGTAAGTCAGTAAAGAGTGAGATTCAAGTGTTAAGTCCCAAAGTAACAAAGGAGGTCATCTCTTCACTGAAAGGTCAAGGTCAAGGTCAAGTCAGCGAGTCAACACAGGCTGAGAAACGCTGGGGTACTTAGCGTCGTCCGGTCCGGAGGGACAGGTAGTGGTTGAGGGTCTCGGATGAGTTTGAGTACAGGGAGTTCAACCACTACGGTAGGTCGGTAGAGTAGGAGACAATAGGGGAAGAGGGCGGGGGTTAGGGACGGTCTTAGTCCCAGAAAAGGTTACTCAGTTGAGAAGTATACTCCACCGGTTTCATGACCTCAAAGTCAAAGTCGTAGTCAGGAAGGTTACTTGTGGGTCCTGACTAGAGGAAATCCTACCTGACCGACCTAGAGGAACGTCAGGTTCCCTGAGAGTTCTAAGAAGAGGTTGTGACTGAAATCCTTTCTGATAAAACCTAAAATTAAGTACTCAGTAGTACTAAACCTCTTATTGTCATTTATTTAAATGAATCACTTAATTGAGTCGGGGTAGATAAAGAGAGTCGATGAATTTAGTGTTAAGTAACTATAGACTAAAATAACCTCCTGTGTACCTGGTCTCGTAATTTATTGACGGACTACCTGTCGTCAGTCGTGAAACAGGTTTCGGTCACCACCCTACCCCGACTCTACCGTCTCTGAGTCTCTGAGTGGGGTGTGAACCCACCCTCCACTACAAGTGTCCGGTTTCACCTCCACCATAAATATCTATTCTGTGGTCCTGAGGTAGGATATCATACAACATATAATTGCAAGGTATCCCCACGGACGGACGAAGAAAGAGGTTAAATTTCGGTGATGGGGTCGGTGTGGTTAAGTTTATGTCTAGACACAGTGAAGGACCGAAGGAATGACGGAAGATAAGAGAACCAAAGGAATCCTTTCAAGGAGATCCGTAACTAGAAACTCCTCTATAAATTCTCGTTACTACTTAAGTCGTAAAAGCTTCCTTAGTGCTAGTTTATTGAAAGATTAGTCCCGGACAAAATTATAAAGACGTAGGATTTTACGTAAGTAATTTACTTCAAACCTACCACTGATCGTTCTGAGAGAGAATCTCGATACCGTCAGACGATAGTCACCCCTAGGCGCCGATACAGAGATTTTACTACGTCTTAAAGGGTGTACTGTAAGGAGAATAGTAGAAAGACTTATAAAGTTTTAAGGTTGTTCTGAACTTATTACTGTCTAAGGGTGGTTTTTCTTCTTATAACACAAATAAAAGGTATTAACCCACCGTGTAAGTCAAGTCAAGTCAGCGAGTCAGCACAGACTGAGAAACGTTGGGGTACTTAACGTCGTGAGGTCGGGAGGGACAGGTAGTGGTTGAGGGCCTCAAGTGAGTTTGTGCAGGTAGCTCAGCCACTACGGTAGGTCGGTAGAGTAGGAGACAGTAGGGGAAGAAGAGGACGGGGGTTAGGGAGGGTCTTAGTCTCAGAAAAGGTTACTCAGTTGAGAAACGTACTCCACCGGTTTCATGACCTCAAAGTCGAAATCGTAATAAGGGAGGTTTCTTTAGGGTCCCGACTAGAGGAAGTGTTACCTGACCGACCTAAAGGAACGTCAGGTTCCCTGAGAGTTCTCAGAAGAGGGTGTGGTATCAAGTTTTCGTAGTTAAGAAGCCACGAGTCGAAAGAAGTGTCAGGTTGAGAGTGTAGGTATGTACTGGGGACTTTTTGGTATCGGAAGTGATCTGTCTGTAAACAACCGTTACAGAGACGAAAAGTTACACGATAGATCCAACCAGTATTGAAAAGAAGGTTTCTCATTCGTAGAAAATTATAGTACCGACGTCAGTGGTAGACGTCACTAAAACCTCGGGGAGTTTTATTTCAGCCTGTGACAAAGGTGACAAAGGGGTAGATAAAGGGTACTTCACTACCCTGGTCTACGGTACTAGAAGTAAAAGACTTACAACTCGAAATTCGGTTGAAAAAGTGAGAGGAGAAAGTGAAAGTAGTTCTCCGAAAAATCAAGGAGAAGTGAATGGTGTACAAATTAACGAAAGTAATAGAGTGTCAAGACAACCAATCTTAAGATCCATGAGACACTCATCCTGGAAACAATTCCCCCAAGTGTCTGACTTTAGTCAAAGTCGATTCAGACGAAAGAGTGGGTTTCCAGTTCCTAGAGAACAGTCGAGTATTCAATAACCGTCTAAAAAATAATAATAATAACAATACCACCATCCTGACTTCATGGATAATAGAAAGACTGACAGTCACCTCCGACAAGAACCGAGGATCTGACGGACCGTAAGAGACGGTACACTAGGAGAAGTTTTGTATCGTAGTACAAAGGGATTACGACCGTATTCCAGATAGACTGAGAAAAATTCCTATAATGAAAAGTTTTATTATAGTTAAAGTTAAATAAGTTTTAGTCAACTAATTTCTAGTATTAATATAGTCGTTTTAAGGAAGAAGGTCCACTTTATTCTAATTACGATGGTCTAAGTGTTTAGAGTGGTAACGTGAAGTCCAATCTTCTAATACATTCGGTCCATGTGATCCCCCGGTATAATCTTACAATAATGTAACGTGTCGTACTTTACGTATATAGTATAATTAAAATCTACCAGTTATCGAATTCGATAATTCTCATTTATTGTTAAAGATGTGGTAGGCCATTATTAAATTCTACGTCTGATCATTATAAGTTCAGGAAGGTTTTGCATTTAATTTTGTCTGTTCTTAATTTCCGGTCACTCATTAAATTCTTTCAGAAACCCGTTCTTAAGTCGGGATCTCATTTATAATCGTGGAATTTGATTAATTATCTATTCGTCATTAAATGAAAAGGTTAAATGAAGAAAACTCCAGTCTCGTCCTACGAAATGTTTGGATACTAAATTAATGTTTCCTAGTTTTCGACATTTATTATTTCGGGGAATATTATTAATATATAGACGTACTACCTAAGAAGAGTAAAAACGGTTAGAAGAGTTGTTATGGTTTAGATGGAAAATTTTACAGAAATTGTCAACGAATTTTTATATATTTAAAGACGATTTAGTAGTCTTCTTGTATTATGTAAAATGTAACCAGAAATTATAGTTTTGGATTTCCTAATTTAGACTTATTCTGACTAGTAAAGACCTATCAGACTATTTAAAGGGTTAAAACATTATATGTATCCCATTACGTGTAACGTAAGAGAGAGTTTACGACGTTAGTCAAGTCAAGTCAAGTCAGCGAGTCAGCACAGGCTGAGACGCTGGGGTACTTAGCGTCGTGCGGTCCGGAGGGACAGGTAGTAGTTGGGGACCTCAAGTGAGTCTGAGTACAGGTAGCTCAGTCACTACGGTAGGTCGGTAGAGTAGGAGACAGCAGGGGAAGAGGAGGACGGGGGTTAGGGAGGGTCGTAGTCTCAGAAAAGATTACTCAGTTGAGAAACGTACTCCACCGGTTTCATGACCTCAAAGTATCTTTAAGACAAAACTCCGAGACAATTTATACAATGTCATCGTAATTGGACCTCGTATCTTTGGAACAGGTTACGTGTGGAGTGTAACTGGACCGTATTACCTACGTGTCTACAACCTTTACAACTATCACCAAATTCGATCACTGAATAAATTTGTATATCGAAAACTTTAGTTTCACACTAGGACTAGATGTTTGTTTTGAGTTCTATATAAAAACCAAACCAGTAAACGAATGTTCGAAAAATTTAAGTACAGATAAAGTATAACCTCATATCAACTAAATATTACAACACAATCGGAGTCCACATGTCATTTCACTAAATCAATATGTACAGGTAAGAAAAAGTCTAAGAAAGGGGTATATCCAGTAATGTTTTATAACTCATTTGCAGAGACACAATATGTCATTAGGAATAATCAATAGATAAAATATTTATCATCATACATATATAATTAGGACTTGAAGATTAAATGGGGAGGGAAGTTGGAAAGGGGAAACCATTGGTATACAAATAAAGATTCAGACACTCAGACAAAGACAAAATATTTATTCAGGTAAACATAGTAAAAATTTAAAGGTGCATACACTATAGGACACCATAAACAGAAAGAGATTGAATGAAGTGAGTCATACTATTAGAGATCCAGCTAGATACAACGACTTTTACCGTAATAAAGTAACAAAAATTACTGATTATAAGGTAAGATAGATACATGGTATGTAAGAAATAGGTAAGGAGACAACCTGTAAATTCAACGAAGATACAGAATAAAGACAAACAAATCCTTCCCAAACAATCAATGAGTCGGTACAGACTGAGAAACATTGAGGTACCTGGTATCGGGTGGTCCGAGGAGACAGGTACCCTAAAAGGTCCATTCTCATGACCTTATCCATCGGTAAGAGAAGAGGTCCCCTTGAAGGACTACGTCGCTAGCTTGGACCCAGGGGACGTATCATCAGTCTAAGAGATAGTAGACTCGAATACCCTTCGGGACATATAACCGATAACATCTATCACAACGTCACCTGTAACCCCACGTACATAGAAACGTTTAATACCAAAAGGACTCTATATACTGGTCCTCACACTAATGACGACCTAAGATACCATCAAGATGAAAACCATACAATTCCTTGGAGGGTGTCGTATCCTCCCAAAGGAAAAAAGGTGTAGGAGAAGTCGTACATAAAGGACATCTGTAAAAGCACTACCGGTAAGACTAGTCACACTCTATTTTTGAGTAACATCAAAGCTAAACGTAAGAAGTAACAAATCGTATAAAAGTGCAACGAAAAACCGGTAGACATACAGAGGAAACCATTTTACAGATAAATCTAGAAGACAGGTAAAAATAACTTAATAAAAATTATATTACTATTATAATTATATATAAATTATATTACAATATGTGTGTGTATATATATATTATATATATATATGAATTATATTACAAAATGTAATTCGACGTACTCGAGAAACATATAAAACCTCTAACCAGGGAACAATCACCGTAGTAAACTTTTACAAAAGAGGATCAGACATCCAAAAACAAAACAAGTACCAAAGGAAACGTTGCACTTTAGAAAATTCAAATTAATCTAAAATTGAAAGATTCTTAAATAGGTACAGAAGATCCAATTAAATAACCAAATATCGACTAACGTTATTAGAGAATACTAGGAAACATAAGGATACCACAGTCAATATTGAAGAAAAAGTAAAAATTCAAATAACTAAACTCAGGAGAGGGAAAACTGATTTCCAAATAGTTTAAACAGAAATAAAAGTTTCTTAGTAGAAAATCGAAGTAACTAGAAAATATAATGAAAGAAACAGAGATAAAACAAATAAAGAAGAGGCTAGAAGTACTAAATAAAGTTAAATGATTTAAACTTATAACAAACAAGAAAGAGATGAACGAAATTCACTTTCCAATCTAACAAATCCAACAAATAAATGAATGTAAATTTTAAAAAAATTACTATTCCTTTATTTTAAAAGGGATACTTAAAGAAAAGAAGTGAGGAATTAAGGGAGTGAGGAAAGAAGGGAAGAAGGAAAGAAAGACGAACGAATGAAAGAAAAGTCAAACCAAACGTTTTATATCTAGATCTTTATTTCCGTGAACGTAACTTAAAGTTCGTGATGTAACGGGAGACAAGAAAGTAATTTTATTTACAACCTACTTTTTAGACTTCAATTTATTATCAATTACCACAATACGATGTACTTTTTGATACATGTGAACTTACGTTGTTTATATTAGAAAGTAAAATGTAACACAGGAAGATATTCATCGTACAAATAAGTTGACTTTTATCTTCGTAATGATCATTCATGAACATTATACACCTACTCTTTCCAGATTACAAGTATTCAAGAAATACTTTAAAGAGAGACACGAACTTTTATTAGTATTTATAGTCACTTGTAAAGTAAATCCCTGAAGATAACTCCCGGCCACCTCTTCCGTTACCGTGGGGTGAGGTCATGAGAACGGACCGTTTAGGGTACCTTCCTCCTCGGACCACCCGAAGTCAGGTACACCAACGATTGTCAGTCTGTGATGACTCACTGAAGGGAAAGTGAAAAGTGAAAGTACGTAACCTCTTCCTTTACCGTTGGGTGAGGTCACAAGAATGAACCTCTTAGGGTCCCTACCCCCTCGGACCACCCAACGGCAGATACCCCAGTGTATCTCAGCCTGTGTTGACTTCACTGAATCGTCGTCGTCGTCGAAACTCCCGACCTCGTACCTACGAAAACTTGAGACCACAACCTCTTCTGAGAACTCTCAACGAACCTGACGTTCCTTTAGTTTGATCAGTTAGGATTTTCTTTAGTCAAGAGCTATAAGTAACGTTCCTGACTACGACTTCGAGGTTATGAAACCAGTGGACTACTCTTCTTAACTGAGTAATATTTTCTGTGACTACGACCCGTTTTGATTTCCGTCCTCCTCTTCCCCTTCTTCCTCCTACTTTACCAACTTACCGTAGTGACTGAGTTACCTGTGTTCAAACCCGTTCAAGTCCCTCAACCACTACCTGTCCCTTCGGACCGGACGACGTCAGGTACCCCAGTGTTTTTCAGTTTGTGCTGATACTGACTTGACTTGACTATGTTAAAACTACTTCCAAAGTCCAATATAACAACCTCCATTGTCTTCCTCGTGTCTTCCTTTATTATCTTTACACCCTTAATCCCTCTGTCCCAAGTTTAAAACAGATAAAAACAACAGCATCCATTTAACTGATAGTGAAACCTGAACTGAGATTAAGACATTTGACTTTATTACTTTTCTGTAACGAGTATTTCACTGTATCAACAATCTCCTGGTTTACTCTATATCTTTCACAAATAACATCATGACCCTATATTATTTATAAGTCATTCTTCCGTCCTCCTCTTCCCCCACTGTCTTCTACTCTACGAACATACCGTAGCAACTGAGATACCTATACTCAAACTCGTTTGAGGTCCTCTATCACTTCCCGTCCCTTTGAACCGTACGACGTCAGGTACCCCATCGTTTCTCAGTCTGTACTGACTCACTGACTTGTTCTTTTATCATTATGAAATTACGGGTCTTATTATCAAAGTATTAGGTCACTCATACCCACTATAGGGTATGAAATAAATGGAAAGAACCGTTGAGTGTTCCGTGTTATCGATTACTTTACGAAACTCCTTTGAATACCAGAAAAAGTACATAAATAAATTCGGATTGTAATATACCTAATAAACTACCCCTCGACCACACATACACACACATACTCCCTCTCTAATTACGAAGTAAAATAACAGTAAGACCTTATTTAGCGAGATAATGAGATAAAGATGTAATAGTAAGGTAGTAGTATCTATTCTCAGAAAGACAATATAGTTCGGTTATTGTTATTTTTATTAAACTTGACCGTTTCAATTGTGACGTACACTTTCGTAAAAGACAACTAATTTCGTCAAGAACTTTAAGATATCAGTCTTATAAAATGAAAGAAAAAAGAAGTATCATCTCAACACCACAAAAAGGGAAGACCAAGAACTCTATATAGACAAACCTTTTTAATCTCAGGATCTCTAAAGAAATGACTAAAGACCTTTGGAAGGTTCATAACAATCATATCTATTCTAAAGGTAATAACTATTAATTTTACCAGTATCTGTAAAGAGTACTTATATTGTTTAAAAATTCAAAAAGATAGTCCCAAACGAGTTGTTAAAGAAGTAAATAATTCATATGGGGTAAGAAGTTGAGTTCCAGTCAATTAATGAATTACAATATTATTTCGTGTGACTCTTAAATAGTTTTGACACTCAATATTAAAATTTATAAAATTCCACGTACATTTAAAGTTTAGTTTGTGAACTCCTCTTAAGAGTCCACACGGAACTAACCTCCGTTAACCGTACTTCTTCGACACCCCCATTACAAACTTTCGACCTCGTATCTTTTGTTCTACCTCTATACGGTACTCAATCCTAAAACCCTTCTGAAGGAAAGTAGTTCCATCCCACACACCTCTCGTAGTCACTCCTTACATACGTTCGTTCATTATTGCTCCATACGTGACACTGTATCAATGAGACTTCATCACTACCTCTTTTTTTATCCTCCGTCGTTCGGAGGTCTTTCACCCGGTTCTCACTAGGTGAATATATTAAACGTAAAATCGTTAGGGTAGAGAGATTTACTAGATCAACTTTTGTTTATATAAATGATTCTTCCACCTTAAATTCCTTTACTATACTGGTAAAATTTGAAGAAATACTTTGGTTCTGTTTTTTTCAGAAAATACTTTTTGTTTTGAGGTATAATAGGAGGTACACTACGAAAAAGGTAAAGGTAAAGGGGAAAAAATAAACACTCCAAAGACATAGATCAGACAAAAAAAAATAATAAAATAAATGATAATAACAATAAAAAATGAAATGTTTTAACATAACCAAAACGGTGTGTAGTTGTACTTAGGCGGTGCCCACATATGTACAAGGGTTAGGGCTTGGGGGGAGGGTGACGGGGGGGAGTGTGTGGTAGGGAGACCCAGATGAAAGGAAAACATATGGAGGAGGGACTTTAGGTCTGCCCGTAGTGAAAGGGCTTCGGCTTCCTTGTTCTAGTAGTAATGAACTACGGGAATTTATTTACGTAATGAGTTTTACTGTTGGGGTAACCGTTAGTTATTTCTGTTTCTTTTTTTACCGATTTCGTTCACAACTCAAGTCTTTTCGTCAGATCAATTCGTTAACGAGTGGATTACCTTGTTCTAATTATCACTAACTAAAGTTCATGTGGAATGTCTCGTATAAACAGATTTGTAAGTAGGTAAGGATAGAGGTAAGGTGGGAAGGGGAAAAAGACACAGTGAAAATGACTACTGAATTTCTAAATCACTTTCTCGATTAATATTTCAGAACCAAAGAGTTATGTTTAGCTTCAAAGATTTATATAATAATAGTCACTAAACACAATTTATTTAAATATGAAGTATTCTTATAATGAATTATGAACTTTTATAACATTAAGATATTTAAGACATGCACATGAACTGGTTTTAAAGATCTCCTTTTACTTTTTCGGGGAAAGGGTGACGGAGAAGTGTGGAGTTGAATTAAGTGAATATACACACATATACAGACAAGTCAGTAAGTCAACACAGGTGGAGACGTTGGGGTGTCTGACATCGGGTGGTTCGAGGAGACAGGTACCTTTAAAAGTCCGTTCTTATGACCTCGTCCAACGATAAAGGACGAAGTCTCCTAGAAGGACTGTTTCCCTAGTTTGGACACAGTAAACGCAGACGACGTGACCGTCCGTCTAAGAAATGGTGACGTGGTGGACCCTTGGCACTGAGTGAAAAACACGTATAAAAATTTTTCGGTCGAAAAGATTATTATGAAGAGACTAGGACCAGTAGAACAGAGAAACAGAAAAGAAACTTAGAAGAAAAATATAGAATTCAAAAAAAGACAAATGTAAAAGTAAGTAAGTTTTTAAATAAAAATTTTTATAATTTGTATATACTCTATAATCCGAAATGTGTCTTAGACCTTCACTTTTCTGTCTCCCAATTAACGAAGACAGTAGTAAAACAATATACTCAAAAACTGTTAATTGTATTATGTCATAATGCTCAAACTATCTACAAACGTTTTATTCATAGTGTCTCTATAGTTATGAATTTTACTAGGTTTTATAACCATCTCATTCTCAAGATCTAAAGATGTTCTAAAGATCTCGGTCACTGAAAATCTGAAAAAAAAATTAAAAATAAAAATGAAATAAAGCGAAATGTTATGACATAACCAAAACGGTATGTAACTGTATTAGTCGGTGCCCACATGTACTCAAGGGTTAAGACTTGGGGGGAGGGTGGAGGGTGAGGTATAGTAGAGAGACCTAGTAGGGGCACGTGGTCGGGATTCGTAGGACATAGGACATAGCTTGCATCTGACCGTTAAGTAAAGAATGTACTATCACATGTACAAAGTTACGGTAAGAGGGTTTAGTAGGGTGGGAGAGGGAGAGGGCGTCTCAGATTTTCAGGTAAGATACGTAGACACAGAGAAAACATATTTGAAAGAACTTGATGAGTTATTCAGTTATCATCTTCTCTATCAGGTTCTGTCTCTTTATATGAATGTATTTACTATTTTGCATCTTAAATAATTTTTCCTTTGTATGGTGTTCACCATGTCCGATGTACTGTTCGGAGTTTACAAACGTAGACCATCGTCTTTAAAGTCATAACACAATGTTCTACAAATGTTCTTAGTCGGTACTAAGAATGATTGTCGTCGGTTAAAGCCAAGTAATTTTGTCCCTCCATATTTCTCGAGTGGACAAGTACTTTCGTCCATTCAGGAGAACCTGAGTGGTCCTTTAGATCTCTTGTCTAGAGTCTTAAACTTTCCTTCTTCTTTCCTGTTTAAGGATAGTTACAATGACAGAGAACACGAAACTTACGACGTCGAACTTGGTACTACGACTTGGATTTTTTTGATCTCCAAACGAGAACGACTTTCGTGGAATATTGGTGTCTAGCAAAAAGTGTTGACAACGAGAAACATAGTGACTAAAAGTCAAGTCACAGACCTAATATACGTAGAGTACGAAGTCGAGTACGGTATAGGAACGACGACTCCTACTACCCTTTCTTTTATAGATCGATAGGGTTGAAGGAATCTCTCTCATACTATCAATTAAGAGACACAGTTGATCCAACCTTTATCGTGGGACTATAAACCAGTCTGAGTAAGATCTATAAATACACTTCCGTAAAAAAAAAAATTCTACTCTAACTGTAAATTTAGTAATCAGAACCTTGTATCCTTGGTAAAGTATTAACCCAACGGTGTAGATTAGTCAAGTTCTGGAAGTATCTTTTGTTTTTGTTTTTAACTGGAATGGACTTCTTCTTCTTTCAAAGGGGCCTCTGTCGGAAATCTGAACTCGATGTTAAGGAGGGTTTCAGTGGTCGGACAGTCGGACGATGTGTATAAACCCTAAACGGTCGGATGTGTTAACACGTACAGTTAAACAAGTTGATATAGTTAGAGAGGGAGAATATCCATCTCTCGATCTATTATCGTCTATCTATGTATAGGTAAATATAGATAGATGTATTTGTATATCAATGTATGGATAGATTAATAATAGCTAGAAAGATAAACCACCGAGTCTCCCATTTCTCACACGGGCGTCAAGTCCTCTGTGTCCAAGTTAGGGACCCAGTCCTTCTAGGGGACCTCTTCCTTCACCGTTGGGTGTGGTCATAAGAACGGACCTTTTAGGGTACCCGCCTCCTCGTACCGTCCGATGTCAGGTACCCCAGCGTTTCTCAGTCTGTGTTAACTCGGTGAAGTGAAAGAAAAGAAAGAAAGACAGATAAATGTAGGATAACCAGACGAAAAGACCATTTAGGACCGATTGTGTCACATGGTATCCGAAACGGAGTGGTTCTAAATATTCCTTCCCTTAGGGTATTTGTATCATTCACAAAGTTTCCAAGTCACCGGTTTTCAACGTGACCAGTCGCATCTTCACCAATACAACACCAATTTTTTTTTAGGATTACAGACTCACAACAGTTTTCGTATCCCTGTGAGGAACGAGAAGACTTCCCATGAACTGTTCACCGACCCCCATACTGACCCGAGAAGGTGACAGAAAAAATGAACTTCTTGGTCCAATTGTTTCGTTGTTACGTTGGTAAAAGACCTGTAACGGTTAGTGACACCGTTTCCATTCTCTCCCACAACATTCTTATGTATCCAAGAATTTATTTACAGGTTTGTTTATAAAAGGTGTATAGAAACAACTGGTTTCATTCAGTATGTTAGTTTAAACTTGAGTGTCTCGGTCTTGAAAGAATAGGAAAAGTCACTCCTTTATACTCTTCTGTCATAAAGTTAGACTGGGTTTACATGTACAAAAATTACGTTATTCTATTAAAAGTCTTTACAGTGAGACTATAAACTCCTTTATCTTAACATGTCTAAATCTCAACCACTCTCGCGTAAGTCAAATCTTCCGATAACGTTATTATGTTTATTGTGTACCAATTACTATGAATTACATTATCTCCAATATTTTTTTATCCCCTTTTTACTTCTTTATAACTCTCAGTAACGACGACGACGACGATTCAGCGAAGTCAGTACAGGCTGAGACATACTGGGGTATTTACCGTCGTGTGGTCCGATGGGGTAGGGACCCTAAGAGGTCCGTTCTTGTGACCTCACCCAACGGTAAAGGAAGAGGTTACGTTCTTTCACTTTTCACTTTCACTTCAACGAGTCAGTACAGACTGAGAATCGCTGGGGTACCTGACGTCGGATGGTCCGAGGAGGCAGGTGCCCTAAAAGGTCCGTTCTCATGACCTCACCCCACGGTAACGGAAGAGACACTCTCAGTAATCTCCTACTCTTATTTGTTCCGAAAGATTGATTAACGAACACCTAATATATACACTTCTTCACCAGTTACTACTGTCAATCCCCAAACTCATTAATTTACTCAAACTCCAACGAAAAAAAATTTTATATCGTAATAGATCACCTTCGACTAATTATATTCATCAGGGTAAGAGTCTGTTTAACGTATTCTTTTCATTTTATAAAACAAACCGACCATAACTCAATTTAAAACTCATACTCTGTGGACATTTTATAGGTTCTTCAAATACGTCGGTTCAGACAGACCTCGACATCTAAATTTTTATAGTCTTTTGTAAACTACCAATAAGTACCTTTAAAATATCTATTTCTTCTCTTCTTCCGACTTGTGTCTTTAACTATAAATTCCCAGGGTTTAGTCTTCTATTCGTCTACATTTCACTTTGTGAACGTTCTTTCTTTTTTTTTTTTTGTTATTGGTTCACCTTTAACTATCTATATCTTTCGTTTAGTTTTACCTTACCTCAGTCGAAATTCGGTTCCCTTCTCTCTTGTATAAAGTTTTTAACTCCCTCTTTTTAAAAACAATCATTCTACTTTTTCTCGACTTTTTCTAATAAATTAATGACAGAATCTCGTTAAGAATTTTATGTGACTATCGTACCAGGACTGATAACTGATCCCAAAGTGTAATCCGGTCTTCCAACAATCACCTTAGTAAGACTAACCGGTGTTTAGACTAAGAATTTGAATTAACAATAATATTTTTATCACACACGGAAACTACATGTACCGATCTGGGAAAACCATACACAACTGTACGGTGACTCTTTTTTTGATAATCGGGAACCCTTTCTGTTCTCACTGTTTAACTACCTTTATCCAACCAAGTCAGGTCAAGTCAGTGAGTAAGTACAGGTTCCGAAACGTTGAGGTACCTGATGTCGTGTGGTGCCAAGGGACAGGTAGTAGTTGAGGGTCTCGAACGAGTTTGAGTACAGGTAACTCAGCTATTACTGTAGGTTGGTAGTATAGAACAGTAGGGGAAGAGGACGGAGTTAGAAAGGGTCGTATTCCCAGAAAAAGGTACGTAGTCGTGAAGTTTTGTCCACCGGTCTCATAACCTTGAAGTAGAAGTCGTAGTGAGGAAGGTTACTTATAAGTATCCAACTAACGGAAATCCTAACTGACCAAACTAGAACGTCAGGTTCCCAGGGAGTTCGTAGAAGAGGTTGTGGTGTCAAGTTTTCGTAGTTAAGAAGTCACGAGTCTAAAGAAAC
Source organism: Capra ibex (assembly GCA_006410555.1). Taxonomy (NCBI): domain Eukaryota; kingdom Metazoa; phylum Chordata; class Mammalia; order Artiodactyla; family Bovidae; genus Capra; species Capra ibex. Next base: position 34,703,923 of record SJYO01037955.1, read on the forward strand.
ACCGGGTTGAAAGTGTAGGTATGTACTGATGATCTTTTTGGAAACTGATCTGTCTGGAAACAACCGTATCATTACAGAGACGAAAAATTATCCGACAGACCCAACCAGTGTCGAAAAGAAGGTTCCTCGTTCACAGAAAATTAAAGTACCGACGTCAGTTGTAGACGTCACTAAACCCCTGAGTTCTTTTATTTCGGACAGTAATGAAGGTAAAAAGGGGTAGATAAACGGTACTTCACTACACAACATACTTCGTGATCGACCTTAGTTCTAACGACCCTCTTTATAGTCAATGGAGTCTATACGTCTACTGTGGTGGGAATACCGTCTTTCACTTCTTGATTTCTTGGAGAACTTCTTCCACTTTCTTCTCTCACTTTTTCAACCGAATTTCGGGTTGTAAGTCTTTTGATTCTAGTATCATAGACCAGGTTAGTGAAGTACCGTTTATCTACCCTTTTGTCACCTACTGAAATAAAAACCCCCCGAGGTTTTAGTGACATCTACCACTGACGTCGGTACTTTAATTTTCTGTGAATGAGGAACCTTCCTTTCAATACGGGTTGGATCTGTTGCATAATTTTTCGTCTCCGTAAAGAAACGGTTGTCTAAGCAGATCAGTTCCGATATAAAAAGGTCATCAGTACATAGCCACACCCTCAACTTGATATTTTTTTAGACTCAACGTTTCTTAACTACGAAAACTTCACACCACAACCTCTTCTGAGAACTCTCAGGGAACCTGACGTTCCTCTAGGTTGGTCAGGTAGGATTTCCTCTAGTCAGGACCCACAAGTAACCTTCCTGACTACAACTTCGACTTTGCGGTTATGAAACCGGTGGACGACACTTCTTGACTGAGTAAACTTTTCTGAGATCACAACCCTTTCTAATTTCCGTCCTCCTCTTCCCCTGCTGTCTCCTACTCTACCAACCTACCGTAGTGACTGAGTTACCTGTACTCAAACCAATTTGAGACCCTCAACCACTACCTGTCCTTCCGGACCATACGACACCAGGTACCCTAGTGTTTCTCAGGTTGTGTTGACTCATTGACTTGAGATGATTACCCTGGTCTACGGTACTATAAACAAAAACCTACAACTCAATATTCGGTCAAAGAAGTGAGAGGAGAAAAAGTAGGAGTAATTCTCCGAGAAATCAAGAAGAAATGAAAGACAGTAATCTCACCATAGTAGTACAGACTCCAATAACTATAAACGGGGTCGTTAGACTAAAGTCGAACAAGAAGTAGGTCGACACATAAAACGTACTACACGAGACGTATGTTCGATTTATTCGTCCGTCTGTTATATGTCGGAACTGTATGAGGAAAAGGTTAAACCTTGGTCAGGTAGCAAGGTAAAGACCAAAATTGACAACGAAGAACTGGACGGATGTCTAAAGAGTCCTCCTTCCATTCCACCAGACTATAAGAGTAAAGAAATCCGAAGGGATCACCGAGTCTCCCATTTTACAGACGGACGTTACACCCTCTGGACCGAAGCTAGGGACCGAGTCCTTCTAGGAGACCTCTTCTTTTACCGTTGGATGGGACCATGAGAACTGACCTTTTAGGGTACCTTCCTCTTCGGACATCCGATGTCAGATGACCCAGCGTTTCTCCGTCTGTGCTGACTCACTGAAGTGAAAACTTAAAAAGTGTCAAACAACACTAGGTGTGTCAGTTTCCGAAACCGTGTTAGTGATTTCGTCTTCATCTACAAAAAAAAAGACCTTAACAGAACGAAAAACATACTAAGTTGTCTATAACCGTTAAACTAGAGACCAAGGAGACGGAAACGATTTAGGTCGGACTTGTAGTCCTTCAAGAGCCAAGTACATGACAACTTTGGAACGAACCTCTTAAAACTTGCAGTGAAACGACCGTACACTCTACTCACGTTAACACGTCATCAAACTTATAAGAAACCGTAACGGAAAAAACCCCTAACCTTACTTTTGACTGGAAAAGGTCAGGACACAGGTGACGACTCAAAAGGTTTAAACGACCGGATAACTCACGTCGTGAAAGTGTCTTACTAGAAAGTCCTAAACTTTATCGAGTGGACATTAAGGTAGTGGAGGTGATCTAAACAAGTATAACTACGAAGGATTCCGAGTGAACTGAAACGTGAGGTCCTACAGACCGAGATCCACACACTAGTGTCGTAGTACTTATAGACCCAGTAATTCTGGAAAAAAAAAAAGAAAAACATATCAAGAAGATACATAAGAACGGTGGAGAAGAATTATAGAAGACGAAGGAAATCCAGGTATTATAAAGACAGAAAATAACACGGGTATGAACGTACTTTAGAAGGGAAAATAGAGATTAAAAGAACTTCTCTTGAGATCAGAAAGGGTAAGATAAAAAAAGGAGATAAAGAAACTTAACAAGTGTATTCTTCTGAAAGAATAGAGAGGAACGATAAGAAACCTTGAGACGGAAGTCTACTCACATATAAAGGAAAAGAGGAAACGGAAAATGAAAAGAAAAGAGTCAATAAACATTCCGGAGGAGTCCGTTAGTAAAACAGAAAACGTAAAGAAAAAGAACTACTCCCAAAATTAGTGATGGAGGACATGTTACAGTGTTTGGAGGTAGGTATCAAGAAGTCTGTGGGATAGTCTAGATTAGGGAACTTAGTTAAATAGGGAAGGTGACATATTAACACTCCCTAAACTAAATGTAGTATAGACTTACCAGATTACCAATAGGGATAAAAGAAGTTAAATTCAGTCTTAAAAAGGTATTCCTCAAGTACTAGACTCAGTGTCAGTCGAGAGTCAGAACAAAAACGACTGGGATATCTCGAAGAGGTAGAAGTGGACGTTTCTTATATTAGTTAGACTAAAATGGTAACTCGTAGACCACTATAGGTACACATCTCAACAAAGGACCCAACAATCTTCACCCACAAACGATACTGGTCACGGAAGAGTACCGTTTACACAATCGGAAACGGGACGAAGTAACACATGAGGTTCCGGTTTGAACGGACAATAGGGTCCATAGAGAACTGAAAGATGAAAACGTAAGGTCTGGGGACACTACTTTTCCTGTGGAAAAAACCAACAATAAAGATCTTCTAGAACATCCAGAATTATCTTTGAAAGTTGTAGTCGCTGAAACAGTAATCACAAACCCCGTATATGAACCCTAACGACGACGACGACGATTCAGCGAAGTCAGTACAGGTTGAGACACACTGGGGTATCTACCGTCGGGTGGTCCGAGGAGGTAGGTGTCTTAAGACATCCGTTCTTATGAGTTCACCCAACGTTATGACACTATAATTTACCAAATGGAATCTTCGTTTGACTCTAGGACACTTGACTCTATACACACGTACATACACATTTTTTAAATATGGGTACTTGCATAAAACATTGTAAGTGTCTTGTCTTTAAAAAATGTATCAATATATAGATCAAACCACTTATATCTTTCTTCCATTTAAAATTGTACAAGATCCAATTTCTTGGTACACTTTCACTTCTGTAATAAATAATATATTACAGAATAATAATATTTCTGTAATAAATAATATAAGTCTCCATAGACCTATATTTTTATACTTTAGTCGAAGATCAATTTTTGATATAAAAGTACGGGTTGGTACTTCACTTAAGTATATACTGTCTCTTCTAACAAGGGTTCCGTGTGTATTTATACCTTATTATATTTTGATCACAAATATAGTTTAATTTCGTATATAAATTAAAAACTGAGGTATTCTGTAATTCACCGTAGGTTCATAAAAAATCGGGTACATACGGTGTGAGTACCTCTTCCACTACCGTGGGGTAAGGTCATGAGAACGGACCTTTTAGGGTACCCGCCTCCTCGGATCATCCGACGTCAGGTACCCCAACGATTCACAGACTCACTGAAGTGAAAGTGAAAAGTGAAAGTACGTAACCTCTTCCTTTACTGTTGGGTGAGGTCACAAGAACGGACCTCTTAGAGCCTACCCCCTCGGACCACCCGACGGTAGAGACCCCAGCGTGTCTCAGTCTGTACTGACTTCGTTTAATCGTCGTCGTCGTCGGACGGTGCGATTTAATTATAAAGGTAATTTACATTACATTATACACTTAGTCTCACGATCGGTCAATCTTTGTATTGACAGTATCATTTAAATACGCTATACTATAGTTTTAACAAAATCAAATGACCTAAAAGACAGTAAGTATATCATATTTCACTAAAGATAATCTAGTCAGTAGTCTTCTTTCGTTCCCAATAAAATATCTCCCGAAAGGTGACTGTATACAAGTGAAAGGATATATATGATTACATCTTTACTGAGGATATAAGATCAACTAAAGACGACAAAATCTCTGAAATTTTCTTGTTTAGTTAAAGACGTCACTATCGTTTTTCTCTTTATTTCTCATTTCACATGAATACACCTTTTTTTCGTTTCGTTTTGTTTTGTTTTGGGACTTTAACGAAAGTAACAAAAACACAGTTATGGTTTAATTTCCTTACTTGAACGACATATACACATTTTATAAAGGAAAATCACGAAGGACGATATGAACTATTTTATACTATTCTTTATTTTTTCTTAGTCCTCTTGACGTATTATTACGATTATCGAACAAGACACTGGAACCCGTTCGGTGAACTGGAGGACCACTGAGTCGAAAAGGTAGACATTTTGACTTACCATTAATTAATGGAGTAAATAAGACACGAGTCATCAAACGGTAAACATATTCGGAACAAGTCGTAGTTCCTGTAAAGAAGTTCCGAAAGAAAAGTACTGAGCTACAGATAAAAGGTGTAAAATTTATTACTAATTACACTAGAGATATTGTTTTATTCCACCCCCTTCCTATTCAATAGATGAAGACGGGTTATCGACTATCAGTTTGGTATTATTTGTATGAAATACACAAAAGGACACACACATTCCAACATCTACTTTCCGTATCTTATTTGTTTGATGTAGATTAATTTATAGTGAATAGTTAATAAAAATCACTAAATACGTAAAATTAAGTCGAGGATGTTATACTTCTTTGAGAGAGTTTAGTTTTATTTTTGGTAGTTACTACCCTTTGTGGTAGACAACATGTATGGGTAAAATGGTTAGCAAAAAAGTCACAAATAAGTACTCCAGTTGATGAATGGAGTGAGAATGTGAAACCTTTTTACGTTTGTCTACAAGGTAAAAAGAGAACTATAGTAGTCCAGACTAATTACTACCATTTCAAGTTCAACCACTTAAAAGGAACCGGACGAAAGATAAAAAGTTTATTGAAATTCAGAACGATCGAAGAACTGTGGTGAAAATAGTAGGTCATTTGTGTAACTAATGAACTGTTTCTTCTAAAGTCGATTTAACTTGTAAAAAATCTAGTTAAACTTGTGACAGAGTGATAATCTTCTCGATTATGTTAAAATTCGTATAAATAAAAAGAGTGTAGTCCATATAATCGGATGTTTACGTGAAATTTTGATCTCTTACTTTCAGAAGTTACTAAGAATCTTAGGGTTTAGATGTTAATATTAATTGCAGGTACTACTGATTGAGATCTTAACACATGTTCAATAACTCCTTACATAACAAATCTAAATTACGTATTAATTCTCGAAACTATTAACACCAATGACTAAACATATAGATTCACTATATTACTTCACGAATTTATTGTTTTATTAAATTTTCCTCTTCAACTTCTAATTGTACCTCCTTTCCTTTATAAAGTTCAGTACCTTCGAATCATGAAGGAGCTAGTTTATATTCGTTACTTTGAAAGAACAATCTGATTATTTTATGGTGGTACTATGTATGATGGTCAAAAAATTTCATTAATTGTATACACACATAAAAATATCGTTTTGATGTGTTTATTTTATTATGATAACGAAATCACACGGAGTATTCCACAGTTTTCGGTGGGATAATCATCGGAAGATTTGTCTTAGACTTATGTACGTATCATTTGTACATGGGTAACAAGATCAAATGATATGTACTGTCACAACGGTTTATCGAGTATTGTTGTATAGTAGTAAGAGAAAAGAGGTCCGAGGTCATTGTAAAAAGACCAACAGAAATTGCGGAAATAGATCACAAGTAAAGTTCGAAAGTCTTAACCAGGGTAACTCCGGTAACTTCAAGACGGTGGACAAGGTTTAGTTTTCGTCACGAGATACAACTGTTACAATCCGTTCTTGTGAAGAAATTCCATGATCTAAGACGAAACCAAAACATAAAGAAGTATCGTTTGATTGATTGGAGTCAAGTCAAGTCAAGTCAAGTCAGTGAACCAGAATAGGCTGAGAAACGCTGGGGTACTTGACGTCGTCCGGTCCGGAGGGACAGGTAGTAGTTGAGGGCCTCAAGTGAGTTTGAGTACAGGTAGCTCAACCACTACGGTAGGTCGGTAGAGTAGGAGACAGTCGGGGACAAGGAGGACGGGGGTTAGGGAGGGTCGTAGTCAGAAAAGGTCACTCAGTTGAGAAGTATACTCCACCGGTTTCATGATCTCAAAGTCGATATCGTAGTAAGGAAGGTTTCTTATGGGTCCTGACTAGAGGAAATCTTACCTGACCAACCTAGAGGAACGTCAGGTTCCCTGAGAGTTCTCAGAAGAGGTGTGGTGTCAAGTTTTCGTAGTTATGGAGTCACGAGTCGAAAGAAGNTCAGTTGAGAAGTATACTCCACCGGTTTCATGATCTCAAAGTCGATATCGTAGTAAGGAAGGTTTCTTATGGGTCCTGACTAGAGGAAATCTTACCTGACCAACCTAGAGGAACGTCAGGTTCCCTGAGAGTTCTCAGAAGAGGTGTGGTGTCAAGTTTTTGTAGTTATGGAGTCACGAGTCGAAAGAAGTGTCAGGTTGAGAGTGTAGGTATGTACTGACGACCTTTTTGGTATCGGAACTGATCTAACTGGAAACAACCGTTTCATTATAGAGACGAAAACTTATACGATATATCCAACCAGTATTGAAAGGAAGGTTCCTCATTCGCAGAAAATTAAAGTACTGACGTTAGTAGTAGACGTCACTAAAACCTCGGGTCTTTTTATTTCAGTCGGTAACAAAGGTGACAAAAGGGTAGATAAACGGTACTTCATTACCCTGGTCTATGGTACTAGAATCAAAAGACTTACAACTCAAAATTCGGTTGAAAAAGTGAGAGGAGAAAGTGAAAGTAGTTCTCTGTTGGATTCACAAATTTTATCGTTGAATTTTTTAATATAGAGTATAAAAAGATCTGGTCCGTAAACCCATTTCGAACCGATCAATCAAGAGTACACTACAGTGTATTCTTTTGAATCACCATAATTGAACCGTCTATTCGGGTTGACCTTCCACGTGTCACAGAAGTGTGTACACAAGACACCGAACCTCTCCTACCGAACTTCCGACTTGAGTATACCCTAACTGTCTCCGTGGATATACTAAAACCACTTGTGTTCCATCAAGCAAAGAATGTACTGTCGAGTATTTGATTGTCGGACACCGATAAGGGACACTGATATCTGTATCGTCTCTTCCGTTACCGTGGGGTGAGCTCATGAGAACCGACCTTTTAGGGTACCTGCCTCCTCGGACCATCCGACGTCAGGTACTCCAATGATTCTCAGCCTGTGCTGACTCGTAGAAGTGAAAGTGAAAAGTGAAAGAACGTAACCTCTTCCTTTACCGTTGGGTAAGGTCACAAGAACGGACCTCTTAGGGTCCCTGTCCCCTCGGACTACCCGACGGCAGATACCCCAACGCGTCTCAACCTGTGTTGACTTTGCTGAATCGTCGTACCTGTATCGTCGTCAGTTGACACAGAACCATTCCTCTATAAATTGATTAGATTTACTTAAACCTTCTCTCTACGTTACTTTACCTGAATAAACTTTAACATCAGTCATCAAATCCCTTACTTTATCTTTTAATTTATTTATTTGTAGACAGTATAAACCCTCTTAAAGTTTCTTTACTATCACGATTTGGTTCTCATCATTATTAATAATTGTTTATTAAAGAGTATACACATGATGTATTGTTATTTTTAAATAAAAATTTTTCAATCAAGCCGGAGTTACTGTCCTCTTCAATTTAAACTAAGTATTATGTGATTTGTCCTAAGGTTACCTTATTTACCGTGTGAAAGTAATCCTACTAGGTTCTTTAAAAATTATTTCCTTGACAAAAGTTTCTACACACTCCCTAACCCTTTAATACTCCCCATTACTTTATCGAATCCTTATCATTCTCGCTTCTACGTTAATGAAATTTAGGGACTTTGCTGTTCCTCTCGCTCACCCCTGTTCTCGGACTTTTGACATCTGTCTCCGTTGTCCTTATCCTAACAAGTGACATAAACTTCTTATCTCAGTCGGGTTCAAGAAGTGGACCGCTCTTGGTACCTTTATATTTTGTGTTGGAGTAGGGGGAGACTTAAGTATGCGTCAAAGAGGTAAATGGTTACGTTGACTTCGGTTTTTTGTTACTATGTTTACTACCAGAGTAGTACTTTGTTTTTTCTTTGATTTGTTTATGGTTAGTTCTCCGTAAGATACTTTATGGACTTATTCTGAAAGAGGTCTACAGTTTCGGTACTTTTTGTTTCTTTCCATGTTTTCATAATGTTAGTTCACATCGGATTCTTCCGTACCAGAGATTTACATTACATAATAAGATAAATAAAAAATAAAATTAACCTCATATTAACTAAATGTTGTAACACAATCAAAGTGTTGATGTCGTTTCACTTGGTCAATAAGTTTATGTAAATAGGTCAGAAAAAATAAGAAAAGGGTATATCCAGTAATCTGTCATAACTCATCTTAAGGGACACGATGTGTTATCCAGGAATAATCAATAGGTAAAATTTATATCATCACACATATTCAGTTAGGGTTAAAGAGAATAGGGAGGGGTTGAAAAAGGGGAACCATTTGTACAAATAAAAGATTTGGACACTGACAAAACCGAAACATTTATTCTTGTGAACATGGTGAAAAATATCTAAGACATAGTGATATAAACAAAAAGAGAAAGACTGAATGTATTAAATTATACTGTTAGAAATCCAGATGGGTATAAAGACCTTTATTGTAATTAATAAGAAAAAATTACCGACTCATTATGAGTTAACATATTTACATGGTGTAGAAGTAAGTAAGGAAGAAACTACCAGTAAATCCATCGAAGGTATAGGACCGATAGTATTTATCACGACGTTACTTGTGACTCCACGTACATAGAATAACTTAATATCAAAATGGGTAGATATACGGTGTCTTCACCCTGACGACCTAGTCTACCGTATAGATTAAAATCAAAAAATTCCTTAGAGGTAAGAAAAGAGGTGTCACAGACATGGTTGAATGTAAGGATGGTCGTCCCATCCTCACAAGGGAAAAGAAGTGTGGTAGAGGTCGTAAATAACAAACGTCTAAAACACTACTACCGATAAGACTGGTCACACTCCACTATGAAGTAAAACCAAACGTAAAGACATTATGAATCACTACGACTCGTAGAAAAGTACGTGGAGAACCGATAGGCATACAGAAAAAGACTCTTTACAGATTAAGTCAAAAGATGAGTAAACAAAAAATTAACCCTACAAACATACAAACTATAAATGGATATACTCGTGAAACATATAAAACCTCTAATTAGGAAACAACCAACGAAGGAAACATTTGTAAGAGGGTAAGACACCTAACAGAAAAAAAAAAAAATTAAATACCAGAGTAAACGACACGAATTTTTAATTTAAAATTCAAATCGATCCAGAGTAAACAATCAAAATAAAAGTAGTGAGATCCTCCACCTAGTTGTTTCTCGAACGACGTTAAATATAATCTCTCACAAGACTGATACAAAAAGAGATTCTCAAAATGTCAGAGACCAGAATGTGAATTCTAAATCCAGAATAAGGTAAAAATGAAATAAAAACACATACCACAATCTCTTACAAGATTAAACTAATAAAATGCACATCGACATGTTAAAAAGGTCGTGGAGAATAATTTTTCGAACAGGAAAGAGGTACCGTATAAGAACGGTGAAAACAAAATATAATCCACTGGTATCCATAAAGTCAAATAGAGGCCTGTAAGAGAGAACAAGGTAACTAGATAGTTGTATAAAGACATAAACAAGGTCATTGTGAGACAAAGTTAATGAGATCGAAACATCATATCAAACTCCAGTCCCTCGGACTAAGGAGGTCGACAAAAGGAAAGAGTTTTGATGTAACCGATAAGTTCCAGAAAATATAAAGGTATGTTTAACATTTTAAAAAGTAAGATTAAGACATTTTTTACGGAGTCATTAAACTATCCTTAACGTGACTTAGACGTCTAATGAAACTCATCATGTAAGTAAAACTTTTATGGCTAAGAAGGTTAGGTTCTTGTATTATATAGAGAGGAAACAAACACAGTAAAGCTAATGAAAGTAGTGAGTCAAGTCAAGTCAGTGAGTCAGCACAGGCTGAGAAACACTGGGGTACATAGTGTCGTGCGGTCCGGAGAGACAGGTAGTGGTTGAGGGCCTCAAGTGGGTTTGATTACAGGTAGCTCAGTCACTACGGTAGGTTTGTAGAGTAGGAGACAACAGGGGAAGAGGAGGACGGGGGTTAGGGAGGGTCGTAGTCTCAGAAAAGGTTTTTCAGTTGAGAAGTGTATTCCACCGGTTTCATGACCTCAAAGTCGAAATCGTAGTCAGAAAGGTTTCTTGTGGGTCCTGACTAGAGGAAGTCCTACCTAACCAACCTAGAGGAATGTCAGGTTAATGAGGGTTCTCAGAAGAGGTTGTGGAGTCAAGTTTTCGCAGTTAAGAAGCCGTGAGTCGAAAGAAGTGTCAGGTTGTGAGTGTAGGTATGCACTGGTGACCTTTTTGGTATCGGAACTGATCTACCTGGAATCAGCCGTTTCATTACAGGGACGAAAACTTATACGATAGATCCAACCAGTATTGAAAGGAAGGTTCCTCATTCGCAGAAAATTAAAGTACCGACGTTAGTGGTATACGTCACTGAAACCTCGGGGGTTTTTATTTCAGACTGTGACAAAGATGACAAAGGGGTAGATAAACAGTACTTCACTACCCTGGTCTACGGTACTAGAAGCAAAAGACTTACAACTCGAAGTCGGTTGAGAAAAGGAGAGGAGAAAGTGAAAGTAGTTCTCCGAAAATCAAAGAGAAGTGAAAGACGGTATTCTCATCACAGTAGACGTATAGACTCCATAAAATATAAAGAGGGTCGTTAGAACTAAGGTCGAATACGAAGAAGGTCGAGTCGTAAAGAGTATTACATGAGACGTATATTCAATTTCTTCGTCCCACTGTTATATGTCGGAACTACATGATGGAAAGGATAAACCTTTGTCAAACAACAAGGTACAGGTCAAGATTGTCAACGAAGGACTGGACGTATATCTAAAGAGTTCTCCGTCCAGTCCACCAGACCATAAGGGTAGAGAAAGTCTTAAAAGGTGTCAAATAACACTAGGTGTGATAGAATGTCATATACAGAAAACGAAGGAATCATCCAAATAAGGATCCATAATATTAAAAACTACACTACCATTTGTATTATCAAAGTAATTAAAGGGAAAGACTAAAGTAACAATCACATATTCTTATGTTCGCTAAAGATACATAATTAAAACATAAGGTGTTGAAATGGTTTATGTGACTACTCGAGATCAACAAAAGGTTATGAAACTATTGAACTACATTTATCGACTGATTGACCTTTTCTCAAACTACGACTCTTTCGACCTTCCGTTTTCCTCTTCCCTCACTGTCTCCTACTCTACCATCTATAGGAGTTGTTGAGTTACCTGTACGCAAACTCGTTTAAGACTCTCTATCACTTCCTGTCAACTCGGACCACACGACGTTAGGTACCCCAATGTTTCTCAGTTCGTGCTGAATTGTTGAATTGTCGTAGTTCACCAAAAGACCATCGTATAAATCCTAAAAAAATACATATTATAGTACAGTAGAGGTCTGTTACTGTAAGAATGAAGAAAAAAAAAAAAGGGGTCAACTTAAGTAAAAGAAAAAAAGAAAAAAAAAAAAAAAAAAATGAAGTAAATAACAGTACCGATACTGTAGGTATTGATATAACTTATTTTCGTCATTCTTACCTATAGGAACGTAACAAGGACTAGAATCTCCATTAAGAAAGTTATAAAGTGACAACTCTTACTACAAACGATACCCAAACAGTACATACCAGAAATAATACAACTGCATCGAAGGGAGACACGGATGAAAGACCTATCAAGAAAAAAAAAAAAAAAAATTAGTTACCCAAAACTCTAAAAAGTTTTGAAAGAGACGGAGACAACTCTACTAGTCAACCAAAAATAAGAAGTCAAATAACTACACCATAGAGTGTAACAAACTAAACACATATAACTTCTTAAGGACGTGAGAATTCTATTTGGGGTAAACTAATATCACATACTAGCGAAATTACACAACAAACTAAAACAAACGATCATAAAACAACTCCCAAAAACATAGATACAAGAAAAGAAAATAAGAAAGAAAGAAAAAAAACGTATATTAAAATAAAGGAGAAACGACAAATAATAAAGGAAGGAAAAAAATTGAAACAAGAAACAGATTAAGGAGATGTACCGTCTAGTCCAACAAACTCTAAACAACAAAAGAACGAAGAAGTCCTTTGAGACATAACGATATTTAAAAGGACAAAATCGAAGACGTCATACTGTCTCTAAAACATTTAAACACAAAGGTAAAAGACCGAATATCATAAAGTACTAAAGAAGTAAGTGGAAAAAAAAAAAAAAAAACAATCATCGTCACAACAACAAATCAAAGGTGCACAAATACGAAAAGAGTAAAAAGTAATAAGTTAACTAAAGATCAAAGTATGATAACACAAACTTTTTTTACGAACGGTATTTAGGAGAATTTAAACAACTCTGAACAAGACACGGGTAATATACCGGATAGCACATCTTATAAGGTACACTTGAACTTTTCTTACATATAACCCGATAAAAACCTATCTTATAGAATATCTATAAATAGTTCAACTTGACCTTATATGACAGTAAATTCTACTGACAACGGAATAACAGGAAGGAAAACCTAATAGACGGGTAACTATATTTATCTTACAATTGCAACTGATGATAATAACATAATAACATTTAAAGAGGGAAATACAGACAATCATAAAAGTAATATATAAGTCCACGAGGATATAACCCACGTATGTATACTACTGAAATTATAGGAGAAACAAACAACTAGAAAATAGTGATATATTAGGGAAAGAAAACATACTGTCCTCATAACGATACGTCTTTTTCAGTAAAGACGAACATACTTGATGGAAAATCATAGTAGATTGAAAGTCAGACACACCTAGAAATCGAGACTTTACTCATAGAATAATCGTAGTATACCTAAGTAGAACGAAAATATAGGTCACTCGATGGGATACGGAGAAACTGACTTCGTAAAGTAGGAAACTATAAATTTGATAAATAATCACACACCTGAAACAGTGAGTCAGTACAGGCTGAGAAACACTAGGATACCTGACATCAGACGGTCCGAGGAGACAGGTACCCCTAAAAGGTCAGTTCTTATGACCTCACCCAACGGTACAGGAGGAGGTCCCTTAGAAGAGTTGGGTCCCTAGTTTGGGTCTAGAGGACGTGATGTCCACCTAAGAAATGGTAGACTTTCATATATAAATCATCCCCGAGGGGCCCATCGAGTCAACCATTTCTTAAACAGATGTTACGTTCTCTGAGGTGAAGTTAAGAACCCAACCCTTCAAGGGAACCTCTTCCCTGTCAGATGGATAAGATCTTAAGGACCTGAAGGGAGTACCGAGTCTGCCATTTCTTTGGTCGACGTTACGTCCTCTGGACCCAAACTGGGGACTCAACCCTTCTAGGGGACAAAGGACTTCCTCCCACACCGTCGGGTGAGGTCATAAGAACGGACCTCTTAGGGGTGCCTGTCTCCTCGGACCGTCAGATGTCAGGTACCCCAACGTTTCTTAACCTGTACTGACTCACTGATTCACGTGTATGTACATGAATAACGGTCAAATAAAGAGTAAAAGGTCAACAGAAACAATAAGTAAGGAAATAGAAAAACAAAGAAGAGAACATCAATACAATAAAAGAAATCAAGATACGAAGACAAGGGAAGAAAGCTCAAAAACATCTCGATAACACACAAAACTGGAAACCGATGGTACTATAAGTATAAACAACTGAACATTGAGGTAGAGGAACAAAATTTGACTATCCGTAAATTCAAGTTTGTGTAAGATTTGAAAATAAATTGTAGGAATACGGTGTAAACTACAAAAACTACAGTAGAAACTGTTTAAGAACGAATAGATAGAGAAGTGAGAAACAAAATCAATGTCAACGAAAGTGTGAAAAAACAGAAAACTAGAAACATCATCGAATAAATTTATCATTTGGAAGTCAGGAATCATATATAAACGGAGAGAGTCACCATCAAAAGAAAGGGTGAGTTTCCAAGAATGAAGAACAATAACAGAAAAGAAAAAGTGAATCTCTGCTGGGAATTATAAATAAAACCCCGTTGAAATCATAGTTACTAGAGAAATTCAAAAACGAACAGAAATAGAAAGAAACGAACAAGAAATAGAGAAGAAGTTAAGATTAACCATTAGAACGACCTGTCATATAGGGTCTAACGTATAAAAGAGGAATAGTGTGAAACTTATATACTACGGTCAGGGACACCGGGACTTTTTACATACGTCTTTTTAGTCAAGTATTGGGATACTCTAAAGAGAACATGTGCTGAGACGAAGAGAGAAACACGGAAATTTTATAAGAGAAATTGAAAACGGTAAAATTAATAGATCCAGAACCGTATCCAGACATATTCAAATAGAACAAAACCTGAGACATATGAAGGATATTGGTATATAGAAGAAGGAAGAGATCAAAACCCTTCTAAAGTCTGTAGTAAAGAAGTTTATACAAAAATAAGGGAAAAGATGAAAAACGGAAGATCCAGGGGATATTACACTTACAATCATTTGAAATACAATGGGATCTGTAGAGAACTTGACAAGAGTAAAAATTAATTAAGTAAAACGACAAGGTTAACCTACTAAAGGTGATAAGATAGACAGTCTAGAGAATATGGAAGAATGATAAGTAAGGAATATCATACAAAAAACAAAGTTAATAACATAAGACAAGAGTGACCAAGGAAAAAATTTTTTAAATAAAATTAACCTCCGATTAATAAAATGTTATAACGTAACCAAAACGGTGTGTAGTTGTACTTAGACGGTGTCCACATGTGCACAAGGGGTAGGACTCGGGGCGGAGGGTGGAGGGAGGGGCATGGTAGGGAGACCCAGTAGGGTCACGTGGTCGGGGTTCGTAGGACATAGGACGTAGTTTTGATCTGACCGCTAAACAAAGAATGTACTATCATATGTACAAAGTTACGGTAAGAGGGCCTAGTAGGGTGGGTGAAGGAGAGGGTGTCTCAGGTTTTCTGACAAGATATGTAGACACAGAGAAAACGACAGAGTGTATGTTCCAATAACAATGGTAGAAAGATTTAAGGTATATATACGCAATCATATGACATAACCACAAAGAGAAAGACCTAATGAAGTGAGACATATTATCCGAGGTCAAAGTAGATGGAGTAATCTTGACTAAGTTTACATAAGAAACATTACCGACTCATTATGAGGTAATACATATACATGGTGTCGAAAGAATAGGTAAGTAGACGACTACCTGTAGATCAAAGAAAAATTTTAAAAAAGATCAAGAAACAATTTTAAGGGTCACACAAGTAGAGCAGCAGGGGAGTAAGTCAGTCGTAAGAAAAAAAAAAAATTAAAAATAAAAATGAAATAAAATGAAATGTTATGACATAACTAAAACGGTATGTAACTGTACTTAGGTGGTGCCCACAAGTACTCAAGGGTTAGGACTTGAGGGGAGGGTGGAGGGTGGGGTATAGTAGAGAGACCTAGTGGGCGTACGTGGTCGGGGTTCATAGGGTATAGGACATAGCTTGTATCTGACCGCTAAACAAAGAATGTACTATCATATGTACAAAGTTACGGTAAGAGGGATTAGTAGGGTGGGAGAGGGAGAGGGAGTCTCAGGTTTTCAGGTAAAATATGTAGACACAGAGAAAACGACAGAGCGTATGTCCCAATAGGAATGGTAGAAAGATTTAAGGCATATATACACAATCATATGACATAACTACAAAAAGAAAGACCGAATGAAGTGAGACATATTAGCCGAGGTCAAAGTAGGTGGAGTAATCTTGCCTAAGTTTATATAAGAAAAATTACCGACTCATTATGAGGTGACACATATACATGGGGTCGAAATAATAGGTGAGTAGACGACTACCTGTAGATCCAACAAAGGTACAGGACTGATAATATTTGTCACGACGCTACTCGTAACCCCATGTACGCAGAGAAAGTTAAGACCAAAGGAACCACACATACGGGTAGTCACCCTAACGACCCAGTATTCCATCAAGATAAACGTTAAAAAATTCCTTAGAGGTGTGAAAGAGGTATCACCGACATGATCAAACGTAAGGGTGGTTGTCACATTCTCCCAAGGGAAAAGAGGTGTGGGACAGGTCTTAAATAACGAAACGTCTGAAACCCTAGTGTCGGTAAGACTGACCACACTTTACCATGGAATAACACCAGAACTAAAAGTAAAGAGACTATTACTCACTACAACTCGTAGAAAAGTACACAAGCAATCGGTAGACATACAGAAGAAACCTCTTTACAGATAAATCAAGAAACCGGGTAAAAAACTAACCCAGCAAATAAAAAGACCTTAACTCGACGTATTCAACGAACATATAAAAACTCTAATCAACAAACAGTCAACGAAGTAAACGATAATAAAAGAGGGTAAGGCTTCCGACAGAAAAGTGGAACGAATATAAAAGGAAACAACACGTCTTCGAAAATTAAAATTAATCTAGGGTAAACAAATCAAAACGAAAATAAAGGTCATAAGACCCTCCACCTAGTATCTCCTAGGACGACACTAAATATAACCTCTCACAAAACGGATACAAAAGGAGATCCTCAAAATATCAAAGACCAGAATGTAAATCTAGAAATTAGGTAAAACTCAAATAAAAACACACACCACAATCTTTCACTAGATCAAAGTAAGAAAATGTTCACCAACTGGTCAAAAGGGTCGTGGGTGAACAATTTCTCTAACAGAAATGAGGTAACATATAAGAACGGAGGAAACAGCTTCTATTTCACAGGTATCCACACACCTGAATAGAGACCCGAAAGATAAAACGAGGTAACTAGATATAAAGACAGAAACACGGTCATGGTATGACAGAACTACTGACACCGAAACATCATCTCGGACTTCAGTCCGTCAACTAACTAAGAAGGTCAAGGTAAGAATAAAGAGTTCTAACGAAACCGATAAGCTCCAAAAAACATAAAGGTGTGTTTAGAACTTTAATAAACAAGATCAAGACACTTTTTATGACGACCATCGAACTATCCCTAACGTAAGTTAGACATCTAACGAAACCCATCATAGGAGTAAAAGTGATACAATTAAGAAGGCTAGGTACTTGTACTATATAAAGAGGTAGATAATCACAGGAGAAACTAAAGAAAGTAGTCACGAAATATCAAAAGATATATATCCAGAAATGAAAGAAATCCATCTATATAAGGATTCATAAAATAACAAAAGTAACGTTACCACTTACCTTAACAAAGGAATTAAAGAAAAAGATGAAAGAGTAATAATCGCATATCCTTACGTTCCCTGAAAACACACAACTGAAATATAGGACGTTGAAATGATATAAGTCAGTCGTAAGAATAATGATTACTAAGTCTAGAACTAGACCATTTTATAAATAAGGACAAATAAAAAAAAAAAAGTCCTAAAGAAAAGACCAAGAAAGTTAAATCTGGTCAACGAAACGGACGATTAAAAGGAATTAAGAGAGACAGAGATACTTAACTCTATTTTATCAATGGATAACGGTAGAATTTTCTCATAGAAATACACCCTCGCACGAATGTGATAGATATACACGGGTCACGGAAACCATCCTCTCGACCTAAACTGTACTTGTGTTCAGTACAGAAAGGAAGTCCACACGACCGTTTATGACGGAACTATCCCTCTCCTCGATTTCTGCCTCTCCAACCCCTACTTCAGTCATACACCGTTCCGGAGGGGAAACGAGTCACTATAATACGAGATAATCCTACATCAGAATAGAGTTCAACGATCATGTCTAAGGGACTCCCTAGTCCCCACTTAGTCCCCACTTGACAGAGACTAGGAAAATTCACACACGAGAAGGGAGAGGGTCGTGGTCCTGAGAACGGGTCTACCCTCTTCAAGACCTCGTAGTCCCCGGATACGTCCGAAAACAGATCATTACTGCGAAGTCGACACCACCCGGTTGACATCTGTCACCAGGTCCGACGGAGACTACGTGGTGGGTACTTTCACGGTCGTTACCGACGGGGACGGCGTAAGTCTGAATTGAAACCCAGACTCAAATTGAATAGGGAGTGTCGACTAGTGAGGGTGTTGAATAAGATGGTGGTGGGACTACACCTCAATTCGACGTCCCATCCACCCCGGGTTGATTCGAGAGTCATACAACCACGATGAAGGTTGTACGACGGACTCATTCGTGGTCGTTACCGGTCTGGTCGGTAAGAGTCTACAAAGGGGTCCATATTCAGTTGGGACAACTGGTGTTGATTCGAGAGAGGGGTCAATACCGTCCGAAACGGAATCACGTCTTGAGACTCCACTGTATTCGTCCGGACCTCACAAACGACAGGAGTCCGACCCCATGTGTCAACCCCCTTCAGTTCATCGGTGACCTCGTAAGGAGACAGGTGAGAGACAGGTCTAAACCCTCGTTCGGTCTTGAGTACGAGGAGCACTTGTCTCAGGTCCAAAGTGTGTCGGGAGGTCAATCAGAGTCGACGAGAGACTGGTCGGTTCCCTTGATCAGAAGGAACAAAACCTGGAGGTCTGACCCCACGGGTTATACATCGATCTTATCGAGTGGGGGGTCCCACCTAGAGACGGGTACGTTAGAGGGAAAAGGTGACTCAGGGGGTGAGTCCCGGTGTCCAGGACTGAACTAGTGACGAGAAAGGAAATGGGTTGAGGTACATCCAAAAAGGAATATCAAAATCTCATATCCTTAGAAAGAAGGTCGAAGATCAATCAAAAGTCACTCTTAACAAGGTGAGAATCTACTTAAAAACTATACAAGGTACCCTCTCCACTCAAGGTGTAGGAGGTAGAACTAACTAGAGGCTATTACATGTTAAACATTCCTTTTTTTTTTTTTTTCTTCTTCTTCTTTTTTTTTTTGTGGTGTTCTTGTTTCAGTGGTCAAGATTGTCGTATATGTTTATAAATATAAAACCGCCGTGACATGTTAAGAGAACTATAATTAAACGTAACCGTTACACGTAGTAAGATACAAATATCTAAAGAATTATGTTACTGATTGAGGTGAAACGTTCAATTAAGGACCCCTTCAACTGTCTGTAGTCTATTTAATTCGTCGTGATGTCTGTTTCGAATTTATTTATTTATGATGTGAGACAATTTTATACTGACGTTACTAATAAGGTTATTATCATACATTTCAGTCAACAGTAGAGAAACTTAGAATTTCATTGATATTCTCGGTACCTTTCTTATGTAAAGTCTCTGTCTCTTTTTTCCCCGTCACATAAAATTGTGTAATTTAGAGTTTTGTGTAAACAATGGATACATAAAATAACACTGTGACTAACAATCTCAAGAGAACGACCATAAGACTGTAATCTTAACAAATTGTTCGTAGGACCCTTAATGTCCCATAGGGAGTCATGAGTGTGTGTCGGAAGAGATGACGTATGTATCGTCACAAAGACGTAGAGGGTCTGACTGGGTCGTAATTGATTTAACCTACAGTTCACACAGTTGTACGAGATTGACGGTCACTGTAACAGTACACCCGAGGACTCTACTTTCTGTTTTGTGGTACGTTCTTTGTCTATCTTATGTCCTAAATTTTTTCGTCCACCTGACGTTTCCTAAACAGAAAATAAAAACCTAAATAATATAAGACTATGCAATCACGAAATAAATTTGTCGACGGGTTTCGAAAGACATTTTGTACCTTAATCTCTGTCAGGAAGTAAGTGTCTGAGTGTCTGGTTTCTCCTCACGTTAATTTTGACACCGACTTTTGAACGTCGGGAATGGAAAAGAATCTAGGACATATTGTATTGTATATGGATACATATATTGTATTGTATATGGATGTATTGTTGATGGATGGAGAATTACCGTGTATTGTTTTAAAATTCTCCATAATAGTATCTTTAATAAAAGGAAATAAACGGTAAAGGATTTCTCACAATTGTAAATTTTGTATCACTGCCCATATTGATAGGTAAATAAAAAATTAATTTTTAGTTCAAACAAATATTTTATTTAAATTACATCGGTACAATATTCGTATTTTATTTATATAACGTTTTCGAATGACTATAGGACACTATCTTTACGATACAAGAATAATTTTACCGATCACCACAGTAGATCTGATCTAAAGTAAGACGATTAGGACTTGTTAACTTATTACTGTTTACTTCTTTGAGTAGTTAAAATTAGGTAAGAAGTTCTGGGTCAACTTGAATATGAGTGAAACCATTCGAAGAGACCTCAAACATTATAACAATATAAATATTTAAACAATTGTTAAGAGTGGATACGGTACTTTAACCGTAATGATTGGATACAAAAAGGGTAATCTAACACACGAGAGAGAAAACACACAAATAACAAAAAAAAATAACTTCATATCAACTAAATGATATGATATCATTGATACCAATGATACCAATACCAAGGGACACAATGTGTCCTCCCACAACAACGAATAGGTATATACACATTAATCATATATATGGGTATATATGATCAAACGTACAATTGATTGATACAACTCAATTATACACCATATGTTCTTTCAGTGGGTCAAATATATATATTTATACAAAAATATATATACGTGAAAAGGTAACACCAAATAGTATCCTATAACTAATATCAAGGGACGCAATGTGTTCTCCCACAACAACAAATAGGTATATACATATCAATCATATATATGGGTATATATGATCAAACATAGACGATTAGGGTTTCAATGTTAGGAAGGGAGGGGGTGGGGTGGGGTAACTGTTGACGTTCAGTCAAGAGAATAGACACAGACACTCAGAAAACGATAAAACATCTATAAAAGTAAACACAGTATAAATCTAAAGTGTACATTTAGTATCACATACCATAAACAGAAAGAAAAAGAATGAATGTCTAATACACGATAGAACTTCTCTTTGTTATATATATAATACTTGATTTTGTTTTTTAATTTAACTGTATTCACACCGTTAGTCTGTGAATAGACATAGATAACGGGGGAAGGTAATTAGTGTTTTAAGCGTTAAAATTAGGAAATGTGACAACTGGTCTTATTTTATGACGTAAAGGGTCCTAAAAATGTTCGATCATACTAATAAACAATCACATACGTATCACTTTATAGTCTTTTGTCACTACGTTCCTCAAAAGTCCTGTATCAATATTGTCCTTTGATAAGAAGGTGTGACTAGGATCTTCAGACATCACTCCCGATATCAAGATCGTTGGTAAGACTAGGTTCTTCATACACTCCTTACCATCCTTACGAGGATGTTGACGTCTTACCGTCCTCGATGTTTCAAAGATATTAAAATGTACTTATCCATATACCAACGACGACCACGACGATTCAGTGAAGTCAGCATAGGCTGAGACACGCCGGGATATCTACCGTCGGGTGATCCGAGGAGACAGCGACCCTAAGAGGTCCGTTCTTATGACCTCACTCAACGGTAAAGGAAGAGGTTACGTACTTTCACTGTTCACTTTCACTTCAGCGAGTCAGGACAGACTGAGAAACACTGGGGTACCTGACGTCGGGTGGTCCGAGGAGGTAGGTACCCTAAAAGGTCCGTTCTCATGACCTCACCTAACGGCACTTTAACGAAATATATATTTTTTTGTTTAACGAAATATAGTTTTAATAGAAATGAAACAATTAACTTATTAACAAATATAAGTAGGAATTCATACTTCTTAATCAAAAGAATACTTCTCCAATTTCCTTAAACCCTCACATATAAAGACATGTATACGCAAACATAAAAGGATTGAATTAATAAACGAAGGTCTCTTCTTTCGGGAGATTACTCATTCAATCAAGATATTAAATACAGAATTTTTACTGACTGATGTATTATAAAGTTAATAGTAAAAATATGATAACATTTATCTCAACTTATTTGGTACACATGTAACACAGGCGTGTATGTAAACGTAAAATATCTAGGTGTCAAAATAAAACTCTGTCTCAACATGTCTTCTTCTTCATTTAACTTCTCCTTTGTTTAACTTTAATCCTTTTTCCTTTTCGGTGTTTTATGTTTTGTTTAAACTTCTTTTATACAACATATTATGTTAGGTACACTTTTATTGAAGTTCTTTGAGTCCTTCTTTTTCCCGTACTCCTGTTACTTAATACAATTCAGTCTCGTTTTTACTGTCTAATCATTCATAGTTGTACCATCTATGAGTCTATCCTCTTCTTTCCCTAAGTCAAGTCAAGTCAAGTCAAGTCAGCGAGTCAGCACAGGCTGAGAAACGTTGGGGTACTTAGTCCCGTGCGGTCCGGAGGGACAGGTAGTGGTAGAGGGCCTCAAGTGAGTCTGAGTACAGGTAGCTCAGTCACTACGGTAGGTCGGTAGGGTAGGAGCCAGCAGGGGAAGAGGATGACGGGGGTTAGGGAGGGTCGTAGTCTCAGAAAAGGTTACTCAGTTGAGAAGCGTACTCCACCGGTTTCATAACCTCAAAGTCGAAGTCGTAGTAAGGGAGGTTTCTTTAGGGTCCCAACTAGAGGAAGTCTTACCTGACCAACCTAGAGGAACGTCAGGTTCCCTGAGAGTTCTCCGAAGAGGTTGTGGTGTCAAGTTTTCGTAGTTAAGAAGCGGCGAGTCGGAAGAGGTGTCAGGTTGAGAGTGTAGGTATGTACTAGTGTCCTTTTTGGTATCGGAACTGATCTACTGGAATCAGCCGTTTCATTACGGGGACGAAAACTTATACGATATATCCAACCAGTATTGAAAAGAAGGTTCCTCATTCGTAGAAAATTGAAGTACCGACGTCAGTGGTAGACGCCACTAAAACCTCGGGGGTTTTTATTTTAGACTGTGACAAAGGTGACAAAGGGGTAGATAAAGGGTACTTCACTACCCTGGTCTACGGTACTAGAAGCAAAAGACTTACAACTCGAAATTCGGTTGAAAAAGTGAGAGGAGAAAGTGAAAGTAGTTCTCCGAAAAATCAAGGAGAAGTGAAAGACGGTATTCCCACCTCAGTAGACGTATAGACTCCAATAACTATAAAGAGGGCCGTTAGAATTTACGTGTTAAAGTTACTCCTGGTGTTTCATAAGGGACACGTACATATACATTACACGTAGGTCTTTACTTTTAATTACAGAATCTTTTATAAACAAAATTGTATGAAATAACAATGTATAAATGTTTTATTACTGTAGGAATTTACAATCTATAAACTGATAAATTTTCTAGGCCTTAAATTCTCTGATGTAGTCCCACACCAATAACAACAATAACAAATCAGAGATTCAACACAGGATGAGAAAACGTTGGGGTACCTAGGTCAATCCGAGGAGACAGTTACCCTAAAGTGTCCGTTCTAATGATCTCTCCAAACGGTAAAGGAGGAGGTCCCCTAGAAACAAAGGAACCCGAGGTTTTAGTGACGTCTACCACTGACTTCGGTACTTTAATTTTCTTCGAACGAGGAACTTTCTTTTCAATACTGGTTTGATCTATCGTATAATTTTTCGTCTCTGTAGTGAAACGACTGTTTCCAGGTAGATCAGTTTCGATACAAGAAAGGTCAGCAGTTCATACCTACACTTTCAACCTGGTATTTCTTCCGACTCGTGGTTTATTAACTACAAAAATTTGACACCACAACTTCTTTTGAGAATTGTCAGGGAACCTGATGTTCCTCTAGTTTGGTCAGTTAGGATTTTCTCTACTCAGGATTTATAAGTACTTTCCTGACTACGACCTCGACTTCGACGTTATCAAACCGGTGGACTAGACTCGTCGGATGATGAGTGACCTTTTCTGGGACTTCAATCCTTTCTAACTTCTGACCTCCTCTTCCCCCACTGTCTGTTACTCTACCAACCTACCGTAGTGGCTGAGTCACCTGTACTTAAACTCGTTCGAGGTCCTTAACCACTTCCTATCCATTCGGTCCGTACGACGTCAGGTACCCTAGTGTTTCTCAGTCTGTACTGACTCGTTGACTTGAAGTGACTTTACTTCACTCCCTTAGAAGGGTTGGACCTCTAGCTTGACCGTAGAGGACGTAACCGTCCACCTAAGGAATGGATGACTCGGTAGATCCTTCGGGGTACACGTTCCATGATTGTGATAACTATACGAATCTTAAGAAGACGGTCCGTCATATAATAGTGTATTTTAGTTGCTTTAGAAGTTTCCTCTCCGAGTGTCCAACTTAAAATTAATATTGGAGTTTATCTTTTTACGAAATTAAACCAATATTATATTTGTTCGGTCATCATCGAGAAAAACCCCCCGGTTTATCGTTAAAGGTGAGTAGTGTGCATCCCACTGATCTTTTAGAAAGTTTCTCTCTGTTTTTATACAATTTTATAATGAAATAATGTGTTATTGTCAAAGACTTTATTCAGTTGTGTACAAGTCATTATTACCTCATTAATGTGTAGCTCATGGGTATCCACATTGTCGTTCTTAATTATCCCGTAGTTTAATTACCCAAGATATATACACACAAACGTAAAGAGATAGTCAAGTCAAGTCAAGTCAGTGAGTCAACACAGACTGACACTGGGGTACATGACGTCGTGCGATCCGGAGGGACAGGTAGTGGTTGAGGACTTCAAATGGGTTTGAGTATAGGTAACTCAGTCACTACGGAAGGTTGGTAGAGTAGGAGACAGTAGGGGAAGAGAAAGGTGGAAGTCAGAAAGGGTCGTAGTCCCAGAAAAGTTTACACAGTCGTGAAGAGTAGTCTATCGGTTTCATAACCTCAAAGTCAAAGTTGTAGTCAGGGAGGTCACTTATAAGTCCTGACTAAAGTAAATCCTACCTGATCAACCTAGAGGAATGTCAGGTTCCCTGAGAGTTCTTCTCAGAAGAGGTTGTGGTGTCAAGTTTTCGTAGTAAAGATACCTTGAGTCGAAAGAAATATCAGGTTAAGAGTATAGGTATGCACTGATGACCTTTTTGGTATCGCAACTGATCTACCTGGAAACAACCGTTTCATTACAGAGAGGAAAAATTATACGACAGATACAACCAGTATCTACCACTAACGTCGGTACTTTAATTTTCTGTGAATGAGGAACCTTCCTTTCAATATTGGTTGGATCTATCGTATAATTTTTCGTCTCTGTAATGAAACGGTTTCTTCCAGGTAGATCAGTTCCGATATCAAAAAGGTCACCAGTACATACCTACACTCTCAACCTGATATTTCTTTCGACTCGCGGTTTCTTAACTACGAAAATTTAACACCACAACCTCTTCTAAGAACTCTCAGGGAACCTGACGTTCCTCTAGGTTGGTCAAGTAGGATTTCCTCTAGTATGGACCCACAAGTAACCTTCCTGACTACGACTTCGACTTTGAGCTTATGAAACCGATGGAGTACACTTCTTAACTGAGAAACTTTTTCTGGAACTACGACCCTCCCTAACCCCCGTCCTCCTCTTCCCCTGCTGTCTCCTTCTCTACAGATCTACCGTAGTGGTTGATCTACCTGTACTCAAACCCATTTGAGGCCCTCAACCACTACCTGTCCCTCCGGACCGTACGACGCTAAGTACCCCAGTGTTTCTCATCCTGTGCTGACTCACTGACTTGACTTGACTTGACTTCAACCAGTATTGAAAAGAAAGTTCCTCGTTCGCAGAAAATTAAAGTACCGAAGTCAGTGGTAGACGTCACTAAAACCTCGGGGTGTTTTATCAGTCGTTGACAAAGATGACAAAGGGGTAGATAAAGGGTACTTCACTACCCTGGTCTACGGTACTAGAAGCAAAAGACTTACAACTCGAAATCCGGTTGAAAAAGTGAGAAGAGAAAGTGAAAGTAGTTCTCCGAAAAATCAAAGAGAAGTGAAAGACGGTATACCCACCACAGTAGACGTATAGACTCCAATAACTATGAAGAGGGTCGTTAGAACTAAGGTCGAATACGAAGTAAGTCGGACCGTAAAACGAACTACATGAGACGTGTATTCAATTTATTCGTCCCACTGTTATATGTCGGAACTGCATGAGGAAACCTTGGTCAGACTATAAGGTACAGGTCAAAATAATGAAAGAAGTATGTCTGAAGAGTTCTCCGTCCATTCCACCAGACTAAAAGGGTAAAGAAAGTCTTAAAAGGTCAAATAACACTACGTGTGTCAGTTTCCGAAACCGTATCAGTTATTTCGTCTTCTTCTACAAAAAAGACCTTGAGAGGACGAAAAAGGTACTAGGTCGCCTACAACCGTTAAACTAGAACCGAAGGAGACGGAAAAGATTTTGGTCGACCTTGTAGACCTTAAAGTACCAAGTGTATAACGACTTCGGATCGGACCTCTTAAAACTCGTAATGAAATGATCCCACACTCTACTCACGTTAGCACACCATCAAACTCGTAAGAAACCGTAACGGAAAGAAACCTTAACCTTACTTTTGTCTAGAAAAGGTCAGGACACCGGTGACTACTCGAAAGGTTAAAACGACCGTATAACTCACGTCGTGAAAGTGTCGTAGGAGAAAGTCCTAAACTTCAACGAGTTGACCTTAAGGTAGTGGAGGTGATCGAAACAAGTATCACTACGAAGGATTCCGGGTAAAATAAAACGTAAGGTCCTATAGACCGAGATCCACTCACTAGTGTAGTAACAATAATAGACTTAACACTTTCAGAAAAAACATGTCAAAAGACACATAATAAATAAAAAAGACGAAGACAGTCCGGGTATTGTAAAGACAGGAAAAAACTCGGGAACAAACGTACTTTACAAGGGAACCATAGAGATTAAAAGAACATCTTTAGAGATCAGAAAGGGTACGATAACAAAGGGTAGTCAAGAAACGTGACTAGTGACTCCTACCGAAACAATAGAAAGGAACGATAAGAAACCTTGAGACGTAAGTTAACCCATATAGAAAGGAAAAGAGAAAACGAAAAACGAAGAGAAGAAAAGTGTCGATAAACATTCCGGAGGAGTCTATCGGTAAAACGAAAAAACATAAAGAAAAGGTACCCCTACCATAAACGAGGGAAAGAGGACATGTCACAGTACTTGGAGGTAGGTATCAAGGAGTCCGTAAGACAGATAGTCTAGGACAGAGAATTTAGACAAAGAATACAGGTGACATATGAACATTCCCTAGACTAAATCTAGTATGGACTTTCCAGATCACCAAAAGAGAAGAAAGAAGTTAAATTTACACTTAAACCGTTATTCCTAAAGTACTAGACTTGGTATCAGTCGAGGGCCAGAAGAAAAACGAACAAAAAGAGGTAGAAACCGACGTTACTTATATTAGTCAGACTAAAAACACAAACTGGTAGACCACTACAGGTATACATCTCAGAAGAGAACACAACAACCTTCTCCTACAAACGACACTGGTCACACAAGAGAACCGTTTTCAGATAATCAGAAACGGGACGAAGTGAGACATGAGGTTCCGGTTAAAACGGACAATGAGGTCCACAAAGAACTGAAGGATGAAAACGTAAGGTCAGGGAATCTTATTTTTCCTGTAGAAAAAACCCACAATCAAGATTTTCAAGAACATCCAGACGTATCTTGGTAAGTTACAGTCGAAGAAGTTGTAATGACCAGTCCCGTAACTGAACCTAATGGTACTATAACTTACCAAACGGAACCTTTGTTTGTCTCCAGTAAGACAACAAAAACTCTGACGTAGGTTCATGATGTAAAGTCTGAGAAGACAAGTGATACTACCGATGAGATGAAGAAACTTCCCTAAGAACGGATGTCATCATCTATATTACCAGTAGACTCAATTTAAGCGGGTAAGGTCAGGTAAGATCAAACGACTAAGGATTTTAGGACTGTAAGTGAGAACGGTAGAGGACAAACTGGTAAACAGAAATAGATATTCGAGAAAAGTAGTATCAAACAATCACCCTCAATATTTACGGACGTATTTTCTGAATTCATTAGACGAACACTAAATAAAAACGATGAGGCGGTAGATCAGACTACGTTATGTAGAGGACAATTAACATCAAAGTACCGTAATGAACTACTTTATTTCAAGAACAAAAACAATGTTATGTCTGGTCAAGGAGAAATTAATCAGGTTACCGAATAAGATGAGTCAGATATAGAGTCTCTAGTCACCGCCGAGTTCCTATTCTATTTATTAATGAGACGATAGTTCCTCTAATCATCACAGGATTTTTCTGATGTTAAAATATACTCAACATAAGATACATTCGGTTGAATTAATCTTTTCTACTTTTCCTTTATTATCGATATCACGTTTATGATGTACGATCCGTGTAAGATGTCAAAGAGAGTAGGGAGGTTTTGAGAAACTCTCGTCGTTAGAATGAAATATCTCCTCCTATGTCTCCGGAGACTAATACCTTAAAACACGGGGTAGATATTGTTCCGCTCTTGTCATAAGAAAATAAGAATGGTCACAATACTTCTATTTCCTCTGTGAAATACGTTTAAGACTTCTCCCACCAAAAAAACAAACAAATAAAAATTCTTAAATAAAGAATTTTTATAAATTTATTTAACACAGAGAACCCTCTGGTATGAGAAACGGAATGTTATCCACAGTACCTTTTAACACTTGTCCGGTAAATATTATGTCCCAAGGAACAAATAAAATGAAAGATCTTGTAATACACTATTTCGATTGAGTAGACTTACTAAACTCAATTTCTTTTTCTCCAAAATTCAAACTCTGACGGCCAAGGGACCAGGGAAGTTTATTACTGATTACTGAATGAGTACACGGACGAGTGACTAACTCGGAAGAGGACGGGATAGAAGGGGTAGGGTCCTACTCTGGTGGTCCAATACACCTTCGACATGATATCTGAAAAGTGAACCCTTCTTGACGGATCTTTGGTATCGACCCCGTAATTGGTCGTTTCAACGAAGTCTGTTAATGTACATTTATAAAAAAAATTTAACTTCTTGTAAATTAAAATTAATGTATATTTACAAAAATTAAATAGGAATAGTCGGTACTTTACGTACATTTAATATATTGTATTACGTGTACTGACACTCCCTTTTCGTTACCCTATCGTTCTGATAACACTGAATGATCCGTTATCCTTATACTACTGATCAGTACCTTGTAACGAGGAGAAGGGAAGGGGAGGATATTCGTCCTGTTAGTCTTCAAAGAAAATTTGACACCACAACCTCTTCTGAGAACTCTCAGGGAACCTGACGTTCCTCTAGGTTGGTCAGGTAAGATTTCCTCTAGTCAGGACCCACATAAAACCTTCCTGACTACGATTCGACGTTGAGGTTATGAAACCGGTGGAGTACGCTTCTCAACTGAGTAACCTTTTCTGGGACTACGACCCTCCCCAGCCCCCGTCCTCCTCTTCCCCTGTTCTCCTACTCTACCGACCTACCGTAGTGGTTGAGCTACGTGTACTTAAACCCACTTGAGGCCCTCAACCACTACCTGTCCCTCCGGACCGCACGACGCTAAGTACCCCAACGTGTCTCAGCCTGTGCTGACTCACTGACTTGACTTGACTTGACTTGAGAATGTATAGGTATGAATGTAGTAGACAATACTTACGGACCGGTGGTTTGTGACGAATCATTTATAGTCATAAGGTCCTATAGTCGAGAAAGGGGAGATATTTTTTTTTTTTTGATTTCATATTATGGGTACTAGGTATACTAACTCAATGTATGGGTACCTACATTGAAAAAGGACCATTTAAGTGTACAGTCACAAGAATTAAGCTCTATTATTTATGGTTTTCTTCTTCTAAGAATAATACTTTGTCAATTTACGAGTTAAAAAACACAGTTAATTAACTGTAGACGTCATGTCTAAACAATTGTGTATACTACCTATCGAGTTATAATTTAATTGGGAAGGAGATAACGAGTGACTTAGTAAAAGTAGTGAAGGATATGTAATAATACAAAAGTGAAACATAATGTTGTGAACTACCGATCTCTTTCGTCTTATAATTCAGTAAACAAAAAGTAAAGTCAATTATGAAAATTTTGGAGGTATAAGTTGTCAAATTTAACAAAGGGGATCCACGAATTTTTACCTTTATATAAATTATTGGTTGTCGAGTAGGTAGAGTGAGTCCTTAGAACTTTATTGTTTGACTGTTAAGATAATATTTAATGGGAGACAATTTTCCATAACGACGAACTATTATATAAAGGAAGAGGGACACTTTGTTCGATAAATTATCGGTAATCCAAACAAAAACACAAAATCACTTTAAGGTTTACGGATTGAAGTCCACAATATTTAAGAGATCACACAAGTTGGAGGATCTAAGTTAGAGTCAATTGAAGGGGTTTTACAATTCCAACTATGACTAAAAGTACAGTAGAACTCTCAAATTTACAAAGAGGAAGTAAAATAGTTTTCCTGTAAACACCTGTGTATTCGACAGAGATTTACTTTGGGAATCTCTTTGTAAATTATGTCGAAGTTTCTAGGTATAAGTAACATATTCAAAAGTAATGGAAATTGAATAGTAAATGAGGTACTGAAAAATATCAGATATTTTTTATCAGATGGTTCCAACCGTCGGTTTCTTCACATAGACGTGGTCACAAGTAGAACTTGAAAAGTTTTTTATACAAATTAGGGTGTTATATATTCTTAAATAAATCCAAATCCACTTATTTCAACCGTGACACAGTAGTCTCACTTTCGTTTACCACGTAATCAACCCTTACTAGTAATCTAAACAAAAGAACTCAACAAAACTAAAGGATCCTCTCAAGTATAAAATTTCGTACGTTTTATACATAATATCCAAAATCTCTCTTTAGTGAACTAATTGGGTATCGGGAACAATTACTTAATCCTCTAAGAAGAAAGGGTCACTAAATAAAACGTGATTTCTTTAGGAGGTTTTGATGGGTTGAATCGATCTAAA
The DNA here is from genome assembly GCA_006410555.1 of Capra ibex. Taxonomy (NCBI): domain Eukaryota; kingdom Metazoa; phylum Chordata; class Mammalia; order Artiodactyla; family Bovidae; genus Capra; species Capra ibex. The sequence continues at coordinate 34,735,317 of SJYO01037955.1, forward strand.
GAAGTACACACTTGAATTACATTAGTACTTGTAAATAGGACTGTAAACATATATTGATACCTAAGAAGGTGTTTTATAACTAATATACAGTCCGAGACAAGATTTGTTACCCCCCTGTTAACACTCGTTATTTTTCTTCTCGAGAAAGGAGAGGGAGACCGGGAATAGTCAAGTCAAGTCAACGAGTCAGTACAGACTGAGAAAAACTGGGGTACCTGAAGTCGTACGGTCCGAAGGGACAGGTCATGGTTGAGGGTGTCGAGTGAGTTTGAGTACAGGTAGTTCAGTCATTACGGTAGGTTGGTAGAGTATTAAAGTCTTTCATTGTTTACTACTTATTTTAAATTGTCCATTATCCTGTCTGTGACCTCCACCCAATAGGAAATCTCACTAACTCATTCAGTAAAGTCTCCTTTGTAATAAACTCTAGAATTACCACTTTTTCTTACTAGGTTTCTCAAGACGCCCTTTCACAAGTCATCTCCCTTTCTCACGTTGTGGGAATTCAACTTGTTCAAAAATAACAAATTCCCTCTTTTTTTTTTTTTTTTTGTTACATAGATCCATAATACTTCTTCCTCTTTCACTACCTCTTCCGTTTAGGACCAGTGTTTCTTCGAACTCCGGGTAACTTTCGAATCGGGTTTCGATGGCTCACCTTGTTACCGTCTCCTCGTTCTCATACTAATGTACAAACTTTTATGAGAACTACCAATCACCTTTTCTTTAAACCTCATCGTTCCCCTTTCGTTCCCCTTTCGTTCCTCTTACGACGTCAACAACTCCAGTCTTTAATAAGTCTCAAAACTTCTGATTTACCTTCATTTATGCCCTTTTACAGTAGACATTTGTATAGAAACCTCTTTACCATGTTTCTTCCCGTAGTCTCTGACTTTCCTTCAAATCCCATTTTTTTTATATATATATATATAGATAAACCTCCGAAGGGACCACTGAGTCACCATTTCTTTGTCGTACGGTCACGTCCTCTGTGTCCAAGTTAGGGGCCGTGTCCTCCTAGGGTGTGTGGTGTCTCGTTAACCCTCGCACACGGTGTAGATGACTCGGACACGAGGTCTATGGTATTCGACGTTGTTGACTTCGGGTACACGACCGGATCTCGGGTATGAGGCGATTTTTCTTCGGGGGTGTTACTCTTCAGGCACGTGACGGGGACCTCTCATCAGGGATGAGAGGTGTTGATGTGTTTCGGGTGTGTCGTTACTTCTGGGTCGTGTCGGGATTTATTTGTGTATTTTTTAGACGAAATTTTTTATGGATAGACCCAAATTTTATTGTTCTTTGTAGTCTTGTCCAATTCCAGTATACATACGGTTACACACAAAAGGTCAATCGTCCCTATTTAATCACAACACTCTCTCATCACCTCTACAACTTTTCTTGTCAACTTTCAAATGAAGGCACAATCAGCGAGTCAGTACAGGTTAAGAGACACTGTGGTGCCCGACATCGGTTTATCCGAGGAGACAGGTACCTTAAGAGGTCCGTGTTTATGACCTTACCTAACTGGTACGGAAGGAGATCCCGTAGAAGGGGTGGATGCCTAACTTCGGTCAGAGTACGTAACGTCCGTCTAAGACAAAAAATGTAGTCTTGGTGGTCACCTTTCGAATAAATCAAGTCAAGTCAGTGAGTCAGCACAGGCTGAGAAACGCTGGGGTACTTAGTGTCGTGCGGTCCGGAGGGACAAGTAGTGGTAGAGGGCCTCAAGTGAGTCTGAGTGCAGGTAGCTCAGTCACTACGGTAGGTCGGTACAGTAGGAGCCAGCAGGGGAAGAGGAGGACGGGGGTTAGGGAGGGTCGTAGTCTCAGAAAAGGTTACTCAATTGAGAAGAGTACTCCACCGGTTTCATGACCTCAAAGTCGAAATCGTAGTAAGGAAGGTTTCTTTAGGGTCGAATGAATTGGGTTCGTGTTTAGGAACAGAACTCTCCAAGCTCTTGTGAGGAAAACAATTTGTTCTCTCTTTTCTCTAATCTTCACACCTATGTGTGTCACATACCACTAACTGTAAGTACTGTATACTTACCAAACCGTAAACCTCTGTCAGAGCTTCCAAGACGTACAGATGACTCTTCTTTCCGACAGAGTTGGTCAGTGAACGGTCCGATATAGGTAGACGGTTCATACACAATCAGAGAACATTTTTACTCCGAACTTCAAAAGTAGCAGTCAGCAAACCTCTGTCCGTCGGCATCTGTATTGTTCACTAAAACAGAAGTTTCCGACAAGAATATTTAAGTAAAGATCGTCCTAGATTAATTGAACTTTCCAGAGTGAGGTAGGAGGACACAAATCATAAATGGGTCGATTCGATTCTAAAGGACTTAACATGAAGTGACGGGGAGGACGGGGGTGGGGGTGGGGGGGGACGGGGACCGTACAGTTCAATTCTTACATCGAAAGTCAGAGATAAGACTTTATTCATTGTCTCTTTTCATTGTCCTTCTTGTTTACGTATAAAGAAATATTTACAGAAGGAGGTTAAAGTACTACTCCCCGTCTTGGTTAAGTCGACTCGGTGGTAATCGTCCTCTATACACACACATGAACTTTCCTAGTCCGAAAGAATTAATAAGATCGACGAAGAGACGGTAGAGACTATGTCAAAGGATTTCCCGTTTCAATAACATTACACAGTCTTAAAAGTCTAATAAGTCAAACAAGTCCAAGTACTATAAGATTAGTACTAGGAGGTACATAGATACGATGACCGTCTCTTCCGTCGTTCAATACATGGAGTGACTTTCGTTAGACACATTCGAAAGTCTGACCGGTCGACCGTGGTTCCTAAAAGAGAAAGTATTAACAGGACATCTGGGGATCCATTTATCAGGTAAAAAGTAGAACTGTATATTTTGTTTTTGAACTTAAAACATTTAGTAGAGAATGGTGTGGGAATGTATGTGGATAAATGTAATAGACAGTACTTATGGACCGATGTTTTATGACGATTCATTTTAGTCGTAAGATTCTATAGTCGAGAAGGGGACATACCTCTGTTGATTACGGATTGTGGGTACTAGGTGTACTAACTCTCGGTGTGGGTATTTAAAGGAACCGTTTAGAACTGTAAGGGGTTCGGGGAATTATGGACGGTACCTTCCATGTTTACGAAGTCATCCTTGTTGAAGATCTTCACAGAGTATTTTTTTATAATCCATTTGGTCCACCTACATGGTCTACTTCTTTTACTTCGACTCTAGTAATTAAGGGTTAAAAGGACCCTTTCAGAACTAGAGAGGGACAACAGGTTCCTAGTAAGTATTATTTCTGATCCGAATGCGAACTTTTTTATATATATATAAAATCCCATTCTATATACCGGATTCCTAGAACAAGATACTGTATATCGATTATCTACCGTCTCATCCAAAGACCGAGTCTAGATTGAGTCCTTATACAAGGAAGAAGATGTTGGGTTATTAGTACGTTAGGGTCCAGTGATTAAATTGTAGAAATTGGTGTTTAAGACATTGATGTTCTATTTTCCCAACATGCATGCTCGAGACATGGAGTCAGTACAGACTGACAAACACTGGGGTACCTGAAATCAGGTGGTCCGAGGAGACAGGCACCAAAGAGGTCCGTTCTTATGAACTCACCCAACTGTAAAGAAAGGGGTCCCCTAGAAGGGTTGGGTCCCTAACTTGGGTGTAGAGGACGTAGAGGTCGTAACCGTCCGTCTAAGAAATGGTGATCCAGTGGCCCTTAAAATTATTTTCCTAATTTTGTATAATTAAAGTTGAAGTTAAAAAAAAATTCCGGAAACGGTAAAGACGTATAGAATAATCGGTATAGTCATTTTGTATTTAGTGTCATTGAAGTCAGTAAAAACGAATAATTCTTCAAAAAAAGAAGACACCCTCACATAGAGACTGTCAACTCAAAATCTACTTCACCTATGAACGAAATACTATTGAAACTTAAGTTATATACCGATTTGATTTGTACAAGGTCAAATCTAAATTATTCTTTTTTTAACATATGTTTTGTTAAAATAATTCATGGATAGTTTCCATTTGACCACAAATTGAAAAGCTACAATTAATAAAGATTAAACGGAAGTCACTGTCGCTAGGTAAGAGGTAAACAAAGGTGAGATTCCATTTACAACCCCACTCCCAAAAAAGGTTCTTAAATATCCAAAGAGGACAAAACAATGAAATGGATTAAATACTTGTCCTCGTATTTGGACATCAGTACATAGTTTTATTCTAAAAACTTAAAATATGGAGAAAAGTTCAGTAGTTTCTTGTTTGTTTAAGTTTAAAGGGTATACTTTCATCGATCTTGAAAACGTTATTATTTACTAACCCAACTTCAATCGTAGTGTAAAGAATTTGTGTATTAATTTCACACTATAAAATAGACTGTGTTAATCGAAACACGTACAGTCAAGTAGGATTAATTGAACCAACTCAAACTGTCGATAGTCGTAAAGAACAGAAACACGGGAACAATATAAGACCGTGTAATTTAAATCAGAATTTTGTTTTTTATACGGTGGTATTGAGACCATTTGAGTTGGGAGAGATCTCGTGACTTTACTGTCGGTGTTAGAGGAAGTAATTCTTCTATGAATCTCCTATTTTTATACATTTAAATTGGTCAAAAGGTAACTTATTAAAAAGTACTCGATAGATAAGTCATTGAAAGTTCTTTTGGAAAAAGAATACTAAAATTATGTTACGATAATATCAAAATAGATAAACTAGTACGATATATATTTCCTTCTTTTTTTCATGTCACTATTTTGGGTAAAGAGACACGTAAGGAGACGTGTCTTTTCCATACTTCTCTTATTGTTTAAAATTTTTTAATAGAAGTCATTATTTATATAAAACTTTACAGATATTTTCGTACGATTTATTAATTGTTTAGTTGACTAATTAAAAAGTTTAAATTTATGTAAAATTATATTTCACTTGAAAAAAAAGTAGTCAACACACCTTTAAGTGATTTCTTTGGTAGTTAATCTCAATGGGGATTTTCGACTAGTTCGAGATAATAATAATAACGGTAAGAATAAAATAAAAAGAGTCTTTTTGGGTGTACAAAAATCGTTTTTGAGAGTATATCGTTCCTTAAGGTTCTTCGTGTTGATACTCAGGTTGACTTCGAAAAAACAGTTCATACAAAGGGGTTATACCACGAGATAAATACAAAAACTAAAAGAAAATTAATTGAACCCTCCGTTCATTAGTTTTAGATTTGTAATCAATTTACTTTAACAGTGTAAAACCACTCCTCAAATGTTATACGGTCTAAGGACTTAAGGATCTTCTTAGAACTCTTTCATCGAACGGTTGACAATTAACGACTACGAAGGAGATACTCACCATGTAAGTACCTAATAGACGATTTACTTATCTTAGTACGATAGTCTCAGAGATAGTGACCACCCTAATTCTACTATTTCGAATCGATTTTTTAATCTTAAACTGTTAGCAGAAGTCTTCACAACGACTATAAACTTTGTGTAGTCGTATAGTGTATCAAAAATAAATGGAAGTAAAGACCTCTCTAAAACAAACAAATAAAAAACTCTCTCTCTAATGAGTCATAAATTAAAACATTATTAAAAGGAACATTAAATTTGAGATGTCGATATACTGATTTTGATGAGGAACTAGTTACCCGAAGGGTCCACCGTGATCACCATTTCTTAGACGGACGGTTACGTCCTCTGAGTTCTCTATTCCTAAACTAGGGACCCGGTCCTTCTGGGGGACCTCATCCTTTACCATTGGGTGAGGTTATAAGAACGGACCTTTTAAGGTACCCGCTTCCTTGGTACCCTGGTGTATCTGAGATCCTGTGTTGACTCGTGTATAAGGAACTAGAAATTCAATGTGAAGGTTTCTTTACACAATTGAAATTGAGTGAAATTTAAAGGATACCTTTAAATCAAGTCTTTTATAACCTAAGAGTCATTTAAAAGAGTGAAGTTCTTCTTTTTTTTTGACACAATACATCTACAGAATAAAGACTTTACTTTTACCCATGTAAATCTATCGATAAATATAAGTGGTAGGATCTACAAGACTACATGGGATTGTTGTTTTAACAGTTAAATATATTACTATTTAACAGAACTTAACGATAAAATGATCCTTATAAATCTTTTATACAATTAAATAAGATCTCTTCTGATCGAAATGAAAAGTCTTCTTGTGTTCTGTAGTAAGGTTTATAATAGGAAATACGAGTTAATTTATTGAGGTAAATCTGATTAAACAAGAATTATGGAAAAGATAATTTTCTCAAATAGAAGATATGGATCATCGTACTGGTTTTTTTTTTTTTTAATTTTATCGTTAATGTTTAAGAGGATGTCTTATACATGGTTGAAACTGTTAGTATGGGAAGGACCATACTGTTAGTATGGGTGAAACCTTTTGTCTAACTGTCAAAGAATATCTCGATTTGTTTACAAATATAATACGTCGATATGGTAAGTGTACATAGAATGATTTCTTAGTTTTTGATATAAGTGTTTTATTAACATACTTATAAATAATCATTGAAAAAAGGATTACTACTTTTGGACCTATGTCAAGTTTACAGGAAGTAGACGATTCACCTATTTGACACCATATTGGGATGTTAACTTATGATGACCTGTTCTTTTTCTTTACTTGGTGTCTCTTACATATTATCGTACCAACTTAGAGTCTACTCTCTTAGGAATGTGTTTTTCCAAGTAAGACGTATTAGGATAAACATATTTTTCGTGAGATCTTTTCCATTTACATATACCTATCTTTCGAGTCACCACCGTACATCGACCTATTCTACCCTCCTTATTGACGTTTTACCAGCACACTACCCTAAAACTCGAAAGGTCCCCCGCGATCACCATTTCTTAAGAGGAAAATCACGTCTTCTGACTAAGTTAGGGACCCAGTCCTTCTAAAGGATCTCCTCCTTTACCGTTGGGTGAGGTCATAAGAACGGACCTCTGAAGGCACCTGTCTCGTCGGACCACCCGATGTCAGGTATTCCAGTGTTTTTCAACCTGTCTTGACTTCGTTGAATCGTGTGGTTTTCCTAAAACTGACTATTACATGAGAAACATATAGGACTGATACCACTATCAATGTATTAACGTATACTAAAGTTTTATATTTTGAGATGTAATTTTTGACTTAAAACGACACACGTGTAATATTGTTATTTTGGATCATTTTTATATCAGCAGTTAATAGTAAGACAAACTTGAGGTATAATAAACGAGATGAATATCGTTTCCCAAAATGACGAAGTTCGTTCAACGGTTTATTTATTGATAAAAACTTCTTAATAACCATTAAAATATTCTTACGGTAAGATTATGTTTACAGTAAACATAATCTATCAGTAAGTTTCTGATAGAGTTAATGAGAGTTAATGAGAGTTTTCAATTGAAAACTTACTAATGTTCGTTTTACAACCTTTATTCATGACATAAAATAATGTAATATAATTACTTTATCCTTTCAAAAGGGATAGTTTGTTCCTCTTTTTTGAAAGAGTGTACTCTTGTTTTTAGTCGAATGACTGCCACTGTCAATGGTAACATTTTTGAAAAATAAAAATATAATATTAAAATTTTTTACTTCGTATTTCTGCAAAAGGATTTTCCTTCCGTTTTTTACGTTAGTACAAACATGATGAGTCACAGTAAGTAAAGTAAAGTAAACTGAAACGAAACATTTCATTGACTGAAAAGGACCCGAATTCCTAAAACATACCACCCCCCGAAACAGAGAAAAATTTTATCAAAACAAACTTCACTAAAGTAACGACACTTTCTTCTTTTTTCGACTCTATTAATGTCGTCATACGAAGTGTTCGAGTTCCCAAAGTTGAAAAGGTATCAACGAAGAACTTAATCAAAATAATATTTTTATCTTGGGTAGTGTCTAGTAACAGTGATCACAATAACGGAATTTTACTTAGTGAAGAGTAGAAAAGAAAAATTATAAACTGTTCCGTGTTGACCGAAAATAAAAAATTTTCGAAAAGTCTAGTTTAAAATTTTATAGAAGAATTTTTTATTTAGAAGAGTCATCTTGAAAGAGTCATCTTGTTTTCATTTTGTTAACAGAGGGTTTGACCCGTAAACTTTTATTTAATTAAAAATCCAAGTATTCTTTTCAATACCACTAATTAGTTAAATATAAATACACAATCTGACAGAATTAATAGAGATACTTAGATTCCGTCTTGCTAAGGATTAACCTATTAGATAATGGGGAACTCCTGAAAATTGAATATTAATTATTCATGTATAACCAAAAATTATACCTTGTATAGTCTTATTTATCTCACACTCTTTACAAAGAAGGTCTTAGGGTTAAAGTTGTTTATATTATGTAAATAGTAAAATAATGATATATTACCTGATTTATAGTGTAGTATAAATTTCTTCTCAACGAATAAATCGGACGAAATAATAGTTGGTATAGAGAGGATAGGGAAGTTTAACACTTTGGACGAAAATTTTTTCTTTTACTTTTTCTCCTTACTATCCGCGATTAACGTACAGAGGAACCCAGAATACTTCTGGTGTCCTCTCTGACACTAAACGATGGGGATAGGGGAAAGAGGTGTAGAGAAAATACGTCATCCAACTTAACCCAGAGAGAGTTTTTTGTACAATGATTACGGGTCATGAAGTCCTACACTAGAACAAACCTTTCTCCCAACAACGACTCCGATGATTTAATTCTAATCCAGTATGACCTTATACCACCCGAGAATTAGGTCATACTAATCATAGACACATTCTTCTACCAGTTCATACCTACACTCTCAACCTGACACTTCTTTCGACTCGTGACTTCTTAACCACGAAAACTTGACACCACAACCTCTTCTGAGAGCTCTCAGGAAACCTGACGTTCCTCTAGGTTGGTCAGGTAAGACTTCTCTAGTCGGGACCCTAAAGAAACCTTCCTTACTACGATTTCGACTTTGAGGTCATGAAACCGGTGGAGTACGCTTCTCAACTGAGTAACCTTTTCTGAGACTACGACCCTCCCTAACCCCCGTCCCCCTTTCCCCTGCTGTCTCCTACTCTACCGACCTACCGTAGTGACTGAGCTACCTGTACTCAAACTTACTTGAGGTCCTTAACCACTACCTGTCCCTCCGGACCACACGACGCTATGTACCCTAGCGTTTCTCAGCCTGTGCTGACTCACTGACTTGACTTCTTCTACCAGTACACTTCTGTCTTTGTGTATACCTTTATAGTACACTTCTACTTCCGTCTCTAAGTTTACTATGTAGATATTTTCGTTCCTTATGGTTGTTGACTGTTAGTGGTGATCTTCGATTCTTCCTTTTACGAAAATAACTTGTAGGTTTTAAATATTTGTCGAGTATGTTGTAGGTTTTTCGTTTGTTGGGTTGACTTTTACCTGTCTTCTGGACGTATCTGTAAAAAGGTTCCTCCTGTACGGTCACCGGTTGTCCGTGTACCTTTCTACACGTTGTAACAATTAGTAGTCCCTTTACGTTTAGTTTTGGTGTGACTCTATAACGAAATGTAGACGGTCTTACTTATAGTAGTTTTTCTTGTGTTTATTGTTTACAAACACTCCTACACCTCCTTTCCTTTGAAAGGATACGATAAGTACCCTTACATTAGTGATATCTTTATTATACTTCTAATGAGTTTTTAGATTTTCATCTAGTATGTCAGGTCGTTAAGGTGAGGACCCATAATTTTTTTTCTTTGGTAATTACGTCCTTCTATGTACGTAAGATTACAAGTGTCATCGTAATAAATATTAACGGTTCCATATATTCGTTGTATTCATAGGTCAAGTCAAGTCAAGTGAAGTCAGCGAGTCAGTACAGACTGAGACACTGGGGTACTTAGCGTCGTGCGGTCCGGAGGGACAGTAATTGGTAGAGGGTCTCAAGTGAGTTTGAGTGTAGGTAACTCAATCACTACATTAGGTCGGTAGAGTAGGAGACAGTAGGGGAAAGGAGGACGGAGGTTAGGGAGGGTCGTAGTCTCAGAGAAGGTTACTCAATTGAGCAACGTACTCTACCGGTTTCAGGACCTCAAAGTCGAAATCGTAGTAAGGAAGGTTTCTTGTGGGTCCTGACTAGAGAAATCCTACCTGACCAACCGAGAGGAACTTCAGGTTCCCTGAGAGTTCTCAGAAGAGGTTGTGGTGTGAAGTTTTCGTAGTTAAGAAGTCACGAGTCGAAAGAAGTGTCAGATTGAAAGTGTAGGTATGTACTGGTGACCTTTTTGGTATCGGAACTGATCTGCCTTGAAACAACCGTTTCATTACAGAGACGAAAAGTTATACGACGGATCTAACCAGTATTGAAAAGAAGGTTCCTCATTCGCAGAAAATTAAAGTACCGACGTTAGTTGTAGACGTCACTAAAACCTCGGGGGGTTTTATTTCAGACTGTGACGAAGGTGACAAAGAGGTAGATAAAGGGTATTCCACTACCCTGGTCTACGGTACTAGAATTAAAAGACTTACAACTCGAAATTCGGTTGAAAAAGTGAGAGGAGAAAAATCAAGGAGAAGTGAAAGACGGTATTCCCACCACAGTTGACGTATAGACTCCAATAACTATAAAGAGGTAGTTGTCTATTTACCTATTTCTCCTACACCACATATATGTTACCTTATGATGAGTCGGTATTATCTTACTTTAAAACGGTAAACGTTTTTGTACTTACCCTAACCGGTCATAATACGATTCACTTTATTCAGTCTCTTTCTGTTTATAACGTACAATAGTGAATGTACACCTTAGATTTTTAAGTTGTTACATAGTTTTTATTGTTTTTCTTTGTCTGAGTGTCTGTATCTCTTGTTCAATGGTCATGTCTCCCACTTCACCCTTCCCCGTTATGTCCCCATTTCTCAGATTCTCCATGTTTGATAATACATATTTTATTCGATGTTCCTAAATAACATGTTATCCCCCTTTTACCCTCATGTAAGTCATAAAAATTATTAATATCCTATATTTGTAAAAGATAAAAATAAAATTTTTAACACTTAGTGATATAATACATGAACTTTACATATATCATAAAATATAGTCGATATGAAGTCATCTTTTTTCTAGTTGTAGACTGTTTATTATTTTTCTTTGTTTATACCACTAAATTTGTCCATATATTTACATGTATAAGGATCCTTATAAGGACTACATTTTATAATGTATGCAAAGTCCATATATTATATCACTAAGTGTCAAAATAAAATAAAATTTTTAATATATCCACATAATCACATATAGTCTCTTCCGTTACCGTGGGGTGAGGTCATGAGAACGGACCTTTTAGGGACCCTATCTCCTCGGACCACCCGACGGACGGCAGATACCCCAGCGTGTCTCAGCTTGTGCTGACTTCACTGAATCGTCGTCGTCGTCGTCGTCGTTGTCACATATATAAGGATGAAAAATTGAAAGAAATAACGACTTTCACTTTCAACGAGGCAGTACGGACTGAGAAACGCTGGGATACCCGTGAGTGGTCCGAGGAGACAGGTACCTTAAGAGGTCCGTTTTTATGACCTCACCCATCAATAAGGGAAGAGGTCCCCTAGAAGGGTTGGGTCCCTAGTTTGGGTCCAGAGAGAGTAACGCCCATCTAAGAAATGGTAGACTCGGTGGTCCCTTCGGGTTTTATTTTGACTACCCGTCGCAATTTATTAGGAAGGTATATAACTTACACGGATCGAATGTACATCTATTTGCAAAAGAGACTCTGTTACTTAAATGAGATGTCCTAAATATATGTATGTGAGTGTGTATGTGTGTATATGTTTGTCATGAACTGTGTATTTCTTTAATTACACAATTGACTTTGTTTGAAATCAAAAACTATTTTAAAGAGATCTAATAGATGTACTCAGTGATTAAGACAACAAAAATTTTGATTTAAAAAAATTTTATTTTCTGGTAATTTGGTGTACTCTTTCTTCCTGTCGTGTGACAAAAGTAAAGGAATAAAAGAGAATTCCGGTCCGCCTTCTATCTTCTATCTCTGTCCAAATACATGCAACCAAATAGATGAAGTAGTACAAATCCTTATGTTCAAATAATTTAGTATGGTAAGAGTATCGACCCAGAATAATTTATCATTTGAAGATTAAAAACAGAGTTATTAATATAAATAATAAATTTGATATTTTGGATCGTCATCAAATCAGGCATAATAAATTTCTTTACTAATTTTAAGATTCTCCTTTCAAAGATAAGACTCCGAATGTAATTGAAGTAAATGCAACGTTAATATTAGGTTTTCTGGACTATTAGTTTTAATCTAGAAATCCTTTATCGATTTTTTATAACTTTTCTCACGTATGGAATCGTGAGAAACTTAAGTTTCAAGTTATTTCTTGTCACATTTGAATCTTTTTTTTCATTAAAAGGATCTGGGAGTCAAACAACTAGGTTATATATATATATTTTGTGGTTTTTGGTTCAGTATAATTTTCCCTTTACACTATTAATAAGATTTTACGGACCTTTTGTCAAAGACGGGATAAGTATAGCTAAGCAGTCGGTTGATTATACTGATATATATACAAATACAATTTAGGATTAAAGAGAGTTACTATGACGGAACAAGTCCGGAGGTCTCTCTTTAAAGGTGAACACCTTAATAATGACCGTAAGGGGGATACTGAAGACGAATGAGTTATAACTCTAGTAGAATAATGAAGAACTAATAAATGGTTACTAAAATAATAAGACATACGGTCATTAAATATTAATAATTTTTACTATAGGTTACCTTGTTTAACGATGGTCACAATTTGTTAATTTTACTTTACATAAGGTACTAGTAAAGACGAAGTCAATAAACTTTAAAGGAAGTTCATTGATGTCAGTCACGAGAACTGGTCCAGTAGGTCCTAGGGGAATCACCAAGACACGTGGTTATGAGTAAGTTAGTCTACGGGAGTTCTATTGACACGGTCCTTAAAGTATGGAGGGTGGGGTTTTTACTGACTAAGTCCTAACTCTTTCATTAACACTTTCAGGTCGAGGGAGCGAAGCGAAGTCAAGTCAAGTCAAGTCAAGTCAGCGAGTCAGCACAGGCTAAGAAACACTGGGGTACTTAGCGTCGTGTGGTCCGGAGGGACAGGTAGTGGTTGAGGACCTCAAGTGAGTCTGAGTGTAGGTAGCTCAGTCACTACGGTAGGTCGGTAGAGTAGGAGACAGCAGGGGAAGAGGAGGACGGGGGTTAGGGAGGGTCGTAGTCTCAGAAAAGGTTACTCAGTTGGGAAGTGTACTCCACCAGTTTCATAACCTCAAAGTTGAAGTCGTAGTAAGGAAGGTTTCTTTAGGGTCCCGACTAGAGGAAGTCTTACCTGACCAACCTAGAGGAACTTCAGGTTCCCTGAGAGTTCTCAGAAGAGGTTGTGGTGTCAAGTTTTCGTAGTTAGGAAGTCACGAGTCGAAAGAAGTGTCAGGTTGAGCGTGTAGGGATGTACTGATGTACTGATGACCTTTCTGTTATCGGAAGTGATCTACCTGGAACCAACCGTTTCATTACAGAGACGAAAACTTATACGACAGATCCAACCAGTATCGAAAGGAAGGTTCTTCATTCGTAGAAAATTAAAGTACCGACGTCAGTGGTAGACATCACTAAAACCTCAGGGTTTTTATTTCAGACTGTGACAAAGGTGACAAAGGGGTAGATATAGGATACTTCACTACCCTGGTCTACGGTACTAGAAGCAAAAGACTTACAACTCGAAATTCGGTAGAAAAAGTGAGAGGAGAAAGTGAAAGTAGTTCTCCGAAAAATCAAGGAGAAGTGAAAGACGGTATTCCCACCACAGTAGACGTAAAGACTCCAATAACTATAAAGAGGGTCGTTAGAACTAAGGTCGAACACGAAGAAGGTCAGGTCGCAAAGAGTACTACATGAGACGTATATTCAATTTATTCGTCCCATTGTCATATGTCGGAACTGTATGAAGAAAAGGATAAACCTTGGTCAGACAACAAGGTACAGGTCAAGATTGACAACGAAGGACTGAACCTATATCCAAAGAGTTCTCCGTCCAGTCCATCAGACCATAAGGGTAGAGAAAGTCTTAAAAGGTGTCAAATAACACCATCAACTCTTGTTTGGTCACTGAAAATAATAGGGTTAAGGACGAAGTAGTCGTGTTCGTAGTGGAATATTAAAGAAAGGAGAAGAGGTGGGACGAAAGGAGGTCAGAGAATGGTTAAAAACTTTATAAAAAATTTATTTAGTAAAGATATTCTTAGAAACAGAGTCTAAGACGATCTCCTTTCGTAATCGGTGATTAGTATGACAATTTTATAACACTAGATTATGTTGTACAAATTTCTCTTTGCGAGAGAAATTTAATATTCGGTATTGGTTTGGGACGTTTCATATAGAAAGACGTTGATAGATTACTAAGGTATAAATAGGAGGTTTTTTAAACTTGTCTTATACAAGTATTTACACACGAATTATGTCTACTACACTAAAATGAAGTGTTCCTTCCTAGAGTAATAATAATCGGTGCTTCCTAGAGTAATAATAATCGGTGACCATCTCCTTCGTATTTAATATAGGTGATGTGTTGATTTTTAAATTTGTTATTTAAATTGAGTTGATTTCCAAGGACCTCCGGAACAAATATAAATAAGTAATAACTGAAATATTTGATCCATCGAGGTGGAAGAAAAAAATTTTTAAGAAAACACAATGAGGTAAAATGACTATACCATATTTATAAACGACATAAGTACGGTCTGTTTTTCGTGTCTTGTTCCTGAACACAAATACCTAAGTAAATATTTATATTTAACTTATATCAAGAAGTTATTTTATTAAAATATCTTAGTTAGTTTTATAAAATTCTCAGGAGGTAAAAAGGAAAAAGTATTTTATAAAAATATAAAATACTTTCTGTCATTTCTCATTTCAAAATCTATAAGTTTTGTTTGTATTGATAAATCGATTTTAAGATAGTAAAAAGTATAAAGTATAAAAGTCATCTGTACTAAGTTTTGTCGTCGACTTTACCTTTACGTACATTTGTATAGAAACTTATATAGAGTATATCGTATAATTATTTAGACAACGAATTTCATGTCTTAAGAAACTCACGGAATAAAATTTAAAGATAAAATCATTATCTAGAAAATAGTTCTTGGGGAACTTAATCAGTCAGAATTTATTAAAAGATCTAATTTTTGTACTTTTTGATTATAACTACGATAAATGGAGTTTATTTGACACACTAAAACCACATTTTAGTGGATTAAAGTCATATTAATGGTTTTAAACTTTAATGAAAATCTCATTTAAACCAAACTTGAGATCCAAACGTAATGTTTAATAAAAAATGTCTCGGACAGTCTTTGGTTGTATGACACACTAATTCTTTAAATTAGTCCCTTAAGGGACCGCCAGGTCACCAATCCAGAGTAGTGAAAGACCAGACCCTTGATTCTAGGGCGTTCGACACGACGTCACTCAGACCGCACATCCATTTCGACATATAGACTTTTCAAGTACAAACAAAGTTAAATACAACGGAAGGAGTACTTGTTATTTATTTTCGGACACTTACAATTGTACGTTGTGACAAAAATTCAATTTCTATTGTTAAAAAAAAATTCATGTTAGTTTAATGTTCACCTTACGTGTTAAATAAACTTCATTTACTCTAGAATCCACCAGATTCACCCTGTAACGTAGTTGAAACCAGAGTTTCTTACTCGATTCAAAGTTTTCCGGTTCTTTCTTACATATGAATTTGTAAAGCAGTCTGTTAAATCATCTAAAAGATAGTCATATTTAGACTTACGAGAAAATTGAGAATAAAGGTTAAGATCTACATAGATAGGAGATTTGTATGAGTATACGGGTTTCTATATAATTGGTTAAAATAGTAATAGGAGGATAAATATTTTTATGTTTTCGAACTCTGAAATATTTACAGTGAACTCGACTCTTACCTATTTACTTTTTTAACATTGACATATTACCTTATTTATTTAATCTCTATCTCAAACTTACTCCTATATACACACTATGTAATAAACAATTCCTTGAAAGATTTATTATATGTATTACTATAAGGTACAGACATTTTTCTTAGTACAATTTGGTCGTATAGAAAAATGCATAGTTGTCTAGTGATTTTACTTAAAGTTTTGCTTCTTATACGGTGTTGAACCATAACGATCGAGACTTCCCTTCGTTCTAATGTATCTTGTCATCTCAAACCGTACACTGTCACTATTAAACAATAAAATGAAGAATGATTGATATTAATAGTCACTAATTTATAAATAAATAAAATGAATAAGTTTATAATAAATTGATAATTTTATAATATGATCTAGATATTTTTATTTAAAGGACTGGTCTATCTAAAGGATGATAGTGAGTCTTTCGTTTCTTGATTGGGAGAGCGTAGGTAGTGATCGTATCTTTACGTATTTCGTTAACAGAAAGACAAAGACAGAAAGACAGAAAGAGATGGTAGAAACACATCAGTTAGATTTATGAAAGATCTTTAAAGTCCGTCAGGACCATAATGTTATTTCACATGTTACTTAACACTTCCATGAACTGTGGTTATAGAATAGTAGATAGTAAGAATATTTAGTGCTACCGGGACCTTTTCGTTCGTAATGAGATAGGAATAAACGTCTTAACATTACAAAATTTAAGAATAAGGTATAGTTATACGAGGAATCATAGACTACTTAATAGGTTGATTAGACAGAGGGAAGAGAGAGTGGTATAAAGATGAAACGAGAGACTTTAATGGAACCATAATAAGTCATTTATAAAACCTACACTAAGTATGGGAAGTTGAAAGAGGTTTATGACGGTTTTACGTTTCCTGTAAAATCTTAAGTAATTCCATTCGAAAGGTCTTTACATAGAACTTTTAATGACCTGAAATAGGTTACGGTGTTCTATTCCTTTCCTTGACTGAATATTTACAACAATTTCCTTCTATATATTACTACTAGATGTATCCTTCAGGTTCTCTTAATTAGTTTATTGATAATTACGTATTCTATTAAAGTATTCCCTTGGTCTCACTTGTAACTCATATTGCTTATTCGTCGAAAGATCATTACTGAACAACCCGTACTGTGGTTTTGGTGTCTGTTGTCGTTGTTTTTTTTTTCTACAGTTACAATTTTTTGAATATTTAGTTTTATAAGACAGTTGTACCATTTTTCCGTTATTTTTACTTTCTTTTATAAACATTTAGTATTTAGACTACTCTAAATATAGATCTGACATATTTCCTGAGGATGTTGGGTTGTGGTGGTCGTTGTTTGCGGGACTTACAATATAATACGTTCCTTCGTTATTTGGGTTGAGACAATTGGATGAGTACAAAAAGATCGTCAGTGACCGACGTCTTAGTCAAGTCAAGTCAAGTCAGCGAGTCAACACGGGTTGAGAAACGCTGGGGTACTTGGTGTCGTACTGTCCGGAGGGACAGGTAGTGGTTGAGGACCTCAGGTGGGTTCGGGAACAGGTAACTCAACCACTACTGTAGGTTGGTAGAGTAGGAGACAGCAGGGGAAGAGGAGGACGGGAGTTAGAAAGGGTCGTAGCTTCAGAAAAGTTTACTCAGTCAAGAAGTGTAGTCCACCGGTTCCATAACCTCAAAGCCAAAGTTGTATTCAGGAAGGTTACTATTGGGTCCTGACTAGAGAAGTCCTACCTGACGAACCTAGAGGAACGTCAGGTTCCCTGAGAGTTCTCAGAAGAGGTTGTGGTGTGAATTTTTCGTAGTTAAGAAATCGTGAGTCGAAAGAAATATCAGGTCGAGAGTGTAGGTATGGACTGGTGACCTTTTTGGTATCGGAACTGATCTACCTTGAAACAACCGTTTCATTAAAGAGACGAAAACTTATACGATAGATCCAACCAGTATTGAAAGGTAGGTTCGTCATTCACACAAAATTAAAGTACCGACGTTAGTGGTAGACGTCACTAAAACCTCGGGGTTTTTTATTTCAGACGGTGACAAAGGTGACAAACGGGTAAATAAACGGTACTTCACTACCCTGGTCTACGGTACTAGAGTCAAAAGACTTACAACTCGAAATTCGGTTGAAAAAGTGAGAGGAGAAAGTGAAAGTAGTTCTCCGAGAAATTAAGAAGTGAAAGACGGTATTCCCACCACAGTAGACGTATAGACTCCAATAACTATAAAGAGGGTCGTTAGAACTAAGGTCGAACACGAAGGAGATCGGGTCGCCAAAGAGTACTACATGAGACGTATATTCAATTTATTCGTCCCACTGTTATATGTCGGAACTACATGAAGAAAAGGATAAACCTTGGTCAGACAAAAAGGTACAGGTCAAGATTGACAACGAAGGACTGGACGTTATGTCCAAAGAGTTCTCCGTTCAGTCCACCAGATCATAAGGGTAGAGAAAGTCTTAAAAGGTGTCAAGTAGTACTAGGTGTGGCATCTTCCGAAACCTTATCAGTTATTTCGTCTTTATCTACAAAAAGACCTAGAGAGAACGAAAAAGCTACTAGTATAGTATTTTTTATATAGAACGAAAGGATAATCCCACTTACATGTTTAAAAGAGTAACAGAAATATCACATTTTTTAGTGTTTGTTGGATTAAAGGATAACAATCAAACAATATAAGGAAGAACGTTGAACCGTCGTCGTGGGAGAGAGAGAAAATTTCAGTGGAAAAGAAACGATTCCTCTTCCGACACAAAAAGGAAAAGGAATACCAAATCCCGTTATAAACGGTTCATCATAATGAGACCTTTACGAACCCTCCGTCTCCTCTTCGTCTTTAGGAAAATAAGAGTCTTCAACCAACATCGGTCTACGGATCCCTCTACTCTCTAAATCTCGTCAAAGAGACACTCCCGACCTCTCGAGGACCACCCGACGACGGTGGCAGCTATAAATCACCTTGGAGAGGGTCTCGGAGAACTAATACCACCGTCAAGGGTGTAGTCACGAAGTCCGACTCTAAGAGTAACAGAGGAAGACATTGAATGGTCGGAGTAAAGAGACCGAAGGGTACTGTAAGTACGACAATGGGGTCCAGAAGGATAATATTGGGAAATAGACCTAATGTCTCACAAAGACAAAGTGATCGACTTATGTCTAACTACATTAATCTTTTCGTCAATTTATTTAATACCATACGTACTCCATGAGGTCGTCAATTTTTTTCTACATCATCGAGTCACTTATAATTAACAATTCCTTTTTTACAATGTTCTCATGTGCGTGTATGACATGACATGGTAAATTCCTTCATAAATATTTTAACAAGTGTCACCAATAACGATCTCTCTAAGAACCTCCCTACCCACCCTACTTACACCGAAAGGTAAAATGAGAAATCAATGAAGACGTAGTAAACGGAGAGAATCTATTTTTATGATTACTTTATAATAAACACATTAGTCTTTATTATTGTTGTTTTTCTTGGTCTTTTTGTTTTTTTACGGACTATGTAGAATTAGAATTGCTAACGATAGAGGATGTGTCATTTGAGATTACATGTTCTGATGTTGAACCTAAAAATAGTAACTTGTGTGTACATAGGAAGTCTTTTACATATGGAGTTCTATCGTAACAACAACAACAAGTCAACACTGTAACACAGGTTGAGAAACCCTATTTTACCTAACGTCACGTGGTCAGAGGAGACAGGAGACAGAGGACCTCAAACGAGTTTGAGTATAGTCAACTCAACCACTACGATAGGTTGGTAGAGTAGGAGACAATGGGGGAAGAGGACAGGAGTTTGAAAGGGTCGTAGTCTCAGAAAAGGTTACTCAACAGGTAATCGTAGTGTATCGGTTTCATAACCTCGAATTCGAAGTGGTAGTCTGTAAGGTCACTTAGTCATAGTCATAGTCAAGTCAGAGAGTCAGCAAAGGTTGAGAAACACTGTGGCACTTGGTGTCGAACGGTCCGGAGGAACAAGTTGTGGCTGAAGACCTCAAATGGGTTTGATTATAAGTAACTCAGTCACTACGGTAGATTGGTAGGAGACAGTAGGGGAAGAAGAGGACGGAAGTTAGGAAGGGTGGTTATCACAGAAAAGTTTACTCAGTCGAGAAACGTAGTCCACCGGTTTTACAACCTCAAAGTCGAAGTTGTAGTCAGAAAGGTTACTTGTGGGTCCTTACTAAAGGAAATCCCACCTGACCAACCTAGAGGAACGTCAGGTTACCTGAGAGTTCTCAGAAGAGGTTGTGATGTCAAGTTTCCGTAGTTGAGAAGTCGCAAGTCGAAAGAACTATCAGGTTTAGAGTGTAGGTATGTACTGATGACCTTTTTGGTATCGGAACTGATCTACCTGGAAACAACTGTTTGATTACCGAGACGAAAAATTATATCAGTGTGAACTAAAAGAAATCCTAACTAACCAAACTAGAGGAACGACAAGTTCCGTGAGAGTTCTCAGAAGAGGTTGTGGTGTCAAGTTTTGGTAATCAAGAAAATGTAAGTCGGAAGAGATATCAGGTCGAGAGTGTAGGTATGTACTGATGATCTTTTTGGTATCGAAACTGATATACCTGGAAACAACCATTTCGCTATAGAGACGAAAAATTATACACCAGATCCAAAAAGTATCGAAAAGAAGGTTCCTCATTCGAAAAAAATTAGAGTTCCGAGATCAGTGGTAGGTACACGTAAAACCTTGGGGGGGTTTTTTCTTTTAGGTAATGACGAAGGTGATGAGGGGAAAAGAAACGGTACTTCACTACTTTGACCTACGGGACTAGAATCTAAAACGTACAACACAAAGTTCGTCTCAACAGTGAGAGAAGAAAGTGGGAACAGGTCTCCGAGAAATCAAGGAGAAGTGAAAGACGATAATCTCACCATAGTAGACGTATAGACTACAATGAATATGACGAGGGTCGTTAGACTAAGATCAAAAACTAAGTAGGTCGGACCGTAAAGTCCACTACATGAGACGTAATCTCAATTTTTTCGTTCCACTGTTATGTGTCGGAACTGGATGAGGTAAGGGTAAAAACTCGGTCAGGTAACAAAGATTACCCGAAGGGACCACCGAATCGACTATTTCTTAGGTGGACGTTACGGTCACTGACTTAAATTGGACCCAACCCTTCTAGGGGATTTCTTCCCTTCCCGATGGGTGAGGTCATAAGACCGGACCTATTAAGGTATCTGACATATCACGTACCCCAACGTTTCTCAGTCCGTGTTGACTCACTGAAAACGAAAGTAACAAGGATTCTGTGTTAAGATAGACAGGTAAAACCGTGACTCGAGCAAGTCAAGTCAGAGAGTCAGTATAGACTGAGAAACGTTGGGGTACCTGACCTCGTGCGGTCCGGTGGACAGGTTGTGGTTGAGGGTTTCAAATTAGTTTGAGTACAGATAACTCAGCCACTACGTTAGGTTGGTAGAGTAGGAGACAGTAGGGGAAGAGGAGGGTGGAAGTTAGAAAGGGTCGTAGTCCCAGAAAAGTTTACTCAGTCGAGAAGTGTAGTCCACCGTTTTCCTAACCTCAAAGTCGAAGTTGTAGTCAGGAAGGTTACTTATAAGTCCTGACTAAAGGAAATCTTACTTGACCAACCTAGAGGAACGTCATTTTCCCTGAGAATTCTCAGAATAGGTTATAGTGTCAAGTTTTTGTAGTCAAGAAGCCGTGAGTCGAAAGAAATATGAGGTCGAGAGTGTAGGTATGTACTGTTAACCTTTTTGGTATCGGAACTGATCTACCTGGAAACAACCGTTTCATTACAGAGACGAAAGATTATATGTAGATGTAACCAGTATTGAAAAGAAGGTTCCTCATTCGTAGAGTTAAAGAACCGATGTCAATGGTAGACGTCACTAAAACCTCAGGGGGTTTTATTTCAGACTGTGACAAAGGTGACAAAGGAGCAGATAAACGGTACTTCACTACCCTGGTCTACGGTACTAGAATCAAAAGACTTACAACTCGAAATTCGGTTAAAAAAGTGAGAGGAGAAAGTGAAAGTAGTTCTCCGAGTAATCAAGAAGAAGTGAAAGACGGTATTCCCACCACAGTAGACGTATAGACTTCAATAACTAAAAAAAGGACCGTTACAAAGGTCGAACACGAAGGAGGTCGGGTCACAAAGAGTACTACATGAGACGTATATTCAATTTATTCGTCCCACTCTTATATGTCGGAACTACATGAGGAAAAGGAGAAACCTTGGTCAGACAACAAGGTGCAGACCAAAATTGACAACGAAGGACTAGACGTATGTCTAAAGAGTTCCCCGTCCAGTCCCCCAAACCATAAGGGTAGAAAAAGGTTTAAAAGGTGTGAAACGTCACTAGGTGTGACAGTTTCTGAAACCGTATCAGTTATTTCGTCGTACACACGAATCAATGAAGTCAGCACAGGATGAGACACTGGGGCACGTGGTACCGGGTGGTCCGAGGAGACAGGTACCCTAAGAGGTCCGTCCTTATAACCACACCCAACGGTAAAGGAAGAGGTCACTATTTCACACTTCACTCACTTCACTCACTTCACAAGTCAGCACAGGTTGAGAAACTCTGGGGTACCTGACAACGGATGGTTCGAGGAGGTAGGTACCCTAAAAGGTCCGTTCTCAGGACCTCACCCCACGGTGAAGGAAGACGTGTTATTTCGATTATAACTACAAAAAGCCCTTGAGAGAACGAAAAAACTACTAGGTAGTCTACAACCGTCAAACAAGAAACCAAGGAGACGGAAAAGAATTTGGTCGAAATTGTAGACCTCCTTCGGACCGGACCTCTTAAAACTCGTAAAGAAATGATCGTACATTCTACTCACGTTAACACACCATCAAACTCGTAAGAAACCGTAACGGAAAGAAACCCTAACTTTACTTTTGACTGGAAAAGGTCAGGACACCGGTGACGACTCGAAAGGTTTAAACTACCGTATAACTTACGTCGTGAAAGTGTCGTAGTAGAACATCCCAAAATTCATTGAGTCGACCATAAGACAGTGGAGATGATCGAAACAAGGATCACTACGAAGGATTCCGGATGAACTGAAGCGTAAGGTCCAACGGACTGAGATCCGCTCACTAGTGTGGAAGCACTAATAGGTTCATCACTTCTAGAAAAAACATATCAAGAAGACAAATAAGAACGGTGGAAAAGAATTATAGAAGACGAAGACAATCTCGGTATGGTAAAAACAGGAAATAACTCGGATACAAACATACTTTACAAGGGAACCATAAAGATTAAAAGGACTTCTCTAGATATCACAAAGGGTAAGATAACGAAAGGAGATAAAGAAAAGTGACTAGTAACTCTTTCAGAAAGAATAGAGAGGAACGAGAAGAAACCTTAAGACGTAAGTTTAACTATATAGAAAGGAAAAGAGGAAACGAAAAGTAAACGGAAGAAAAGTGTAGATAAACATTTTGGAGGAGTCTTTATGTAAAATGGTAACTCTATTTGGGTATTAAGTTACAATGTCTTTGGGTCTACTGTTTAAAGAAGTTTAAAAGAATTTAAGCAGTAAGAAGAAAAGACAACGAAAAAAGAAAGATCAGTTGAGGAAAATGTTTCTGTAAGAATTATGGAATTCTACGAATACAAAGAAAGAATAAAAAGATAATTTTAAATTGGGGGAATTCAGTGATAAGGTTAGACTAAAAAAGTGAGGACCTGTTTAATTTACGTAAGACACCTTCCTATATTAGGTTCAAAGTCTGTCAAAAATAAACATCGATTGCTTGATGTTGGTATAGACAGAAGAGTTACATGTCAGTGATAAAATTAACAGAAATTAGTAGAGAGAAAGAAAGGACAGGGTATATTAAGATTTGAGAATAAAAGAGTGAGTTTTAAATCGTACTCTGAGATAACAAAGTAAAGTATTTGTAGACAGTAACTAAGAGACTTTTAGTTTTTACATCGGTGGTTTACTCTCAAGTATATCAGAGTGGAGGAATGACAGTTGATGTTTGACTGTGAATAGTTCTCGTAACGGTTGACTTGTCGTTTCCGTAGACGGTAGACGGAGATACCTCATGGGACACGACGATACCGACAACTGGCAGTTGTTGACGACTCCCTCAAGTCCACCTCACACCGTAAGACACGAGGTCCTTTTTACTACCCTGTTCAGAAATGTACCAACCTACGAAAATCCTTGTTTAAAATACTAGAGTTAGGAACGTAGAGGAGTATAGATCTCTTCTTGGTTTAGGGAAGTACCACTGTAGTCTATAAGTACTGATTGTTTTTTGGAAAACATTTTACTCATGAATTACCATAACTTGAGGGGGAAGTGGTGTTGGAATATATAACTGGAAGGGGATGACGCAGACCCCTTCATCAGAGAGTCTCGATTGCCTTAACGGCGGGGGGTCCGACGTCAGGTATAAAACGGGGGTTATTTTGAATTGAGCTTTGAAAGTTCAACATGTAGAAAAAATCAGTTGTAATGGGGTTTATATAAATATTGTTAAATTTTAATGAGAGGATGTCACAGTTTCCCGTTGAGAAAGGACGAGGAGGTGAATCTGGAGAAGTAGGACGAAGTAAAAGATGTCAAACAACAAGTCACCAAAAGGAAAGACTTGAGGAATAAGAAAGTTACTACTAAAGGGGATTCGTGTAAGTCTACGGAGGGGTAATATCCTGGAAACTGGAATCCGTAATAAAATTAATGAGAGATCACCAAAATAACATAAAATGGGTGTGAAAGGTCTCTTATGATTAACGAAAGAAGTGGGGAAATAACGATTAACTGACTGTAGATATAGATGGTCGTGGACCGACCGTAGGAGTAATTAAGATTCCTATTATTACTACTATTATTGATTATAGATGACTTACGAATGATATAAGGTCCGTAAAATTTCGTGACATACGTAATTTTATAAAAACAAGAAAGTGTCAGAATTTTCCATTAACGTTAATATTAAGAATCAAATTCTAAACCTTTGACTCGATATCTTTTAAACCTATTGAACGAATTTCATGTGTCAATGATTCACTTACTTGTCTTTAAATTCGGGTTTACCAGTTTAGGTTTTCAGTTAGAGAATTGGTAAACAGTGTGACGGAGAGTTGATGTGTATAACCATTTTATTAAAATAGGAAATTTGTCCCTCCTCTGACTTAAACTAACTACTGAGTGTCCTTACCTACTATCAAATAAAAATACTACATTTGTAAAATTTTATACTATGCAATTTTGTTATTAATGTAGCATCACCAATTAAATTCCTAGTGGGAGTTCTAAGATTGACCAAGGGAACGTAACCCAAAAATAGAACAGACTTACCCTTGATTTTGAAAGATGTACCTTTAAAATGGGTGACGTACATTTGAGGAGTAAAATGAAAAGTTCCTCACTACAGTACGGATCTCAGTAATGTAAAAGGAGTCAATCCCGTCAAATGTTCGAGACCTAGGAGTACAGAGTCACCTGTAGTCACCCTACTTTTGACTGAAAGTCGTTTTATGGTGAGAGGTCTTTAAAAGATTCACCCGTTGTAAGGCCACGTTGGGACTTGTTATAGATCTGTAATGGATGTAATGGAAGACGGACAATAGATTTCTACCCTGAGAAATAGAAGATTTCCGTCATTCTGAGAAGTCGTCTAATTTATTCTCATTGAGTGATCCGTAAATCACAGGTAACTATCTGTGTACATCATTTATATCTCACTGAAAGATGTTATCGGTACTAAAGACTACCTAAAATAATGAAAGAGGTTTCTTTGTTATAATACCTAATTATCACTTTAGGTTAATTTTAAACCATAACGGAGTGAACCGATTTCTTTATATGAGACAGATACCTCTGTATACTTAATTGACATTCATTTCTCTTAAGGATTAGGTTTTTATAAATTCGAAACGAAAAGACTTTTATGTGGACACTTAGTAGAAGATCTCACACTACACTTGAATCGTGTTTAGTGAATTCTTTTTATTGTTATCATAAAACAAGGTAGACAAGGTCTGACATCCCCTTTAATAACATACGAACACGGTCTACATAATTCGTTATAACCCCTTAAAAGAATTTAAATACGGTGTTATTATTATAAGTTCCCTCTTAAAGTGAAACTAAGTGGTCGTTTCTCTCATCTGACAAACTTTAATGTAGGAAATATTTGTGAAAAGTATCAACAGAGGGTATTAAATGAGAGAGGATCACTATGACATTTAACTCTTCGAGTAATACGTCAAAACTAAAAAGGATAATATTGTAGTCAAAGGTCTTCGTTGATATAGGTCTTTGTTGATATAGAGAAGTTTAATTTTAAACAAGGGAATTTATAAACACATTGTTGGAGAAAAATAGTAAACGAATAGTCAGATGATTAACGAAAGAATTTTTCCGGAAAGAATTGGTAAGTGTAAAGATTAAAAAACACAGAAGTAATGTCAAATTCAAGACCCTCTCGTCTTTGAAAGTAGAATTATACTATGGAAGTCACTTACAGGTCTTCTTACAAACAATGTTTTACACACGAGTCGTAACTAGACCGCTTACCTTCTTAGTAGACTTGATGTAAAAAATTTCGTACCCCGATTTTAGACTTGACAAATACTTTATTACTTTATTGTAACTAGTCAAACGGAAAGAGTCATTTATAACTAATCCATTTATTTTACAATTTTTACCATAAATGACACTTCTAATTCTTTCCTGAGACTGTTTATGTTCACTACTAAAGGTTAACGGTCCTAAGATTTTTATTGAAAATTTTATAACACGTCCCAAAATATGGTGTAAGAATTTATTGTAATGACATATTTCTAGAATAAAAAAGGTAAATTTTAGAATTAATTGTATACGTACTGGTGTTGTCTATCTAAACTCCGATTTAAACATGTCGTGTTTTATGTTCTAGACTGATTGTTCAATCACATGTATGTTTTATTTAGTCTAAAAGACAACGATTACCTTCATAATATCTTAATTTTCATTAATCAATAAAATTAAAAGTTTGACAAAACAATTCTAAATGTTAAATTTAATATTAGGGGATATGGTACGTGTCAACCCATTTCATAATACGAATATAAAAGTAAATTACTTTATCTGTATCACTAACACTTAATTGTTCTTGGGGCAACGGTAAAAACAATGGACGAACCGTTTACGGACATCTTCAAATCCAAGACTTGGGTTTACAATTTTAGGAATGTCCTACCTTTAATAAAGGACAAAGTGTAAAACGTCCTATAGACGTAAAAGATACCTTCGTTATCTATTTGGTAATAAGTTAGTACATATTTTCAAGAATAACAAAAAGAGAAGAGAAATCGTGTTGTCCGAACTTACTTTTCGACTTTGTTTTTTGTTGGTTTTCTTTCTTCTGTAGTGTATGAAGAAAACCCATACTGAAAACCCATATGGCATCAAAGTGTGTATCGTGAATATTGTATTACTAATAACATTTCTAAAAAAACAACAACAAACAAAATGAATCCCATCTAAAGACGTCTGAACGTCCGAGGACCCATGTACGTCAAGTCAAGTCAAGTCAGTAAGTCAATGCAGACTGAGACGTTGGGGTACCTAACGTCGTGCGTTCCGGAGGGATAGGTAGTGGTTGAGGACCTCGGTCGAGTTTGAGTACAGGGAGTTCAGCGACTACGGTAGGTTGGTAGAGTAAGAGACAGTAGGGGAAAAGGAGGACGGAAGTTAGAAAGGGGTCGTAGTTCCAGAAAAGGTTACTCAGTCAAGAAGTGTGGCCCGAAGTCGAAGTCGTAGTCAGAAAAGTTACTTATAAGTCCTGACTAAAGAAAATCCTAACTGACCAAACTAAAAGAACGTCAACTTCCCTGAGAGTTCTCAGAAGAGGTCGTGGTGTCAAGTTTTCGTAGTTAAGAAACCGTGAGTTGAAAGAAATATCAGGTTGACAGTGTAGAAATGTACTGATGACTGTTTTGGTATCGAAACTGATCTGTCTGGAAACGACCGTTTCAGTAGAGAGACGAAAAATTATACGACAGATCCAAACAGTCTCGAAAAGAAGGTTCCTCGTTCATAGAAAATAAAAGTGCGGACGTCAGTGATACGTCACCTCATCAAGATATAAGTAGTACCATAACGACATGAGAGAATCAAGTTCTAACTGAAGAAACCCGTCCCCATCATTTATCCTTTTTCACCACTGTACGTCATCTTTCTAAGGGGTCCCCTCTCGTACCTTTGGGTGAGGTTATAAGAACGGACCTCTTAGGGGTACTTGTCTCTTCGGACGACCCGATTTCAGGTACACTAGTGCTTCTCAGTCTATGTTCACTCACTGATTCGTGTCGTGTCATGTCGTGTCACCCAGTTCTGACGGTTGTAGGTGACAGAAAATAAAATGAAAAGATAATTAGTCTCATATCATCTAAATTTTACAACACAATTAATGTCGTTTCACTCAGTCAATAGTCAAGTCAAGTCAGTGAGTCAGCACAGACCGAGAAACGTTGGGGTACCTGACATCATGTGGTCCTAAGGGACCGGTAGTGGTTGAGGGCCTCGAACGAGTTTGAGTAGAGGTAACTCACCCACTACGGTAGGATGGTAGAGTAGGAGACAGTAGGGAAAGAGGAGGACGGAAGTTAGAAAGGGTCCTAGTTCTGGAAAAGGTTACTCAGTCAAGAAACGTAGTCCACCGGTTTCATGACCTCAAAGTCGAAGTTATAGTCAGGAAGGTTACTTGTGAGTCCTGACTAAAGGAAATCCTACCTGGCTAAACTAGAGGAACGCATGTTCCCTGAGAGTTCTCAGAAGAGGTTGTGGTGTCAAGTTTTCGTAGTTAAGAAACCGAGAGTCGAAAGAAATATCAGGTTGAGAGTGTAGGTATGTACCGATGACCTTTTCCGGTATCGAAACTGATCTCCCTTTAAACAACCGTTTCATTACAGAGACGAAAAATTATACGAGAGATCCAACCAGTATCGAAAAGAAGGTTCCTCGTCAATATGTATGTATAAATAAACACACATATATATAACTACCTCAATGGACACAATATGTTTATCCATGAATAACCAATAGATAAAATATATATCATCACACATAAACAGTTAGGGTTATAAGGTTAAACAGAGAGGGGGAGAAGAAAGGGGGAACCATTGACATACAAACAAAAGATGTACACACTGAGTTAAAGAGAAAACATTTATCCAAGTAAACATGATATTTTTTTGTCTGAAATAACTTAACATTCAGACCTTAAAATTTTTTAATTGAACGAAATTACACAAATGTAATCTTTTATACTTCGTACACTGACTCAAAAAGGTTATGCAATATTATATATTAGGGATAGTTATCTAGGTGGTTTGGATCCATCAAAGTTTTAGACGTATACTCTTTTGTCTGAAATGAGGGTACTCATTAGTAAAACGATTTTCTTTCTGACGACCTAAAATTTTTTAGAACAAGTAGAACTAGGGACTAAAATCGGACCAAAGTCCTCGTGTTTTCGTCTTTAAACGACATCAATGATATTGAAATAGTTGTTAACTACTTATAAGAATTAAGATACCCTAGAGTCGGTTAGTCTTCTTACAATATGGACTGTCTCTCTATCCTGGAAACACATTTCACACTAATTCCTATAGTCAAACGTCTTAATTAACATACTTGGGACGCGTTGGGGTACAAGGGAATCGACTTCAGTAACCAATGTTAATATCTCTTAAGAGTCAGGTTTCCCCGAAGGGACTACCGAGTCGTCCATTTCTTACGCGGACGTTACGACCTCTGTATTCTCTGAACTTAAACTAGGACCCAACCCTTCTAGGGGACCTCCCCTTTACCGTTGGGTGAGGCCACAAGAGCGGACCTTTTAATGTACCTGTCTCCTCAGACCTTCCGATGTCCGGTTTCCCAGTTTTTGTCACCTCGTATCCACTCGATGATTCGTACGGACGTACGAGTCGGGTGTCTTAAACCGTTGGGATGACGTGATGGGTTGGGGGAAAAGATTTATTGTGACGGACAGGGACGACAGTTATATCTGGAAGAACCGAACCTAGCTCGGAGGATAATTCGAGAACCTTCTTAGAAGAGTGGAGACTACCTTTGAGATGAAGATTGAGATGAACGACCGTGAAAAAACAAGACTTTCTGTAAAGACGAAAGTAGTACTATCTACTGTCACTATTGTACAGGATGGGTGGTGAGATATCAGGTCTCCGGTGAGTGATAACGGTGGTTGTGTCTAGTTCTGGATCAAGTCGGACAAGGAACCTCAATCCTTGTCATTTTAAACCGAACCTCTCTGGTCACGAATCAATTTTTACTATAAGGACTAAAGTAAAGACAGACGTCAGTCGAAGGAGGGGAAGAGATACCCAAGTTGAAGTTACAGTTATCACACCGTCTACTAGGACGATGTCAATACTGTCTAAGATTCTACAATATCTACAAAAACTTAAGGTCCTATTCTGTTAATACAAAACTCTCCGTCATTTTTCGATAACATTTTAAACTTCTCCTGTCATTTTACTCATTTCCACGAGAACTCGTGACTTGACTTGACTCGTGTAAACAGCTTATCATACTGAAACGTTTTACTTTTTACCTCCGTCTTTGAAAAAAAAAAAAAAAAATCTAAGATAACTCATCTTCACTCATTGTCACTTAAAGTTGAGACTTTTATCAATGACCATTTCTCCTAAAATATTAAAATATAGGGAATACCTTGAAAAGTCTCTCCGTTTAAACGTGTTTATAAACTAATTTCAACCAAAAAAAAATTAAAATCATACTCGTGTCGTACTCCAAATGGGAGAATTCAAAAATTGACATGTTATGTCATCACATTGATATCCGTCTCTTTTAGAAATCTTGTGTAAGTAGAACGTATTAACTTTGATATATGTAACTAATCCTTAAAGGGTAAGGAGGGGTAAGGGACGGTACAGGGTTGGGGAATTTTGATGATAAGATGAGAGACTAAGATAAAATTGATAAATTACATAGAGTATTTTCACGTTAAAACGTCACAAACAGGAAGACACGGACTATAAAGTGAATCGGAATCCAGAAGTTTCAAGTAGGGACGATAAAATATTACTTTTCAGGGAGAAAGAATTCCGATTTATTATAGGGTAAGATACATTTCTGGTCTATAGGAAATGAGTAGTAGACAGTTACCTGTAAATCCCACAAAGGTGTAGAACCGATAACAGTTATCACGACGTTACTTGTGACTTCACGATTATAGAGAAACTCTAGGACTAAAGTTAATACAATCTATTTGGGGTTTATACTCTAACTACCTAGTATATTCTTGACATAAAAATTAAAAATCCTTGGAGAATGTGACAAAAAGTATCTACGACATGGTAACTCGTAAACGTGATTGTCACATGTTCCCAAGGGAGAAGAGGTATAAGAGTCGTTGTTAACGATAACAACGTTGTTAACGTACTGATAAACAAGCATTATCAGTACCATTGTCTATACTTTATCATAGAATAACACCAAAACTAACTGTAAAGGGTCCAATCACTATAACTCGTAGAAAAGTGTGTGTTCAACCAGTGAACATTCAGACAAAAACCTTTTTATAGGGACTCAGAAATGGTGCAAAATTCTAAAAAGAAAATCCCCCCTGAAAATCTAATGGTTGTTTTGACTCTTCTTTCATGTCAAAAGAGTATATAAGGAATGGGGTGTGTGCGATTTGGAGGAGGGTAATAGCCGTAGTGAGTGCTCTTATCATGTCAAAAAGATTCTTACTTAGATATCACTATGTAGTTTTAGTGCATTTTCAGAGATCCAATAGAATCCTAAGTGAGAACTCCAGTACGTAAGATACTTAAATCTGTTTACATTTTACTGTACATAGGTAGTAATATTTATAGGATCAGTTATAAAAGTGACGGGATTTTTTTGAGAACTCTTTAGACATACGTCCAGTCCTTCGTTACCAATCTTGACCCGTACCTTGTTGTCTGACCTAGGTTTATCCTTTTCCTCATGCAGTTCCGACATATAACAGTGGGACGAATAAATTGAATATACGTCTCATGTAGTACTCTTTGCGACCCGACCTACTTCGTGTTCGACCTTAGTTCTAACGGCACTCTTTATAGTTATTGGAGTCTATACGTCTACTGTGGTGGGAATACCGTTTTTCCACTTCTTGGCCTAGGAGAAAGTGAAAGTAGTTCTCCGAGAAATATATAATTTTTTATTTTTATTTTTTTTTCTTTCACTTTCTCCTTTCACCTTTCCAACCGAATTTCGTTTTGTAAATCTTTTGATTCTAGTACCGTAGACCAGGGTAGTGAAGTACCGTTTGGTTACCCTTTGTCACCTTTGTCACTGTCTGAAATAAAAACCCCCCGAGGTTTTAGTGACGTCTACCACTAACGTCGGTACTTTAATTTTCTGCAAACGAGGAACCTTCTTTTCAATACTGGTTGCATATGTCGTGTAATTTTTCGTCCCTGTAATGAAACGGTTGTTTCTAGACAGATCAGTTCCGATACCAAAAAGGTCACCGGTACATACCTACACTCTCAACCTGATATTTCTTTCGACTCGTGGTTTCTTAACTACAAAAACTTGACACCACAACCTCTTCTGAGAACTCTCAGGGAACCTGAAGTTCCTCTAGGTTGGTCAGGTAGGATTTCCTTTAGTCAGGACTTATAAGTAACCTTCTTGACTACAACTTCAACTTTGAGGTTATGAAACCCGTGGACTACACTTCTCGACTGAGTAACCTTTTCTGGGACTACGACCCTTTCCAACTTCCGTGCTCGACTTCCCCTACTGTCTCTTACTCTACCGACCTACCGTAGTGACTGAGGTACCTGTACTCAAACCCATTTGAGGTCCTACACCGCTGCCTATCCCTCCGGACCACACGATATCAAGTACCCCAGTGTTTCTCAGTCTGTACTGACTCACTGACTTGACATCACTTGACTTTTTAGGAGACACAAGACAAATATGTGAGGGGGTTGGGGGTCGTTGGTGACTACAAGAATTATAGGGGTATGAAAATGGAAAAGGTCCTACAGTATATCAACCTTGATGTGTCATAAATTGGAAAAATTTAACCGAAAAAAAAAAAAGTGAATCACTACACGTGAATTCTCAGAAGATACAGAAAAAAGTAGAGACCGGGTAAAGTTTTAATCTAATAACCAAAAACAAACGAACGATGACTTGACATCTTTAAAGGAGTTATAAAACCTTTAATTGATATAGACTATGTACCAAACGTTTATGAAAGAGACTAAAATATCCAACTGAAAAGTGAGACAACTGACAAAGGAGACTGTACGTTTTCGAAGAATTAAATTACACAAGAATGAACAGGTAAAAACGAAAATAACGTACACGGAAAACCCAGTATAGGTACTTGTGACGGTTCTAGTTACAATCCTTCGAAAAGGGGATACAGAAAAAAAGATTCTTAAATTATCAACATCCAGAATACACATTAATAAGGTTGGAAAAACACAACTAAAAACACATATAACATTTTACAAAGGTTTAAGGAATAGAATATACATCTATATATTAAAAAAGATTATAGTGAACAACTTCTCCAATAGAAAAGAGTCAACACGTAAAAAGTTTGAAAACAACTTCTCACTAACTGACTAAATAAAGACCCGGAGACAAAATTAGGCAACCAGATATACATACAGAAATACCGTCATGGTATGACATAATTCATGACAAGGAAACGGTGTGTATAAAATTTAACCCTAACACTACGGAGATCGAAATTTTGAAGAGTTCTAACGAAACCCATGAACCCTAGAAAACCAAAAGTATACTTAAATTTTAATAAAAAAAAGATAAAGACATTTTTGAAGTAACTCTAAAACCATCACTAACGTAACTTAGTTATCTATTCAATCCTACCTGTAAAGATATTATTATGTAGAAAATTAAATACTTATTTACCATCTTAAGTAGTCATTTTGGTGGAACAGGATTTGAAAAGAAATAAACCTCAAAGAACCAATAACTAAACTATTCGTATGATGAATATATAGACAAGTCTGAAAAGTAAAGAGATACTAAGTGAAACCCATCCAATATACAAAACAGTGACACCTACCACTAATGTCGGTACTTTGATATTCTGTTAACGAAGAACTGTCCTTTCGATACAGTTCGGATCTGTCACACAATTTTTTCGTTTCTGTAGAGAAATGGCTGTTTCCAGGTATATCGTTCCGATACCAGAAAGGACATCAGTACATGTCTACACTTTCCACCTGTTATTTCTTCCGTCTCGTGGGTCTTTAACTACGAAAGCTTGACACCACGACCACTTCTGGAAACTCTCAGGGAACTTTTCGTTCCTGTAGTTCGGTCAGTTAGAATTTCCTTTAGTTGGGACTCACGAGAAACCTTCTTGACTATAACTTCGACTTCGAGGTTATGAAAACGGTGAACTACCCTTGTCGACCAAGTGACCTTTTCTGGGACTGTGACCCTTTCTAACTTCCGTCTTCCTCTTGTCCCACTGTCTCCTACTCTACCAATTTAACGTAGTGGGTAAGTTACCTGTACTTGAACCCGTTTGAGGTCCTCTACCACTCCTTGTCCCTTCGGACCACACGACGACAGGTGCCCAAGTGTTTCTCAGTCTGTGTTGAACCAGTGACTTGTTGTTGTTACACAAAGATCCTTAAATAAGTAAAGAAGATCCAATAGGTCAAACAACCGTTTATTAATAGATATACGGAGTACAAAGTTAATACTAAAATAAATAAACTCAGAAAACAGAAACATCAATCAGATCGATTTCAAGACAGTTGAACAGTGTTTTAATAATATCACTTGAACCATTCGTGGAAGTTATGTCGATAAAACTGAGGAAACAATTTATTTACCATATAAAATTAAAATAATCTCGATCACAGACTTCTCAGGTAACAAACTTTTTATAAAAGGACAAATAAGTGAAAAAATTGAGAGATATAATAACAGGTATATAATGTTTTTTTCGGTGGAGAGGATCAGAAGTACCTAATCAGAACATGATCTCTTGTAGTAGTGCATCGAACGAGTCTCTAAGAGTTTGGAAACACCATCAGGTCGGGTGAAAGAGACGAGGGTATTTTACGTAAAATCTACGAGGGTCCGTAGCTTTCATAGGACCAGGGTATGGCTGACACTCTTTTCTCTCTGACCTTGGAGAAGGAGTCCGTCGGGGGTCATTCAACCTAACAACACACGAGTAGCATGGAGAAAGGGAGAGGACCCTATTCGACTCTCGACCTCAAAAAGTTGACGATCGAGACACGACCCGACCTCCCTCGCCAGTACCCTGACAGTCAGACTTGGTGGTAGAGAGAAGAGTGACTGGATCCTTCCGATCTCATACGGCTAAGGAGAGTCATCAGACCCCATCCACTCAGGAGTGTCATCGGTGACCTTTTTACCCCCGTAACCTGTGTGTTACGTTGAGAAAAAAAGGGTTCCTCTTCGATGTAGACACCAAAGTGTGTGTAACATATCGTGAAACACCCTTATTCTTATTACCGTTCTCCCAAAGACCTTACAGGGATATAAAAGACTTACTTGAGAAACCAAAACTACACCGACCAAAACGTGAGTGGGTCCAAGACCAAAGTGTAACGATTGGTCCAGGACCTAAAGAGTGTTTTCCTTATACAACACTTAATAACAACTTAATCACACGAACACTGTTTTTACCTCCAACTTCCTAAGGATAGAGATAGTAAAACTTTCCAGTCACAAAAAACAAATAGAAATGTACAAAAGGGTTTTAATGTAGTGTTTACACTTTTACGTGTCATACAAATAAAAACAAAGTACACATATAAACATATTTTAGATACAATTTCACATAGTTAAAAAAATTTTAATATCTTGTAAATGATTCTGTTAAAAAAATTTACCGGAGTAATATTTTTGATCAGATCCTCAGTGATTCTAAGTTTTAAAGGTATCAAATAAGGTCAAATTTTAATAAACACTTATATTTAAGAGTAATTGGTAAGTTTAGAATGTGTTTTTCTTTCCCCTTTAATATCGATTTCTTTTAGACACATTTTATAAACCTGAATATGATATTAATTACCGATGTAAAAAAAATCAACTCAATTTCGTTTGACTTTTCCAAAATTTACAGTGTTTTTAACAATTCTTCTTATTAGTACTTACCTTCCTTATATCATCTTTTTTAAGTATAAGTAATTCCCCTCATTGTCTTCTTTTAATGGAAAGTCACAGTCTCTTCTGGGTCTTCATCACTTTGTGACTGTTTATTTTTGTTAATTTCCTAGTTTATATCTTTAAGATAAGACTCATACTTTTACTCGATGAGAGGATCGTACAAAACACACCGTAAATATAAAGTAAGGTAAAACTACATAGGGTTATAGATGGATGGATGAGATCAAGATCTCTTATATGAATGAAAACATTGAATTGTCGAAGTAGATAGACGAAGACAACCATCTATAGCTACTGGGAATGAGTTCATTAATTGGTTTACTTTTGCATTTAAGTACAGTAATAATCTCGAAGATGTGATTTTAATTTCATTTTAATTAGAGAAACCTAATTCACTAATTTGCAAATTTATCGGATTTATCATTGATTTTTCTGTTCTAATAAAGATAATGTTAAATTGATATGAAAGAGAATGTTATCTACATATAAAAACACTTCATCGTTCTATGTAGTTTCTCTACATATTAGTTTCTCTTTCGTAAGTCCTTAAATTATTGACTGTCTGGTTATTTATAATTCTATTGTTGACGTAGGATTTTTTATAAGTGACCATAAGGTATTCGACGAAAATTTCCTTTCTATGATCGAAAAGGTTTTTTTATAACGGGAGGATCTACATATTCTTACAGAATGACTACGACTGTCATATACACCAACACTCTCTTTCTCTCTCTCGACAGAACTTTACGAAAACTAATAGAAACTAAGGTGTCAAAACCTCAAAGCAAGACGAGTACCGTGAAGAAAGATTACACTGTAAAACGGACTACAGAAAAAGTCTGTCAATGGTGAAGTTTCCAACAATGATACGTTTCTTGTAAGTATCCCTCCGTCTCCACCACCGTCTCTAGGAACTTTATGGACAACGTTATAAGCCCCCTTTTTTTCTTTTCTACTGTACCATCACCTCTTCTATTCTTTTAACGGGTCAATGTGCCATTCACGTAAACTTAAGTCTAATTTACACGTGAAGACAAGGGACACACAAACCAGGACGTGACGATATTGAGTCGGAACCTTGTCACTCACGTTTAAAGAAAGAACTGTAACACTTCCCGTAGTCTGTGTGACTCTGGTTTACAATCCCTATTTTCTGAGCAGAAACCATAACTGTCTAAAGACTGTGGTCATTTTTTGTATCGACACAATCATTTAAAATTTATAAATGAAAATAACAAGACCTATCTAGGTATATCTCGTTCCTCTTACTCGTAACGATAATGTCACTGTATTTTTTTTACTCCTTTTTTTATTACCGAACCATGACTCACTTTCTTTAGGTGTTAAAGGTCAGTAGAAATTTTGTAAAAAGTCGTACACTCTCACTAAGAAAGTGTTTCCCGTATGATGAACCTTAGAAAGAATGACAAGACACCTCGTACCTCTGTACCGTCAATAATATAAATAAATTAAAAACTTTTTCATCTATTGTGAAGACATGAGGTCTACTTTAAAGTTTAGTTATTTAAACTTCACTCATCTAGTAAGAACTCTCTTAAACCTTCTACGACACTTATGACCCCTTTGTAAAATTTTTATATAGGATTCACCTCGTTACGATCTACTTGTCTAATTTTATGTAATTACTTAACAAAATCAACAAGGTTCTCATATTTTTCATTTTACAAACTACATAACTTTAGTAAAATATATTTGAATTCACATAAACATAGTTATAAAACAAAGGATTTGTACTTGTGACTTATAAAAAGTTGATTAAAATGTAAAGTAATCCTGGGAATCTTACCAGAAGATCTTTTAGTGTCAGTAGCCCCGTAAACAGTACTTTCGTATCTATACTTTACTTTCTTACAGACGTACAAACGGACTAAGTCAACTATGAATTCAGAGTGTAAAGGACTGAAATCTGTCCTTAGTTCCCACCATGATGTACACGAACACACAACACCCACATATACATGTTTTAGTCATGAACTACGTGGTGTCGTCTAGTAACCTATTTTAAGGAATGTAAGTTTTCCGTTTCGTCAAATATTTACATAGTTCCTGTGTGTGTGTGTGTCCGTGTCTGTGGGGTATGATCTTTTACAATAACCTCTTATAGTCAACAAGAGTCACTAATACTTGTGAGTCTAATACTCAAGAGTAGAGTATTAGAGTCACTACTACGTCAAGAGTCTTAAATTTAGAATACTAATTTGTCTTTAAGAGGTGATCGTAACAAACCTTAAAGTTTAATCGTTCATGACTGAGACCAAAAGTATCTGAAGACACTAAAATCAGTGACTTTACTCTTTATATATAAATTAGTCAGTTCATTTATCATAAATTACTGTAGAATAAAAGGTGCCAACATGTATATTTTAATGTATATTTTAACATTACGTTTGAATATTTGGATTTAATAATAAAGTCAAATTCAAGTCAAGTCAAGTCAAGTCAACGAGTCAACACAGGCTTAGAAACGCAAAGTCAAATGAGAAGAATTTTGAAACTCAGGGTAAAGTGGGTAGTGACCGGGTGTGTGTTATAAAAAGAAGTAGGAGAGGAGATAATGACCAAATTAGGGAGGGAAAAAAGTATCTGTTTAAGTAATCTTTTCATGAGATGGAGGCCAGTAGTAAAGGAGTAATAGGTAGTCATATTGAGTAATTTTAGACCAAAATAGAATAGTTCTAAGATAACTTTGATCAGAGTGATTTAGAGACCTTAAAGGGATTGACGTTTCTGTTAGGAAATAAGAACTAAAAGGAATTAAAGAGCCATCATAGAGGAAGATAATCTGTATTCGGTGGAGAAGTTTTCTGAAAGACTACTTAAAGAACGTTTCTTGTAAGGACTAAGGTATAATAACACTATTAAGTACAATGTGAGTGAAGGAGAATGTGTATCAGAAATTTAAAACAAAGGTTCTAGAGGTAAAGTACTCCGGTATGGGTAAACAAAGAAAGTAAATAACCGTTCGAGTCCCTTTAAGTTTACAGTTATACATCGGACTTCAGCCCAGAAGATTGAACTCTGGGTTATATGACTTGGGAAACGAATTGTTCCCGGACACCTAGTAGGGTTTGGAGTCTCTGAAAGAAAAAAAAGGGACTAAAAGTTTACTAAAAGACAGAAAGGTTTTAATAAGAGGAGACCCATTAGACATGACGTTACTTGTCTTTGGTGGAGTTGATAACAGGGTTGATTGGTTTGGTCCTTGAGAGAGAAGAGTCCCGGGCACGGGACAATCGATCAGTTCAATGTGTCAGGACACCTAAAATTTACCCACGATGAGTAAGAAGTTGGAAGGTTGAAGAGACAACATAGAAAGAAGTTAAAGAGTATAAAAGAGGCTTCTGAAGAATCACCCTGGTAACAAAACTTAGACCTAAGAGTGATTGGAAGAAATTGTTGATGTTATTAAAATCCAAAATCTCTCTGTCTTTCTTTTGAACTACCTCTTCTCTCCCCATACCTCTCTTTCCGAAGACGACGACGACGACGACGACGACGATTCAGCGAAGTCAACACAGGTTGAGCCACACTGGGTTATCTACCGTCGGGTGGTCCGAGGGGACAGGGACCCTGAGAGGTCCGTTCTTGTGATCTCACCCAACGGTAAAGGAAGAGGTCACGTACTTTGACTTTTCACTTTCATTTCAGCGAGTCAGTACAGGACGAGAAGTCCTGGGGTACCTGACATCGGATGGTCCGGGAAGACAGGTACCCTAAAAGGTCCGTTCTCATGACCTCACCCAACGGTAAAGGAAGAGGTTCCGAAGACGACATTGTTATGTTATTAAAGTAAAGATTCTGACATCCAATAGTCGTTAATATACTTTTTTTAAATGTCAAACCCTTTTTTTACACGAAAATCTTTTACTCAAAGATTAATCATTTTAGAGGCAAAGGTGTTTCTTTAAACTTACTGTCTCTAAAAAGTGTAGACAAATAGGTGTGACTCTTCTAGAAGTTTAATTTCGTCGTTTATACATAAGATCCCTCCAGGAATAAACGACCTTATTTATATAATTATTCTAGGAACCTTATACAAGAACTTCCAGTATTCCAGGGGTCTTTTGTACGTAAGTTTTTACACACAAGATGATTAGTGGTCCAAATACAAACGATTCGGTTCGTACGGTCAAATTTCTCTTTTTACTTAACAAATCCCCTTAAGTCTTTTTTTTTCAATCGTGCAGAAGTTTACTACTTTCTACCTTCACTATTTAATGTAACGTCTCTTTTCCTTGAAACGACGATCTTGTCTCTAAGGTTTAATCTTTACAGTACTTTCAAAGGGATTATATCGATATTCTACTGAGAAAGGAGGATCAGTGAGAAGAAGGTTTCTTGACAACTGTATTGTGTTTGAAATCAGAAAGGAGTGAACTAGAATAATATAGTCAATTGAGATACACAAGAATTCCATATCCTCTTTGTTTTACCGTTGTATTTTGGATCGAAAGAGAGGAGAGTTGGGTATGAGACCAGGAGATAAATTTAGTGAGAGTAGACTACAGACACTAACAGACTAAGAAGGTAATATGTTATAATAAGAATGTCCTGTCTCCGGTATGTAAGTAGTAGATAGTGAGAGAGGTGTTTGAGGGTGAACAAAGTAAAGAAGTCTTAGATTTTATTACGAAATCTGTGTCGTGTAGTCGTTGAAAATTTTGTCATAAAAAATTTCACTGTTTTGTGGTTCATAGAATTACAAATTTGGGGCAAAAGAGATTATTGAGACAAGGATAATGGGTAAAAAATACCTTATTTGGTCTTTTATTTTCTCTGTAAAAGTTCGGAAATCTTAATTGAATACCAATTTTAGTTGGATGATTTCTTTGTCTCTCTGAAATTTTATATGGAGAATAGACGAATTCCTTATTTCGTCGGACTTTAGTTTACGATAAACGGATCAAAAACTCCTTAAGAACGGTTCAAACTACATCTTCTTATTTGAAAAGATCCTCGACACCTTTCGGAAGCCTTTCTAATAGAGATGTGAGGAAATGGAAGATTCGTATTGGAATTTTATTTTCACCCAATCGAGACAATGGACGTCGGGGCGATAAAGTAACGAAGATCTACAACTAGTAAACGGATGTTTTCTGAAATTCTACAAGGTGTCTACAACAAAAGATAGGACGTTAAAGAATGATAATAAATATTGATGTTTGTAACGTAAGAGGTTTTACAAAAACTTCAGTCTTAAAGTCATGGAGTAATTCCCAACAGCTGGTTTTTCACAGTGATAGTGTTTAATAACAAAATATTTATAAGAATTTGTTTACATGGAACACTAATAATAAATTAGTCTTTTATTATATAATAACCTACCCTTGAGATAACCTCTTCCGTTACCGTTGGGTGAGGTCATGAGAACGGACCGTTTAGGGTATCTGTCTCCTCGGACCATCCGACGTCAGTTACCCCAGTGATCCTCAGCCTGTGCTGACTCGCTGAAGGGAAAGTGAAAAGTGAAAGTACGTAACCTCTTCCTTTACCGTTGGATGAGGTCACAAGAACGGACCTCTTAGGGTCCCTGTCCCCTCGGACCACCCGACGGCAGAGCCCCCAGTGTGTCTCAGCCTGTGCTGACTTCGCTGCGTTGTCGTCGTCGTCGTCCCTTGAGATAATAAATAAAAGACTAAAATAATTTTTTTTCAGATAAGGTATGTCTTAGTGTAAAGTTTTATATTTCTAACTAAAGACGAGATTATTTAGACAATGTTTGTCACAGTATATCATTCCAAATAAGATTAAGGTCTGGTTATGTACCTGTAACGTATTTTATTTGTCGAAAAATTTTTAGTCTGACTTGTTTCACAGAACGTCGTGCTTACTTGTTAATAGTACAAAGAAGTAGAGGACCTTTTCAAGAATGACATCGACATTCGGGGTCACTCAATATCAAGAGAATATGTGTATTTTTTTCTATTACCAATATTCAGGAGATGCACTCAAAGTTGAAAGTGGAGAGAAAGATTTCAATTTTCAATCGAAGGTTTCGAAAATCTTCCGACGACGGGAAAAGTTTGACGTAAAGATCATGTAGTCAGAATAACTAAATAAGTATCATTTACAATGGGCGAGTAAGAAACACACACTTTACTTCTTCCGATGTATTCACGAAGGGTTTGGGACCGTTGGTAGAGTCTGCATTGAACCGATTTGTCACTTTTGCATAAGAAAGACTAGTCCTGTTACCCGTCCGACCTTTCCCTTTTACCCCGAGAGTCACGGTTGATCCTATCCAGTATTTAAGGTCAAATGGTGGTTATAACTTACACTTTGTAAAATGGTAAGGTCATTGACACTGAAAGTCTTTTACTATCTCGGAG
This sequence comes from Capra ibex, assembly GCA_006410555.1. Lineage (NCBI taxonomy): Eukaryota > Metazoa > Chordata > Mammalia > Artiodactyla > Bovidae > Capra > Capra ibex. Next base: position 34,777,851 of record SJYO01037955.1, read on the forward strand.
AGGTGATTACTTCCGTAACTAGGACTTGACTTGGTACTCACGTACTACATTTAACCTCCTCAGAAAAACCTCTTTAGGTAAAAACTCAGAGTTTCAGGAAGTCGAATTATATTTACTTACGTATAGTTTTCTTTGTTCACTCCGTCGAATTGAGATCATGGGTTTTATGTTTAAATGTTTCTCCTTTTTTTTAATCTGGAGAATAACAATATGATTCTATAGAGTAGAGGGAAATAAATGTACAAATAAGTAAGTACAATAAAGATTGCAAAATCGGGACTTAAACGTAATATATAAAATAAGGTACACTGTTAAATACGACTTGATTGACTGAATGATGATGGATTTCTAAATATTTCATCCCTTTTGGGCTCTTTGTAAAAAACTGGTTATTATTTTTTTTTTATACATTATCCAAGTCAAGTCAAGTCAGTGAGTCAGTACAGGTTGAGAAACGTTGGGGTACCTGATATCGTGCGGTACGAAGGGATAGGTAGTGGTTGAGGACCTCGAACGAGTTTGAGCACAGGTAACTCAAGCACTCCAGTAGGTTGGTAGAGTAGGAGACGGCAGGGGAAGAGGACGGAAGTCAGAAAGGGTCGTGGTCCCAGAAAAGGTCACTCAGTCAAGAAATGTGGTCCACCGGTTTCATAACCTCAAAGTCGAAGTTGTAGTCAGGAAGGTTATTTACAAGTCCTGACTAAAGGAAATCACACCTAACCAACCTAGATGAATATCAGGTTCCCTGAGTTCTCAGAAGAGGTTGTGGTGTCAAGTTTTCGTAGTAAAGAAGTCGCGAGTCGAAAGAAATACCAGGTTGAGAGTGTAGGTATACACTGATGACCTTTTTAGTATCGAAACTGACCTGTATTATCCATTATCTGATCTACATTATCCATTCAAGTGGAAAAATAATGGAAATAATGGATACGTAATTTTTCTTTTCGTTCTTCGATTCTACTAAACTAGACTCATCAAACTAGGGGTAGTGGGTAAGAGATCAAGTTATAAATCTTTCTATTGTTAGTTTGAATACTCTCTTTATTTACGACTACTATAATAAAAGATCTTTCGTTTATACTGGTCTTTTAAGACAAATAACAAATCACGACTGGGTTAATCAGTCATTACACCGTCACCCCGGTCACACATCACTTCCTACAAGATTCGACTAAAAAGTACGGAGTCACAATTTATATTTAGTGGTTCCTCGTGGATTGTAAACTTTATTCGTACATTATCCTTTAACGTCACTGTACAGTTATACGATTTGTCTCTGTTACAAACATCTACTCCTTTTTTACGTTTCTTTTATATACATTTCCCCTTTTTGTACCAGGAAATTCCTTCTTTCTCTTTTTCTTTCCTCTGTTCTTTCCATCCTCCTTCCTTTTTCTTTTTTCTTTGGATTTTCCTTTGAGTCCTTTTTTTTTATAATTATATACAATATCTTCTAAAAAAACAAAAAACAAAAATAGACTGTCTTTTAAGTTCCTTTAGGATATCCTTTCCATTATTTTATAGTTATTGATCTCTTTATATTAAAAGTAAAAAAACGAAATATTATAGTACTATTTATACATTGAATGGATCAAGTCAACTTGATTAAACTTCAAGAGTCGATTATTAAGGTTATTGATTACATTTATTACAACTGATATTGTAATCGACTCAAAAAAAAAAAAAAAAAAGACTTCTAAAGGTAATTTCAGTAGGAATTTTTAAGTTAAGGACCCTGAAAAAAGTTCTTTACCTCCCATTTAATGTTGGTAGACACCAATACGTCACAAGTAGGTACACAGGATAATGGTGTGTGTTTTTCAGTACAGGAGAANTATTAAGGTTATTGATTACATTTATTACAACTGATATTGTAATCGACTCAAAAAAAAAAAAAAAAAAAGACTTCTAAAGGTAATTTCAGTAGGAATTTTTAAGTTAAGGACCCTGAAAAAAGTTCTTTACCTCCCATTTAATAGGTACACAGGATAATGGTGTGTGTTTTTCAGTACAGGAGAATTCATCTTTTCTTTGTAAAACGTATCTTGGTCGAAATGTGTAAGTTTCCTGATGTCTTGTACATATGTGAATTCAACCGGAGTAAGACCTTTTAGAGACACACCAGACTATGTTTCCTACTACAAGGACAGTGTTGATTTACGAAAATTGTGAAAATAAACTTCTTTAAGACGTCTTAACTTAAATATGTTATAAAGTTAACATGTTTATCTAACAACCATGTCTCAAAAAATGAATATACGTAACAGGTAGTAATGATCTTACGTATTATAATATATAGTGATAATAGATGTGTACTTACAATCTGAAATTTTCTTACGAAATGGACTTACCACTAAAGAAATTTGAAACAAATAGAGTATATAATATACACTGTCACTTGTCAGCGAGTCAGAACGGGTTGAGAAACATTGGGGTACCTGACATCGGGTGATCCTAGGAGACAGATACCCTAAGAATTCTGTTCTTATGACTTACCCAACGGTAATGGAAAAGGTCCCCTAGAAGGACTGGGTCCCTAACTTGAGTTCAGAGGGAGGGATGTCCGTCTAAAAAGTGACAGACTCGGTGATCCTTTCGGGTAAACCTGTAATTATTATTCGATTATTAGTTATTTCTTTTCTATTTCTTTTAATATCCTTTTGTAAGAAGTCATTGATACGAGTTTACTTTAATAAAAATTTTAGTGAATCATATTATTCAATACTATAACTATTCTAAAATACATACGTACAAAATTTTTAGTAGGTAAACTTTAGTTCTCCCTCTCCTTCCTATTTTTAGACAAAAAGAGATTCTATCGAAAGAAATTAATACCTAATAAGTAATAGATCCGATCAAAATAAATACGTCTTAAGAATAGAGTACTATTAGTATATGATATAGTTGTAAAACTTAAGAATGATACCCTTACTATGATTCTAGATAAGTCGGGGGTCTATAAAAATGTTATGAAGGTAAGTGGAAAACCCGAAGGGAACACTGAGTCAACCATTTCTTAAACGGATGTTACGCCCTCTGGACCCAAGCTATGGACCCAACCCTCTTCCCTTACCGATGGGTGAGGTCATAAGACAGGACCCCTTAGGGTGCCTGTCATATCAGGTACCTTAACGTTTCTCAGTCTGTGCTGACTCGTTGAAAGTGTAGTAATAGGTAAGTAAAAACCGACATTCAGGGGTTTAGACAAGGTTTTGAAAAGGTAAAAAGAGTCAAAGTATAAGTGACTATAATTAGGTTGTATAAATAACTCTTTAGTTTCAATTGATTTCACTACAGACAGGAGTAAGAGATGATGTATCGAGGAAGAAGGATGGGAGATCGGAGTCCCGTCTTTCGTAAACGTGGTGACGGTTTTTGATTAAAGAGATGAATTCAAAAGTCAATGTCTGGTTAGGTTCGGGACATACGAAGACAAGAGTAAGAGGAAATATTCGAAATTAAAGTAGTTTGTCCATTGAAAATTTAAGTAGTTGGTTGATTGTGTCTCTATTGGCGACTTGTGACTACGATAATAAAATAGAAATTTGATGCCGGGAGGAAAATTTACTGATTATAGATTCCTAATCATAGAGCGTTAGTGACGGAAAGGTACGATTGAGACAAGAAAGGAATTGATGAGGGTAGAAGGTTTAAGGAAGGAGAGTTGATAGTTTATTATAGTCCCTAAGTGTTTTGATTATCAACAAAGGTTCGGACGTAAAAGGTATTAAAGGGACTTCGGTCAAGACAAAGAGGGATGAGTAACTTTCTACCTCGCGAAATACAAAATAAAGACAGACGTGAAGATGAACGGAACGAGTACTCGCTTACGTCACACACGTAAAGGTCGACAGATGCCAATGAACGTATACGAACGGAAAAGAATAAAATTGTGTTATGTAGATGTAGATTTAAATTCTAATATTTTACTACATAAATGTGATTCGGGTTACTTTCCTAGTTCAGGATTCATGGTTCTTTGATAAAGTGGGGGAAGGGCTTAGGACCCTGGGTCTTGTCAAATCCTACTCCCGAACGACCTTGGTTTGAGAGTCTAGTGTCGATCCTCTTCTTTCCGGGGTACCAAGGAGTGTAAATAGTGGACACTTAGAGAGCTCCCGTCACTCAGGACCTCCGAAAATCCACCATTTTGACTGGACGACGCCCTGTTCCTTGGGCTCGGTTAGTCCTGTTGGTGGGGGGCGGGGGTCGGGGGCGGTGGCGTTCAAGACGTCACCATCAACACCCAGTAGGTAGGGACTTTGACTGAAATGACTCTCTCTGTCACAGGTCTCCCCTCGCCGGTGGGACCTCGGTACGTGTAGAGGTTTTCGCCAAGTACCATTCTCCACGATCAAAGAACCCTTCGTAGACTCGTCAGATCAGACGCTCGCAAACAGAGACCACACTACCTCTGGCAGGAGTGACCGAGGAACACAAGGTCGGTGGACGTCTGTCTTCGTGACGAACTGAGTCTTTGTGTCGGTGGAAGGCGGAAAGCGACGTCTCTTCGAGAGAGTCACGCAACCTCCGCCACTACACGAGGTGCGCCCCGCCCTCGCGCGGAGTCACGGCCCCGAGTCCGAAGTCGTCCTGTCTGATTGCACAATCGAGCACCCACCTGTGGTCCTGCTAACCAACCAATACCGTCAGGTAGGTAGAGGTGGTCCTCCATCAACTCGTAGACGGGAGGAGCCTCGACCTCTTCGTCGAAGAACGAGGGCCGCACCTAGAGGCGCCACGTGAACAACGCCCCGCGACCCGTCTCCGGAGCGAGGTACCTGAGGTCCGCCGAGGAACGCCCTTGTCGTGGCCACTAAGCCCTCGATGACGGAACCAGGCGACCCAGAAGGGTCGTACCGGGCAGGCCGTTGTTCCCGACTGAGGAAAAGGGCAGTAGGGGTTCTACCTCCCCGTAAAGGTATTTTCGGGGGTTCCTTTGACCTTAGGACTGGAACGGAAGCCATAAGTCTAGTAGACGTCGCCGAACTTCAAAGAGAGTTTACACAGTCATGAACATTGGACGTAAGCCATGTAGTTCCGGTGGGCTCCGGTGGGTTTTCGGGGCCGAGGTACAACGTCCATCTGAAATTGGTATAGAGGCGCCCTGTGACAGACTTGGGTGGAGTGAAACAAGAATCGGTCGTAGAGCGCTCGTTTCAACCAGACCTTTTACCATGGGGACGACCACGACTCGCCTACGTCATCCGAAGACTCTTGTCTCTACTGTGTTCCACTCATCTACGAGGATCATGTCGACCAGAAAGGATAAGTACTTGGAAAAGAGGAGAAGTAGTAGAAGTTCCCAGGAGAGGAACCTGAATAGTAACAAAAATCAGGAGACGAAGGATGAACTCCACAATTTTATAATTATCATTCATGGTGGATCTTCCAAGGTCTCAGACTGACCTAAGACCTCATCTCCTAAAAAGCCGTCGTTAGATAACTAGGGTAGTTTCAGTCCACAATGGTCGACCGTTAACGTTCGAGATATCAAAGGTGGAGGTCGGATCCGTTCTGGCCGGACTTCGTCCACCTGTTTTAAATCGGTGGAGGAGAGTGGACCCACTTCTCTGGACCAAAGGTCGGGATCGGATCTTGGACTTCGGAGGATCTTATACTGGGTCCGGGACCTCCTCCCTGAGAGAAAAAAAGAAAAAAGAAATGATCAACTTCAAGAAAAACAAAAATCTCGTTGATTTTTGTAAATTATATTTCAGATAAAATTTTTCCTCGTACCATCTTCACTTTTCGAGTTTGTACTAAGTGATCTAATACTGTTATGTCAATCCTCGACCAGTCCCTTATTTATTAGGGACTCGGACTTTTTTCCAGTTTTCGGTACTGGATTAGACTTTTAGTTCGTGTCCTCATTTTTTACTTTATCTCTTTATTGTCTCTAAGGTACTGGAAACACTACTATAGTTTTTACCAGATTGTACGTACAGTAAGTTTACGTCTTACTCTCCTGACTTTCTTCCTATCTTCATGACAACCTTTAAATTGTGGTCATTAAGAATCTTAAACCACCTTTCGTGTTTACATATCTAATTTCTTCATGTCACTCGACGGTTTCGTTATTCATTTTCGTTTTATAAATTATTCTTAGGACATATTTTTATACATGTCATGAGAATTTTGAGTTGTTATTTTCCCGTTAGATTCTTTACCCGTTTTTGGAACCTATCAAGTGTTTCTTTCTACATTTGACACTTTATTCTACTCTCTTTTCAAGTTGTAATAAGTATTCCTTTTGAAATTTCAGTTTATGTGTGTGTGTGTGTGTGATCTTTCCGATTTTAAATTTTCAGACAATTGTCGTTTACAACCAGTCCTAAGGATTGTGTGTGTGTGTGTGTGTGTGCCGATTTTAAATTTTCAGAATTTCCATTAACAACCAGTCCTTAAGATTGTTGATCAAGAGAGTATACACGACTATTCTGACATTTATTATGTGGAAGATAATGGTTTTTTTTTTTTTTTTTTTCAAACCAACGGATAATATTTCCATATATATTTCCATATATGGACGGGGACTTTAAGACGGATGGTTCTAGTGACTTTAAGGTACAGATGTTTATCAGACTGTGTTCTTATAGATCTCGACGAGATATCTTCTCACTTTTGACACTTCACCGAGACGACAGACAAGTATCCTTTTATGTATTTATAAGACACCATTTAAGTATAGTGTTTTTATTACGAGTAGTTATTATTATTTGATGATTGTGTATAGTTTTATCTACGGAGAACGTTTTTACAACTGTTTGCTCAGGTTAAGTTCTTTAATACTAAAGAACTTTACGACATACACTAAGGTTTACGATATACTAAGGTAAACATTATATAAGATTTTGTCCCTTGTGGTTAGGTACTACTTTTTTTTAATATTGTCGTGACCCTACTGGGTCTCCCTACCATGGCCCTTCCTCCACCCTCCCCCCAAGTCCTACCCCTTGTGCACATGTGGGCATCGACTAAGTACAACCACACAACGTCTTGGTTATGTTACAACATTTCATTAATCAGAGGTTAATTTTATTTATTTAACTTTAAAATTTTTTTTTAAATTTTATCTTGTTCTTTTTTTTTCTACTTTCATAACTACTTTTTATCGGTTTACAATTGAAATACTCTACTACCTTTATAACAAAATCATATACGTAAATAGTTTTGAGTTGTTTAATATGTAAATTCGAACCAAGTAAAGGGAGATTAATTTAAAATGATGGTTTTATATTTTTCGGTCATTTGTTTATAACTTCAGAACAAACATCCAGGAAAAATAAATAACAAATCATCATACAATGGTTAAAACTTTGACATAAGACAAACGACTCAAGTTCGTTTACATATTACTCCCGGTCTAAAGAGTGACCAAACCTTCCCTCAATTTTTACAATTTTTCTTTTTATTTAGATCTTCCATAGGATTACAATCGACACAACAACAAGTCAACGACTCAGTGCAGACTAAGAAACTCTGGGGTTCCTGAGGTCGTACGGTCCGAAGGGACAGGAAGTGGTAGAGGGTTTCGAACGAGTTTGAGTACAGGTAACTCAGTCACTACGGTAGGTTGGTAGAACAGGAGACAGTTAGGGAAGAGGAGGACGGGAGTCAGAAAGGGTCGTAGTCCCAGAAAAGGTTACTCAGTCGAGAAACGTCATCTATGTCTTTATACGTATACAAGTTCAAGACAAGTGGCCATTCCGCATCTTCGATACTTATATGAGTCACAGGTCAAAATAAAAGATTCTTGACAACGGTTATTTTTTCCCTGTTCCTCACATCGATTATTATCCCGACTCGGTCTCTTTCACTATACGTACAGACCCGATAGGACATCAAGGTCCGTAATTTTGTGATCTCTTAGTGTCTCCGTCCAGTCCCCTCCCGGTGTATGAGAGTCTCTCTCGTTCTCTATTTCTTACAATTTCATTTTCTCCTATGGACAGTTATAGACTATTGACTACTCACACTCTTTTCGTACTTCGTTGAATAGACATTTAGACTTTAATTTTGTTCTACTTTACATCATTTTATATAACATCAGTTACAGAATTTTTCTTAACTTTCGGTGATCTGATGACATCGGTCATATTGACTTAAGTGGGGATCTTAAGACTGACGTAGGAAGAAAATTATTATGAAAGTGATACCTACTACGGATAAAGGATGTAGGGACAGTGTTGGTCAGGGAGTCTCAAGTGGACAAAAGAAGAGGTACACTGAAAAATCGACTGGTAGAAATGTGGACCGACCCACCTGGTGAGTCCACATTAAATGTTCACGAAGGGAAGGTAATAAGAATGTAAAACCATACAGAAAACAAAATTTCGAGAAAAATCGAGATTTTCCGTCTTTATGATAAAGATGACAACGGTTGGGAGTCTCGATTGATGAAACATACTCGGTTCGTCCACGAATTATAAAAGTCACACTAACAAGAAGCATACTTTTTTTTTTTTTGTTTTTTGTATATAATCTTTTAATTCAAAAAAGTCCCAAACCCAATGAATATTGAAGAACTTTAACTTTGAGTAAAGTAATGACGTCAACACAAAATTAAACACTCAATGAAATTCTCGAGTTTGTAGTCAGTCAAGTACTGTAACGTGAACGATGAGACAGAACATCCTATATCGGAGATGATACGGTAGTTTGAACTGAAGGGACCACCGGGTCTGCCATTTCGCAGACAGAGGTTACACTCTCTGGACCCAAACTAGGGACCCAACCCTTCTAAGGAACCTCTTCCTATACCGTTGGGTGAGACCATGAGAACGGAAATTTTAGGGTACCTGCCTCCTCGAACCACGTCCGATGATAGGTACCCCAGTGTTTCTCAGCCCGTACTGACTCTCTGAAGTGAAAGTCAAAGTGAAAGTACGGCAGTTTTGTAAAAGTGTGGAACTAAGATAAAATTAGCGTAAGTAGCTTTAATAGGTTGAAGGACCAGGAACGGTCTATATTGTGTCAGAAACATCCGTCTATTATAATAATACACTTTTTGAAATAGAAATCACCTAAGATATGACTGTTCTCCTCGATCTCACTTGTCTACGTAAGTTTGAGGTCACTGGTAGACGACTCGGGACTCGTCAAGAGGACTGTCTCCTCGTCAGATGTCTCACGAATGAGTATTTTGTGGGTAAAACACTTACTTTACCAAAATCACCAGAGACTCCGGTAGCGAAACAGTGAGAGACAGTCATGATTTTAATTACACCTTTATTTTCATTTGTTTTGTAGAAAGGAAGGACACAAAGGTTTTTAAATAGCTGAACAAATTTGTAGATTGAGATGACGTTCGTTTGTACCAAAATAACATTAACGTAAATTTAGAACTACCTTTTGTCGTTGAAGCGTAGTTTATCGAAAAGGAAAGAGTCTAATATATATGTCCGAATGTTGACTCGAGATCAGATGAGAAGTTCATCTTCTGGTCAGACAATAAAATTAAAATATCTCCATTAAAAAAGGAGACCTGTATGATTGACGGTGTATGACTAAAACCGTATATTACTGTAGTGGACGATTTTGGACGTTATCAGACGATCCCGATTAGATTGTATTATGGTGTCTGACATACCGAATTTGTTGTCTTTAAACAAAAGAGTGTTAAGACCTCCAATCTTCAGGTTCTAGTTTCAACGAACCAAAGGTGGCTCACGATATGTCCTTCCCAGAAGAGGTCCAGAGAGAGGAACCGGATGTCTACCGCGAGAGAGTGACACAGAAGGGTACCAACAGGAAATCATGTACGGACCCAAGACAGGGGGATTTGAGGAAGTCTCGGAAAGAGTACACTCAATAAAGGGATCTAGATCTGAAGTGGAATAAGGGTAGTGATGAACCAGTAACATACCCTGGTGGAATGAGTTAAAGAGGAGAAAATATGTAAATTATGAAGTGGTAAATTACCTGAAGACAATATTCCAACTTCTGTTACCGTGGGGTGAGGTCATGAGAACGGACCTTTTAGGGTACCTACCTCCTCGGACGACCCAACGTCAGGTACCCCAGTGACTCCCAGTCTGTGCTGACTCGTTGAAGTGAAAGTGGAAAGTGAAAGTACGTAACCTCTACCTTTACCGTTGGGTGAAGTTACAAGAACGGACCTCTTAGGGCCCCTACCCCCTCGGAACACCCGACGACAGATACCCCAACGTGTCTCAGTATGTACTGACTTCACTGAATCGTCATCACAATTAACGACCTCTATTTTATTTTTCATTTAATACTCCCATGTAAATATAATACTCCCATGTAAATGGGAGCATTATAGATTAACCCTCTACTGGAGACCAACACAAATATATCCATACACACCGTCCACCATAATATGTCACTGACTTTCACCATTGACCACTCACAGATTCTTTTGACCAAATCGACATCAACTATAATCGGTAAGTCAGAATAGGTTGAGAAACGATGAGGTACCTGACATCAGGTGGTCCGAGGAGATCGGTACCTTAAGAGGTTCGTTCTTATGACCTCACCCATAGGTAAGGGAAGAGGTCTCCTAAAATGTCTGGGTTCATAACTTGGGCTCAGAGGGTGTCACGTTCCGTCTATGAAATGGCAAACTCGGTGGTCTCTCTTTCTTTCTCCAGAATTGTTTACGGAGGAGTCTCTATAAGATCAGATGGTCCTCCTCTCGACGGTAGTCGACTCCACTTCTTTTGTCGTTAACTTTGTCCAAACCTCAGTTCCTCCAATCTTATAGTCAAAACCTTTACGGTTTAAACTATCCGATTAATCTTTGTAATTTTTTTTTTTTCGATTATCCAAGTGTGTACATAATCAGACTTTAAGGACATCTCCAGACCACCCTCTAGTTTTGACTTTCACTGATCCCAACATATTCTAGTAGTTCTTTTATTTACGTTTCTCTTCTGATTCAGTCACGTGTAGTTTTTCCTCACGAATCTCCTATTTCTTATAAGGTCTTAAGAAAAAGACCTCATTTTATTAAAAATGAAAAAGAGAGTAAATGGGAGTATTAAAGGGGAGCACCGAGTCTAAAATTTCTTAGGTGGAAGATACACCCTCTGGACTTAAGGTAGGGACACAAGTCTTCTAGGGGACCTCCTCCCGTACCGTTGGGTGAGATCATAAGAACGGACCTCTTAGGGGTTCCTCTCTCCCCGATGTCAGGTACCTCAACGTTTCTCAGTCTGTACTGACTCGCTGATTCGTGTTGGAAGTATTATATATCAACCCTCTACTGACTCTTCCTCATTTAACTTTCCTGTCTCCCTTTAGTCCACTACCCTTACAAGACCTTTGATCACTTCCTTTAGTTTTGGTCCAGAAAACCTAACGTCCGTCTAAGAAATGGTGGACTCAGAGGTTATCTAAACTCTACTAACCATAACAGTTCCCTTTAACACGTCTTTCCCCTTTTGACCGTGGTTTCAACGTAAAATAGTCGGACATTCATAACTAATTTTAATAAATTTGGTGACTTTTAGAACTTCCTAAAGAGGTCGAAAAGACTCCTCCTTCTACTCTTTTCCCGATTTCAACCTTAGATTTCCCAGGCCGTGACCCATTTTTATGTCGTTTCCGATAAGGATTTGAAATCCTAAATTTTTTAAGAATCCAAAATACTATAAAGTTTGATTTTAAACTAAAGAACGCAAACCGTCTAAAATTGTCGTATCTTGGATAAAGGGAAAGGATTTTGAGTTTTCATATATCCACTTTCGAACACATCTTATTCAAGAAAGACTACGAAACCATAGTTTACATGTGAGGTTTGAACAAAGTGAAATGGAAATTGAAATAGAAGGAGTTCCGAGAGAATATTTACGACTATGTTGTGAGGAAGAGTTCAAATTTAGTAACGGGACGTAAAAGGAAAGTAGGGGATTAATTCCTGTAAATTACGTCCGACGAAGGGAGTGTAAAATCTTCGGAGGTAGTGACCGTATAAGTGAAGTCCTGGATCGAAGAGAGATGTCTAATTTGACTCAAAGGAGAATAACGATTGGGAGGAGGTCCCATAGAAGGACTCGTACTTCAACATGGATGAACACAGAGGACACAACGTCCGGCTAAGAATTGGGTGACTCGGTGGACCCTTCATTTAACTTAACTGGATATAGAGGGATAAGAAGGTTCGGGAGTGAGGACCCTTCGGTAGTAAGATGAGACAAAGATACACAAGTCACAAAAATACAAAATGACATCCACTCTATCATGACGTAAATATAAAGAAACTATTTGTCAAAAGAATATTACCTAGAATTCCGTTTAGTGGTGTCCCTTTGTCTTGTCAGATTTGTTAAATCTATACCCGTCACCGTTTCTAATCTCACAAAAATTTAGTCGTCAAGAACTTGAATTTAAAGACGGAACGTGAAGACTATCGTTTTATTTACGTTAAGACCGAAGCCTAAGATCGAAGTATAAAAACGATCATCCTACGAGGATAAAGAGAGTGGGAGTTGGAATAGGGTGACCAGTTCGTTACATTTCACCAGAACATTTGACGCGGGACATAAGTAATCCAGACTTTTCTTTTAACTTAAGTTGAGACTAATACGTTTAATCCGTATTACTTCGACCACTCCCCAACCCCCCCCCGAGAAAGAGAAAGAGAGAAATAATTTGTGACTTTGAGTTTCCTTTATTAAAGAAAGGATTCATAACAGAGTTCAGGATGGAAGGATACCAAGTCCTAAAGAAAAGAAGTCAGTTCAAAAGAAGAGTTCTTCAACATCCACTCCACTCTATATCCACACGTCACTCCACGTTTTTGATTTTTATAGAGTCATCTGGAAACTTCCTCTCTCTAGAAACACACTAATCTCCTTCTCGTTAAGAAATGTCAAAATACTAAAATACTAGGAGAAAGGATCAGTCTAACTCCATAAATACTTCTTTTTCACTAACAGATAAAGAAATCTAAATTGACTAAATATCAATAAAATTCATAACTTTTGTACGAATCTCAGTTGATCGTTTACCAATATTCGGTACAATATGTTTAAGATCGGGACCTGATCTAAGAGTCAAGAAGTTTGGATAGTCAGTCTATAGTGATTAAGATTCTGTGGATCCCCATTGACATACACATGTATGGGTATTCATGTTGATGATGTACCTATTCCTTTTGTTTTTTCTGTTGTTTACTTTGGTAGTCCCGGATATAGATGACCTAGTCGTCATTATGAAGAGGTATATCAAATCATCATTATAGAGGGTATATCAAAAATAGAAAATAAAAAAATGCCGACCTAGGTGAAGTAAGGACCTGAAGGGAACACCGACTCACCATTTCATAGACGCGTGTTACGTCCTCAACGTCCAAGGACCCAGTCCTTCTACTGTACTTCTGTCCTTTACTATCGGGTGAGGTCATAAGAACGGAGCTATTACGGTTAGGTTCCCCAACGTTTTCTCAGTCTGTACTGACCCGCTGATTTGTTGTCGTTGTTATGGATTATATATAGGGTGAAGTAAGGATTGTGGTTTTATTTCCGTTTACTTAATTTCTGAATGTATATTTATAACTCTATATGAACGAAGCACATAAAATCATAACAAACTTAAGTAAATCGTTGTGTGAAAAGTTTATTAAAAATTATACCATTTTATATGTAGTCAAGTCAAGTCAAGTCAGCGAGTCAGCACAGGCTGAGAAACGCTGGGGTACTTAGCGTCGTGCGGTCCGGAGGGACAAATAGTGGTAGAGGGTCTCAAGTGAGTCTGAGTGCAGCTAGCTCAGGAACTATGGTAGGTCGGTAGAGTAGGAACCAGCAGGGGAAGAGGAGGACGGGGGTTAGGGAGGGTCGTAGTCTCAGAAAAGGTTACTCAGTTGAGAAGCGTACTCGACCGGTTTCATGACCTCAAAGTCGAAGTCGTAGTAAGGAAGGTTTCTTTAGGGTCCCAACTTGAGGAAGTCTTACCTGACCAACCTAGAGGAACGTCAGGTTCCCTGAGAGTTCTCAGAGGATGTTGTGGTGTCAAGTTTGCGTAGTTAAGAAGGGGCGAGTCGGAAGAAGTGTCAGGTTGAGAGTGTAGGTATGTACTGGTGTCCTTTTTGGTATCGGAACTGATCTGCCTGGAATCAGCCGTTTCATTACAGAGACGAAAACTTATA
>SJYO01037955.1:34792008-35229209 GCA_006410555.1 Capra ibex
GAAAATTAAAGTACCGACGTTAGTGGTAGACGTCACTAAAACCTCGGGGGTTTTTATTTCAGACTGTGACAAAGGTGACAAAGGGGTAAATAAAGGGTACTTCACTACCCTGGTCTACGGTACTAGAAGCAAAAGACTTACAACTCGAAATTCGGTTGAAAAAGTTAGAGGAGAAAGTGAAAGTAGTTCTCCGAAAAATCAAGGAGAAGTGAAAGACGGTATTTCCACCACAGTAGACGTATAGACTCCAATAACTATAAAGAGGGCCGTTAGAACTAAGGTCGAACACGAAGAAGGTCACGTCGTAAAAAGTACTACATGAGACGTATATTCAATTTATTAGTCCCACTGTTATATGTCGGAACTGTATGAGGAAAAGGATAAACTTTGGTCAGACAAAAAGGTACAGGTCAAGATTGACAACGAAGGATTGGACGTATGTCTAAAGAGTTCTCCGTCCATTCCACCAGACCATAAGGGTAGAGAAAGTCTTAAAAGGTGTCAAATAACACTAGGTGTGTCAGTTTCGGAAACCGTATCAGTTATTTCGTCTTTATCTACAAAAAGACCTTGAGAGAACGAAAAAGGTACTAAGTCGTCTACAACCGTTAAACTAGAGACCAAGGAGACGGAAAAGATTTTGGTCGAACTTGTAGTCCCTCAAGTGCCAAGTGCATAACGACTTCGGACCGAACCTCTTAAAACTAGTAATGAAATAATCGTACACTCTACTCATGTTGACGCTATCGAACTTGTAAGAAACCATGACGGAAAGAAACCTTAACCTTACTTTTGACTGGAAAAGGTCAGTACACGGCTGACGACTCAAAAGGTTTAAACGACCGTATAACTCACGTCGTGAAAGTGTCGTAGTAGAAAGTCCTAAACTTTATCGAGTTGACCTTAAGGTAGTGGAGGTGATCGAAACAAGTATCACTACGAAAGATTCCGGGTGAACTGAAGTGAAAGGTTCTGTAGACCGAGATCTAATCACTAGTGTAGTAGTACTAATAGACCCAGCACTTCTAGAAAAAACATGTCAAGAAGGCACATAAGA
Source organism: Capra ibex (assembly GCA_006410555.1). Classification (NCBI taxonomy): domain Eukaryota; kingdom Metazoa; phylum Chordata; class Mammalia; order Artiodactyla; family Bovidae; genus Capra; species Capra ibex. The sequence goes on from SJYO01037955.1 coordinate 34,793,066, forward strand.
ACGGTGGAGAAGTATAGAAGACGAAGACAATCCAGGTATGGTAAAGACAGGAAATAGCTCGGGCAGAAACGTCCTTTACAAGGGAACCATAGAGATTAAAATAACTTCTCTAGAGATCAGAAAGGGTAAGACAACAAAAGGAGATAAAGAAACGTAACTAGCGACTTCTTCCGAAAGAATAGAGAAGAACGATAAGAAACCTTGAGACGTAAGTCTACGAATATAGAAAGGAAAAGAGGAAACGAAAAGCGGAGAGAAGAAAAGTGTCGATAAACATTCCGGAGGGGTCTGTCGGTAAAACGAAAAAACGTAAAGAAAAGGTACCCCTACCAGAACTAGGGACAGAGGACATGTTACGGTACTTGGAGTAAGGTATCAAGTAGTCCGTGAGATAGCTAGTCTAGATCCGGGAATTTAGATAAAGAGTGAAGGCGATATATTAGTATTCCCTAAACTAAATCCAGTATGGACTTACCAGATCGCCAAAAGGGATGAAAGAAGTTAAATTCAGACTTAAACCGTTATTCCTCAAGTACTAGACTCGGTGTCAGTCGAGGACCAGAACAAAAACAACTGACATATCTCGAAGAGGTAGAAACCGACGTTTCTTATATTAGTTAGACTAAAGCCACAACTGGTAGTCCACTACAGGTACACATCTCAGAAGAGAACACAACAACCTTCTCCCACAAACGATACTGGTCACGTAAAAGAACCGTTTTGAGATAATCAGAAACGGGACGAAGTAAGACGTAAGGTTCCGGTTTAAACGGACAATGAGGTCCACAAAGAACTGAAGGATGAAAACGTAAGGTCAGGGGATATTACTTTTCCTGTAGAAAAAACGCACAATCAAGATTTTCCAGAACATCCAGAAGTATTTTGGTAAGTTTAAGTCGGAAAAGTCGTAATGACTAACCCCGTATCTGAACCTATTGACACTATAACTTAACAAACGGAATCTCTGCTTGTCTCTAGTAAGACAACAAAAACTCTAACGTAGGTTCATGGCGTAAAGCCTGAGAAAACAATTGGTACTACCGATGAAGTAAATAAGACTCCCTAAGGACGGGTGTCATCATCTACATTACCAGTAGACTCAATTTAAGTGGGTAAGGTCAGGTAAAATCAAGCGACTAAGAATCTTACAGCTGCAAGTGGGAACGGTAGAGAACAAACTGGTGAAGGTTAAACGGAACTAAGTACCTGGACTGTAAGGTCCAAGGATACGTTATAACGAGAAACGTCGTAGTCTAGAACGAAGATAGTGGTCAACGTAGGTGTTGACTCATAACAAAAACGAAACCGAGGTAGAGAAATAAGAAAGACCTCAATAAAGAGGTGACTAGAGGTCATCGTATAACTCGTGGATTACTGGACCCTCAAGGAGAAAACCATAGGATAGTAAAACGGAAATGTATGACAAGTACCCCAAGTATTCTAAATGGTAAAATCGATAAAATTCACATGTAAAGTCACCGTAATCATGTAAATGGAACGACACGTCAATAGTGGTGATAGGTAAAAAAAGGTCTTTAAAAATATAAGGGTTTAACTTTGTGACATGGGTACTTTGACGAGAGGTAAGATAAAAGTGGGTTAAGACGAAAAACAAAGACATTTAAACTGATAAGGTCCATTAAGTATATTCATCATGACGTGTCATAAACATGAAGACACCGAATAAAGTGAGTCGTCATAAAAAAAATCGCATTTATAGAAATACTATGTAGGTACAACATCGTACACAGTCTTAAAGGAAGGAAAAAACTCCGACTTATTATAAGGTAAGACCAAACAGATAGCTAAGTAGATGACTACCCGTACACCCACCAAGGGTGTAAAACCTATAACACTTATTATAATGATACTTGTATCCATCTATTCGCTCCTCTCTGGTCTTTCAAGGAGGAGGGTCGAAATGGGATGAGGTAGGGACAGGTATTCAGTCCTTCTCTCAAGAGTGGTCTTTGGTTCAACCGGTCTTTGAACTTGAACATCATAGGTTCTTGACGTTCTTTCATTTAAAGACACACACACACACACGTCAGTGAGTCTGGACATGATGAGAAACACTGGATATCTGACAACGGGCGGTCCAAAGTGACAGATACCCTAAAAAGTCCGTTCTTATGACTTCATCCAACGGTAAAGGAGGAAGTCCTCTAGAAGGGGTGGGAGTCAAGTCAAGTCAAGTCAGCGAGTCAGTACAGGCTGAGAAACTGTGGGGTACCTGACGTCGTTACTGTCCGAAGGGACTGGTAGCGGTTAAGGACCTCGAACACGTTTGAGTATAGGTCCCCTAGAAGGGGGAGGATCAAATTTGGTATACCAAAACTAGAATAAGGTGAGTAATAAGATACTACTTTAAAACATATTTAAAACACATTTAAAAGTAATCTTAATCAAAAAGCATTTCAGAAATTTCTCCTTACTACTACCAATTTACGAAGAAATTAATTACAAGTGAGTAGATAAAGAGTTGTCTGTTTTATTTCGGATTAGTTAGACGACGACATTTTTAATTACAGAATCCAAATTACTATATCCCCGTCAAGAAGGACTATTAACATAAATACAGTAAGAAATTGAAATAAGTATGGAATTAAAATATAACTCGATCGAAGATTTTAGATGGTAACTTTTTTTACACTTTCGAGGACTTAATTCAAGAGATCCCGTCGGACAAGTGAAGGAGGCTTCCTCTTACTTCATGCGTACACTAACACTTTCCTACTACAAGAAATAAAAAAACACTTCATTTAACGTAAAACACCATCTCTGTCCTCTTGAGTCAGGAAAGTCTTTAACCGACTTGTTTCATTTAGTCTTAAAACAAGAACGGTGGAGAAACTAAAGGGGTCAGGAAGAATTGAAAAGGAATTACTTACAACAGGAAACTCGATATTGAGAAGACGATGTCTTGTACGGTCGAGTTCACTCCCACCATTAAAGGATTCCCCTGAACTGAGTCTCTTTAAGGTTGTTTTTTTGATTAAAATTTGAATTACAAACAATATTTAGTGTGGATTCTTTGGTTCCCCTCAAAAGGAAAATTTACGATAACTCTGGTCCCATTCGATCTTTCCTCAAATCATCAACCTTTTCGTTCCAACTGTGAGTCTTCTTTTGTAGAACACAAATAAAATAAAACACGATAAGACACCATTCAATTCTTCAGAAAATTAAAGAGGGGGGAATTATATATTATAGTTAATAAAATAATCCACTTGTATACTCGACGAGAGGAGAAGTCTTACGACGGTTATTCCTCCCTCTTCCCACCATTACGAAATTGGTCTTTTTATTTTTATTTTAGGTTCTTCAGGAATTGAATAAAATTCTACTTCGTTTTTCTTAGTCCACCACCGAAAAAAAGAAAATTTTTTTTATCGTAATAAAAACATTGGACTTTACTCTTTAAGATTGGTGACTACTTCCGTTTTTCTTCTGTTGTGGGAGAAGGTCTTTGTGTAAACATTAATTTAACGATTCTTAGTCATTATGTAGAGGAAAGGGGAGGAGATCCGTAAGGAAAACTTCTAGAAAGTAGTGTATATAAATGACGTTCCTTTTTTACTCCGACCTGTTTACTCATGTGGTTACAAATTAGTAAGTATTAAAAAGATCAGATCATTTTGAAGGGAAGTATTCTAGCTCACTTCCTACCGTGTAGTACTATCCTTCGTAAAGTTTCGGACATCAGTCACAGTTGTAATCCTGTTTTGGAGGCCTCAAATACGTGTAGATCACATTTGGAGTAAGAACAAAATTAATTTTTGTAGTATGTAACTGTAAAACACCAAAACGTACATGTCTACGTTCCATCTACCAAGGTCGGAAATTTTTTAAACTATACGTTATTCATTCACTATATAACTTTATGTAATTTTATTTGCACACAATGATGAGTAAAGACATAAATGTACAAATACGAATTTGTATATATCCTTCGACATGACCGTCTATCTCTGTGACAAAGATTCCTAACTGTCTAAAGGTACACACCCAAAATACAGAGACCCTTACAACGAATCAGAAAGATTTTACATACAAAGTCATATGTGTGTGTGTGCGACGACGACGAGACATGACACGAGTCAGCACGGGCTGAGAGACGCTGAGGCACCAGACATCGACTGGTCCGAGGAGTCAATGGGTTATCCACTTGGGGGGTAGGGGATGAAGACCGTTGGTGGTTACCGTTACTATCCGGGTGTCTACTATGATCTATGTCTAAAGGCGGTATCGATAAAAACTTGAAATTGTTAATAATTATAACATTCCCGAATATCTTCTGTCAGAAGTGTCCCTTAAAGATTTCAACCTATATGATTATTAGGGAAGAGAGGGGATATGAATAATTACAACTGTACTAAAATTTTACAAGAATGACGAGTCACGTTACGGAATAAACTATGAGTCCACATTCAGGATTAATCTAATTCGAGTAGGACCATTATACCATTAGTTACCATACATGTCGTCGTAGTTAAACCGTTACCGTCGTCTCTCGTTCAGGAGACCATTTACGATCCTTTGAAAAAGAGTAATAGTATTTTTTACTTAAAGATGGATGTCGTTTGTAACAGGATAAACTTACACTGTATATTTTTACTTTGTCAGTAGAAAATCTTTGTACTCTTGAGTGAACTTTTTTATCTTTCTGTATTAGTACTTTAGTTTCACGTTTCTTTTTTTATTGGTGAAGACTTTATTAAGATGGAGACATATAAAATGATGCCCTCTAGAAAAACAAGAATTTAAAATCAAGGAAACACACCCTAAATAGAATTCACCTTTCAATTCATCAAAGTGGGTAAGTAGTCTTCGTTCCCCGATTGAAGTCATAAACTGAAAACCTCCAATCAGTAAAGTAAATACCCAGAAGGGGACACCGAGTCGATCATTTCTTAGACGGACGTTACACCCTCTGGATCCAAACTAGGACACAACCCTTTTAGGAGACCTCTTCCCTTTCCGACGACGACGACGACGATTCAACGAAGTCAGCACAGACTGAGACACGTTGGGGTATCTGCCGTCGGGTGGTCCGAGGAGGCAGGGACCCTAAGAGGTCCGTTCTCGTGACCTCACCCAAGGTAAAGGAAGAGGTTACGTACTTTCACTTTTCACTTTCATTTCAGTGAGTCAGTACAGACTGAGTCGCTGGGGTACCTGACGTCGGAGGGTCCGAGGAGACAGGTATGAGTGAGGCAATAAGACCGGACCTATTAAGGTACCTGACATATCAGGTGCCCCAGTGTTTCACTGCTGACTCGTTGAAAGTAAAGAAAATAGTCCACATTCTGTAAAAATTTCTCAGTAACACATACGGAGTCTTATCTCTGACGTATTAGTAGTTCGACATCGTAATCCCTTTCGCCTTTCGGTTTAAGTTCTATGACCACAAAGAACCAGTCAAGTATGGTTCGTAGATAAACGAAAAAAAAAAAAATATAACATTTTCATTTCTATTTATAAGACTGACTTTATTACAGGTTAGAAACAATTTATTTTATAAAGTATACATTGATATATAAATATTACAAGTAATAGAACTGACAATGATAGTACTTTACAAGACTATTAAAACACCAGTTTGTTGAAGGTAAGTCCTACACACATATACACACACACATAATGAAAATTTTTATCGATGTCTGAAAACAAGTATCGTTGATCCATCTAATTCATGGGTAGAAATATGCTCTTTGTTGTTCTTACCACCGATTTTATATAAATTGAATTAGTCAACCTTTCCTCCACATCTTATAAGTTTTCGATTTTGGAGTAACATTCTCCCTACGTCTCTCGAATGGTCTCTTAATTTTAAAAGAAAACGGAACTTTTGTAAACTATTTTGAATGATTGAAAGTCAGGTGACACCTATTTTGGGTATCGGATGACTTAACACACTTGCGAGTATTCTCTGGGAAACGAGGTAATTTGAACCTATGTATTCTTAGGAATGACTTTGTCAATTGATATTAACGGGTTAGAATAAAGATTTCACATGTGTCAAGTACTGAAGTTCCTCTTCTCGGAATATATATTTGAAACTGAAAGTCCTCTCCTTGTAAACAAACAAACAAACAAAGAAAGAAATCTAAAGTATTAGCGTTCAGTTGTAGTGTCGTCCAAACGTATAGTTTAAGTGTGACAGACCTATAGTCCATTAGAGTCCACTTGTTAAACAATATCTACTGTAACGGAAGTACACTTTACATCTTTACCGTCGTTAAAGAGAGGTCTGATTGATGGAAACTGCGACCGGAGTTTAAAAAGGAATTTACTCGAGTACCACATTTGTTAGGTTAGTTTTTTACTCGTGTCCTGGATTTATCTGTAAAGAGGTTACTTCTATCTGTCTACCGGTTTTCCGTGTACTTTTCTACGAGTTGTAGTGATTAATAATCTCTTCACGTTTAGTCGTAATGTTACTCTATAGTGAAGTGTGACCAGTCTTACGGGTAGTATTTTTTCATATGTTTATTACTGAAGACTTCTCCCACACCTCTTTTCCCTTGGGAGGATGTAACAACCACCCTTAAATTTAACCACGTCGGTAATACCTTTTGTCATACCTCAAAGGAATTCGTCTCATTTTTATTTCGATGGTACGACGGTTCAACGACGATTCAGAGAAGTCAGCATAGGCTGAGACACGCTGGACCCATATATAGACCTCTTTTAGTATTTTCTTCTGTGTAAGTCGAACAACAAGTAACATCGTGACAAATGTTATTGGTTCTGTACCTCGTTGGATTTACAGGTAACCGTCGACTTACCTATCTCTTCTACACCATATACATGTGTCGTTTTATAATGAGTCGGTAATTCACCTTGATTTATTACGGTAAACGTCGTTGTATCTACCGGGACCTTTAATACGTTTCACTTTATTCGTTCTGTCTCTTTCTGTTTATGAACTATAGTGAATATACATCTTAGATTTTTCTTTAACTATGTTTACTCGAATATGTGTTTTATTTTTATATGGGGGTATGTCTCTTTTGTTTTAATACCAGTGGTTCCCCCTTTCCTCCTTACTATTTAATTCTCAAACCCTAATTACATAGGTGTGATGACATACACTTTATCTATTGGTTGTTCCCGGGTGACATATTGTGTTTAATATGAGTTATAAAAATTATTGGATATTCTCTTTTCCCAGACTTTTTCTTGTCTATACAAATATACATATACACTGATATTTATATATCCCATATACTTTAAATCGTATATTTTATGTATTTTGTATAAAATAACTTTATCCTTTTTTACATTATCTCGTATAGTTTTCCCGGTTTTATTACAGTAGTAAGTCAATGGTTATATCTGTTTATACATTTCTCCTAATTTCTTTTTTATTCCTTACAGTTCTTTTACTTTATTTTACCATAAGACGTTTACATTTGTATTTTATTTCTATATAATTAATTTTAAATATAGTGATCTTTTTGAATTTAAATAAAGAGTTATTAAAGATTTTTACTGAGATTTCTTCTTGAATGATTGTAACATTATTATATAAGTCAATTTAGTTATAATGTCAACAAAAGATCAAAGATTCAGTACAAACTGAGAGAATAGTAAATTGTTTACTTGTCCGGATCTAAACAAAAGTCACTTAAAATGGTTAAAGTATTCAAAGTTCGAATGAGTTTGATAAAATCTCGGAAATAGAATACTCTTCATGTCGGAACTGGATTTCTGGGTACTTCTGTATTTGTTTAAATTTTTAAATACGATTAAAGTAAGTACTAATACTTACATTTTTATAATTTAATCTGTAAACATCATCTTAGTACTTAGACCTTTATTTTAACCTAAATAAAGTCCTAACGTTCCAAATAAATTGTAGTATTTTAATCTACTAGATTAAGTGATCGTACAATCGTCTTATCATTAAGTATTACAAATACATTATCCGGTGTCCTATTAAATAAGTAGTTTAAAGAGGTAGATACTGTTTTTCAATTAGATTAATAATTTCCCATAAAGGAAACGGACTATTGGAATAGTCTTATTAATTTAACATAGAACATAAGTTTTTATAATACCAAAAAAAAACGCGAGTGAATTGTCAAGTGATACCTAAGTGTAACAACTCGTCGATAGGGAATCACTGGAGTCCCCAGTCAACGAAAGAGAGAGTAGTACACAAACAAAAAATTAACCTCATACTAACGAAATATTACGACACGATTAAAGAAGACCCGTCGTTTCATTTAGTCGATTTACATATGTATATAAGTGAGACAAATCTAAAGGAAGGGTAAATCCAGTGGTGTCTCCTAACTCAAGGGACATGTTATGTCATCCAAGAGTATACAATATATAAAGTATATATTATCATGTATATACTTTCGGGGTTAGGTAGGTTGACGAAGAGACGGACCGATAACATATATCACGACGTCACTTATAATCCCACGTACATAGAAAAACTTAACACCAAAAGAAGTCCATATACAAGTCTTCACCCTAACGACCCAGTGTACCTTCTAGACGACCTCTTCCTTTACCGTTGGGTGAGGTCATAAGAACGGACCCTTTAAGGTACCCCTCTCCTCGGATCACCCGATGTCCGGTACCCTAGTGTTCTTAACCTATACTGAATCACTAAATTGGTGTTGGAGGTGGTATCTCCAAGATAAAAATGAAAAATTTCCTTAGAGGTGTGACAAGAGGTGTCACGGACATGGTTAAATATAAGTGTGGGTGTCACATTATATTTCTTGAAGAGAGATGTGGGAGAGACCATAAATAATAAACGTCTACAAACTACTACCGGTAGGAGTGACCACACTTCACTATGGAGTAACATGGAAAATAGACGTAAAAATATTGTTTATCACTACAGTAGTATACCAATATTTTATTCTACTTGAACATAATAAGTTTTACCCCATAGAAACCCTCCTGACCCTCCTGATAATTAGTAAGACAATTTTACGGTCCAAATTCAGTAAAAACGGAGTCTGTTTGATCAGATCAACCAGTAGGAAGTTTTCCTAGTAAGAACCAGCATCGTTAAAGACAGAAATCCCACCCAGTATCTTATACTTTCTTATGTTTCTAAATTGGACTCCTTAAATAAAATAAAATAAATAAATAAAAAATTATATATAAATAAATAAAATTACCCTCCAATTAATGAAATGTTATAACATAACCAAAACGGTATGTAGTTGTACTTAGTCGGTGTCCATATGTGCACAAGGGGTAGGACTTGGGGGGAGGGAGGAGGGAGGGGTATGGTAGGGAGACTCAGCAGGGTCACGTGATCGGGGTTCGTAGGTCATAGTACGTAGCTTGACAACTTTAAAAAGTATACCGAATACCTTGACGTTCGAACTGATCCTTTAAACCAGTTTGTAAACAAGTATTTCATCCTCTCCTATATAAAAGTAGTTGTCAGTAACCAGAAACGATATATATAGATTTTTATACTTCGTTTATAATATGAATTAGGACTTTATGATTTTCTTGCCATTGAGTTCTAGTTTTCTTTTCGTTCCAATGTGTTAGAATAAATTATCATAAAACCTTTATGATGGGTCTCTACTTACTCTATACTCCATGTTTCTAAAATTTCCATAAGTTTTCACAATAATAAAAGGTTATTATACTAATAAAAATATCTTTGGGGATTTACGATATGTATTTCATAACACACAATCAGAGAGACAGCACAGACTGAGAAACACTAGGGTACCTGACATCGGGTGGTCCGAAGAGACAGGTACCTTAAGAGGTCCGTTCTTATAACCTCACCCAACGGTAACGGAGGAGGTCCTCTAGTAGGGTTGGGTACCTAGTTTGGACCCAGAGGACGTAACGTCCGTTTAAGACACCTCTTAAAATACACCTAAGACCTATGTTTTAACTGGAATTTTTACGGTGGTAATGGGGTTGCCATTTACATTAATTTTTGGTGTATCTACTAAACAAAGTTTCGTATTTGGTTTACTTATATGGATTGTTTTCGACATATGTTGGTCATCTGTTTTATAAAATTATTTGGAAATACTATCCTAGCGTTTCTCAGTCTATACTGACTCGCTGACTTGTCGTAGTTGTTTTTTCTGGATGTATTTGACTCTGTATATTGTACAATATCTAATCTTCTTAAATTTAATTCTACAGTCAAGAATTCGACAGGTTATCTAAATTAGACTATGTATAATTTATTTTAGGTATTATTTTATTTCAATTTTAGACGTTTCTTAAAGAGAGTTGTTAAACTTAATATGTGCGTGTATGTGTGTGTTTGCACACGTAACACATGTACCTTTTCGTTTATCGAGTTTTACTGATTGTATAGTGAATGAAGACCATTTGATAAAGTTTCTTGTGCATCCTCGTAAACAATATGAAATAATACGATACATCAAATAAACGGGGAGGGTTATAAAAGTCAGTCAAGTCAGCGAGTCAGTATAGGTTGAGACACTGGGGTACCAGAAGTCGTGTTGTCCGAAGGGACAAGAAGTGGTAGAGGACCTCGAACGAGTTTGAGGGTCATAAAATCTCCTTATTATTTTTACAACTGATCGAATTATCCAGTTTATAAGTACATGCTGACACGTACTCTTAAGACGTTCATTAGACTGGTCTTTTGTCAGTTCCTAAGTCTAACTATAAAAAGTAGACATCTCTGATCTTTACGTTTGTCTTAAGACAAAGTGTCTAGAAATAGTGGATTATGACAAGAGAACTCAATGTCTGAACACATGGTTTGAGTGTGGACAGAGATGTATCTTTAATATACCTTTGAATTTAAACGAATTTTAACTTATGTAATACACAGGTAGAAGGGAAAAGTAGTGTGTTCTGGATTAAGTTGGTATACAGTTTTATTTATGACCCTATAGTAAGGTTTTAGAAAGAAAAGGAAGAGGGGAGGATGGTAGAGAGGACGTCATATTTTTAGTTAGTGACGGTCTTTTATCTACGTTGTTATTTTATAAAACAGTAGGATAGACGGTAAAAATTTAGGGATGAGTGATTAAGTCCGATAATAGTAAAGTACTACTAATGACTCTGAGGTTAAACAGACGTATCAATACAGGGAAATAGTCATAAAGAGTGACACATAACTCATGTCAAAAATTTAGTCTTAACTAATCCAGTGAGGGGAAGAAAGTCAAAATATCACAAGGTTCACAAAAGTCCTTTATGTCACAACAACAGGTTAACTAAACAGTACAGGTTGAGAAACACTGGGGTACCTGATGTCGTAAGGTCGTAAGGATAGGAAGCGACAGAGGACCTCAACCGAGTTTAAGTACAGGTGACTTAGTCACTGATAGTATTGATAGATTGGTAGAGTAGGAGACGATGAGGGAAGAGGGAACGGAAGTTAGAAAGGGTCATAATCCCAGAAAACGTCGCTCAACCGTAGAAACATAGTCCATAGGTTTCTCAACCTCGAAGTCGAAGTTATAGTCAGGAAGGTTACTTATAAGTCCCAACTAACTGAAATCCTAACTAATCAAAGTAGAGGGACGTTAGTTTCCCTGATAGTTCCCAGAAGAGATGTGGTGTCAAGTTTTTGTAGTCAAGAAACCGTGGGTCGGAAGAAATACCAGCTTAAGAGTGTAGACATCTACTGATGACCTTTTTGGTATCGAAACTGATGTACCTGGAAACACCCGTTTAACTACAGAGAAGAAAAATTATACGACAGATCCAAATAGTATCAAAAGGTGTAGAAAATAAAAAAATTATTTTAAAATAAAAATGAAATAAAATGAAATGTTATGACATAACCATACCCCTATGTAACTGTACTTAGGCGGTGCCCATATGTGCTCAAGGGTTTGTACTTGGGGGGAGGGTGGAGGGTGGGGTATAGTAGAGAGACTTAGTAGGGACGTGGTCGGGGTTCGTAGGACATAAGACGTAGTTTGCATCTGACCGTTAAGCAAAGAATGTACTATCATATGTACAAGGTTACGGTAAGAGGGTTTAGTAGGGTGGGAAAGGGAGAGGGAGTCTCAGGTTTTCAGGCGAGATGTGTAGACACAGAGAAAACGACAGAGTGTATGTCCCAGTAGTAATGGTAGAAAGATTTATGGTATATATACACAATCATATGACATAACCACAAAAAGAAAGACCGAATGAAGTGAGACATATTAACCGAGGTCAAAGTAGGTAGAGTAATCTTGACTAAGTTTACATAATAAAAATTACCGACTCATTATGAGGTAACACATATACATGGTGTCAAAAGAATAGGTAAGTAGACGACTACCTGTAGATCCAACAAAGGTACAGGACCGATAATATTTGTCACGACTCGTAGAAAATTAAAGTACCGACGTCAGTGTCAAACGTCTCTAAAACCTCGGGTTCTTCTATTTTAGACAGTAACAAAAGTGAAAAGGAGAAGAAAAACGGTACGTCAGTACCCTGACCTACGGTACTAGAATCAAAAGAATTACAACTCACAATTGGGTCGAAAAAGCGAAAGAAGAAAGTGAAAGTACTTCTCCGAGAAATCAAGGTGAAGTGAAAGACGGTAATCTAACCATAGTAGACGTATAGACTAACGTCTACTAGGACCTTTAGAACTAAGGTCGAACACTAAGTAAGTAGGACCGTAAAGTGTACTACCCGAGGTTTTAGTGACGTCTACCACTGACGTCGGTACTTTAATTTTCTGTGAATGAGGAACCTTCTTTTCAATACTACCTGGATCTATCGTATAACTTTTCGTCTCTGTAATGAAAAGGTTGTTTCCAGGCAGATCAGTTCCGATACCAAAAAGGACACCAGTACATACCTACACTCTCAACCTGACACTTCTTTCGACTCACGGTTTCTTAACTACGGAAACTTAACACCACAACCTCTTCTGAGGACTCTCAGGGAACCTGACGTTCCTCTAGGTTGGTCAGGTAAGACTTCCTCTAGTCGGGACCCTAAAGAAACCTTCCTTACTACGATTTCGACTTTGAGGTCATGAAACCGGTGGAGTACGCTTCTCAACTGAGTAACCTTTTATGAGACTACGTACCATCCCTAACCCCCGTCCTCCTCTTCCCCTGTTGTCTCCTACTCTACCGACCGACCATAGTGACTGGGTTACCTGTACTCAGACTCACTTGAGACCCTCAACCACTAATTGTCCCTCCGGACCGCACGACGCTAAGTACCCCAGTGTTTCTCAGCCTGTGCTGACTCGCTGACTTGACTTGACTTGACTTGAGTCGTTTCTTCAATTTATTCGGCCCACTGTTTGTCGGAACCATGTGAGGAAAGGGTTAAAACTTGGTCAGGTAACAAGGTGTCGGTCAAGATTGACGACGAAGAACTGGACGTATGTCCAAGTAGTCCTCTGTCCATTCTACTGGAGCAAGGGGGTAGAAAAATTCTTAAAAGGTGTCAAACAACACTAGGTGTGTCAGTTTCCGAAACCATATCAGTCACTTCGTGTACAAAAGGACCTTAAGGTAACGAAAAAGACAGTAAGTCGTCTACAACCATTAAATAAGAGACCAAGGAGACGGAAAAGATTTAGTCGAACATGTAGACCTTCAAGTGTCAATTTGGTGACTTCGGATCGTAGTTCGAAAACTCGTATGGAACAATAGTACATTTTAACATACCATCAAACTTGTAAGAAACCGTAACGGGAAGAAACCCTGACCTTACTTTTAACTGGAAAAGGTCAAGATAGCGGTGACGACTCAACAGGTTTAAACTGTATAACTGACTTTGTGAAATTACCGTTAATTCTAATAATCCTATCGAGTCGATCTTAAGGTAGTCGAGGTGACCGAAACAAGGATCATCACAAAGAATTCCGGGTGAACTGAAAGTGTACGGTCCTATAGACCAGGATCCAATCACTTGTGTGACAGAACCATAGTCCAGTAAATTCTGGAAAAAAACATAAGAACGGTGTAGAAGAATTAGAGAAAACAAAGATAATTCAGGAATAGTAAAGAACGTAAATAGTACACGTAGGAACTTACTTTACAAAGGAACTATAGTGGTCAAAAGAACTTCTCTAGAAATCAGAAAGGATAAGATAACGAAAAGAAATGATGAAACGGCACAAGTAACTTCTTCCGAAAGAATAGAGAGGAACGACATGCATAAAGGACCTTGAGACTTAAGTCAACTCATTTAGAAAAGGAAAGAGGGAAAACGAAGAGAAGAAAGGAGTCAATATACATTTCGGAGAAGTATGTTGGTGAATCGGAAAAACGAAAATAAAAAGAAACTTTACCAAAACCAGTGACGGAGGATATGTCACAATACTTGGGAGGAGGTATCAAGAAGTCCGTGAGACGGATGGTCTAGATTCGGGAACTTAGATAAGTAGTGAAGGTGGCATATTAGTATTCCCCAAACTAAATCCAGAACGGATTCACCGGAGTACCAAAAGGTATGAAAGAAGTTAAATTCGGACTTAAAACCGTATTCTTCGACAACCAGACTCGGTGTCAGTTGAGGTCCAGAACAAAAACGACTGACACATATTTAGGTTAATATATCTATCCAACCACATCTAATCTGACATCTTAGTTTATTCAAGGGGTTTCACATATTATCGACCACTGTCTTCTACAATTTAAAGAACGAATACTTAGTCGGAGTACTTACAATTATTAAAAAAGTCCGTCGAGAGACGACATATGAGTGGCTTCCTGGGTGTAAGAAGGGTAGAAGACCGAGAAATATCAGACCAATGTAGGTAGTCTTTTGTTTAGTACCCATTATATTTTTCCGTGATAGTGAAAACTTTTCGGATCTTTATCACGAGTAAAAGACAACCGACCTTTAGTCAAGATGTCATCGTCGATAATTATCGACGTTTCTTCGGACTTTTTACTTTAGTCCGACACATGAGTCCTCTTTCTCTTCTTATGACCCAAAACCATTGGTGAATAGAACTCTTAAAACACTGGACCAGGAGACTAGGATGAGCGGAATGATATAGAGAGAGATAAAGACCGGAGGAGACTTAGAAAAGAGACCGAGACTACTCAATGATGTTAGGGACTGTAAGTGAAAGGAGTTCGTAAAAAATACATAACCGTGAAAGAAAAAGAAAGAAAGAAGAAAAAAAAAAAAAATGAAATATAACCTCGTATCAAATAATTGTTATAACACAATCAAAGTCCACATCTCGTTCCACTAAGTCAATATGTATATGTACAGAGATAAGAAAAAGTCTAATAAAAGGGTAAATCCAACAATGTCTAAACTCGTCGTAGGAGGCACCGTAAAATACTGACTTAAAGTAAAAGATGGGTTTCTGGTAAAAATCCTCGACTCAAAACAGAGGTTTTCCAGTATAAAGAATCAGGGTTTAGGTCATGAAATCTTATATTGGTTTGAACCTACATTCGACAAATTTCTCCTTTCTTTCTTACACTGCAGTGAGTCAACACAGACTGAGAAACACTGGTGTTCCTGACATCGGATGGTCCGAGGAGGTAGGTACCCTAAAAGGTCCGTCCTCATGACCTCACCCCACGGTAACGGAAGAGTTCCCCTGGAAGGGTTGACTCCCTAGTTTGGGACTAGAGGGCGTAACGTCTGTTTAACAAATGGGAGACTCGGTGGTCCCTTCAGACAAATTTTTCCTCCTACTCAATTTTACTCCGAGAATTCTCACCTCTGATTAGGTCGTATCGATCACAGGAATATTCTTCTACTTCTCTTCGCTCCCTACGGACGTATCTCTTTTTGCTACATTACTATGTGGTTCTTCCACCGGCTCCTGTCTCCAGAGCCTTCTTTGGTTTGACAGTGATATTGACTGTGGAGACAGTGAACACACTGAAAGAAAAACCCGACTGCCTCTACACTACATAATCACATACACGGTCGGATTTAGTTCACTCCCAACTCCGTTCTTGTCCCCTTTCTTTGGTTCTTTTGTCACACTTTGAGTCTGTGGATTTAGTGACATCTAAAGTACTCCTCTCTCTCTTGGTATAAAGTCTTATCGGTCTCGTATTACACTGGACTACCTATTTGAGACTACTCACTTTCGATTAACAAAGATGTTTGAAACTTGCATATGTATCAATCGACTATGAACACGTGTCATGGGTTATGACTACGTACCAAAAACGTTTGATGTTAACATTAGAACACCTCCCCCTGGGACTCTCGGACCGTCATACGGAATTTTATTGTACGAACATAAAACGGGTTCACTCGTATTTAAATTCTATCTGTGTCTAAATGATCTTGACCATTAAATTTACAACGTAGGTAATTACAATAAATTCTCCGAACCATTTATTATCGATTGGGTAAACAGGGAGAACAGTGGTCTCGACAGAGCTAGACGACTCATTTGTCCTAGAACCTATGAAACCAACACTTATAAAGATACGATGATATAAGATACCGAATCTTGTGTCTATTAAAAAAAAAGGGACGGACGAGACAATTCGTCTATTTACGTACTAGAGTTTTCAATAATCGTATAGTGACAGATTAACTGACATTATTTTTTACTTTTTAGGATTATTGTAAGGATATACAGTAAGAGTATCTGGAGTTAATAAGTCTTCAAAGTATTACGACGACGACGGATCATCTCATATCGGGTAATTTATACGTTGACCCGATTTTATATTTTCAAAGAGTTTACGAGTATCCTACTTTAGTACCACCACAAAATTTTAAATTACAACGAATTGGACGTTGTGTTACTTAAGGAGACGGGTCTATATTTCAAATACTACACTTTCAACTTTAATTAGGTATCACAAAACATTTTGACCAGTGTGGTTTTAAAAATAAAAAGAAAGAAACAAGTCTAAAACTAAAGACGAGATTTATATGTCAAATGAGATTGTTTCTACATTTCAAACCTTTATTCTTACCTGTATATTATTTAACAATAAGAATAGTGTCTATTTCTTCTAGTTCTTTTTATTTTATTCAATCAGTGAGTCAGCACAAGCTGAGAAACACTAGGGTTCCTGATATCGGGTGGTCCGAGGTGAGAGATACCTTAAGAGGTCCGTTCTTCATGACCTTACCCAACGGTAAAGACAGAGGTTCCCTAAAAGGGTTAGGTCCCTAACTTGGACCCAGAAGACGTGACATCCGTTTAAGAAATGGTAAACTCGGTGGTCCCTTCGAAGAACAATTTATAAAGTTTGAGATAGATGGATAGATATTAGACAGAAACATTGAAACAAAAAGTTATCTTTTCTTAGTTCTCATTGGGTCTATGTAAAATTTTTCTTAATTTTTTTTTTGAAATTTCATGAAGTTTCCATTAAAGAAGTATGCTAAATACTTTTTTATTTTTCTACTCAATAATGTACAATTGTAAGTTTTTAAATAAAAGATTTTTTATACAATCCGTCAAATAGTAAAATTTTATTCGGTGTAAAAACAATATATATATATGAACGAACGATCACGAATAAACGAACCAATACAGGTTGAAAAACGATGTCAAACCTGATATCGGGAGGTCCGAGGACTCAGGGACCCTAAGTGGTCTGTTCTTATAACCTAACCCAACGGTGCGGGAGGAGGTCCCCTAAAAAGGTTTGGGTCCCTATATTCACCGTAGAGAACACAGAGGACGTAACGCCCGTTTAAGAAGTGGTGATCCCGGTGTACCCTTCGGATATACGAACTATAAAATATTTTATTTCATATCCGATAAAATAAACTATTATTTTACCTATATATACCCGAAGAGTCCATCGCGATCACTATTTCTTGGGTCAACGGTAACGTTCTCTGGGTTCTCTACGTCCAAGCTAGGGACCCAGTCCTACTAGGGGACCTCCTCCCGTACTGTGGGTGAGATCATAAAAACGGACCTTTTAGGGTATCTGTCTCCTCGGACCGTCCGATATCAGGTATCCCAGTGTTTCTCAGTCTGTGTTGACGTCGTTGTCTCGTACATGTGTCGTACCTATACATGTAATCCTTTATACGTTCTGATGAAGAATATCATTATTAGAGTAAATTTTTTAAAATCTTCTTTATAATAATATATTACAGGAACCTTGAAATTGTTCTGATATCTATTAAACATAAAATTTATAATAAAAACTTCTCGTCATAAAATTTTTACTTGAATTTGGTTCTTATACTAAATAGTATATATCTTGGGTAAGAATTTTTGTTAGTCTTGTAAAAATCTTAAATATTGTAAAGTATAGTGATTAAAGGGAGAAATTGGAAAAATATCTATACTCGTAAAAACCTTTTGTAAGACTCCTATCAATACACCTACTTAACGAAACCCGTAGTTGTGTTTCAACTCTAAAAAGGTAAAGGAAGGAAGGAAGAAAGGAGAGAGGGAAGGAGGAAGAAAGACAGGGAGAGAAGGAGGGAAAAAGAAAAAAGAAAGGAAATTCAGAAGGGAAAAGTTATATCGGACCTTCACATCTATGTCCCACTCTCTACTTCTATTACCATTAGGTAAGTCATAAACCCTCTCAAGGATTAAATTTTACGAGCTTTTATTTAAAAGAAAAAAACTTACATCAACTAACATATTAGTTGACTCTTATATAATTTTACTCGAATCTGTTGTCAACAATCACCAAATATACCTTTCCTAATTCAGTGTTTTATCAATATACATGTAATATTATTGTTACACGGACGGATGAGTCATCGAAGTCAGCACACCCTGAGACACTGGGGTAACTGACATCGGACGGTCCGAAGAGATAGGTACCCTAAGAGGACCGTTCTTATCACCTCACCCAACGGTATGGAAGGAGTTCCCCTAGAAGGACTGGGTCCCTAGTTTGGCAGAAGAGGACGCAGAGGATGTAACGTCTGTCTAAGAAATGACCAATCGGTGGTCCCTTCGGAAATTATTATCGTAGCTAGAAGTAAAAGGGGGAAGAATTCTTCGTCACAACCTTTTGTTCTTTTTGGTGCTATAGTTAGAGGAGAGAACCCACCCCATCACTATGACCATTAACAGTTTATTCGACCGTATACAGAAAGAAAGTTTTTTATCTTGGTTAGTTATGAGAAAAAATACGTAAACAAACAAAGTGTAATTATAAAAAATGAATTGTAATATAGTTTCCCCTTTTTAATTTTCAGTCTGATTACGGGGCTTTCACATGTATGGAAAGACACACGAATGTGTGTTTGTGTACACGTGTGTGTGAGGTGTTTTAAATCGGACACTTTCTATAACCCAATTTACCTCGTTTAGGTTTCCTGACTTATTAATTGGGGGTCAAGTTGATAAAAAAGAGTACCATGTACACCTTCATTATATGAATGAGATGGAAGTTTCTTCGTCAGTATATTTAGTGAAGAAATAACAAGATACTCAACTCTGTAAAGTTTTACTCATTAAGTATCTTAGACAACTGTTTTATATATTTAACGGTTTTACGTGTACACTCACACATGCGTGTGTGTGTACGCCAGAAAATGATATGATTTTGTACAAACTTTATTTCTGTACCAAAATTGTGAGGGACTTCTAGACTCTTATGAAATTTTAAGTTTACTCTCTTAGATCTATAAAAATCTAATCTTTTTTTCAACCACCTTCTCCTGTTTAAATGTTAAATTTTGTTAAAATTCATGTTTGTAAAATTTCCGGATTAACTTTCGACAGAAATTTCTCAAGACTGTTACTTAGTCTTTAAAAGAAACATTCAACGTTATAATGATAGAGGATGTCGTAATATGTATGAAAGAAGAATAAAGAAGTTTAATCAATTACTGGGAGTTGTTATCGGGTTAAACGTAAACACCTTTACGAATGTATAAGAAAAATTTCCCTGGTTATAAACTTCTTTTACAATCAAATGAGTCAGATTAAAAACCACAAAACTCTATTTGGAAAGACTTTAACCCTTCTCAAGATCTAAATATCTTTCCAACGTTTTCTTACCTCACAAGTATGTAGGGTGTGGGTAACAGAGGTTGAGAGTTATTAAGTATGTATATATGTATCATACAAACAGTGCTAATTACTTCGTCATGACTATGTAGTAAGAATAATTGATTTCTTCGATGAAATAAGTCTAAAGGAATCCAACAAATTACAGTAAAAGGACAAAGTCCTAGGGTAGGTCTTTTGATGAAACACAAAAAACAATACAAAGTCTGAAGGGAATATAACTACTGGACCTGTTAAAACTTCTGATGACTACTCCATTAAAAATCTTACAAGGAACTAACCTTGTAAACACTTTAATGAATAGTACTTAACATATCCGAAAAAGTTTATGAAAGAGATAATTACTTATACCAGTACATTTAAAAAAGGGAAATTGAACACCTATATCATCCAATTTAAACATCTCAGACTTACGACTTTGTCGGAATATACGAATCTTATTTAGGGTGGACCAGAACCACTTATTAAGGAAAATATAAAACAATCGAAATAACTCGTAAAACACACTTAAAAGACTTTCTCAAACCGGACACGATAAGAAAGAACCTTATAAACTTAGTCAAAACAAAACCCCAATACGAACGTAGTGTCGTACACATTCCTGACTAAGAGAACGAAAATAAAAGAACTCCGCTAAAACCGTTTATTTTTAAAAGAAGAATTTATAAATCATCTCACTCAATCACTTTAGTAGATTCAAACCACGAAAGATAAACCTTCTAAACGTTCATAACTATTTCAAAACATGTCGAATTACAATAGACAGAGAGGACCACACTTAAGACCAATAACACTGTAACCGGGTAATGTAGAGTTAAAAGTTAACATAAATGTAAATTAGTAGTAAAAGGGAAGAATTGTAAAATTACAGGTACATAATCATCACTATTTGGTAAAAAGTAAAGAATATAAACATTAAATATACAATAGAAAAAAAAGAACCAATCAGAAATATTTCTAAATAGTCAAAATAATTACAAATCGATTTTTTTCTAAAACGAAAGGACATAAAGAGACAAAAAAAAAAAGAGTCAAAACAACTCAAGACGAAATTAAAATAATAAAGGAAAATTCAGACCAAAATCTGAATTAAACGAGAAGAAAGAGTTCTAAAGATCACGTCTCGAATTCAATAAAAATATAAAAAAAAGGAAAGATTACGTACATAAATAAATTTTCACACAGAATTAGACGTCTATAAACCCCTAAAAGTCTACAGAAAGTCTATCACTAAAGATCAAATTAAGGTGACAATGAACTCGTGAATTAAACACACTAATGAACAATTCCCAAAAATACCGGTTCTTATAACAGAACAGAATATTTGTAAGGCACACTCTATCTCCTTATTCTACATACATAATACGACAGTAAACACATAATATAAGATATTTACAGTTAATCTGGTCCAACCAACTATCACGAAAGTCAAACAAATATAGGAATAATAAATTGAGTACGAGTTGGTTAACCACTTTTTTCCCATAACTTAAGGGGTCGATAACATATTACGTCAATAGATAATAAGGAAATTTAAACAATTGAAATCGAACTATATAAAACTTCGGGAAAACAGTGTCCGTATCGGTAAATTCCAATATTATAGTAGAACCGTTTAACCAGGGAAATAATAATAACATTATGAGAGGAATTTGAACTATAATCAGGAACAAGACTTCAACTTAAACAAACTCCAATCATATCGACACGGTCGAAAGAAAACTAATAACAATCATACCATATAAAAAAAGACATAAAAAAAAAAAAAAAAATGAAAATTGAATCGTATAAGAAATATAAAATTCACCAAAATGTGTCTCATATAAATCCAGTTCAAAAACAGAGGAGACTTTTTATAGACAATCACGACATCAATCCTGTAAGTGTATATTTCACGTATAACTATAAAACACCGACACAACAACTCAGTGATTCAGCACAGGCTGAGGAATCACTACAACTCAGCGATTCAACACAGGCTGAGGAATCACTGGGGTACCTGACATCGGGTGGTCCAAGGCGACAGCTACCCTAAAGGATCCGTTCTTGTAACCTCACTCAACGGTAAAGGAAGAGCTCCCCTAGAAGGACTGGGTTTCCAACTTGGGTATAGAGGATGAACCGTCCACCTAAGAAATGGTGACTTGGTGGTCCCTTCGGTGACGAATAACTACGTAAATCCAATTATAGAGTGTATCATGTCTTGTTACGTCACGAGTCAGTATAGGCTGAGAAACTCTGGTGTACCTGATACCGGGTAGACCGAAGGGACAGGTACCTTAAAAGGTTCATTCTTATGATCTCACCCACGGTAAAGGAGGTGGTCACTTAGAAGGGTTGGGTCCCTAACTTGGGAACAGTGGTCGTAGAGGACGTAACCGTCCACCTAAGAAATGATGACTCGGTAGACCATTCGGTTACTAGTGGAAGTTTACGTGACATGAAGAAACACATATCATGTCCATTGAATCTTGACCCTTAAGGGTTCGGGAGAGAGGAGAGGGAATACTGTTATGACAGTAGGTAAAGAGAAGGAACACACTATATGAATGAGTTATGTAATAATGATAATAAAGAGATTTGTGAATGAAAAATCTAGTTAATTCTTATACTTTTTATTTGCTAAATAAAATGGAAATACATAAAGAAGAGACCGTGATAAGGGAAGAAGAGGTGCGGTAAAGAAGAAAAAGAGACCAGAAAGAAGTAGACTTTCGGGTCGACACTTACAATGTAGAAAACTGTAAGAGTGTCAAGAGTCCAAATGATAAGGTGAATAAATACATAAAAAAAGGAAACAGGAAGTCAAACTCTACATAGATGACTGGATTGAAGACCAAATACATAATCAAATGATTAAGCATACTTTATATGATTACTAGAGTACTTTCCGTAATAAGTAAAGACAACGAAACGAAAGATAAAGATAGTACAGAAAAGTAAGAAAGAATCCTACATATGGAGACGAATATGAACGATAAAAACTAGGTACAATACATGAACATTGAAACCCAGACTTAAAGAGACTGTAAGGATGAGTCTTTCTCATAAATAGACATTAGAAGACGATGTCAAAACTTTAAAAGGACCACACCCATTTTACACTCACCCACTGTCTGAAAATACCAGAAAACTTATTTAGTGGTAGAAAAGTACCTGGACGTCAAATCCTGACACTGGGAGTATTCACAAATATGTCACCGTACCGAAAAACAACGACCAAGAAAAAAGGAAAGGGACTGACTTTATAAGAGTAAGACAAATGAACTTCGAGTGATGACAACTGATAAAACGAAAAGGACAATCCACTCTGTCTTTCCGATCTTCTTTTATCTGACCATATTTTGAGGGGAAGAGGATCGATGGTATTACATGATTGTTTCAAAGAAGACGATTTCTTATTTGGAAACAATACCTCTTACGGGACCCTTATAAAGTGTCACTATGAGCTGAGAGGAATGGTGTCGACGCTTCCTTAGAAAAAGTGAGAAGTGGTACTCTTAGACCACTCCAAGGACTTCCCTTCTATGTACTTCGACGCCCGGGAACATTTCGAGAGGAGGTAAGTGAAAGAGTGAACGTACGGTCAGGTGTGAATAGAAGGGAGTCAAGTTGTTTTAATAGTAAATTCACAAGGATGGTCAAGTACCGAGATGACGGAAAAGGGGGTCCATTCGTCGAGATAATAAAACGAAATAATGAGACCTCCGTGGATAAGAGATTTAGAGTCCTGTTGTATAATAAGAGACTGAAATAAAGAGACTACCTGGGTTCTTTTCAGTAACTAAAAGTCAAAAAGGTCTCAAAAAAGAATTGTGTTCCCGTTCTGTGTGTTGAGGTTCGAGAAATGTACAATTTCGACTATGGTCAGTTAAACCACTGTATTTTTAATCCGAACAAACCAGTTGAGTAATTGAAGAGACTGACGTATACGTAAACGTTTTACGCTTTGTTATGTAGAGTATATTCACGTTACACTTTCAATTTAAGTCACTAACTATACTTTCTAAAAACAGTGATGATGTTTCATGTTTTGTATACAGAATTACAACTACAGAAAAATAACGTAAGATTCAAGTCTTATTCGAGAACATAATAGTATTTAGATAACTCATGGTCCTACTTTTTGGATGAAAAGAATTGGACTACCAAAATATGTGATATCATACGACTTATTACCGGAGGGTTTTCAGGTATAGGGTCATACAATTGAATATACTGTTGTCTCTGAAACGTTTACACCAATTCCTAGAACTCTACCCCTACCTCCCACCCAATGAGACCCAATTGGTCCTCTCATACTACAATTAGTTTATTCAGGAAGATTCTCCTTCCATCCTCTAGTCTCTGTGACCTTTTCTCTTCCGTTACACTACTACCTTTCTGTTTGACCTAAGTATAAGTCTCTTTCACTGGTATACAGTTTCTTATGACCTCCGATGAGTTTCGATTTCTACTGTTCTTCTAAGGGGATCTAAGGTCTCTTGTGGTCGGGACGGATATGGTACTGAAATCGAGCCACAATGACTGAGGTTTGAAAACTAGAGATCTTGAGATTCTCTTATTTACACACGAGAAAATCCCGTGGGTCAAACACTACTAAAAAATGTCACCGTTGTCCTTTGATTATTATGTGGGTCTTTATTCATTTTCACGTTACACTATTTACTCAAGACACTCTAAAGGACTCGGGGTCTCCTTAAAAGGATTCCCAGTCACTAAACCCTTTGAACTCGCCAATTCGTGACCTGAGTATGTCACACTACGGAATATCCCTAATTCACTCCACTACAATTCAGTCGATCAACGAGGATGGTAAAATGGAAACCTTCGGACCTATGTACATCTTGGGTACACATTGGGTTGATGTACATCTTTATGACTCCGACTCATATCTCCAGTTTACAAAAATATATAATATGAACTTTTTTTGACGATAACAACGTCTTTGCCTCTGGGGAAGGTCCCGGGTTTTGACCCGAGAACGGATTAAGATCCTTTACTTAACAGGTTCCTCTTTGTACACGACTGTTTCGTTCTCTACAATAACCCTTTCCCACGGACCCGTCTCTCGTCATGCCATTCCCTTGGGTCCTCTTAACGAGACGGTGTAACGAGTGTCAGAGACCAAAATACCACTACCCTAATTAAAGACCCAACTACTAGAAATTGACTAGTAAGACTGAGTTCTCAAGAAGGACCACCGCGTACGGAACAAGTCGGTTCTACCTACGGTCGTTCCTAGGACACTCCACCAGTCTGTTCACTACAGAGGAAAACTAGAAAGGTCTGGAGAAGACCAACCACCACCAAATAATCAAGGTACAAGGAATGGTCCTGGAGCACAGTACTTTGTTGAGTACGTTTACCGATGATACCACGGACCAGTCCCACCCGCCAAAGTCAGTCGCACGAAGGGGATTGTTATACTCATTGTACCACATGAGATCGGACAGTCTGGAAGTCATTAAAACAGGGATCTATAAAACTATCAACTTATTACCTGTCAAAAGGGACGAGACGAAAGGAGTCCTGTTATAAAAATTAAGTAAAGAAATCACCGTCTAGATAGTTCAAAATATACTTACTAGTTTTCAGAACCTTTAATATATATATATATATATATATATATATATATGTGTGTGTGTGTATGTGTGTATCTACATTATGGAAATTATTTCGTTAGTGTCTCCACACTCTACAGATGTTTTGGATATCTGACGTTAAGACACTGAAGACAAATAATGACTCGAGTATTCTACTTATAATAACATTACATGAGGTGAATGTAATATGAACTCATGTTGTGAAGGTTGTTTTTATAGACGTTTTAGTTGTGGAGTTTGGGTCACATAATAAAATTAATGTTATTCCGTAGGAACTTCCTACTGATCACGGAGGTTCCTTATTTTACTTCTAATCCGTTCACACACTAATTTTACCTCCGGGTTCTTTCCAATGTAAAAGATACGTAAAGAAGAGGTGTCCCACGTGTTGGGGGATTCTCATTTCGTTTATGAAAGATTTCGACTTTCAGAAGGTAAACTTTTCTTTACGAATTTTATTGTTAATACAAACAAAATGGTAGTGTAAAGGAATTGTATATCTTCTCAATATAAAGGAGTAGTGTAATTTTTTTTTTTTTTCGAAGAAAACTGTTTTTAACATAAAACAGGGACGTTCCACACAACCTGACCTTTATATCCTGTGTTTTTATCCGACTGTAATTCAATACAACTTTTTATTTTCCCTTTTTTCCTACTTTTTATTACCACAAAATTACATTATCAAGTAAATCGGTTAATTCACCGAGAATACGTTTATGATCATAATGATTATAGTCATACAGAAGAAAAAATTCAAAAAGTAAAAATCTTTTACACATTAAAATAAATAAAAACCAACACGACCCAGAAGTAACGACACGCGCCCGAAAGAGAACAACACCACATATCCGAAGAGACGTCGCTGAAGAAAACAACGTCATTGACAATGCCGAGTACCCGAGTTATCACCGTCGAGTACCCAAATCAACAGGACCCCGTATAGGTCAGAAAGGTTTGATCCCTATGTTGGACACAGAGGACGTAACCGTCCGTCTAAAAATTGGTTACCTGGTGGTCCCTTCAAGGTTATACAGAAAGAAAACGATTCGTAACATCTAAATTGATCTTATCAATGGTTTACGTAACAAGTGATAAGAATAACGGTAATCACTTTGTATATCATATAGACATGGAACCGAAGAGATGGGAACATTTACGGAATTAATAGATTTATAAAAAAGAAAGAGTAGTCGTAAATATGATGTGTGACATATATGTAACAATCGTAATAGTATAAGAGATACATCGATTTCTCCTTATGGTATCAACCTTCATATATAAAAATCAATTCGAAAAGACAAAAGATCTTTATCAAGTAAATTATTTACAAGAAGTATAAATAATAAAAATTTTAACAAAGTACACGAAAAGGAGACTTAATACAAAAAAAGATCGACCTCATTTAAAGGTATTCTTAAGAAAGTCACTCTCTAGTCGATAAGATTCCAAAGTAAAATATTAGAAGTATAGTAAAATGGAGAACAACACTTTCCATCTATAGACCCATNAAGAAGTATAAATAATAAAAATTTTAACAAAGTACACGAAAAGGAGACTTAATACAAAAAAAGATCGACCTCATTTAAAGGTATTCTTAAGAAAGTCACTCTCTAGTCGATAAGATTCCAAAGTAAAATATTAGAAGTATAGTAAAATGGAGACCAACACTTTCCATCTATAGACCCATATTTTACGACCTGATTGTTCTGGAAGGTCTTGATGGCGTTTTTTTTTTTTTTTTTTTCAGGAAAAGTAATATCCCGTAACCTTACGTTGTCATCCTTCAGTTCTTTATGAAACTCATTGTCCGTTTAAATCGGAACCTCATGTCTTACTTTGTCCTGTTTCTGATTATCTCAAAACAATTCTCTTGTGTGACCAGTATCGTTCACACAAATCGTGGGAGAAGGTTGTTTTGTTGTCTTCTGAGATGTTTGTCTATAGTGGTCTACCAGTCGTGGTTTTAGTCTAACTAATATAAGAAACGTCGGTTTCTACCTCTTCGAGACATATCAGTCGTTTTTCTTCTGGTCTTCGACTGATACCGAGTCTAGTACTTAACGAATAACTGTTTAAGTCTGAATTTAACTTCTTTCATCCCCTTTGGAGATCTGGTAAGTCCATACTGGATTTAGTTTAGAGAATACTAATATGTCACCTTCACTCTTTGTCTAAGTTCCCTAATCTAGACTGTCTGTCTCACAGACTTCTTGACACCTACCTTCAAGTACTGTAACATATCCTTTGTCCCTAGTTCTGATAGGGGTTCTTTTTCTTTACGTTTTTCCTTTTTACCAACAGACTTCTCCGGAATGTTTATCGACACTTTTCTTCTCTTCGATTTCCCTTTCCTCTTTTCCTTTCTATATGGGTAGAATTACGTCTCAAGGTTTCTTATCCTTCCTCTCTATTCTTTGACAAGGAGTCACTAGTTGTGTTTCTATATCTCCTTTTGTTATCTTACCCTTTCTGATCTCTAGAGAAGTTCTTTTAATCTCTATGTTCAAGTCAAGTCAAATAACACTAAGTGTGTCAGGTTCCCTTGTAAATTACGATTCTACCCGTGTCATTTCCTGTCTTTACCATACCTGGATTGTCTCGTCTTCTATAATTCTTCTCCACCGTTCTGATGGGTCTTCTTGACATGTATGTTCTAGAAGTACTGGGTCTATTCGTGTTACCACACTAGTGAGTGGATCTAGACCTTACGCTTCAAATCACCAGGAACGACGACGATTCAGTGAAGTCAGCACAGGCTGAGACACGTTGGGGTGTCTCTCGTCGGGTGGTCCGAGGGAGTAGGGACCTTAAGAGGTCCGTTCTTGTGACCTCACCCAACGGTAAAGGAAGAGGTTACGTACTTTCACTTTTGACTTTCACTTCAGCGAGTCAGCACAGGCTGAGAATCACTGGGGTACCTGACGTCGGATGGTTCGAGGAGGCAGGTACCCTAAAAGGTCCGTTCTCATGACCTCACCCCACGGTAACGGAAGAGGTATTCACCAGGAATCCTTCGAGTTTTAAGAGGTTCGGTCCGAAGTCGTTATGTACTTGACACTTGAGGGTCTACATGTTCGACCAAAATCTTTTCCGTCTCCTTGGTCTTTAGTTTGACGGTTATAGACGACTTAGTAACTTTGTCGTTCTCTCAAGGTCTCTTTATAGAAAGAGACGAAATAACCGATACAGTTTCGGAAACTGTCACACCCAGTGTTATTTGACACCTTTTAAGACTTTCTCTACCTTTATGGTCAGGTGGACTGTACGGAGAACTCTTTAGACATACGTCCAGTTCTTCGTTGTCAATCTTGACCTGTACCTTACCGTCTGAGCAAGGTTTATCCTTATCCTCATGCAGTTCCGACATATAACAGTGTGACGAAAAAATTGAAAATACGTCTCATGGAGTACTCTTTACGACCTGACCTACTTCATGTTCGACCTTGGTTCTAACGACCCTCTTTATAGTTGTTGGAGTCTATACGTCTACTATGGTGGGTATACCGTCTTTCACTTCTTTTGGATTTCTCGGATAACTACTTTCACTTTCTCCTCTCACTTTTTCAATCGAATTTTTAGTTGTAATTCTTTTGGTTCTAGTACCGTAGTCCAAGGTAGTCAAGTCAAGACAAGTCAAGTCAGTAAGTCAGTACAGACTGGGAACCGTTGGGGTACCTGACGTCGTGCGGTCCGAGGGGAAGGTAGTTGTTGAGGACCTCTAATGAGTCTGAGTACAGGTAACTCAACCACTACGGTAGGTTGGTAGAGTAGGAGACAACAGCGGAAGAGGAGAACGGAAGTTAGAAGGGTCGTAGTCCCAGAAAAATTTACTTAGTCGAGAAGAGTAGTCTACCGATTTCATAACCTTAAAGTCGAAGTTGTAGACAGGAAGGTTACTTGTAAGTCCTGACTAACGGAAATCCTACTTGACCAACCTAGAGGAACGTCAGGTTCCCTGAGAGTTCTCAGAAGCGGTTGTGGTGTCAAGTTTTCGTAGTTAAGAAGTCACGAGTCGAAAGAAATATCAGGTTTAGTACGTAGGTATGTACTGATGATCTTTTTGGTATCGGAACTGATCTACCTGGAAAAACCGTTTCATTACAGAGACGAAACATTGTACGACAGATGCAACCAGTATTCAAAAGAAGGTTCCTCATTCGTAGAAAATTAAAGTACCGACGTCATTGGTAGACGTCAATAAAACTTCGGGGGGTTTTATTTCAGTCGGTGATAAAGGGGTAGACAAACGGTACTTGACTACCCTGACCTATGGTACTAGAATCAAAAGACTTACAACTCGAAATTCGGTTGAAAAAGTGAGAGGAGAAAGTGAAAGTAGTTCTCGGAGAAATCCAGAAGAAGTAAAAGACGGTATTCCCACCACAGTAGAAGTATAGACTCCAATGACTATAAAGAAGGCCGTTAGACCAAAGGTCGAACACGAAGTAAGTGGGGTCACAAAGAGTACTACATGAGATGTATCTTCAATTTATTCGTTCCACTGTTATATGTCGGAACCAATGAGTAAAAGGATAAACCTTGATCAGACAACAAGTACAGGTCAAGTCCAAGGTAGTGAAGTACCGTACATCTACCCCTTTCTTACTTTTATCACTGTCTGAAGTATAAAACCCCGAGGTTTTGGTGACTGACGTCTACCACTGACGTCGGTACTTTAATTCTACGAACGAGGAAAATTGTTTTCAATACTGTTTGGATTAGTCGTATAATTTTTCGTTTCTGTAATGAAACAGTTGTTTCCAGACAGATCAGTTTCCATACCAAAACAGTCATCAGTATATACCTACACTCTTAACCTGATACTTCTTTCGAACCGTGACTTCTGAACTACGAAAACTTGGTACTACAACTCTTATGAGAACTCTCACGGAACCTGACGTTCCTCTAGGGTAGTCAGATAGGATTTCCTATAGTCAGGACTTATAAATAACCTTCCTGACTACGACTTCGACTTTGAGGTTATAAAACCGGTGGACTACACTTCTTGACTGAGTAACCTTTTCTGGGACTACGACCCTTTCTAACTTCCGTCCTCCTCCGCCCCTACTGTCTCCTACTCTACTAAGACTACCGTAGTGACTGAGTTACCTGTACTCGGACTCATTGAGGCCCTCAACGACTACCTGTCCTTCCGGACTGTACGACGTCAAGAACCCCAGCGTTTCTCAATCTGTACTGACTCACTGACTTGACTCGACTTGATAGTAAAACAAAAATATCAAATACAAAACGATAAAAACAAAAAGACGGAAACACACTGATATACGAAAAGTTAATAGGGAATTACTACGAGGCAAATAAAAATTTTTTTTATTTCGATATGTAAGCATTCTTAATACAAGAAATAAGAAACAAAATACTTCAAAGTAATCCTAAAGACATCCGTTTTAACGAAAAATAAAAAGTACGAGTGTCATGTCGAACAAAGTTTATACTTTTGACCACGAAAAGACATTAAGACCTTTAAAGATTCGTTACAGGAAAAGTTTATAACGGTGATATAAAAAAGTAAAGGAACAAAGACCTTCAGGACAATCTACTGATGATTTAGGATTCTAAACAGGAGGATTAAAGAACGATAAGAAAGTTAGTGTATGTACCCATACGTTTATGTAAACATACGACACATCTCAGGCAAACAACAATGAGTTATAGTAAATAATTAAGTACATAGGAGGATGACTGTCATACATTATCTAGCGAATAGGGTAAAGAATTGAAATTTTAATATATATTAAAATTTAAGTCCTTCAAAATAACGTGAGAAAAGTCTTCGGATTCCTATAAAGAGACTAACTTGTCCTGATTAAAACGAAACCAAGATTTTGATTAAAATAGGATTTACCACTGATGAATTTTATAGACCTGTTAAAAGATTCATTTTTCAGATTATTCGTTATTTCTCCTAAATGTTAACACGACCAATTACGTCAAAATTTCACATTTCTCTTTGGTCTGAGACTCACAAAATATTCCTCAAGACTACTATAATTGAGGTAGATAACAGAGCACAAAACAAACAAATAAACGATCAAAAGATTTATAATAAAAAACAGTAATAACTCCGTATCCACTCCATCATATTAACTTTCGAAAATTTCATATATACTACTACCAAACCATATGTATACGTATACTTTTCTGTGGAGTCAAGTCAAGTCAAGTCAAGTCAGCGAGTCAGTTCAGCTGAGAAACGCTGGGGTACTTAGCGTCGTGTGGTCCGGAGGGACAGGTAGTGGTAGAGGACCCCAAGTGAGTCTGTGTGCAGGTAGCTCAGGCACTACGGTAGGTCGGTAGAGAAGGAACCAGCAGGGGAAGAGGAGGACGGGGGTTAGNAAGTCAAGTCAAGTCAAGTCAGCGAGTCAGTTCAGCTGAGAAACGCTGGGGTACTTAGCGTCGTGTGGTCCGGAGGGACAGGTAGTGGTAGAGGACCCCAAGTGAGTCTGTGTGCAGGTAGCTCAGGCACTACGGTAGGTCGGTAGAGTAGGAACCAGCAGGGGAAGAGGAGGACGGGGGTTAGGGGGGGGTCGTAGTCTCAGAAAAGGTTACTCAGTTTAGAAACGTACTCCACCGGTTTCATGACCTCGAAGTCGAAATCGTAGTAAGGAAGGCTTCTTTAGGGTCCCAACTAGAAGTCTTACCTGACCAACCTAGAGGAACGTCAGGTTCCCTGAGAGTTCTCAGAAGAGGTTGTGGAGTCAATTTTTCGTAGTTAAGAAGCGGTGAGTCGGAAGAAGTGTCAGGTTGAGAGTGTAGGTATGTACTGGTGTCCTTTTCGGTATCGGAACTGATATGCCTGGAATCAGCCGTTTCATTACAGAGACGAAAACTTATATGGTAGATTCAACCATTATTGAAAAGAAGGTTCCTCATTCACAGAAAATTAAAGTACCGACGTCAGTGATAGACGTCACTAAAACCTCGGGGGGTTTTATTTCAGACTGTGATAAAGATGACAAAGGGGTAGATAAAGGGTACTTCACTACCCTGGCCTTAGGTACTAGAAACAAAAGACTTACAACTCGAAATTCGGTTGAAAAGGTGAGAGGAGAAAGTGAAAGTAGTTTTCCGAAAAATCAAGGAGAAGTAAAAGACGGTATTCCCACCACAGTAGACGTATAGACTCCAATAACAATAAAGAGGGCCGTTAGAACTAAGGTCGAACACGAAGAAGGTCGGGTCGCAAAGAGTACTACATGAGACGTATCTTAAATTTATTCGTCCCACTGTTAAATCAATCAATTGTGTAGGTAATGGAATGTGTACCCGTGCACACACACACACACACATGTGTGTAAGTCACTCTTGTAAATTCAAAAAGAAAGTCGTTTAAAGTTAATGTGTTATGTCACAATTCTTGATATCGGTAAATTACGTACACTATATAATCTATAAGTCTTGAATAAATAGAATATCCATTATCAAACATAGTAAAATTTGTTGTAGAGGGATAAGGGAGATGGATAATCAGGGACTGTTGGTGAAAAGATTAGGTGAAAAAGACACTCAAACCAATAAAAAATTCAAAGGTACACATTCTGTATGGAGAGTCATAAATAGAAAGAGAGAAACCGAATAAGAAAATCGTATCACGGATATTCTATGTGGGTACAACAGGATTTATCATCATAAAGAAAAGAAGAGCACCGAGTCATTATAAGACTACATGGATATTACAGGTAGAAAAAATGTACAAGTGGGAAGAGCACCGAGTCATTGTAAGTCTATATGTATATTTCAGATAAAAAGAATGTGTAAGTGGGTGACTACCTGTAAACCTAACAAAGGTATAGAACCAACAACTCTTATTACGACATCATTTTTACCTTCATGTACATAAAGAAGTTATAGTATAAAAGTAAAGAAACCTCCTACATGAATTTCACCCCAAACCCAGTATAACGCCAAGGAAAAAATTAAAAAACAACAACAAGTCAACGTGACAGTAAAGGTTGAGAAACGCTGGGGTACCTGACGTCATGTTGTCCGAAGTGACAGGAAGTGATTGAGGGTCTTTAACGAGTTTGAATACAGGTAACTCAGTCACTACGGTAGGTTGGTACAACAAGAGACAGTAGGGAAAGAGGAGGGTGGAATTTAGAAAGGGTTGTAGTCCCAGAAAAGACTACTCAACCGTGAAACGTAGTCCACCGGTTTCATAACATGGAAGTCGTAGTCAGGAAGGTTACTTGTGGGTCCTGACTAGAGGAAATCCTGCCTGTCCAACCTAGAGGAACGTCATATTCCTTGAGAGTTTTCAGAAAAGGTCGTGGTGTCAAGTTTTCGTAGTCAAGAAGTCACGAGTCAAAAGGAATACCAGGTTGAGAGTGTAGACATGTACTGATAACCTTTTTGGTATCTAAACTGATCTGTCTGGAACAACCGTTTCACTACAGAGACGAAAAATTATACGATAGATCCAACCAGTATCGAAAAGAAGGTTTGTCGTTCACAAAAAAAAACACACAAAAAAATAATAATAATAATAAAGTACCGACGTCAGTGGTAGACGTCACTAAAACCTCCGGTTCTTTTATTTTAGAGTCACAAAGGTAACAAAAGGGTAGATAAACTGTACTTCAATACCCTGGTCTACCCAAGAAAAAAATTTACAACTCAAAATTCGGTCGAAAAAGTGAGAGAAGTACGTCTCCGAGAAATCAAGGAGAAGCGAAAGAGGGTATTCCTACCACAGTGGACATATAGACTCTAATAACTATAAAGAGAGACGTTAGAACTAAGGCCGAACATGTAGTAGGTCGGGTTTTAAAGAGTACTACATGATAAGTATATTCAATTTATTCTTCGTACTGTTATATGTCAGACCTGTATGAGTCTTTGAAGGTATCAAAAAAAAAAGAAGGTATCACCGGCGTGGTTAAATGTAAGAGTGGTTGTCACACACTCTCAAGAGAATTGAAGGAGCAGTCGTAAACGAGAGACAACAGAAGAAGTACTTTCGGCAAGACTGTCTACACTCTACTATTGAGTAACACCAAAACTAAACGTAACGGAAGTACTAATCACTACAACTTATAGAAAAGTACATGGAAAACCGGTAAACCTACATAAGAACCTTCTTTTTATAGATAGTCAAGGAGTCGAGTAAAAACTTTAAATAACAAATAAAAGAACAATGTCTCGACATACTCGAGAAATATATAAAACTAATTGGGAAATAGGTCATACACCAAACGTTTATAAAAGATGATATGACATCAAGTATAGGTCTGAAAGACCCAGATTTTAAACACTACACTTGGTAATACAATAGGACACAGTTTCCGACCGATAAACAAGATCAACCCGACTAAAATATAAGTCCCCAACAAATAATTTCGGAAACACCCTCTGATCTTTCCTTTCATTTAAATCTCAGTCTTATGAACTATATTTCGACACCAGAATTGGTACAATAATTCTTAGTGGAGATATCACGTCACTTCACTTCAACGAGTCAGCACAGACAGAAAAACGCTGGGGTAACTGACATGGGTAGTCCAAGGAAACAGGCACCTTAAGAGGTCCGTTCTTATGACCTCACCCAACGGTAAAGGAAGAGGTCCCCTAGAAGGGCTGGGTCCCTAGTTTGGGTTCAGAGGGAGTAACGTCCGTCTGTGTAATGGTAGACTCGGTGGACACTTTGGGTTTTTAGTGGAGATATTGTAATTCATTTAGGATCAGGGACCCGGAACGGAAGCCTCTAGACTACTACAAAGTATGTACGTCTTGTAAGGTCTACTAAAATACAACAGTACCCACCCTCCTCACCGTCTCCTTAACTCTTTTGGTGTCCATATTTATGAACAGACATGATTAATATATGTCTAAAATCTAAACCCCTAATACTAGGATATTACGTAATCGAAGGATTAGACACTTTACCTTTGCTGGTTTTGGATAAAATAATGGAACGTACTAAAACCACTACTTATTTACTTTGTTACATAAACACTGTGTAAAATGGTTAATCACTTTGTCACAATCAGTGAGTCACCACGGACTGAAAAAAACTGGGGTACCCCACATCGGGTGGTCCGGGGAGATTCGTACCCTAAGTGGTCCGTTCTTATGACCTCACCAAACGGTAAGGGAAAAGATCTCCGAGACGGATTGGGTTCCTAACTTAGACCAAGAGGAAGTAACGTCCGTCTAAGAAATGGTAGATTCGGTGGTCCCTTCGGGGTTGATCATACATGTATGTCTATTCAAAGACAAGAATTACATCAAAGTTTAGGAAAATAGTGTTTTATAGTGACAAACAGTGTTAAAACATTAAGATTTCGTTGTTCTACATTATGAGTTTTATGTCAGTTTCTTCCAGTTATGATATGGTTTCCACTTAAACTCGAGACCATCCGTAAGGAGTGAAATAGAAGTTGTATTTATAACGTTATCGGGGACAACACCGATGTAAAAACTTTGAAAAGGGTACACACACACATACACACACACAAAATGTCATCCGTTCTAAACAGAACGTTCACACTACGAAGGGGTATACTTTATATCATATACCTTCATTACCCGTCTATCAACACATTATTTACTTGAACCATCAAGTCAAGTCAAACCAAGTCAGAGAGTCAGCACAGGCTGAGAGACACTGGGGTACTTAACGTCGTACGGTCCGGAGGGACTTATAGTGGTTGAGGGCCTCAAGTGAGTTTGAGTGTAGGTAGCTCAGCCACTACGGTAGGTCGGTAGAGTAGGAGACAGCAGGGGAAGAGAAAGATGGGGGTTATGGAGGGTCTTAGTCCCAGAAAACGTTACTCAGTTGAGAAACGTACTCCACCGGTTTCATGACCTCAAAGTCGAAATCGTAGTAAGGAAGGTTTCTTTAGGGTCCCGACTAGAGGAAATCTTACCTGACCAACCTAGAGGAACGTCAACAAGAATTTGAATTGAACGATACTAATAGTCACGGTCAAGATTTATACTGAGACTTTTATAACTACTTCATCGTTAATAGTGTATAAATTTAAAGAAAAAGAGTTACTAACTGTTTATTCCGTATAACCTCCTTTGACGTTTCCTTATAAATAGTAAAGTTACTCGAAAAGTTACCACAATGAAAATTTCTCATCGATATAAGAAAATAGCATATTGATTAGGTAACAAAATGATAAACCACAAAGGTAAAAACAGGTGTTAAATAGGAATCCTATTGACCATTTGTTAAAAAGTCATGTCTATTTTAGTTTTGATATTAGAACGAACAAGGAACCGAGTAACTCGTTTGGCAGTAATTAAAAACTGGATTTTAGTTTCTTATAGGTGAGTACTCTATCACGTATGTCGAGTTTTAATATGGATGTAATAATAGATATATAAATTTTACTTTCTAACATTTACGACAGGATAGAGATGAGTTAATTCTTAAACAACAACGACAAGTCAGCGGTTCAACATAGGTTGAGAAACGTTGAAGTAATGTTGGAGTACCTTTGTACGGTCCAAAGGGACGAGAAATGATAGTGACCTTCAAACGAGTTTAAGTATAGGTGACTCAGCCACTACGATAGATTAGGAGACGACGGGGGAAGAGGAAACAGAAGTCAGAAAGGGTCTGGGTCCCGGAAAGAATCACTCAGTTGAGAAACGTAGTCCACCGGTCTAATAACCTCAAAGTCGAAGTCATAGACAGGAAGGTTACTAACTGAACAAACTAGGGGAACGACAGGTTCTCTGAGAGTTCTCAGAAGGGGTCATGGTGTCAAGTTTTCGTAGTTAAGAAACCGACAGTCGGAAGTAATACCAAGTTGAGAGTGTAGGTATCGCCTTTTGATATTGTGACTAATATATATATATGGAAACAGTCGTTTCACTACTGAGACGATACACCTAAACAGAATCAAAAGGAAGGTTCCTCGGTTGTAAAATATTAAAGTACCGAAGTCGGTGG
Organism: Capra ibex; assembly: GCA_006410555.1. NCBI lineage: Eukaryota > Metazoa > Chordata > Mammalia > Artiodactyla > Bovidae > Capra > Capra ibex. The sequence goes on from SJYO01037955.1 coordinate 34,830,495, forward strand.
TAGGTGTCACTAAAACCACGGGCTCTTTTCTTTTAGACAGTGATGAAGGTGAAAAAGAGGATGACAAACGGTACTTCACTACCCTGAACTAAGGTATTAGAATCGAAAAACTTACAACTCAACGTTTGGAAAAAAAAAGTGAGTGAAGAAAAAGTGGGATTAGTTCTCCGAAAATTCAAGATAAAATAAAAGACAGTAATCTCATCACAGTAGACGAATAGACTCCGACAACTATGAAGAGGGTCTTTAGAACTAAGGTCGAACACTAAGTAGGTCGGGTCGTAAAGTTTACTACATGAGACATATTTTCAATTTATTCCCACTGTTATATGTCGAAACTGTATGAGGAAAGGGTTAAAACTTGGCCAGGTATCAAGGTGTATGTCACGATTGACAACGATGAATTGGAGGTATGTCTAAAGAGTTCTTTGTCCATTTCACCAGACTATAAGGGTAAAGAAATTCTTAAAAGGTGTCAAACAACACTAGGTGTATCAGTATCCGAAATCGTATCAGTTACTTCGTCGAAATCTACCAAAATACCTTAAAGGAACACAGAGATCCTAGGGTGTCAACAACCGTTGAACTAGAGATCAAGGAGACGGAAAAGATTTGGGTCTAAAATGTAAACCTTTAAGAACCAATGGTATAACGACTTCGGATCGATCTTTCTAAAACTCATATTGGAACGACCGTACACTTTACCCACGTTAAATCAAACTTGTGAGAAATCGTAACGGGAAGAAACGCTAACCTTACTTTTGACTAGAAAAGATCAAGACACAAGTGACGTCTCAAAAAGTTTAGTGACTGTAACTCACGTCGTGAAAGTGTTGTAGTAGGAAATCCTAAAATTCTTCAAGTCGACCTTAAAACTGTGTAGGTGATCGAAACAAATGTCATTTTAAAATATTACGGGTGTTGAAGTGTGAGATCCTACAGACCGAGATCCACTCACTGGTGTGGTAACACCAATAAACCCAAAAGTTCTGAAAAAATCATATCAAGACATATAAGAACGGTGAAGAAGAATTAGAGAAGACAAAGACAATCCAGGAACAATAAAGACATGAAATAGTAAGGGTAGGACGTACTTTATAAGGGAACTATAAAGGTCAAAAGAACTTCTCTAGAGATCAGAAAGGGTAAGATAACAAAAAGAACTAAAGAAACCTACCAAGTAAATTCTGCCAAAAGAATAGAAAGAAACGATAAGAGACCTTGGGACGTAAGTCAACCCATATTTAAAGGGAAATAGGGAAAGAACGAGAAAAGAATAAAGAAGTTAATTCATACCACTAGTAAAATAGTAGAAAGATTAGAAGTTGAATCTTATACATGGTGAACACAAATCTTTTGGTGGTAACGTTTACTGTCTTGACCAAAATAAACTTACATTTTATACGTCTATATGTTAACGGGTACAGTAACGAAACTGTCCTTTTTACACAGTACACATTAATTCTTCAGTACACTTGGTGTAAAGAAATGTGAGTAGAGATGGATATAGATCGGGAACCGTAAAACCCATTTTGTCAACTAAGAGACACATAGTAAGGAGGGTTCGGGTAATTGACATCATAAAACGTCTCGCTAGATTCTCGTACTATTCTCGATAGTTGTTGTCTCGGAGACGAAGAGATTGACTAAGTACACACACGATGAAGTACCGTTTCGAATGGAGAAAGTGGTAGAGAAGGAGTCAAGAACTACACAACTTTTGATCGGAAACCAAAATAACGTACTGTTACCGTTTATAGTTCTGAGGGAGGGGGGTAATAAAAAACCTTTACGTATAAGACAACCGGATATCGGAACACGAGAAGGACCCTAATTGACTTCTGTAAAGGAATGGTTAAACTTTCGAATGACTCGATTAAAATACTTTCACTAAGAAAGTTACACACTTCATGTACTATGGTAACCAGACAGTCTTTACGCCTAAAGACTAAACGAAAGTACTCGTTAGGTAACTTCTTACAAAGACCCACAACGACAACAACAAAATAAAACGAAATGTTTTACACGACTAGTATTATAAAATCTATTCACGTACTTAGTACAAACTGATTTAACGATTTTTCGTTTACCCTCTACCGTTGTTTATATACTTGTAAAACACTTGTTCTACGAGGGACACAATTCGATAAAGGATACATTTAATAGGAAACAACCGTCATGCTAAAACAAGTCAAAGTTTAATGCTACCATGATATCTTAAAATATCAATCGTCAGCGGAAACCTTTGGAATAAAAATTGTTATTCCTTGGGTTGTCATTTCTTTGATAAGTTAAGTGTATTCTTTATACCAATTATTGTCTAACTCCTGATCATGAGTCCAGAACAGTAAAAGACAAATCAAAAGACGAAATTGAAATTTGACGAGTAGGTTCATTAGATAAAATCTCTACATACACTCAAGGATAAAGTGTTAATGACTTTAAAGTGTAAATAAAGTAAACGAACAACGACAACGTTTCGTATGCATGTTTTTATTTTGTTTTATTTTGTTTGTTCATAAAAAGATCGTTTTGATTGTAAACCAAGTCCCGTTTACAAAGAATAAAAGACAAAGTACATTTTATTTACAATCCAAACGAAATAAAACACATTTACCGTACAAAAAATTGTGTAGTTATTTTAAAATAAATTAAATACACGGTGTCGACAGTTGATGTAGGTTTAGGACAATCACGTCACTATACCTTTGGAAAGGGACTTTAGAGTAATTTTTATGGAGACCCTTAAGTATAAGTATAGGTAAATTTTCTCACCTACTTGTCTTAGATGGATTGCATTAAACCCTCGTTTTAGTTATTCTAAGAGAATGGTTGACAGGAGAAACGAAAGACCAATAACAATTGTGTCATTCATAACTCTTCCTTGATAAAGATCAGAAATTAAACAAGATAAATAAAAGTCTTAACATAATATGAAGAAAACCTTTCATTTCTGTCTACAAGATACTTAAAACCTATGTCTGGGTAATGAAGTTTATAATGAACTTCCAAATTAATCGATAAAAAAGGGATATGTAGTCGGTAAAGTATTCAATAGAATCTCTACTCTACCATTTTAATTGGAGACTAAAATACCCTGTGACCTCAAATCTCTCTCACGCAGTAATGGGTCCCGACGAGTCACGTCTCGTTCTACTCTAAAATTGGATCCCTATACTGTGGAGACACGTGAAAGTGTGAGATGGAGTCAGAAAATACTGTATGTGTCAAAAATAGGGAAGTCTTTATAAAATAGTCAATTTATCAAACCAACTAAGTTTAACTTTTGTAGACAACTAATTTTTGTCCGTTTATTTATATAAAATTTTTAATTTTAGTCCCAATTATTCCTGTTTATTTATTTATGAAATTTCCGTTTTACTATCGTTTAACTGACAGAATAAACTTTAAGTTGTCTATAATAAATGAATCGGATACGACGACATTATTTTATGGTAGTTGACCTACCGAATAGTTGTGTCTTTAAATAAAAAGTGTTAAGACGTCTGACCCTTAAGGTTCTAGTTCCACGTCAGACTAAGTTACAGACCACTCTTGAGGAGGACCAACGGTTGTTGGTAGAATGACGACACAGAAGGGTACCGTCTTTCGTTCGATGGGGAGACCAGAGGAGAATATTTCTGTGATTAAGGTAAGTACTCCCAAGGTGGGAGTAGTAGATTAATAGAAGATTTTCGTGGTGGAGGTTTATAGTAGTGTGACCCCGATCCAAAGGTTGTATACTTAAAACCCCCTCTGTGTTTGTAAGTCAGGTATTAAATACCTGTTTCGATATTTACTCTGTTCAGGAAAAGAGAGTGTGAGACTTCACCAAATATTTTAGTAAATCCCTGTGTAGGTTGTTTATGTAAACACTCCCTAGTTTATCGAGGAGAGTCTTCGTCCACAAGACCACCATACCCGGACTTTCTCCCGTGTCCACTTACTCGGTTTCTCGTCTTCTCTATGATTAATATACTTGACTTTTCCATTTATTTGTAAATATCTACGTTTATCTTATATAATTTCATTTTATACACTTTATAAATCTGAAAATAGAATGGTGTAACTATTAGGGATAGGTTTATTACAATTTACCTGATAAACCTCACATTTCATTACGTCAATATTACCGTCAATGAATGGGTTTGATTTTAAGTTTAAAATCCTGAATCCTAAACATTTAATCAAGGTCTTCCGAGGTTTTACGAAACTAAGACATAGAGGGATTCGGTTTTATAGGTGATTTAAATGACTTCCGACTTACTTTCCGTCAAAACTAGTCTGTCGAAAACCTCGTCCTATATTTTGACAAAATCCTCATCTTTTACCTCCACAAATTACAAGTAATACAAGAAAACTAATATAACGGTGAGTCTAACTTTTATATTAGAACACCTATATTTGGACGTTTCAACAGAGACAATAGTAAAGACTGTCAAAAGGAATGATTTAATCTACAACGATAGTTTATTTATATAAGGTAAAGTCAATGAATTAAAAATATAATAGGAATTCTTTTTGTTACAGTTTGTAAACTAGGAAAATTTACCCGAGTAACAAAGACATATAGTTTAATTTTATCTAATTGAAATTTTATATCAAGATTTCAACATTAAGTCTTGATCTATAAAGATTCACGTAAAGGGGATTGAATGTGTGTGTGTGTATTAAATTTACAACCGAAAAACCAAAAAAAAAAGACGACTTTCCTTCTTTCCTTCCTTCTTTCATGTCAATTCACTAACACTCAAGACCCCCGTATTTGACGTTGATAGTTGATTAGTGATACGAGTCAGTAGACAAGACTGAAATACGAAATTTTACATTTCCGTAAAGATATCACGATGGAAGAAATAAATAGACTTTCAATATAAGTTTAAGAATCGAAAGATTTTTAGTTCATGTATAGTTTTTGAGTCTCCTCATAGGATAGGTAGTGGTGTTAAAAATAGAAGTTGTTTTCTTATATAAAAAAGGATTATTCTATAAGCATCCTAGAGAATTTAAGTAAATAACTCAAGATCTAATTTAGTTTTATACTGTCATCGAAACTCAAAAAACCTACTGACGTAGTTTCTTACTTACTAACCTTTAGGGTTACACGATATGATAAGGTATAGAGTACAAAATTTCTCTCTCCTTACGGTATTAGATATTAAATTAAGTTACTCGAAACTTCGTTACCATGTATGACGACAAATACCAAGTTCGTCATGTCAACCTTTTAAGAATGAACTGTCCCCAACCTTGTGGTCGGGTAAAGAATAACTAAATTCAAATTGTTATCTACCTGGGGAGTATTCCTTACTTTTGTCACTCCCACCATCTTTACAATGGACTCCTTTCTTGCACAGTTTACGAGAGTTCATTTAATTTTGTAAACTCTAAAACAAAACAAAGCCATTTACTATAAAGACATTTAAAAAACTTCAGAGGTGAAGTATTACTTTTTTATTAAACTCATGGATCCGTGTGACAATTCAGAGGATTTCCAAAATCAAAAACCTTGAGGGACCAATATGATACGTATATTACTTAACAGAGGGAACTACACTATTTAATACGTAATCTTATTACCTGTCTAGTTAGTCACCTTGACATATTCACTTTGTGTGTCGAAAACCGTCTCGTCCAAGACGTACAAATGTAAATAGTGGGTTTACGGAACTGAAACTACGTCTGGAAACTCTACGTAAATAATTAGTACTAAAGTAATTTTAAAAACCGTTTGATTACTGAAAATAAACAGTCTTTATAACGACTACTATATGACGACCACTAGTCTTTGTGAGTAGAAGAAAAACGATGAATTGGAAGACACACTAACAATTTGTTATTGAACGTACTCTGTAGTATGAAATCTAATGGTCTTTCCCAGAATCACAGTCTTGATTAGTCTAATACATAAACGACTATCACCTTACTACACTGAAAAAGTTCATGTCAAGGTCAATTTCAAGTGAATGTTATGGAGTAGATATCTTCTTCCTTCTCAAGATGACATCCCCCTTTTTATGAAAATGACAATTATACTTACCATACTAATTTCCATGTTTAATAATGATAAAATTATATAAAGTTACTAACACTTTTTGAACTCGAACTCATTTGATGATTTTGTTGGTTCACGTAAAGGAAATACTGGATAAAGAGTAGATATTTATTTTTGTAGAGAACACTATATTTTAGATTCGTTCAATGAGACACCCCTTTCTTTTAACTTGAAAAGGTATTAGGATTTATTAAATGTTAGATGAATCGATCTGTTTTTAATAATACCTTTCACTATTTGAGTATTTTACATGAGATATAAAAACTTTATGGATGTTTATTATTTTGTCTTTTACCCTTTTACTTATTATATTTTGTATGATGACAACGAAATCTTTTTCTCTTTCTAGAAATGTCAAAAAAAGATGTTTAATGTAAATCACCTACTTTAAATATTAATTTGATTATTAGACTTCAAGAAACCCTCTCAGATAAAGGGTTACAAATCTTGTGTTAATAAATTTATACGATAACTCAGTCAAAATCCAATACTACAACTGACACATTCAATAAAGATGAAGGTATTTTTGTATTTAATAATATCGAAGTAAATGACCTTTAATGAATTTCTCACCAGGTCAATTAAAAAACACATTTTTATCCACGAAACACACCAATATATAACGATTAATTTTAGTGGGTCCACTTTTCCAAGAACCTGAGGTACAATGAGTTAGACCACAACCATTGGTGTATAAAAAGACTGATTGACCTTTATTTAAAATGAATAAGAGTCCTTGTACCGAAAGTGGTTTCTCTCCGTTCGGTTCGGGATTCGACGGGTAGTGATTTTAAGGGGTCTTAAGTCGTTGACTTTTTCTTCTTCCCAAACATTCTCGGTTCAAAGAACGAGTTATGACAAAAAGAGTATGTAAGAGAATAACAACTAAACGTGTTTCACGTCATAAAGGAATCGAGTATAAAGAACTACAATGTGTATCTACATTTGGTCCTCTTTGAATATTTCAAATTCACCTAAATGAGACTTCTTCCTAGAAACAAAAGATATACTATTATCAAAATTGGGTAACGACGACGACGGTTCAGTGAAGTCAACACAGGCTAAGACACACTGGGGTATCTTCCGTCGGGTGGTCAGAGGTGTTAGGGACCCTAAGAGGTCCGTTCTTGTGACCTTACCCAATGACAAAGGAAGATATTACATGCTTTCACTTTTCACTTTCCCTTCAGAGAGTCAGTACAGGCCGAGAAGTACTGGGGTACCTGACGTCGGATGGTCCGAGGAGGCAGGTGCCCTAAAAGGTCCGTTCTCATGACCTCACCCCACGGTAACGGAAGAGGCATTGTGTAACGTTCAATATTTAATAAACACACATACAAACACATACACATCCGTGAGTCAACACAGGTTGAGAAACACTGCTTACCTGACTGATATCGGGTGGTCCGAGGAGACAGGTACCCTAAAAGGTCCATCCTTATGACCTCACCCAACGGAAAAGAAGAGGTCTCCTAGAAGGGTTTGGTCCCTAGTTTGGACCCCGAGGACGTAATGTCTGCCTAAGAAATAGTCAACTCGATGGTCCCTTCGGTTATCTATATATACTAAAAGTCAAAAGTTAAACCTACTTTATATGTAGTAGAACTGAGGTATTAAGACAAAAAGGATGTACTTAGATAAGGAAAAACACTACTTTCATAGTCAAGTAGTTCTTTAATTTATTTACTTCGTAGTTGTTCCTCTCCAATCCTTTCCATAAGTAAGGTCCATTTAAAAGTAAAATAAACAGTTTAAAATCTTTAGTTCTTTAGTCGACAATGGTATGTATATTTCTTTTTGTATAGATTTATAACATTCAGAAGTTAAAGTTCTCACACGTGAGAAAACACCCCATAGTATGATACACATTTATGGTACCTTTACTTTTCTCATTTGAAATTTTAACATAAGAAAAAATTGTATTGAAGATACGAAAGTCATATACATTACATCATTTTAATTTTAATTAGTGGAATCGGACTCAATGTAAAATGATAAAGTAAATTTACATCACCATATTTTTTGTACTTTCATCGAACACTATTCCCATCAAATACATTTGAGAAAAGTACCTTTTTTTTGTTAAACTGGACCCGGACTTGATACCTAGTGTAAGACAGTCTGCAGAGGTGGGACTGGGAGGGTGGAACCCACCGGGGTGTGTCGTACCGAATCAAAGTAACTCAATCTGTTCCGACACCAGACACACTAGTCTAACCAATCAAAAGACACTAACACCAAATTCACACAGACGGGAGACTACGGGAGAGCGTTGTGGACGACAGAATGAACCCAAAGAGAATGGAACCTACACCCTATATAGAAGTACCGACGAAGTCGTTTCGTGTCGGCGACGAGGATTGGAACATGCTCCCCATAGAGGAGTGTCGGCGGGGAGGACTGGAACTTACACCGCATCGAAGAGAGCCGGGAGGACGTGGGCGTGTCGGCGACGAGGAACCTGCACCCCAATGAGGAGAACCCGCGGTGGGGACTGGAGCCCCTACTCCGTCGAGGAGAACCAGGTGACCTCTTTCCTTACCGTTTGGTGAAGACGTCAGGACGGAACTCTTTGGGTACTCATCATACTTTTCCGTTTGACTATCCTATGACTTTCTCCTTGAGGGGGCCAGTCATCCACGGATTATACGATGACTTCTATTCACCTCTTTATTGAGGTCTTTCTCGTTTCCCTACCTCGGTTTTATTTTTGTTATGGGTCAACACCTACACTGACCACTATCTTCGTTCCAGGCTACGACATTCTCGCTATAACGTATCCTTGGACCTTACAGTCCAAGTACTTAGTTCCGTTTAACCTTCACCAGTTTGTCCTCTACCGTTCTGACTTGTAACTGTAAGATCCTTAGTCGTTTGATTTTACCTGACCTTACCCACTTAAATCGAGTCTACTGGTAATATAGATGATGACACCCGTCCTTAGGCAATCTTCTTTACCTCATCGGTAGTACCAGTTGTTTTCGTAGACTTTACGTCATGAACCTACGTTAGAGTTTTTACTGTCTCACTAGAGACAAATAAAAGTACCGTTTAGTAAGTTATAGTGTCACTAGGTTCAGATACGGGGTTGGTCATTACGACTTCTTCGACTTCAACTTGCCAAGATACTTCTTGATGTTCCGGAGAATCTTGATTGTTTGTGGGGTTTTTCTACAGGAAAAGTAATATCCCCGGACCTTACGCTTTCATCCATCAGTTCTTTGTGGACCTCACTGTCCGTTTAAACCGGAACCTCATCTCTTACTTCGTTCCGTTTCCGATTATCTCAAAACGGTTCTCTTGTGTGATCAACATCGTTTGTGGGAGAACGTTGTTGTGTTCTTTTCTGAGATGTGTACCTGTAGTGGACTACCAGTTGTGGCTTTAGTCTAACTAATATTGAAACGTCGGTTTCTACCTCTTCGAGATATGTCAGTTGTTTTTGTTCTGACCCTCGACTGATACCGAGTCTAGTACTTGAGGAATAACGGTTTAAGTCTGAATTTAACTTCTTTCATCCTTTTATATGATCTGGTAAGTCTATACTGGATTTAGTTTAGGGAATACTATTATCTCACCTTCACTCTTTATCTAAATTCCCTGATCTAGACTATCTGTCTCACGGACTACTTGATACCTGACTCCAAGCACTGTAACATGTCCTCTGTCCCTAGTTCTGGTAGGGGTACCTTTTCTTTACGTTTTTTCGTTTTACCGACAAACTCCTTCGGAATGTTTTCGACAGTTTTCTTCCCTTCACTTTTCGTTTCCTTTTGACCTTTCTATATTCGTAGACTTACGTCTCAAGGTTTCTTGTCGTTCCTCTTTATTCTTGAGGAAGGAGTCCCTAGTTACGTTTCCTTATCTCCTTTTGTTGTCTTACCCTTTCTGATCTCTGGAGAAGTTCTTTTAATCTCTATGGTTCCCTTGTAAAGGACGTTTCTACCTGATCTATTTCCTGTCTTTACCATACCTGGATCGTCTTCGTTTTCTATAATTCTTCTCCACCGTTCTTATGTGTCTTCTTGACATGTTTTTCAAGAAGTACTGGGACTATTAGTACTACCACACCAGTAAGTGGATCTCGGTCTGTAGGACCTTTCACTTCAGTTCACCCGGAATCTTTCGTAGTGATGTTCGTTTCGATCACCGCCACTACCTTAAGGTCAACTCGATAAAGTTTAGGACTTTCTACTACGATACTTTCACGACGTGAGTTATACCGTCGTTTAAACCTTTTGAGTCGTCACCGGTGTTCCGACCTTTTCCAGTCAAAAGAAAGGTTAGGGTTCCATTCCGTTACGGTTTCTTACAAGTTTGATGGTGTGTTAACGTGAGTAGAGTGTACGATCATTTCATTACGAGTTTTAAGACCTTCGGTCCGAAGTCGTTATGGTACTTGAAGGTTTACAAGTTCAACCAAAATCTTTTCCGTCTCCTTGGTCTTTAGTTCTATAGTTGAAGACGACCCAGTATCTATTTCGTTCTCTCAATGTCTTTTTGTTGATAAAGACGAAATAACTGATACGGTTTCGGAAACTAACACACCTAGTGTTATTTGACACCTTTTAAGACTTTCTCTACCCTTATGGTCTGGTGGACTGGACGGAGAACTCTTTAGACATACGTCCAGTCCTTCGTTGTCAATCTTGACCTGTACCTTGTTGTCTGACCAAGGTTTATCCTTTTCCTTATGCAGTTCCAACATATAACAGTGGGACTAATAAATTCAATATTCGTCTCATGTAGTACTCTTCACGACCGGACCTTCTTTGTTTTCGACCTTAGTTCTAACGGCCCTCTTTATAGTTATTGGAGTCTATACGTCTACTGTGGTGGGAATACCGTCTTTCACTTCTCCTCGATTTTTCGGAGGACTTCTTTCACTTTCTCCTCTCACTTTTTCAACCGAATTTTGAGTTGTAAGGTTTTTGCTTCTAGTACCGAAGAACAAAGAAGTGAAGTACCCTTTATTTACCCCTTTCTCACCTTTGTCGCCTTTGTCGCAGTCTGAAATAAAACCACCAGCGGTTTTAGTGACGTCTACCACTAACGTCGGTAATTTTATTTTCTAGGAATGAGGAACCTTCCTTTCAATACTGGTTGGATTTACCGTATAAGTTTTCGTTTCTATAATGAAACGGTTGTTTCCAGGTGGATCAGTTCCGATACCAAAAAGGTCACCAGTACATACCTACACTCTCAACCTGACACTTCTTTCGACTCGTGGCTTCTTAACTACGAAACTTAACACCACTACGTCTTCTGAGAACTCTCAGGGAATCTGACGTTCCTCCAGGTTGGTCAGGTAGGAATTCTAGTCAGGAACCACAAGTAACTTTCCTTACTACGATTTCGACTTTGAGGTTATGAAACCGGTGCAGTACACTTCTCGACTGAGTAACCTTTTCTATGACTACGACCCTCCCTAACTCCCGTCCTCCTCTTCCCCTACTGTCTCCTACTCTACCGACCTACCGTAGTGGCTGAGCTATCTGTACTCAAACTCACTTGAGGCCCTCAACCACTACCTGTCCCCTTTGGACCGCTTGACACTAAATATCTCGGCGTTTCTCAGTCTCTCCTGACTCTCTGACTTGACTTGACTTGAGTTGATACCTATTCATCTGAGATCCAATAAACGTTCTTACACGAAGAATGGGATTCCGTCTTTTACGTGAAATAGCATAGAGGTCCTTCGACTGCATTATAAACAAAAACCGAGTATAGGGATTTCATGGGATAAAGTGAAGGTAAGATCAATGAAATCAGACGGATTCGACTTTTATACAAAGGGAAATTTCGTGTTCACGATAAAATTATTGAGGGGAGTTCTAGGTCTTCTCTCTCTTAATAGTCGGTTGAAGGAGATACCGAAAACATCCCTTCTCTACTCGGACAATTTGTGAGACACCACTAAGATTACGTATTCCAGAGACTGTCCCTATTCTTGTCCTCTTCCTCTCCTTCGAAGAGAGAATTGTCACACCTTCGGTCTCCGATACCCACTCCGAACCCCTGGGTGTAGTAACAGATGGTGTATAACAACTTTCACCTTGAGAACCCTACTTCGATCTTGAAATGAAGAAACCTCGTTTTTGACAGTACCTTTAACTTGTTGTCTTAGGGAGTAAATATTTATGTTTTTAACTACCGATCTCTTCCATACAAAAGATACTGTGTAAAAAAATTTCATCATATGTCACACTTAAATGTTTTTTTTTTTTTTGATTCGGATTACGAGAAAGTATTATAGGTAGGTTGATCAAGTTAAATTTATTGTAAATAAATAGTTCACAGATAAAACACGGTAATTAAAGGACTAACCTTTAACTGTTACTCGGTGTGTGTGTGTGTGTGTTTTGAGAGTTCCTTCAATGAAAAACACTTAATATAGCTGTCTATAAACACATCATTGATAATTTATCTTAAAAGTTTCTTATTTGAGAACACAAAGTATCCAAAATTTTACGACACTTATAAAAGGAAGTTGGTCTACCATGCAATTTAGTGGTTGTCAGTCTTTGAGTAAATAGGTAAAAGAAGATTCGGAATCCGATCAACTTTTTTGTTCTTAACGTTATTTTAATGTGATATTATAGTGTGCAAATTTAAAAAATTTTGAAGATAAAGAGTTCTTCAGGTCTTAACAAAAAGTCATTTTAGTGACAATTTTGGTTATACTATTGGTTTATCAACTATGTCTGAACTAAAGTACCTCTAAAAGGGGGTAACTCGTAAAATGAAGGTACGTATTTTCTGTTTTACTATATTGTAGGAACCTCCTTCGACGTAACGAACTCTTTTATGTTCTTACGTTTAATTTTCGTACAGAGTCAAAATGTGGAGTGTTTAATACCACCACCTGTGTTTATGGGACCGAGGTTTGTTACTTTTAAACCAGTGACACTCAGTTTACTCCTTAGTCTTATAGGTTTCGACGTAAAATCGATCCGTTAAAATAGATATGTGACAAGTTTAACGTATCTTTCCTACTAGAGTCTTAACTTTCGTTACTAAAATAGCAATTAACGAAATTATAAATCAAAATAAAAGACAAAAGGAGTAGGAGATTTCTACTAATATAACTTGACAGGGATGAGAAAAGGATGGCGGTTTGTATACTTTTGTTTCTAAGTGTTAAGATTTCTTACCGACCAAATATTTCTACTTTCCTTGTCTTAACACTTAATCAAAAGGTGAAAGGTAACTGTGCAATCGGGTTACTATAACTGATCTACCTGGAATCAGCCGTTTCACTACAGAGACGAAAACTTATACGACAGATCCAACCAGTATTGAAAGGAAGGTTCCTCGTTCACATGAAAGAATCTGTTATTTTGGTCCCATAAGGTTTACGAGGTTTCCTTCTGAACTATTGTATAAATTTCGTACGTCGGACCTATTATTATACTCAAATACCTACTCTGTCACAGTTTCTTACAATAATACTTCTTTTTATCTCAAGTAGTAATAGTCTTGGTGACTACGATGATCTTTTTTTCACCTTTCTCATATTTTAAAATAAAGGCAGACATAAAATGAAAGACATTTACTCGTATAATATATTCTTGTTTGATAAGTAAAATTCTAACGATTCCGTAAAACCAACTTGACTTTCTTTGTTATGTTTAGTTCCTTGACTCTTTACATAGGAATTCCTTTCCTAAATATAGACCCTATATAAATTAAGATTCCTCATGGACTAGTTCACAATAAGAGTATACTGAAAAATTTTATTATTATTGTCTACCTCAACACCGTTACTAAGATGTAGTTTTCTGTATTATAATAAAGGGAATTATTAAAAATTTGTAGGATATCATTAAGTCTCACTTGTCATTATAGAGAATTCTGAACTGGTACACGTTATAACAAAAGCTGAACAAACGGGTTAAACAGTTACAATAGGGACGGTGTGTACAGTATACACCAGGTGGTTTATTGTCATTGCAATCCTTACGAAGAACTACTACTTCAATTACTTTTACACTTCGATCTTTTGATACCATCAGTATAAGATTTTATGTTACCTATATTTACAAGATATTTAATTCTATTTATTAAATTGGATTCTATCACCATATTGGATCTACTTACAAAATAATCATTTAATTGATCTATACGTGACTGTAGATTTACTATCCGATACCCCCAAGTCTGTGATTAAAAATCAAAGAAGGATTGATACTGTAAAATTTTGGGTCGTGATTGAGACAAGAGAAAACAAAACTTAAAGAGAAGACAATGACTATAAGAACACGGACTAAGTACGATAAGTACAGGTATAGTAGTACAAGAACCGACTGGTGTGGGATATAATCATAGGTATAATGATACGTGTCTATTAAGATTCAGAGATTTATAAGTTTCAAATATTATTAATGTACAAAAAGTCAGTATGAAAAGTTTTCCCAATAAAACGAGATTGGTAGTAAAAAATTTGTGATGGTAGACATATAAAAACACACAATTCTCTCTGTTCAGTACTAATTAAGAATGTTATTTTGGAGGGTTTAGAGTCGTAGAATTTTGTTAAAGATCAATTAGGGTATCAAAGTACTTCCAACTCGCCGAGAGAACCTGTAGAGGAGGTAGGAAAAAAAGTTTGTAACGTAAAGTAAAAAGGAATTTATGTGTCTTACGGGAGGGAAAACGGGGCTCTCACTATTGTTTTTTAAAGTAGAGAGCTAGAAGTGTATAGTTTAGGGGATAGAGGTCAAATAGTATCCAAAAGGGTAATTCAGGTCTATCAAGAAAGGTCTTTTCACTGGATACTTATTATTACCTGTTTAACAACTTACGTATACATGTGTGTGTGTGTGTATGAGAGAGATTTATATGTACCGACATTACTCTTTTTTATTAGCATTACTTTAGGGGATGAATCTTTCCCTTTCTTACTTTCCGTACGTTTCTGAGACCGAGTGGACCAAGAACTTTAGACGTTATAGATATATGATTATCTTCATAACTCCGAAGAAGGTAACACACCGAAACAGAATAGTAATAAGAAGTTTAAAGGGGGACTCCTGACTCCGGTTATATATACGTCCTCTTATCTGTTGTAAATTCCTTGGTCCGAATTTTACAGTATAAGGACACCGGTCTTGTTTCAGTATAAATTCCAATTGACTATTAAATAAGAAGAACACACTGATCACCTTTTCACTTAACAAAAAATCTTTTATTTTAATACAGACGATATGGCGTTACCGAGCAAAGAAGAGGGTCATTAGATGTGAAGAGGGGAAAAAATTTAGACTTTAGTTGTATAACTAGGTGGATATGAGATGTACGAAGTATTTTTATTCTCGTTATAAAATCATCTTGAGAAAGAACGATTCATTATTAAAATACTAACTGAGATTCGACGTTATTTAGGACAGAATCTGTTCCTGTTCTTTTTTTGTACTACGAAAAACACATTGTAGTAGTTATAGAAGAGACTGATGTCACCGTTTCCCCTAAAGTATCAAACCTTGACTTGACAGGAATAGATCTTTTGTTATCTTGACCAATCTGTATCCAAAGAATGGACTCACCATAATAGGTTTTAAGTTTAATAGATCTTAATATAGATTTTTTTTTAACAATTAAATCAGAAAACTCAGTCTATTTACACTAGAAAGATAAAATATTCACATAAAAAAGTGGGTCACAACTAATATTTTTCGGTATAGATATTAGACCTGGTTCTATTTGACTGATATAATCTTAAAAATTCTCAAATAAACTAATCTAAAATGTCACCTGTTTAGTTTTCACCAATCGTCACAAGACGGTTGTCTTCAACCCCTTATCACGTCACGGACACTCAAACGAGTGAACACAGACTGAGAAACCCTGGGATATCTGACATGGGGTGATCTAAGGAGACAGGTACCCTAACAGGTCCGTTCTTATGACCTCACCCAACAGTACGGAAGGAGGTCCCCTTCGACTGGGTCCCTAGGTTAGGTGTAGAGGATGTACCTTCCGTCTAAGAAAAAAGAAAAAAATTAAAAATACAAAATAATCTTCTATTAATTAAATATTATCACACTACCAAAGATGGTATGTAGGGGTATTCAATCGGTATCCATATCCATACCGGGGAGGGAGAACTTGATGGAAGAGTGAAGGGAGGGGTATGATGTGGAGACGACGACGATTCAGCGAAGTCAACACAGGTTGAGACACACTGGAGTATCTACCGTCGGGTGGTCTGAGGAGACGGGGACCCTAAGAGGTCCGTTCTTATGACCTTACACAACGGTAAAGGAAGAGGTTACGTGTGTACGTAGGATGGGGAGATTCAACAGTGTTTCGTGACCGAAACCCAAGAGACGTGGTATGTCGTTTAAGAGTGACCACTAGATAATGACGACTCGGTGACCCCTTCAGGAAGTATTCCGTCTGGGTCTTCGATTCACTTCTGTAGTGAACTACTCGATATCGAATTCACGGAATAAACCCTTTCGTATCAAACGACTTATCAGTAAGGTCTTATAAGTAACCATTCTGACTACGACTTCTACTTTGAGATTATGAAACCGGTGGACAACGTCTCTTGTCGGAGGAACCTTTTCTGAACTACGACCCTTTATAACTTCCACCCTCCTCTTCCCCTACCGTCTTCTACCCTACCAACTTACCGTAGTGACTGAGTTGCCTGTACACGAATTCGTTCGAGACCCTCAACCACTACTTGTCCCTTCGGACTGTACGACGTCAGGTACCCCAGCGTTTCTCAGTCTATGTTGACTCGTTTACTTGACTGACTCAAACGACAAACACTAACCGACAAGAATTTAAAACCAAAGACCCTATACTTACGTAAATGTGTTAACTGAGACCTCAAATATATTCAGTGGTTCCCTAATCTCGGTGGAGTCAGATTACTGTAGAACAAATTAACGAAAGTCAAGTCAACGAGTCAACACAGTGAGAAACACTGGGGTACCTGACGTCGTGTGGTCCGAAGGGACAGGTAGTGGTTGGGGGTTTCGAATGAGTTTAAGTACAGGTATCTCAACCACTACGACAGGTTGGTAGAGTAGGAGACGGTAGGGGAAGAGGAAAACGGAAGTTGGAAAGGTCCGTAGTCCCAGTTAACGAAATCTTACACGTTTCTAGATCCGTGTTATAATTGTTGTTGTTTTTATCTACTTGAGTAATGAAAATTCAAATAAGTATAACTTGCACAAATACACATCTCCGTAAAAGATTCTACAAATTTATGGACGTGATGGGATACTTTACATACGAGAAACAACTGAACATTTTCATTTACTCACATTAGATGACTTGGTTGTTTTCACATAGGAATTTGTTGTCTGATCCCCAGTAATAAACTACAGTAGGTTAATATATGTAACAGATCGTGACCGAAAAGACTTAACTCGTCCACAGGGTAGAAGGTTCATCCCTCATTCATAGTCCTGATTCACGACCTTTTTCTTGTCATTATTGTTTTTATTCAATAAAAATATACATCAACCTCCGATATGATAACCTCTTACGTTACAACTTTAATTCGAAATAAGACTATAAGACTTTCACCTTAGTATTGACCTCTTCCTTTACCGTTGGGTGAAGTCATAAGAACGGTCCCCTTAGGGTACCTACTTCCTCGGACCATCCGACGTCAGGTACCCCAACGATTCTTATCCTGTGCTGTCTCACTGAAGTGAAAGTGCAAAGTGAAAGTACGTAACCTCTTCATTTACCGTTGGGTGAGGTCATAAGAACGGACCTCTTAGGGTCCCTTCCCTCTTGGACCACCCGACGGTAGATACCCCAACGTGTCTCAGTCTGTACTGACTTCGCTGAATCGTCGTCGTCGTCTTAGTATTGTCTAGAATTAGGACACGATTTTAAGAGGTGTCACGAAAATTAACTTTGTAAAAACGTAAAAAGTTTTGTGACTAAGTTTTTTCTTGAAGATTTATTATAAATATATTCATTTATAGTTTCTATTATACTTTTAATTCGGATAAAGAAATACATATAACTCAGGTAAACTCGGATCGAATTTTAAAAGTAGATTACAGGTAGTCTGTTGGAGTTGGTTAAGACTTATTCAAGTGGACACTTGTTTGTATTTGAGACCATCATCGTACTCTATCTAACTAACAGAATTGGGTGGTAAACCTATTCTTCAGGAACTTTAATGATATGAAGAAACTTTGTATAGAATCTATACAAAATCTAGAGGATTCTATAAATACACAATAGATGAATCCTTTCAAATGTCAAAATATACTTTCTTTATTTTAGTTATTAATCGGAATAGAAGAAAGGATATATTAGTAAATCTGAGATCTTTAAAATAATAAAACAGTGAGTTTTAGGAATTCAAAGTCCTTTATCTTCTCATGGAACCCGTTACTTCCCTTCAGACAATCCTTTTATGTTCCCACTCCTTCGTTCCTTTTACCATGTAAAAGAAAAAGTATGTATATAAGGAAGAGGAAAGGAACGAGTCAGGTACTTTCTTGAAAAGATGAAGTGTTGTGTTTACCATACCTTTTTCCTCGACTTTGTACCGAATATGGAGTATAAGTGAAATACGTTAGGTTCGATTTATCTTGTCGATCCCTTCTACAAATTGTTCTCCTCCCTAAGGTTATTATAAGTATGTTTTGTTTTGTTTCTCTTTCTTTTTTCAGTGTAATCACAAGGTATCTTTAAAACTTTGAGTAATAGTTTTCGTTTAGATTAAAATCAGAAGTCAATAAAAAAAAGTATTATGTTTGAAATTTCTGACGTGTCTAAATAAATATCGGTGTATATACTATATATATATATACGTCAGGATGTATGTTTGTGGAAATGTACAGTCAAAATAATAAAGATTAGTTATTCTCGAAACTTCCTTAAAAACACCCTACTCTTTATCTTTCAAATCAACTTTGATTTTAATTTATTTTCTTTACTTTAGATAAGATCCGTTTAAGATCTTCGTCACATAAAATAACTTTTTTTTAGTAACGAGTTGTCTAACAAAAAATAATTAGATGATATAATAAAGTTGTGTCCATAGTCAAAGTTTTTCGAGACGAGGTAAATTTACGATTACATCTATGACGATACCTCTAGAGAATTTCTAATACCCAAGACTTATGAGATCAATATCTTGTAAACCGGAAATATCTATTTTAAGGAACTGAAGTCAATTTTTCGACATAGATATTTACCTTTTACTGAAACAGTGAGACAACCAAGGATTATAATAATTTATAAATAATTCTAAGTCATCATGTGATTCGTAAATATTTCATTCTTATCTTATTATAAATTAATTAGATCATAGACTTCAGAGAATTTCCTCTACCTATATTCCATGTGTACGAAACATGTCGAAAAGACCAATATCTAACACTAAGTGTTAGTGTCATCGAGTCCAGACAATAGAAAACAAATAATGATACCTTAATCATTATTAGTGACGTCTACCACTGCCGTCGGTACTTTATTTTTCTACGATGAGGAACCTTACTTTCAATACTGGTTGGATCTGTCGTACAATTTTTCGTCTCTGTAATGAAACGGTTGTTTCCAGGCAGATCAGTTCCGATATTAAAAAGGTCATCAGTACATACCTACTCTCTCAACCTAATATTTCTCTCGACTCACAGTTTCTTAACTACGAAAACTTGACACCACAACCTCTTCTGAGAACTCTCAGGGAACTTGACGTTCCTCTAGGTTGGTCAGGGAGGATTTCCTTTAGTCAGGAAAGTCTACGACTTCGACTTTACGGTTATAAAACCGATGGACTACGTTTATTGACTGAGTAACCTTTTCTGGGACTACGACCCTTTCTAACTTCCGTCTTCCTCTTCCCCTGTTGTCTCCTACTTTAACAACCTACCGTAGTGGTTGAGTTGCCTGTACTCAAACTCATTTGAGGTCCTCAACAACCTGTCCCTCCGGACCACACGACGTCAGGTACCTTAGCGGTTCCCAGTCTGTGTTTACTCGTTAACTTGACTTGACTTGACTTACCTTAATCTTTTCTTTTGTTTACGAATTATAAAGAATACAGACACTACCATTTGAGGAATTTGACTTCTGTCCACGTAGAAACTCTGACGGGAATGACGATCGTGTCAAAACGAAAAGGATTAAAAATAAAACTACAAATAAGACGATTTCTTACTTCTATAGGTTTAACTAGTTTTAAGTCATATATATAAATACCAAGCGTACTTCCACGACATTAAAGAGACATCATATAACTTAGTGATTGTCAATCTTGGAGTACTCTAAGAATTCTATTTGAGAAAGTGAAACGGTCTTTTTTTTATACCGAATCTCTTGAATTGTAGGTAACTGTTACGTTACGAAGATAGTTTGACAGCCAATACTCCTGTCTGTTCAATAGAAGAAAGATAATAACTTTATAAAACACATGAATGTACCATCTATCGAGTGGAAAATTTCACTTTGTAAAGAAGAACTTAAAGTACTCATTTACGATGACAATTACAATTATTATGTCTTTATGTGTGTCTGGTTTCTGATCTTTATGTAAAGATGACAATAATAAAGATTAGTCTATTGTCCTCTCCCCCTTACTGGGAAGTTATGAGGAAACACCACTCTCTACTGAGTTGTGAGAGGATTGTCAGAAGAGAAACTTAATGATACTTTAACCACGTCACCTCGTACTATGGTAGACCGGAGGTGTACTGTCCTTTACGAATAAACGGTTAATTTAAGCGGAGACAAGAAAAGAATAGTCCGACACAATACGGGTCACTTTGATGAACCATAGGTTTCCGTTTATCTTTTTTTCTTTAGTGGATAACATGAAATAGTACTTTTACTATTACTACTACTACCTACACCACCCTTACTATTAAACAATATATTAACTAGATCCTGGAGGATATACGATTCGTAACAATAGTGAAATTTACATAATAGGGTAAATAAATAGGGTTATAAAGATACTTCATCAACGATGCCAATAGGAGAAAAATCTGTTCTTTTAAGTATATACCTCTCTATATCGTGGATACAAGTTTGTGACACGTAGAATGACATTGTAGGAGTAATTAAGGTAGGGTAAATATCTCACATGTGAGTAATTGTGAGAGTAGTTATAAATACTGGATATAGGATATATGAATATATACATATGTATATGTACATATATATATACATATATGTGGTAAACAAATAAAATTTCTCAAACCTCAATTGAACTAGAGTTTTTTATTTAATAACTTAAGGTCAAACTCTAGAGGTAAAAATATAGTGACTATCTCTCGTAGAAAAACATAACAGAAGACAGATGTTCGCTAGTGAGAATTATACCAATAATATATAACAGAAATTCTCAATATCCACTCTCTAAGACAAATTATATTTTATAATACTGAAGGAATTAAATAAATACGTTTCATTATTTGTTTCTGGTACCACGTTAAAGGTTATGAATTGTGAAAGTCAGTAAAAGGAATCTTTTAAAAGGTAAATGTAAAATTTAACAAAACCGAATTAAATCACTGAGTCAACGTATAAAGTATTATAAGTCCTTTTTTTAGTCACCAGGTTTTCAGAATATTTTCATATATAACAATACTTGACTGAGATCCAATCTGATCTAATTTTACCCTCTAATAAACCTTTAGAGGATGGTAAATATATTTCTCTCAACATGAATGAAATAAAAGTCACATTGGACTTTATACTTAACGAGATATTCCTGATAATAAACGACTCTAATCCCATCAGGATAATCTACGTTGTATCAATCCATAAACTCTGACAAGTTTCTCCGTCAAGTTATTAACTTCTATTAGTAGTAGAAAATGGAAGAGGGGTCCTCTATGTATTCGAGGGAGATTATGATTTACAGACATAAGAGGAGTTTAAATATACAACTTTAAGGTTGAGGGGAAAACCGATATAGACCTTAACCCTGGAAATTCTTCCATTCCACTTTATTCCAGTGTTTCCACCCAGGGACTAGACTATTCTAATCATCTTCTTCTTTATGGTGTTCTGAAGAATGAGAAGAGGTAGAGGACAGAAAGTATTCATTTAAGGAAAATAAAAATTAACTTTATATTAACGAAATGTTACAATGTAAGATAAGACGACATATTGTTTTACTTAGTCGAAATACACACATATATATACACACACACGACACGAATCGACGAGTCAGTACAGGCTGAGAGACGCTGGGGTACCGGATATCGGGTGGTCCGAGAAGACAGGTACCCTAAGAGGTCCGTTCTAATGACCTCACCTAACGGTACGGGAGGAGGTCCCCTAGAAAGGATGGGACCCTAGCTTGGGTCCAGAAGGTGTAACGTCCTTCTAAGAAATGGTAGACTCAGTGGTCCCTTCGGTACACACATACACACACACACACACACACACACACACACACACACACACACACACACACATATATATATATTAAAGAAGAGAGAACCTGGAGGGAGGGTGGGATGTTAGGGTCAGGAGATCCAGTAGTGTCTCGTGGTTCGACTCGATGGACACGTTGTGTCGTCGAAGGGTGAAAGATAGACAAAATGCGAGTCATCACATTAGTAACCTCTTCCGTTACCGTTGGGTGAGGTCATGAGAACGGACCTTTTAGGTTACCTACCTCCTCGGACCATCCGACGTCAGGTACCCCACCGTGTCTCAACCCGTGCTGACTTCACTGAATCGTCGTCGTCGTCGTCGTCGTCGTCGTCGTCACATTAGTAGAGTTACTATGAGAAGACTACGGAGGGTGGGAGGCGAAGGAGGGAGGAGGAAGGAAGGAAGGAAGGAGAGGGTACAGGTAAGAGATACAGACACAGAGATAAGGACGGGACTTTTATCCAAGTAGACATGGTAAAAAGATCTAAGAAATACATATTCGTAATTATATACTATAAACAAAAAGATTGAAACATAGTGTCAGAAAATTAATGGTGGGGAGCTTAGGTACATCCCCTGCTCCAAGTCCAAAGTGGACCCTTCGAGGACTCCACCAAAGGGTACTTGTTCGTATGGATCTCTGTATGGAAAGAAAATTTAGGAGAGTCAAGTTAAGTCAGCGAGTCAACACACGCTGAGAAACGCTGGGGTACTTAACGTCGTGTGGTCCGGAGGGACAGGTAGTGGTTAAGGGCCTCAAGTGAGTCTGGGTGTAGGTAGCTCAGCCACTACGGTAGGTCGGTAGAGTAGGAGACAACAGGGGAAGAGGAGGACGGAGGTTAGAGAGGGTCGTAGTCTCATAAAAGGTTGCTCAGTTGAGAAGCGTACTCCACCAGTTTCATGACCTCAAAGTCGAAATCGTAGTAAGGAAGGTTTCTTGTGGGTCCCCACTAGAGGAAATCTTACCTGGTCAACCTAGAGGAACGTCAGGTTCCCTGAGAGTTCTCAGAAGAGGTTGTGGTGTCAAGTTTTCGTAGTTAAGAAGTCGCGAGTCGAAAGAAGTGTCAGGTTGAAAGTATAGGTATGTATTAGTGACTTTTTTGGTACCGGAACTGATCTGCCTGGAGACAACCGTTTCATTATAGAGACGAAAACTTATACGATAGATCCAACCAGTATTGAAAGGAAGGTTCCTCATTCGTAGAAAATTAAAGTACCGATGTTAGTGGTAGACGTCACTAAAACCTCGGGGGGTTTTATTTCAGTCGGTGACAAAGGTGACAAAGGGGTATATAAAGGGAATAAAAATTAATAAGTTAGTTTAGAAAAACTTTAGTTTCCACTCTTCAGTTTATCAATTATGAATTTACAGGGAGGTTTCAAAACATTATCTTTTTGTCTTTGTTCTCTAAAAATAAAGGTCCAAATCTTACCCTAATCTCGACAACTTTTAACAACCTAATAGAAAAGTCTGTTTACCGTATGAACATTTTTCTATGACCTTGATTAAATATATCATTTTATAAGGACTTGAGTCAAAATATAAGTGGGTGAGGTGAGGTAAAGTCTGATCTGAGAACGTACAACCGTTCTATCCTGAATTTCGTCTAGATCAGTCCGTCCGGTCGTACTTCGACAATGACCCACTTTGACTTACAAATCTGTAAAGTCAATCTATCAACAAAAAATAACAATAGAGAATGATTTGTCGAAGACTTTCATAAAAGATGAAGACTTTATCTCAGTAAATTCATTCTTCTTTCATCCAGAAATGAGAATGATTCCGTGACTGTTTAGAATTCGTTGGACTCAAAACTATTAGATATACTTGTTTTAAAAAACTCTTATGACTAAATCTCTCTAATATTATAACCTCTCAAGGATTTCGCCAGTAATTTAAGAATTGGATATACACTGTCTTTCCACTTTATTCTAAAATTATATAACTGATCTCTTGAGATCCGACAATTACGGGTACGATATCGACACCGTAAAATACTCTGGAATAGTAGAAATAAGGGACAATTAGATATTAATCATACTGACATGGTAATCCTATCATTTTCCTAATTAATGTGTCCGATATTAATACGAAAATTTATTTGTTAGTGAATAAATATCCACGGCAATTACACTTAACTAAGGGGTCGAGTAACACCTTAGTCACAACTTAGAACTGTAATCAGTCCATTTTGAAAAAAAAAGGAGTTCCTATGTCGGACTTAATCACTTACCGAATTATAAAAGACTAAAACGTGTTTTGATGAAAATGTTTTAAGACTCCTAATATTAAATCTAATTCGATAAAATTATCTAAGACCTCCACTTTAAATAAAGTAGAACACAACTCCAAGAGAGACCTTCAGAGACGGAGACCTCTTTAATCTAAGGTAATTGACCGACTAAGTAAATTGGACGTTAAGAGTCTTTTGTTTGTATGACCGGTAGTGGTCTCCGACTTATAAACTTCTTCTCTGGTGAAACCAAAATATTCGGACACTTAAGAAAAAAAAAAAGAAAGTAGACGAGTCTCAGGAATTCATTTGTCATAGACTGATAAATGAGACACGGTGTCTTCCTACCATTTTTTTTTACGGAGGTGAAAAATCTTGAATGGGTTTAATTTCTTTATTTCAGAGGTATCTTTACGTCGACTGAAGTCAGTCGATCCACGAGGTGATGTAGACACAAAAGATGTAAAAAGAGGGAGATTTATACAAAAAGAAGAGACTCTATGGATAGAGGAAATACGTATGACAATGGATCACCAGGAAATAAAATGGACTGGTGGTTTTAGGTGTCTCTTTCCCTTACACGGTAGCAATGTTGAACGTATCCATTCCAAACTCTAAAATTTCGACATTAACACGTACATAGTTTGTGAGGGGACGACGGAAGACGCAATCACATACCGTTGACGTACGAAATAAGTCAGGGGGTTCATTAAGTTGAAACCCAACTTTTTTTTGTCTACAGTTTATCTATAATCGTTTAACTGCATATAACTGACTGAAAAAGTTCACTTCACTTCCGTAATATTTGTAGTTCTTTTGTAGTTTCTAAGAGTCCTACCATACAAATCCGGTCCACTTTTTATCAAGTACAATAAGAGAACCAAGGAAGACGTAAGACGAAGGGTAACTCGACTTTTTTCAATTTTTCGGTTGTAAGACGATTCTTTATTAATGGACTCTGAAGGGAACACCAAGTCACCAATTCTGAGGTGTGACAATTGTGGCCCCCGGACCTTAGATAGGGACCAGTCCTTTGATCTAGGGTGTACGGTGTCGATTCGGTGTCACGTCGGTTTATTTAGTCATTTTTATTTCTTATAATTTTTCTTTAGAAGTACGTTTATCGAACTTATCTAGATTTACCTGAATGTATGAGTAAATGTAAAACACTTAAAAATGATTTTAATATGAAAAAATTTACATGGTTTTCAAATTTTTAGGACTTTCATTGACCCAAACAGTGGACCTTTCAAAGAGGAGTCATTGGGATCGGAAGTGTACATGTGACGTATTGGACTCTTCTACAACTTATCCACTACTTTCTATGAAATGTCGTTTCCTTTATTTAAAAAAAAATTTTTATTATAACATGAGTATAACAAAATAAGTAAAATATTTGAAAGATATCCTAAGAAGTTTTAATCATGTTTTATATTTTGATTCATCCGATCTTTATACTCTTGACGTTTCAGTTCTGGCACCACATTCTTAAAGATACAATCAAGTCCCATGAACTCAAAACTCTTATTCTATTTCTGTTTCACACCTCAATTCCCGTGATTCCACACGTTCCATAACGGAGGGATCCTAGAAAATAGTATTTTGGAGGATTCTGGTAACTCTTCTGACTAGGGAAGATGATTTAGTGGTCACCTATGACAACTGGACTGAACCATCAACTTGAAACCTTTAAGATTGTCGAATATATTCCATAGAGTAATCTCTTTAAATAGAAGAGACTGTCGGTCTATCATAACACTGGTACTTTATTACCCTATATTTTATCAGACAGAAGTATATGAACCATCATTTAAAAATTATTTGTAGAGGGATAACATATCATTACACTTTTGTTTTGTCTTTACCAAAACCCCCCCCACCACCGATCTACAGTGAGGACCAAATAACTAATGACAAGATACTTTTAACCGGTTTGTTAGGGAAACCTAAAGTCGAAACATAATATACTTTCTCTTGAATTTTATCGGAAATAAATAAAAAAAATAAAGAGTCCCTAAAACATTCATTAGTTTCACAAATTTCACCCACGTATACATATTTGTTGTAAAACTTTTTCCAATCGTAGATTTACAATCCGTTCTCTTTATATTTTTTTATCGAGTTTTCCTTATAAACAAGTAAAAAGGAACACATCCGTCCAGTAAACACAATTAGAAAATTTTAGAAAACCAAAATTTATGATGTCATGTAAGTAAGAAGTACGGGTTCAGTGAGTTTGACTTGTACTAAAATAACTCACAAACATCGCACATCTATGACCTTATCCGACCGGAAAAATTTTAAATTACAGACGTGAATCAGACATCAATACGAAGGATAAAACTAGCTTTACTCCAACGTAAAAACTTTGGGATTGTGACCATAAAACTAGTGTAATCCATAGAATGAGAAAAGATAGTATGGTTGCAAACGAACTGTTTCTAACAACAAAGAGTGGAGGGTGTCGACATATGAGGTGAACGACATAGTGAAGTCCAGTAACGTTAAAATTTGTGTCCCCCGGAACTGTTTAGGTACGCACTTTCCATACGCAGAACAAAACAAAACAAAACAAAAAAAAGATAAGAGTACAAGTTCAGGTAATCTATGTACAATAGGAAACACTTGAACCTTCATAGCCCTATAGGAGGAAGTATGAGGGGGAGGTGGTGGTGGGTTTAGAGTGACCCAAATCTCTAACACCGTAATAATCTTCCATTAAAAAGTCGTAATCATTGTAAAACCTCCGACTGACAGGAGTTTAAGTTGGAAATCCTTTCCACCTTATAAAAGGAAAAACTTTTCTTTCCATTGACCATAGTTTTAAAATCATTCAACGAACGAAAAGTTTATAAATATTTATCGTAGAGATTTACCATATGATTTTTGTTTACTTGTTTGGTTTTTTTTGGGTGGTTTTGTGATATATCGATAGGACTTCCACGTAACGTATATAGTAGCAATCACAGGATACTACAAAAGGACTAATCGTCTCGAACAGGGATACAAGACCAACTAACTCGACAAAAACAGAGAGACTTCCCGTCACGTCACAAGTCATCATCCAAACGGCCACAGATACCCAGGTACTTTAATTTTCTGCGAATGAAGAACCTTCTTTTCAATACTGGTTGGATCTATCGTATAAGTTTTCGTCTCTGTAATGAAACGGCTGATACCAGGCAGATCAGTTCTGATACCAAAAAGGACACCAATACATACCTACACTCTCAACCTGTCACTTCTTCCGACTCGCGACTTCTTAACTACGAAAACTTGACACCACAACTTCTGAGAACTCTCAGGGAACCTGACGTTCCTCTAGGTTGGTCAGGTAAGAATTCTAGTCGGGACCCTAAAGAAACCTCCCTTACTACGACTTCAACTTTGAGGTCATGAAACCGGTGGAGTACACTTCTCAACTGAGAAACCTTTTCTGAGACTACGACAGTCCCTAACCCCCGTCCTCCTCTTACCCTACTGTCTCCTACTCTACCGACCTACCGTAGTGACTGAACTACCTACACTCAGACCTACTTGAGGTCCTCAACCACTACCTGTCCCTCCGGACCGCACGACGCTAAGTACCCCAGCGTTTTTCAGCCCGTGCTGACTCGCTGACTTGACTTGACTACCAAAGTGATTCAGAAACCCGTCAGGAAGACCGAAACCGTCGCAACGACGACGACGACGACGACGATTCAATGAAGTCAGCACAGGCTGAGACACGCTGGGGTGTCTACCGTCGGGTGGTCCGCCCTAAGAGGTCCGTTCTTTTGACCTCACCCAACGGTAAAGGAAGAGGTTACGTACTTTCACTTTTCACTTTCACTTCAGTGAGTCAGTATAGACTGACCATCGCTGGGGTACCTGACGTCGGATGGTCCGAGGAGACAGGTACCCTAGAAGGTCCGTTCTCATGACCTCACCGAACGGTACCGGAAGAGACGTCACAATCTGTGTAGATAAAGACGTCGGTACAGCTTGGGGTGATCCCGAAGGGTCCACCGCGATCACCATTTCTTGAGTAGACGGTGAAGTCCTCCTTATTCCCTACGTCCAAGTTAGGGACTCAGTCCTTCTAGGGGACCTCCTCCTTTATCGTTGGACGAGGTCATAGAAGAGACCCTTTAGGACACCTGTCTCCTCGGACCCCCGATGTCAGGTACCCCAGCGTTTCTCATCCTGTACTGACTTCACTTAATCGTGTACATGTGTGTGTGTGTGTGTGTGTGTGTGTGTGTGTGTGTGTGCGCACAAGGTCTTTACATACAGCAAACCCCCCACTAGTAGAGGACCTCATGTACCGTTAAGGTTATATATGACATTAGTTGGAACTTTTTCCGTTAAACAAGTATGTACAACATACAAGTATTCTTTACGATTCTATACGTAAATTATTCACCAATGGTACAAAGGACATGATTTACAAAATGTGTTCCATATATTAGAATCCATGATACGTTTTTATTCAAAATAAAAGATCTTGGAGAATTCGTAGACAAAAATCTACTTTCTGAAATCCATAATTCTCGACCGACTTTAAAAGTGTCGGTTCTTCTACATCAGGGATCTAAGTTTCACTTCTTCTTTAAAACGAGAATGGGTGAATTCGTGTCGAAGGAAGTACGGGCTTCGGGTAGGTAAAAGGAATATGTGGAAGGATCACCTCGTCTGTATGTTGTTATTCATTTGATTTACGAGAATGTAAAAATTTCCAAAATTGAAGAGAGGCTTATAAAGTTATGTACATGGACGTCACATATACTGTCACTACGTATACCGTCTTATTTGTAAACATAGACATCCTGACACAGTCATAAATTCACTTATAGATATAAGTACACGAACCGGATGAAGTAAACAGTGAGGTAGATCTTGACCTCAACTACACGGATAAAATGTATAAGGTAAATAGACAAACTAACAATAAACAGTCAAAGAGACAGATCGTTAGATGAAATTATACGTAGATTACACTGATGTATATAGTAACAAGTTGGAGTCTTACGAACGATACAGGACAAAGTAAAAAGTTGAGAAGGGAATAGATTTTCTAAATTACCAAAGATTTTATTACCGTTACCTTCAGTAAGTATGAGATTACCTTAATTAGACTGAATGAACTCATATATCATCATACATAAAAAGGAGAAAGGGGAATAATAAATTACATCTATATTATGACTTTAGTCCTCACTAACGTAATTCATATGTGAATGATAATTATAAATAAAAGTAATATTTACATATAAATTTTCACATATCCGTACAATTGGAGTTTGTTAAATACAGTGAAACCATGGTATAGAGAGACCAGAAAGTATAGGTTAAGTACCGAATGTTATGTCACGAAATCTCCCGTATTGAATACAGGGTCACGAAAAAGTATTCTAAGATTCTTCAACTACATTCTTGTAAATCGTCTTCGTCCTCTTTTAAGAATATTATCGATCGAACCCGTTATCTGTGTGATCCCACACATTGACGAGGTCACTACTGAATATTGGAACCTGTTCTATGAATTTAAAAGATTTTGAGTCAAAAAGAGTCTGTCTTTAGTGTGTTCAACAAAGTTTGACAGTGACACCCTAAAGACGAAGACCGATATTCCGTTATTAACGGTGGTCTAATGGACGTTTTTTTTTTTTTTTTCTTCTTTCTTTTTCTTTCTTTCTTTCTTGTATATATGGTTTCCTGATTAAAAGTTTACAAACTGTATTGGATTTTTGTTTATAAGATTTCTATCTCGACTGAATAACAATTTAATCGATAGATAGGGGGGTTTTTTTGAATTTTACTTTAAATCAGAGTTGTAATATCGTAATTGTTACCTATCGTATGTTGTTTTTTAATGATCTATATGTTTCTTCGTCCTATTTAGATTGACATAATGTTTATATACGTTGTTCGTGTAACAGACTCCACTGTCTTCATCACGACTGGATTCATTGAAACTTTTTCTAACTTCAGACATTTAGGTTTACGTTTATTGACATGGATTTACGACATGTGATTAAGTATTACAACGAATGTAACTCTCACGTCCAATTGTTATAACTGTGAGATTAGTACGTACGCCCTGACTTTTTTAACACATTTAATTACGGTATAACACCCTCGATTTCAAAAGTGAATACCTTACCTTTAAATATCTATTCGGACTTGTCCTTCAATTTTACTCCGGACCCCATTACTTAAGATCAACCTTTGTAGTCTTACTTAAACACGTATCGAATTATATCTATGTCTACCAATGCATATCTTCATATATATCTATACACTTTTATACATCATCATATGTCCTCATATAAAGGTACGAGAAAGTCGACTTTCTCGGACCTTCATTTCTGAGGTCTTAGTTGTTCATAGGGGTCGTGACTGTAGAACTAAAGACTATGGTAAGAGGTTGTTTTCCTCGGTTCCAAAGACCTCTTTACCGACTAAATCATAACCAGGGGTATTATACGTTTTATATTTTCTACTCTTACCTTATACAATGTTTTTTAGTAACTGGGTTGACGGTGTGTGTGTAAACACCTTTATACCACTTCTAGGTATCGACCACGTTGACTTTCTTGAGGGTTGTAAAACTCACATTTTATTTTATTTTAACGTATTACCGACGTACATTTTGTAAATTCAGGTTTGACTATACTCATTTACTAAATTTATATATTTATTTACCCTCTTATTTTTTTGAGTACACATTTTGTTAAGGTCATCATATATCTGGATCAGACGGAAGTTCCTCAAACACGTATTTAGGGGTGGAGAATCCACACCCGACGGCATAATTGGAAGAAGGCTTCTCTCGTTATGTCTTTCACTCCTTTTTTCTTAAAATCCCACCTCCTTGAACCGTTTACGACCGAGTCGCAACACTAGTTCCAGTCGTATTTTCCACAATTAAATACAAACATCATACATGGGAATAATACCATACTGCTTTTACCGTGAAATGGACACAAAAGAAGAAGAGGTTTGTGTATCGGGATGATATTTGTACTCTTTTTATAGTGGTTTAGGGTTATGACATGGACTTGTTAGGAGGATCTTTGGCAGGTCTAGTCTTTTTTTATACCTGTCAGATTCTTTGACAGTGTTTACTTTCCTCGGATTCCTTTTTTAAGTTAGTTTACATTACAGGATAGAACCTATCTTAGGATCTTGCCTCTTTTTCCGTAATCCATTTTTGGTTCCTTAAACCTTATTCGATACATAAGATTAATTATTGTTATATAGTTATAATCAAGTAATTGACATTATTCACTTCACTTCACTTTCAGTGAGTCAACACAGACTGAGAGACGCTGGAGTACCGGATATCAGGTCCCTTAAGAAGTCCGACCTTATGACCTCACCCATCGGAAAGGGAAGAGGTCCCCTAGAAGGGTTGGGTCCCTAACTTGGGTTCAGAGGACGTAACGTTCGTCTAATCAATGGTGTTCCCTTCGGGTTGTTGATTTTGACATTATTCACCTGGTATTATTACATTATACAATCTTTATCTGTGACCCATTATACATGTGTCTTTAAAAGTCATGACAGAAATATGAAAAAGATTAGACAAGATTTTAATTGCTAAAAATTTTTTATAGTTTTTATTTTGTCTTCTAAACATGTATGGTAGGTACCCTAAAAGGTCCGTTCTCACGACCTCATCTAACGACAAAGGAAGAGGTCCCCTAGAAGGGTTGGGTTCTTAGTTTGGGCCTAGAAGACGTAACGTCTGTATGTGAAATGGCAGACTCGGTGGTCCCTTCGGTATAATAGTTGATTGAGTTGGATTAAAAGAACCACGTTGTTATGTTGACTTTGGACGTAGTATACATAAAAAAATTTCATATACACTTCGTAAGTGGTATTATTTGGTATACCATCTGAAACTATAAGTGGAGTTAACCTTTACTGTCTCTGTACATGTGTACGTAAGAGACCGGAGTCTATTTTAATAAAATAACTAATTTTTGGGTCTTTCTATAGAAAATTTTATAGGTTTATAAACCTATGAATCTTTGGTAAGATCACATATATACACAGTTTATACTTTATTATTCCGTTCATGTTAAATAAACCAACACTTCTAAATACATCGAAATAATAGTTTCTCTGCTGAATGGTTTGAAACCCTTACGTGAATCTCTTAGACTCTCTTTTTCTATACATGGTGTTTTGATGACATAATCTTTTTTCATTATAATGTTATTGACTATAACTATCTTATTCTCGTATATAGTTGTCTGATACATTTATTATCTCTTATAGTTAATTTGGATCTAGAAGTCTTCGTGGTTATTTTAAGTTTTATGAATAAATCTGACTTTGATATCACTCCTTTATATAATTAAATACTCATGAATTTTATTTACTATTTATTAATGAACACTAAGTTCTAACTATACAACGGTCTAAATCCTTCCCCAGTTTCTCCTGGGAGTGAACACCCGGAACTAAGAACCATACCTGTGTTTCTTCTTAGAATACTCTAATACTCATCAGTAATCCCCATTACTCTCCAGAATGGGGACCGTTTTTGTTCAAATAACTTCTTTCCCTTCTTACTTGTCTTTCTTGTGGAGACCATCTCCAGTCAGTACGGTTCTCTCCGTGACCGTGACTTCACTACCACATTCCCCCAAAAAGTTCTGTCCTAGAAATGTATAAGTAGATCTGTCCGCACCTGACTATCAAAACTAACTGTTAACGATCAATGTACTACTGTGCGACAAAACGCGTACCGAAAATGTATTAAGTCAGACAACATTAGTCTAGATACATAGATATCTTATAAACACTTGGGGATTACTACCACACTAGTGAGTGAGTCTCGGTCTGTAGGACTTTACACTTCAGTTTACCAGGAATCTTTCGTAGAGATACTTGTTTCGATCACCTCCACTACCTTAAGGTCAACTCAATAAAGTTTAGGACTTTCTACTACAACACTTTCACGACGTGAGTTATACGGTCGTTTAAACCTTTTGAGTCGGTACCGGTGTCCTTTTCCAGTCAAAAGTAAGGTTAGAGTTTCTTTCCGTTACGGTTTCTTACGAGTTTGATGGTGTGTCAAAGTGAGTAGAGTGTGCGATCGTTTCATTATGAGTTGTAAGAGGTTCGGTCCGAAGTCGTTATGTACTTGGCAGTTGAAGGTCTACAGATTCGACCAAAATCTTTTCCGTCTCCTTGGTCTCTAGTTTAACGGTTGTAGACGACTTAGTTACTTTTACTTTCTCTCAAGGTCTTTTTGTAGATAAAGACAAAATAACTGATGTAGTTTCGGAAACTGACACACCTAGTGTTATTTGACCTTTTAAGACTTTCTCTACCCTTATGGTCTGGTGGACTGGACGGAGAACTCTTTAGACATACGTTCAGTCCTTTGTTGTCAATCTTGACATATACCTTACTGTCTGTACCAAGGTTTATCCTTTTCCTCATACAGTTCCGAGATATAACGGTGGGACGAATAAATTGAAGATACGTCTCCTGTAGTACTCTTTACGATCTGACCTTCTTCGTGTTCGACCTTAGTTCTAACGGCCCTCTTTATAGTCATTGGAGTCTATACGTCTACTGTGGTGAGAATACCGTCTTTCACTTCTCCTTGATTTTTCGGAGAACTACTTTCACTTTCTCCTCTCACTTTGTCAACGGAATTTTAAGTTGTAAGTCTTTTGCTTCTAGTACCGTAGACCAGAGTAGTGAAGTACCCTTTATCTACCCCTTTGTCACCTTCGTCACTGTTTCAAATAAAACCCCCCGAGGTTTTAGTGACTTCTACCACTGACGTCGGTACTTTAATTTTCTACGAATGAGGAACCTTCCATTCAATACTGGTTGAATCTTTCGTATAATTTTTCGTCTCTGTAATGAAACGGTTTTTTCCAGGCAGATCAGTCAAAAAAGTCACCAGTACATACCTACACTCTCACCCTGACACTTCTTTCGACTCGCGACTTCTTAACTACGAAAACTTGACATCACAACCTCTTCTGAGAACTCTCTGGGAACCTGACGTTCCTCTGGGTTGGTCAGGTAGGATTTCCTCTAGTCAGGACCCATAAGTAACCTTCCTGACTACGATTTCGACTTTGAGGTTATGAAACCGGTGGAGTACGCTTCTCAACTGAGTAACCTTTTCTGAGACTACGACCCTCCCTAACCCCCGTCCTCCTCTTCCCCTGCTGTCTCCTACTATAACGAACTACCGTAGTGGTTGAGCTACATGCACTCAAACTCACTTGAGACCCTCAACTACTACCTGTCCCTCCGGACCTCACGACGTTAAGTACCCCAGCGTTTCTCAGCCTGTGTTGACTCACTGACCTGACTTGACTTGACTTGACTTACTTAAGGACCGACGGATTTCTAGTGAACTCCTGTATTGGACGGTAACCTCTTCGGGGACACCAATTAAACATAGGAGACACGGATCTCACACACGAATTCTCAACCTTTTCAGAGACCAATAAAACATCTTATAGACACTCGAGGGGACCCATACAGACCCTACCCCAAATCTCTATTCGAACGTAGGGAAAGTCGAACTGAGTACGAATCGAAGGATGGATTGTTTATATATCGAAATTGTTTATTCATCGAAAAAATATTTATATGTTTTATTTATAAAATGTATAATAAATAAATATTATTAAAATTTTTCAAACATATACATTCTAATCTAATATTTTAACATAAAATAATTTTTTGTTTGTACCTTTTATCTTAGTTTTTACATTAGGATTTACTAGTTAAATAAAGATCAAAGTTATTTTTGTTTATGTTTTTATCGACCTTCTTTACTTTCTGTTGGAATTAATTACTACTCAACATGTCATAAGTACGTAAACTACTGAATTTATAACTATTCTATTCATATGACAGTATCACTACATATTAAAGTTTCTTTAGGATGAGTTTATGTGACAGGAAAAATTAATTGTTAACTCTTTGACTAAGATTTAAAATATACCTTTACGTTACCTGGATCTTATCACGTATAAATAAACCTTTTCGTGTCATTATTTCCCGTCTATAAAATTTTTCCCTGTATAAAACGGACGGAATTAGTTAACTACATTCGATATTGACTATTATACCATAGATACGACTCTCGTCTGTATGGCTAATTACGTGGTCTTATCTCTTAATTCTTTATCTACTGAGGAAGTATGGACATACAAGTTAATTACGGACTTTACATGTTTTTGTTAAGTTACTCTCTTTTTTTTATAAAAGTTGTTTGATAAGACCTTATTCAACAAGATGTACACTTTTTCTTTGTCTTTCTTTTGATGGAAAGTGGAAGGTTTCTTCCCGACATAACATGAACTTCTCCCGTAATTGTTACGTAGACAACTTCCTCCACTGTCCTACGGAGTCGCACAGTCAACCATCGGCTTTATTTTTATCAAGACTTTATTAAACTCTAGACAACCCCTGACACTCTAGACTTATAAACGATGGTAGACTGGTGTTGGTACACTGTACTCGTTACGGTCTGTCCCTAGTAGGTAAACTCTCAACAGTTCTGGGTTCTGGCACACACGCACAAGAGTCAGAGAGTCAGTACAGGCTGAGAAACACTGGGGTATCTGGTATTTGGAGTGTCTTGCAGGTACCCTAAAGGGTCCGTCCACCGACAAAAGATGAGGTCCCGTAGAAAGGCTGGGTCCCTAACCTGGGTGTGGAGACAGAGGACGTTCGTCCACCTAAGAAACGGTGACTCGGTGGACTCTTCGGGGTGTTCTGGTACTCTTTAATACATACGACGACGACGATTCAGCGAAGTCAGCACAGACTGAGACACTCTGGGGTAACTACCGTCGGGTAATCCGAGGTGTCAGGGACCCTAAGAGGTCCGTTCTTGTGACCTCACCCAACGGCAAAGGAAGAGGTCACGTACTTTCACTTTTCACTTTCACTTCAGTGAGACGGCACAGGTTGAGAGTCGCTGGGGTGCCTGACGTCGGGTGGTCCGAGGAGGTGGGTACCCTAAAAGGTCCGTTCTCATGACCTCACGCCACGGTAACGAAAGAGGCAAATTCGGTTAACATGTACTCATTGTACTGACCAATGAGTTATATTCTACTAACTTTATCTTCTTAGAAGGAGGATGTTCCCCTTTTGTTCGTTTTTTGTTGTATTCGTTGACGTTTTTAGTACATGTGTTCTAAAATTTGTAGGTTCTTTATTGGGTATTATTTCCTTAAGTCCACCGTTGTCTCCCAATTACTGGAGTTCTTGAATACTATTATCTATTAGACTTTCTTGTGTATAATAAATTATCTCGATTCTATCCCTGTTGTTTACTCTGACAGGAACATAAAATGGAACCTCTATCATAATACAGGATTAGTTTCAACTCTGAGTATACTTAATACTTGTCATCACCTATATGAAATATTCCCCACGTTTCATCTACTGAACTTCATTTTATTATAAATTATTTTGCCATATTAAATATAAATCTTCGGTCCCATATTGGCTTTCGAAAACACGATTAGATTACTTGACCTGATATTATTCATGAAAATGATCATCAAACAAAATAAAATATCGTTATTTGATACGATCTTATTGTTAATATATAAATTCATATAACGGTAATTGAACGTGATCAAACTTAATATTTAACTTCTCTTGTACGATTAAACTCTTATATCTGAGATAAATCGTATTATGTAACAAAGAACTCCTTACTATAAGACGTATAATCTCTTGATCCAATATTTGTCTATTAATTTACACTCTTAATTAAAACAAAGTACCCCGAGTTAATGGAATACACTTGTTACATTTAGTAAATTCGAAGTAAAAATTTATATCGTACGTATAATTTTTTCGGGTACTAATATTAGATACTTATTATTCATCTATATAAAAATCAGTTTATTCGGTGACACGTCTCCTCACGATTGCAACGAATAGAAATGTTACTTGGAAGTCAAGGTCCAGTTCGACATCGCTTCGTAGACGACACCGGTATACAAAAGAGTCATCTAACGGTGGTCCACTTTAAGAAATGCTCTGTGTGGTTTAAGATTTTTGATAGTGTCCTCTACGATATTATGTATTCCGAAAGGGGACAAACCGGAGAACCAGGGTCACCCCTTCTATTAAGGTGTAAAGTCGATTATAATAAAACCAAGGACGGTACTTCAACCTTCTATAAAGAACGTCATAACTTAGAGGGTGGTCGTAGACCTTTCACTCGTGTTCTGACTTTCAGTCTCTTTCTTAAAATGAGTGGTACCCTTTTATAAAAATTCCTGACCTTTTGTTTTCACACTTCTACTGTCATAAAGGGAAAATGATAATGAGCACGACACGAATCAATCAGCACAGGTTGAGAAACACTGGGGTACCTGACATCGAGTGGTGAGTGGAGACAGGTACCCCTAAGAGGTCCGTTCTTATGACTTCAACAACGGTACGGGAGGAGGTTCCCTAGAAGGGTTGGGTCCCTAGGTTGGTTTCGGAGGGCGTTATCTCTACCTATGAAATGGTAGACTCGATGGTCCCTTCGGGTTGACCGGAATTCAAAGAGTGAAAGTCTCTGAGGATTTCTTCCTAATCTTAAAAGACAACAAAACTCCGTGGGTACTTGGAGGAATTAAGTCATCCTACGAAAGTCAAGGAATTTAAGAATCAAAATATAACATGAATCAAACAACACAGACAAAAAATACTTGTATCTAGTAAAATAAACCAAAATTCGACTTACTTTCAGAGTTAAAAAGTTATTTGATATAATTTTATATAACTCTACTATATTTTTCATGTCATAATTATACAAATGGTGTTTAGTAAAATTTTATTTACACTCAGACATAAAAAGTATAAAAGACTTTATAAAAAGTATAAAAATTTGTTGTCAAACCGTATCTTCTTCCTACCTCTTTGACTTCACACCATAGTCACATCGATTTTCGTGACAGAGGTTTATCTTATATCAAATCGTAAAATGGAAATTTTACACGTATTTTTCGTACATAGACCTGTAATTTTGAGGTAATTTATCGACTAAAAATTCTCAATCAATTCGGGAAAGATTAAGTCAGTGGACCTTCTTCCTTTCAAATATTACAAACGCAGTCTAAACCTTTTTACTGGATACCATCTGTATCAGATTCTGTGGAGTTCAAAAGACGGAGGACTATATACATGGGCTACATTAAGGGAGAAGAAATCACATTACTTGGACACGTACACCACCCTACGGAAGGAACATCAATCTAGTCAGTCAAGTGAAATTAAATTTTCTTTAGACTTCATAGTCTTTCTACGAGCAGACAACCGGAACTCTTTCGGTTGACGGTACGACACTTTCAGCACCATGTCTTCTGTCACTCACCGGAGAATCTCGACTCCTGGAGGTAAGAAATTTTAATATTCCTTTAATTATAACCGTCATCTACAACCTAAACCTTTACTTGAAGTTCCGATTTTAACCTAAGACAAGGGATGGTTTCGGAACTAAGGTCGGATACCTCTATGACCCATCACCGGGGATGATAAACTTGATCAAATCATGAAGTTCCGTCCCTGACAAAATGTCATCACCCATCACCCCAAGTCGAAGGTGTTACAGTGAAAGTACATTTAGCCCTACCTTCTCTAAGTAATAGTTAGACCTCTTTACAAAGAGACTTGGTTAATTCTCGTTCCTAACCTTTCTCGGGGACATCCAGGAACGTTGGGGAAGTAACTCTTGACCCTTCAACCTTTCCGACCAATTCACTCGACTTCCGGGAATTTCATGAATTAAACATTTGTCAGAGAAAAGGTCACCAGAGCGAGAAACGTTTATTATCGTGTTTGATCCTCCCAAACCAACGTAAATCTTCACAAGTAAATGACCTCAACGTCTAATTCTTAAAGCCACAAAAAACAAACAAACAAACAAAGACTCCACTAAGTTGATCTCACACTCTCTTAACTAAACGGTATAAGTGATTTAGACCTCACCTGTACCAAAGGGTAAGAGAGGACTGTTCAAAATGACATTCCCTCACTAGGACTAAGTGAGATAAGTATTTATATTTGAATTTTCTATGGACCCATTTTATTTGTAGACTTCCTTTTAGTCTTAAAAGAAATTTTCGTTCGATTTCAAACATAATTAGCACTTGTCCAAGTAGTCTAAACATACACACACACTCACACGTTCACACTTAAAACAAAGTTTGTCCAAAACTTTTTGGAACTCTTTAACGATCCACTTCAGTGGGTCACTAACGGGTTCGGACTAGTATGTTATTTAGTCACCTGACCAGAGGGTCAACATTAAGATCTCTGGAAAGTCCTAAAAAGGTTAATTACTAAAAGTAGGTTACGACCCGAACCGGAAGTGACCGTTCGTATACCCGGTCGAATATGTTCAGTCTCTTTAGTCCAACTATTCAAACCTACTGATAATTTAAGGACTCGTTCATACATTCCTAGAAACAAAAA
The DNA here is from genome assembly GCA_006410555.1 of Capra ibex. Taxonomy (NCBI): domain Eukaryota; kingdom Metazoa; phylum Chordata; class Mammalia; order Artiodactyla; family Bovidae; genus Capra; species Capra ibex. The sequence goes on from SJYO01037955.1 coordinate 34,870,617, forward strand.
AAATCCTTTTAGAAACTGATACCAAGTGTCTAGTCGAAATAAGGTCCCTTATATTCTTTAATTCTCAATCTCACGACCCAGGAGTCTTCTGAATTAAAATTTCCCTCTTCAAGAATATTTAAGTTTTTTCTTTCATCTCTCTTAAAAGTTCCTTCCTTTACTCCCTAAACTCCCAAATCTTCCCCGTATCCATCGTATTTTTCCTTCCTCCTTCCCTAGAAGGGTTGGGTCCCTAACTTGGTCTCAGAGGACACAAAGGACGTAAATCCACCTGAGAAATGACGACTCGGTGGACCTTTCGGGACCTTAGACCGGTGACCCTCGGTTTTCTCTCTCTGTTCTACCACCGCCTCCGACTCGGATTCTGTTCCTTCTCTTCGACCTCCGAAACCCTCGGAAACACAGAAAGAAATTAGTAAACAAACAGACAATCAGAATTTTAGAATAAAACGTATCTCCGTAAAACTCCTATGACTGCTACGAACCTTCGGAGTTTTTATAGTTAGTAGTAGTTGTAAGGTCATTGAAGATCTTTAAAATTCGACAACATCAGGTCAATCAAAATGTCTATAATTTAAACCCCTAAAGTTTTCAAGGGGTATTACTGGTGACCATAAGATTTAACCAAAACCAGTGTAGCCGGGTAAATAAATCTTTCCGTGTCTTCCTTCCTGATGTCAAAAATTAATATTTTAGTTTGTCTGGGAACATCGACTCCCGTGGTAGTTTTATGAATCTATTCACCTTAGGGTAAAGACTCTCCTAAAAGAGATCTCATTTTCAAAAGGTTATCGAGCATAGTGAATATCGAGTTTATCAAGTTACGTTTGTCGAACGTTCGATTAGGGTCGGTTAAGATGTCTTTGTCGAACCAGGTTCTCAATTCGATTTCCAGAAAATCGGTTGAAGGTATCTTATTGGGGTTAAAGTATCCTTATCCGGTTTCCGTCCTATCGACCGTGTTAAAATCACTTTGTCAGAGACAAAATTTTCCTTACCCGATTTCTATAAAAATCGGTCGAAAACAACTGCTTCAGACAACTGTTTAGTCTGGCTTCATGATTTGTTCATGGGTGTATCTCTTGTTCCGAAATTGGTTTTTGTTTGAAAAATTTTTATCTAGGGTTTAGTTCGGACCTCTCGAAGTTTACGTTTGTCTCACACTTGAACTCAGTTCCTCTTTCTCTACACGCGAGTTCGAGGTGTCAGTTACTCTTTTTTCTCACTACTACTCGAATTAACATCCATAGTGTGGATAAACGAGTGGTCGTGACCTTGTAAACACCCAGAAATGACCAGGGACATACCTGGCGGTTTTATAACTGAACTTTGTCTCTTTGACGGTCTATAAAGAGGTCGTTTGTATATAAATAAGTCCTAGTCGTCCCTTAACGTTCATAGTCGTTCGGTACACGTCCCGTTACTTTCCTCTGGAGAGAAGATCTCTCCTTTTTCTTCGACCCTCCCGACCTCATTTGTTTCTCTTGTGCCGAAAAATAACTGACTCAGGAACGGCCCTTTACTTCTCCCGAGAAAGAAGAAGAACCCGAAGCGATAACAACCTCCCATACTCTCGTGGGGAAAGACCAGAGGACCAACTCAGAATTAACTTCAAAGACAAATAGTAAAAAAAAAAATGTGACCATATGTAAACCTTCCCTACTGCAGACATAAAACTCCAACTTTTACATTATTGACCTAGTGATTGTGTGTACGTAATCTATAATATGTAATAATAATAATGTATATATATTACACTATATATAAGAGAGACCGTTCTAGTATTATTATTGTTAGAAAGATTCTATAAATTTAGTAGATTATGATACACTTTCCTTTTTTTCACAATCAGTGAATCAGTACAGACTGAGAAATGGTGGTGTTCACGACATGGAGTGGTCCAAGGAGACAGGTGCCTTAAGAGGTCCGTTTTTATGACCTCCCCCATCAGTAAAGGAAGAGGTCCACTAGAAGGATTAGACCTCTAGCTTGGGTCCAGAGGACCCACGTAACTACCACCTAAGAAATGGTAGACTCGGTGGTTCCTTTGGGTACACTTTACTTAGGGAAGTGTCATAGATCGATATATTGAGATCGGGACGAGTTTTGTGTTAAGTTTGACAATCAGTAGAATACGAATTTTCCCTTTTATAAACACATACTAGGTTCAGTCTTCCGTCCTCCCGTGGTGAATTATCAGAACCGACATTTCGATGTCATGTAACTAATCTTTACAGTCGAAATGGAGAATGACGGACCTATAAGGATTTGTTCAGTAAATTAGAGAGACACGAAGTCTTAGATTTAGATACTTCACCCCTATAATAACTGAAGAATACACAATTATTGAGAAACTTCCGACACACTTAATTTCATACATTTTTAGAAACAAAGAGTGTGTATCATTTACAAATATTAATCGAAATGATACAGTCCTCCTGGACTTCATGTCATATGTTTTAATGATGTTTACAAGTAAAAACCCCAATAAAGATCTTTTTAATATGAATTAAACTTTATCAAGAATTTTTACCTTTGATTTCTACTTCCAAACACAAAGTACGTACGATGTAAAGTAATTAAATAACGAACCGGTCTCCATATTAAATCAGTTCCAGAAATTTCTTCTACCATAACTAAAAATTAAATTTTAATCGTTGCCTAAACGAAACAAACAAGATCAGTGGTAACATAAAGTACAAGAATTAAGGGGAAGTTCAATGAAATAGACACTAAGAAAATTGATGGGATCAACCAAAATAGTACACGAGTATAACTGTGAAACGAATCAACAACTATTTTAACGGTTTGACTCAAGTACTTTCCTTATTACTTATGAGGTATACTGTAAGTAATAAAACTAAAAGTTTTTATCACATTTAACGTAGGTGTCAAACAGTGATTAAAGTGAAACTTTAATTTGTCTATCAAAGACGTTACTAATAAGACAGAAGAATAACTGTTATTGACCGGAGAATGTACTTACAGTTTATTACCAAAATAAAATATAGGTATAAAATATTAAAAATAGTTTACGTCTGTAGTCCAATGTTTTAACTACTAGAAAAAATTACTTTTAATCGTTACTAACTTGTATTATCACCTCTTTCAGGTATAACAGGGACGTCCTCCGTCCTATTACGTAAAGGAGCGGAGAATCCCATAGGTGTAGGTCTAGGGTCCTCGGACACGTATATAAGACAATGTACCGTTGTCCATTAATTTCAACGAACACCTTTATTTGAACAACTCGTCGACTGCAATTACATTCTAATAAGATATAATAACCCCACCTGGGTTACAATGGTGGTTTTTCACCTTAGCTTTACGTCTTACCTTTCAATCTTATTGTGTCAGACTCTTCCTAAATCAGACGGGAAACTTAAACCTTTTTCCACCATAACTACGTTTCGAATTTCCTTCGGAGTTTCACTTTTTCTTTGTTTAAGAGGGGATCTGAAAGACCTTTTCTTGAGTCAGGACGGTTCGAGAACTTCAACGGTCCTCTTCGGACACAGTCTGTCCGAAGATGTCTCGACACTTTATAGTTTACAGAATTCAGTGAGAAACGTCACAAACAATGTTATCGTCATCTTTCGGTCATTCCACGGTAGAAGACTCCCCCCGAGAGGAACGACAGAGTTTCAGGCTCTTCTGCCACGTTTGACTCGGAGATCCTGGTGTCTGTTGTGAATTTAAAGTCTGCCACATAAACCGTCTTCTCCTTATAAAGGACTTGCAGATACTTTCTTTACTATGCTCACACTGTTGGTCAGATGTCTGGACTGACGTATGTTGGTAACTACGGTTAAAATATTTTAGGGTTCGGTGAAGGAAACGTCTTTTTTTTTTTTTCAATCGAATTGTATGGTATACTTAGATAAAATATATGAAACTATCAAAAGTGTCATTAAAACGTAAAATGAGTTTAACACTATTTATAGGATTTTAAAAGATAAAAGACGAAATGTCGAATCTCTCTCAGGGATCTAGGTAACAAGCTTTACGATATACACATATATATATATATCTATGTCTAAATGTATAAATTTAATATGTATATATATATATCAATGTGTATATTAAGTCGGAAAACTTCTCTCCCCTTTTTACCTCCGTTGTATACCCAAATCAAAATCTTTATATACGGACATAAGTGCATACACAAACGGGATGACTTAACTTTACACGGAAAAGGAAGGTAGGAGAGTGTTCTTGTAAGAACGAAACGAACGATCGTAAACTTCTCCTTACTTTCTTAATCAAGTATTCCACACTTCCTTATCCTTTAAGGAAGGATTTCAACAGCACAATAGAGAGACCGGTGTACCGGGTACAAGACTGTGTTTTCTCTGGTCAAATCAAATAATAAATTTCGACTTATGTGGTTAAGAAGTTCTCTTCCGATTTTTTTGATTTCCTTCATGAAGTGACGTCTGTTCTTTAATGACACTGGTACTGAGATACAAAGTAATTACCACTTAATAAAAGTAAAGTTCACAGAAAAATATAGTCTCGTCGTCCAATACAACTTGCACTTTGGGGTTTCTCTTTGATACTATACATATTCCTAACGATGAAACGTAATAACATTGATAAGTCTCGATAAACCAAAGAAAGGTCCTGCTGTTGTACCATGTATAATCTTTGTTACTGGATTTCATCTCGTGGGTAAAAAAAATTCCAAATGAAAATTAACTTTTTATTTTTCGAAAAAGTGGATAGTCTATTTCGTGACTGAATACTCATTAATAACTTTATAAAAACTTTTTTATAACTTTATAACTTTTTTTAACTTTATAAAAAGAGAAAAAGGAGAGAAGGGAGGGAAGTTCTTCGTGACAATTGGTCGGAGTACTACCTAATAACGAGGGACGACGTGATTTTACACCGTATATTGTACCTTAACTATTTGAATTTTAAGAATGTTTTCCCCCTACTATAACCATTCTCAGTTGTGTATGTCAAGAATGGTACACTTCCTTTATAAAATTTGAAACCCATGACTAAGTGATTCAACAGTGTTTGTCATCCCTATGATATGAACGTAAAATACGTTTTGTCCACTTTATTCAATATTCTCAGTACATCACCTAGACCATTCGTATTATTAGAAAAAAAAAAAAAGTATTATTAGGACGATTGTTTCTTTAAAAGAAAAAGCACGAAAATAGGTATCGAATCTAACTTTAATCAAACCGAAAAACAAACGTTTATTGTCTTATTTAAGTTCTTTCTTATCCGTTCTCACACACACACACACACACACACACATCATAATACGATATCGTATTATCGTAGAGTACCTTGTGTTCACAACAATAACAAGACAACAATTCAGTATAGACTTAGAAACACTGGGGTACTTAGTATCCTGTAGTCTGAGGAGATAGGAGGTGACAGAGGACCTCCAACGAGTCTAAGTATAGGTAACTCAGTCACTATAATAGATTGGTAGAATAGGAGACAGTGAGGAAAGAGTAAAACGGAAGTTAGAAAGGGTAGTAGTTACAGAAAAGGTCACTCAACCGAGGAGGGTAGTCCACCGGTTTCATGACCTTGAAGTCGAAATCGTAGTCTAGAAGGTTACTTATAAGTCCTAACTAAAGGAAATCATAACTCCCAAACTAGAACGACAGGTTCCTTGAGCGTTCTCAGAAGAGGTCGTGGCGTCAAACTTTCGTAGTCAAGAAACTGAGAGTCGGAAGAAATCCTAACTTGAGAGTGTAGGTATGTACTGATGATCCTTTTGGTATCGAAACCGATATGTCTGGAAACAACCGTTTTACTACACAGATGAAAAATTATGTGACAGATCCAAACAGTATCGAAAGGAAGGTTTCTCGTTCGTGGGAATGTTTGTATCCTCCAGAATTATTTCTGTAAACCTCGATGCGTCATTATTCGTGAATCTTAGTGTAAAGGTGGAAAGTGAAGAACAGAAAAAGAAGACGACGAAATCAGAAAGAACAAAGATCTGATTATAAAAGACAAGGGAATAGAAGTACCAGTTATCTTTGATCGATGGTGTATTGAGAGTACTAGTTACCGAGAAGTAAAGTACAGGTCAGGTATACTCCAAACAGAATTAATATGTAAGAATACGACTCTTTAATCTAACCGGTATGAATCGAATCCACAGGTATAACAACAGAGTTTTGTCAAGATGACAACTACTGATGTAAACTTCATGGAACTTATATTCTTCATCTCCTCTCCTTCAACTCATCTTTTATAGTATTAAGATCATTGACCTTAGAAGGTTACATTAGATTACGAAAAAAACATAAAATTATACGATTACATACGTAACATATAATAATTAAGTTTGAGTACGTTATGATGGTTAACTCTCCGACTACTAGAGAAAGATACGTTTAATATACTTGTCTGTTTTCATGTACTTTTGATCTTGTCCTTCGAGAAACTTAAGGTGAGGTCAATTTGTGTACGTTTCCAACAGACGTTCTTCGAGTTGTCATCCTGATATATAATAATATAATTTAACTAATTATGTACTAACTACATATGAAAACATTACCTAAAACCTAAAACCCTATTTATAACGATTCACACTTGTTAGTTAAGTAAATTTAGGGTACTAATAAGAGATAATAAATCAATATACTTTCAAGAACTAAAGATTTTCTTTTTTTAGGTCATAATGTATGTATACTATTTTTATTAGTCTATATTAGACTTAAACACTATAAATACTATATTTGAGTCTGTATTAGACTTAAATATTAGTCTGGTAAATACCATAGATGAAGATGTGTTCATAGTGTGCATATACTTGACACAGAAGGACTGGTCTATAGAAACCCGTGAATGATACTTTCTTGATTTAAGACGATTTGGTATTTACAATATCTAAACCCCCAAAATGTGGTGTGATATCTTCTGAAAGTAACCAGTTTTTATGATGATTCGAATACCCCTACCATCCCAAGAGACACCCCGGGAGAAATCAGCGATACAGTACAGACTGAGAAACGTTCAGGCCCATGACATCGGGTGGCTCTAAGACGACGACGACGACGATTCAGCGAAGTCAGTACAGGCTGAGACACAATGGGGTATCTGCCGTCGGGCGATCCGAGGAGACCGGGACCCTAAGGGGTCCGTTCTGATGACCTCACACAACGGTAAAAGAAGAGGTTGTGTACTTTCACTTTTCATTTTCACTTCAGTGAGTCAGCACGGGCTGAGAATTACTGGGATACCTGACGTCGGATGGTCCAAGGAGGTAGGTACCTTAAAAGGTCCGTTCTCATGATATCACCCAACGGTAACGGAAGAGGGTGGTTCTAAGATACAGGTACGATAAAGGGTCCGTTCTTATGACCTCACCTAACGGTAAGGGAAGACGTTCTTTATAAGGACTGGGTCCGTAGCTTGGGTGTAGAGGACGAACCCTCCGTAAAGGACGAACCGACCATCTAAGAAATGGTGACGTGGTGGACCCTTTTGGGGAGAGACACCCCACCTCTCTAATTAATCTAAAGGTATGGTGGTCCTCTACTCTGGTAACAGTACCCTACCCAGGGTACACTCATCGTGTGTGAACAAGGGTGGTCTTCCTTTACTTTCAAGAAAGACTCCCTTTCGTACTAACTAAATCCGGGGTCTAAAGGTGTGAGTGTAGAGAGAGAGAGAGAGAGAGAGAGAAAGAGAAAGAGACAATGAGAGTGTATGTGTATATGTAAGAGAGTGAGTGAGTGGTACTTACTCTTAGACACCCTCGTTTTTTCAGTGTGTTTTAAATCTGAAAGTACCTGAACTTACGACTGTAAAATTATTTATTTATTGTTAACTAATATATACTTCTTTCTTTAATCTTTATAATTTCACTCGGTCGTGGTTATTTATTCCCCCTTTTTTGTCTTTTTTGATATACCTCATGTAATAATTTTTTTTTTATTCACTTTACTTTGTTATATAACAAAGTTACATTTGTACACTATTTCATATTATTCCGGTTCCTACTATTCAAATTTTAGGTCATACAATAATGGAGAAAAGACCCTTCCCTGGTAAGTCAAGTCAAGTCAGCGAGTCAGCACAGGCTGAGAGACGCTGGGGTACTTAGCGTCGTGCGGTCCGGGGGGACAGGTAGTGGTAGAGGACCTCAAGTGGGTCTGAGTGCAGGTAGCTCAGGCACTACGGTCTTCCCTGGCAATCCCTAAACTTTAGGACTTACTTCCTTCACAACCCACCTCTCACTGTCTTAAGGAATCTCATTCCAACATCAAGAATTTAACGGTCATCCAAGAGTTCATGAGACAATGCGAAGTTTTAAATATACGTATGGTGTGTATAAAACATATATATATATATATATATATATAAACAACAACAAAAAGTCAGTGAGTCAACACAGAATGAAAAATGCTGAGGTACTTGACGTCGTGCGGTCGGAAGGGACAGGAAGTGGTAGAGGTCCTCAACCGAGTTTGAGTACAGGTAACTCAACTCCTCGGTGGGTTGGTAAAGTAGGAGACAGCAGGGGAAGAGGGGAGATAGAAAGGGTCGTAATTCCAGAAAAGGTTACTCAGTCGAGGAGCGTAGTTCACCGGTTTCATAACCTCGAAGTCGAAGTCGGAATCAGGAAGGTTACTTATAAGTTCCAACTAAAAGAAATCTTAAGCGACCAAACTAGAGAAACGTCAGGTTCCCTGAGAGTTCAGTAATATATATATATATATACACACACACATATATATATATATATATATATATGTGCATATATATGCATACATATATTATAAAATTTTATTACTTCTTTTGAAAGTTTTCGTTAATATATTCGATTATATTTTAATTCATGACAAAATATTTTATTGAAATTTGAAACATGAAATCTAATGTACCATTGTGTTCCAGATTTAACTATAAAGGGTCCCTCGGTATATAGGACTACAGGACTTTTAAAGAGAAGAAAGAGGTAGACGGTGAAGAAGAGGAGAGACAGGAAGAAGAAAAACCGTCATTGGGACTCTTTTCAAACACAGACGTAAATGAAGTTAAGATTCAAATTTGTTACATCATATAAGACGTCATAAAGTCACTAATGGAATCTCCATATGCCAATGAATGTTGATTCTGCCGTTGTTAGTCTGAAGTAAGTCATTTACCTAAATGAAATACTAAACACTCAGTTGTTTAGTAAAATGACAAATTACCAAAGTCCAATTACTCTTTTCTTACCTCCAACTCCCTTTTTACTTTATAAGAACGATTCGGTTCCGGTGCCCTGGAGTACCATATGAATGAAATCTCATCAAACTTATCATTTTGGTTTTAACTAAGGTCTTACCTTAGTAGTGTATGGACTTTGATTTCATTCATATGTCTCGAGTTTTATAGGAATTAACACACTGTTTTGAGAAAAACATAAAATTCTTCACTAAATCAAAGTCGTTTTGTAAAGACGACGTAACGTCGATAATAGATTAAGGAGTCATAATTCACATTATTTAAATTAATCATTAAAAATCACAACATTAACATATTTACTATATTATCAAGGAACGATCAAAGTACAAACTCATATAAATCAATTGAAATACTGATGTATTAAACAGTAGTGACTTTGTGTCGAAAAATTTTACTTTTCATACTGATTAAATTAAACCAACTCTAGTGGTCTAATTTAGACGTTTTCGAGTCAATTAAAAATTCGGACCATATAATGACAACTGAAACTTAAGAGTAAACTTTCAGGTTCCCTGAGTATTAATTATGTCATTTTTACGTTTCAAGTTTGGGTTGATATTGTATGGTTCTCGTTTAATTTGGTCATTATAATCCATCGTCCGTTCTTCCTTTTGTACAAGTACAAGGATGTAACTTGTAGTACATTGTAGTGAACTTCTCTAAAAAGATACTTTTAAACCTTCTGCACTTGAAGAATAACCTTTCTATAATATTAGTCAGGACATTTTATACTGACAAACTATAAGGATGTGTCGTAAGGTCAAGTGACGTAAATCGAACAATGTAAGTTCTATAATTACAAATAAAAATACTTAACCACTTACTCACTTGTTTCCTTGTTTATTCACTTGTTTAAGAAGTCCTTAGATCAAATATAGGAGTCGTAGTGAGTGAAAGTCGTCTTCTACATAAGGTCCTAGGATTCACAGTCTTTGACTAACAGAGAGACCAGATACCGGACTAAGAAAGTACGAAGGAAATTAGAGGACCACAAAAGAAAGAGTTTACGAAGAATATTCACGTAGATCCATATTACTACTAGGTTCTATGGAAGACTTCGATCACAGTAAAGTAATAACATACTATTTCCAAAAAATTCATCTTGTCGAATTCAAACTGATTACACGCTATCTATTACTGTAAGGTTTCTGTTTAGTCGTAAACTTCGTAGACGTTTCTTTTAAATTTTATTAATTTTATACAACAAGAATCACAGAACTTAGAAGAGTCGAATTCATATGTTCTTTACTCTCTTTTTCTCTCCCAAAATCCCTTCTTCTATCACTTTCCTTTTATATAAAAACATATATTTACACTCCCACAATAAAAAACTTAGGGGAGGAGGTCCATCCTACACTATAAGGAAAGGCGGAGAAGAGGGAGAGAGACGAATTTGTAGGTGCACCCCACGTCCGACAGGGACCCTAGATGTCTTTCAAATTATGTGATGCGGACGTAAACCCTCCGTCCCACCTGATCCTAGACTGAGAGTGACACCCTGAGAACGTTTTCTTTTTCCGGAATTATTGAAAAACCTATCACTACGATAAAATCCCAGCTGGATGTATGTGAGGGACCTATTCAGGATTGTTACCTACTTCCGGCCATCCTAAGAGAGGATGGACTACACTTGACTCGCCTCTCGTTCAGTAGGACAGGTTCTCGCGGTGGACCTCAGTGCCTCCCTTGTTTCGTCGTTCCTTGACTTCCACGTATAAGGGTCGAGTCCCTTCTCGCAGTTTCCCGATACCTCTTGTCTTCAGTCCTCTTTCCATCCCCTCTCTCTTGACCTGACGTCGCTTACAGTCTTCTTTTTCTTTTTCTTTGAGAACGTTTTATATAGTCCTGGAATCTCGACTTCCCACCAATTCCTTGACAAAAATAGATCTTTTCTCCCGTCCCTTTCTTAACAGATACTCTCTGCAAAGTCATTTGTTTATCTTTTCAGTTCAGGGGTAAAAATTAGAATTTCCATAGGCTGGACTTTATCCGACCACAACTATACTAATTCAGTAATTTTATACGATAATTTATTTTTAAGACTCACCACTACCTATACCTATAGAACCTGAGTTGTAATACTAATGACTTAACACAGACACTTTTGGACACTTCGTAGGGATCTTGTCTAAAATAGACTCACCCGTCCTTTTAGGACTGTCAATGGTGTGACTCATATAAAATTTCCTTGTCACCCACTATTTTCCTTTAAACGTAAAACCTATACCGTTTTCCTCAACAGGTTGGAGGTCCAATGTATTCTTTTACATTTTAAAAGGTATTTTCGATTAAGTCAAGAGATTATGACAGTTTCCTTCACCGACATAAGAAACTGTTCCAACGTAAACCAAAATAAAAATAAAGGAGATAAAGAAAACCTAAATAATAGGTTTAGAACACAGAACTCACCGTTTATAGTGATAGGGTGTTTTTAAGACAAAGATTCTTATGTATACTTTAGAGTTGTTTAAAACAATATAGTGTTGAATTGAAAATTTGTAAAATTGTCAATTCAACTTTTGAATTATAATATCGTTTCTTGTTTTTAAAGGAGTAACAGTGGACGGTCTAATAACAACCTCTACCATATTACGTGAAAACTTCATAATAAATCACGAGTAAAAGTCGATTGCAGTCCCTCTTCATTCTCTCACACGTACACATACACACACACACACACACACACACACACACACACAAAGAAATAATGGAGGAATTACTACTCACAGACTTTAACAGAAGAGAAATTAAATTTCTAAACCTCTATAGAAGGTACCACTCTACGTCAAAGTAAATTCGTTAGACTGTTCAGTTTTGAAATATGAGCGAACGTCTCCTTCGGACGACTTATGTAAAGGTTTGTCTAGATTACGACAGTGAAAGTCTACAAACAAAATTTAAAGGAGATACAAAAAAAGGTCTCTTCCGCTACCGTGGGGTGAGGTCATGAGAACGGACCTTTTAGGGTACCTGTCTTCTCGGACCATCCGACGCCAGGTACCCCACCGTTTCTCAGCCTGTGCTGACTATCTGAAGGGAAAGTGAAAAGTGAAAGTACGCAACCTCTTCCTTTACCGTTGGGTGAGGTCACAAGAACGGACCTCTTAGGGTCCCTGCCCCTTGGACCACCCGACGGCAGATACCCCGGTGTGTCTCAGCCTGTACTGACTTCACTGAATCGTCGTCGATACATAAAAGTTAAACGACACAATGTCTTAGTGGGTTCATCAATCGGTTAATCATGAAGTACGAATTAAAAATAGTACTTTTGTTTTAGTAGACCTAAAAGTAGTTGCAAAGACGAAAGAAACGTGTGGGTGATTTAAATCGTAGAAAGGATGTTTTCTATATCGTCTCCCGGAATGTTATCCAGAGTACTTTCTTTACGTGTATAAAACTTCTATATAGTTATAGTATAAAATAGTCGTCGATGGTTGTCAACTTGTTGAAGAACACAATATACAGCCGTAGTCAACAATTACTCGAGACTATACAACCATAACGATAAATGTTTTATTGTATAAATTCTAAAGATAAGAGTTCGTCGGAAAAGTGTGACTTTATTGTCAATAATGTAAACATATTTATATTGTTATATGAATGTTTAAACAAAGGTACAGTAATCTAAATAAATCCCGATTTTATCTTATTTCTTCTATCTAACTAATGGTCAACCGAATGTTTATCATAAAAATAAAACAACGCTATATTAGTAAAATACTTGTGTATTGACGTCGTACGTTTGTTTTGTTGTATAATATACGAAAACTATGAACCTTAATTAATAGAAATAGCATCAATGGGTGAACACTTTCATTCGATTAAAAGGTAAGATATTTATAAAAAAGTTAGTATAACGGTTCAACAATCAACTCATTGTAGGACTTTATAACGTAGCTCGTTCACTAGTCGTTGAGTCAATTCAATTAGTATTTAGGTACTGTGAAAGATGTATTTCTCGAGAAAAGACTACACAATATTTATCGTGTCAAATAAGATATTCAACCCATTCTTACACATATAGTGACATTATTATTCTTGATTTATAATACTTTCGTATTCCCTTGTTTCTTATTGACTATATAACCACTATTTTTTGAAAACTCCCGTCCCTATAAAATTAGACTAGTTTTTCTTATTCTAAAAAGGTTTGATTTTCAATATGTAACTAAACCGAAGACGGGAAGGAAGGAGATCGGGAGGAAAAAAGAAAGAAAAATTTTTGACATGGTAACGAAACTCAAAATAATTCAAAAGTCTATTGATACTTATCGATCTCTAATAAGAAAGTACTATCATCGTACACAATACTTGTAATCCGTGTCACAGAGTTTATCTTGTAACTTATAAGAGTAAAGAAAGTACCTGACAATTTCTTAGCTAACAAATTTTAAAATGATTTGTAATAAATATAACATGTTATTTTTACTATCAGAGACGACTGACAGTTTAACACGGGTTTAGGACCGGAACTATGTATAGTCAATACACTAATACACAATAAAAGGTCACCTTTTATTACCGTAAATGAACTATTCTCAACAACACTTCCATCGGGATCAGGGACGACAGTACTTCTTAGTCCTTCGGTTCTTCCACCATTTGGTGGACAAACTCCTTTCCGGGTTCTAAAGACAGTGACCTTTCCTGTAGGTCGAATTTTTCCGTGAAATGACCAAACACTTTACCGGTTCTACGTGACTCTACCTCACTGTTTTGCGATAGGAGAGATTCGTCAACTTTCACGGAGGACGTTACTTGGTCAAGTGGGTAAATTGGTCCGCGACCTGTCGACTTGTCGATGTGTCGGTGAATTCGACCGGTAGTTCATGTCTGGTCTCTGTTTCGTTCTCTAACAATCGGTGTGAACTCTTTTTTCGACACCCGTTTCCCCTACAGGGGTGATTCTCCGGTATACAGGAAGTTCGTCCCAAAGTCTGACAGGGGTGGAACCATCTCTTGTTCTTTCGAGTTGACCATCAGTAACGTGTTTACACCTGGGATGACCCGACCAACAGAAGGAGAGACGGACACAGAATTTCACCCCCAAAGGATGACGTAATAGTTCCACTTCGGATCCGACCCGTATCTCAGGTGTCGTTCTAAATATGGTGGTAGCGGAAGTGTGTTCAATTAAGTCTTCTGTTTCCCCAAGACCGATTCGTCGACCTTCGATGTTATGGTCCTAGTTAATGTGACTGTGTATACTCTCCAAGGGGTAGTGATCCCCTCCGTTACAGGACCCAGACTTTAACCCCCGAACGGAACGGTTTGACCTTTTCCGTTTCCTGTTTCTTGACGGGTGTTTTGACCCGGTACACATATGATAACTCAAAAGATATGAATTTATATTCAAGAGGAAGTCTGGTACAACTGACTCCCTTTTTTTTTATCGTATCACGTATAGGTAATTTTACATACCGAATGTCGTACAATTTTATTCGGTAACTAAAGACTGAAAAGCCATATATCATAGAAACTATCTGTCAAGGGTCCAAGAAGTGAAATCTAGTTCTTAATATGAGAAGAGGGATAATAGAAAAAGTGTACCAGAAATGTTTGATTGTGACACGAAAAGTTATAGTAAAGTTCTTTCATGAATAAAGAGTTGTCAGTAAGTCATATTTCTCTACGTTATCTGAGAACGGAGATTTAGGACAGACGTACAGTTTTTTATGATCTTCGATTACAAAGGAAAGTTATTTTGGTTACAGTGGAACAAAAAGTTATCATGGTAATTTTCCAGAGATAGTCGTAGAAATGGTTTCCACGAAGGGACAGGAACATAAACACGAAGTTTATGAAACGACTAACACGTAAGTGAGTCTACTATAAAACTCAAGGTAAATATCATCTAGAAACAGGAAATATGATTCCGTATTTAGATAAAACGGGGATTTTCATTTTGTGAACCCTTTACAATTAGGGTCTGTGAGGAACAGTGATAAGAGAAAGTGCGAAGGAAACGTAGTACGGAAATCTTTTCCCTTTTGGACTTACACACAACACACGTACATATACCCCAGGGGACCACAGAGTCATTTCTTAGACGGACGTTACGTCCTCTGGGCCCAAGTCCCCAGGTCTTCTAGAGGACCTCTTTCTTTACCGATGGGTGAGGTCATAAGAACGGACCTCTTAGGGTACTTGTCTCCTCGGACCACCTGATATCAGTTACCCCAATGTTTCTCAACCTGGGCTAACTCGTTGATTCGTGTCGTGGATGTATATAGTCACATCTATTTAATTTAGATGTCCAAAGTTCTTCAAATACAAATTACTCTTCTCTGTTTTTTTTTCTTTAGGTTCTAAACTATGGTAATGTACAGTGAGACATCTGACTACTATTTACGATACCCCGATATCCTTCGTCTCTCCCGTTATTCGTCACTACTCTCAACGATAACAAGTAATCTCGACTATTTCGTCGGGAAAGTCTACTTCACCGAAATTTTGTTTTGGAACTACTTTCCCTCCCTTCTCGACACATTATAAACTCCCCAGTCGTAAGGTCCATCTCTCTCCTTTCTCGTTCACGTTTCGGGACTCCATCCTCGTACAAATCCTTTCACAAGTCTTTTATGTTCCTCTTATTATGCTGATCTTGACTCATTGATATTTCTACTACCGTCCAATTCTACATTACAGTCGGTACACCTCTCCATACTCCGTCACGAAGAACCCACATAACTTAAGTCGTGAAGGTGAAAACTGTTTGCACACATAAATATGTATATACATTATGTATAACAACAATAAATCAACACTTCCTCGTAGGTTAAGAAACTTTAGGGTACCTGTCCGAAGAGACAGGTACGGAAAAGGCTCCGTTCTTATGACCTCACCCAACGGTAAAGCAGAGATCCCCTAGAAAGACCGGGTCCTTAGCTTGGGTCCGGAGGACGTAACCGTCTGTCTAAGAAATGGCAGACTCGGTGGTCCTTCGGTGTAAGTATACATACTATCCCTTGACTTTATACTGTGGGGGTTTATACGGACAATAAAACTCGACTTCCGTAAACTTCAAGTTGGTCACCCTTTCTTCAGAAGGGTCTCGAAGGGAATAGACTAATTAGAGAACTCAATACTACTGACGGTGTATGTAGGGGAGAGGACCCTTCAAAGCTCTGGTACCACTTGTCTTTTTCAACCGTGACTTTGCCTGGTCATGTTTATAATGACATAATCAAAGGGGTATACAAACGGAAGGGTGTCAAATAGTGGAACCTTCGGACTTCAGAAAGGAAAACAGAACAGAGAAGAGATGTGTAAACAATAATTGTAAGATCTATTTGATTTAAAGATTGGTAAGGAAACTCAATGAGTAGTGACTCAAAGAGGACGTACATACGTGAGATATGTCCTATTATATGAGGTAAACAGAAAAGAGAATAATTAAACAGAAAACAGTCAAATTAAGTATCCCGGGGTCGGTCTCTTTGATCCTCTCATCTCCTTCTTCTTGAGCTGAAAAACATCCTGAGCTGACTTGTTATCGTTTATCAAAAACGATAGAAATTTACTTTTAGTATCAAACAAATTGGTATACGAAACGACGACACGAAACAGTGAGTCAGCACAGGCTGATAAACGTTGGGGTACCTGACATCGGGCGGTCCGAGGAGAGAGGTACCCCTAAGGAGTCCGTTCTTATGTCCTCACCCAACGGGACGGGAGGAGGTCCCCTAGAAACGTTGGGACCCTAGATTGGGTCCAGAGGGCGTAACGTCCGTTACTCGGGGACTCCTTCGGATTGGATACGTATATATTACGAAAATTTCGATTACATGGTAGGAATGTCCCATTATACTTCTTTTTTATTTTGATTTTATTGAATATTTTCACGTAAAGTCATGTTTCCGTGTCGACATGAAAGTCTGTGTTGTTTCGACGACCTACGAACGGAAGTATACATCTCAATGACACTGGGAACATCGGTATGAAGATCAGACTTAATCGTTGAGTCGTGATGTCTGTAAAATCCAATACCGATACACTAACGAGTTTTTCACTTGTTACGAACCGTTTTGACTTCTTTCGAGTCTGGATTGAAGTGGACTAAACGTATTCAAAACAGAAGAGACATTGCCCTTTCATTAAATGTAGATTTCACCACAACCCAGACTCGGTCTGTTATTTTTCATGACTTTGTTCGTCCCATCAAGAAGTAATACACCGTAACAGAAACTTAAAGTCTTACAGGATGACAGACCAGAATGGTTTATGTCACACAGTGTCAGTCACTCTATTTGTTTCGTGAAACTTATTAAGGTTAAAAGAGGGAACGTAGAACCATTTCTACAACCAAAATAAGAAAGAATTCACATTGCCCGTTGATAATGTCAGAAATCTTCTTTTTACGGTACTAGTCTATATATAGAAATTTTTTAGTAGAAAAGTAATTTCCAATTCACGATCCTGTACTCTTAATTTTGAGTGTTTAGTTTATTAAAATAAAATATATTAAAAACAAACAAAACAAAAATAAAACGGGAGTCACAAAGTCTTATTGTATAAAATTCCTTTTGTGACTTAAGTAAACTTTGTTTTTGTAAAATGGTTAATAGTTCAAATTTGTAACAGTATCCCTCGTAGTCAAACTGTCTCAAGTTCCGAGTTCTGTTAACCCTTCTATCAGGTCTTGACGTCTAAACCACAACTATATAGCTCAAGATTATCACAGATATAATGATTGACAATACCTTTCATCTGTCATCGAAGAGGTGTGAGTATTCATATTTAGATTTTAACATAAGATGGAGATTACTGGGGTGTAATATTAATTGTGATATAACCCCCACTGTAGTACAAGAAAGAGTAAGTTGTCACTTGGTTTTATTACCCCTAGTAAAAGAGAATTTTACTCAAACAAAAAGGAAGAGAGGGTGTGACGAATACAGAGACCTATGTTCTAAAAGGTGGGGTATTAAGTAGGACTCTCATTTGACCGACCCCATCGGTCCTTCTGACGAGTTTAGTTTCTCTATACACCAGGGTTACCTCTGTCATGAAAAGAGACTTGGAATATAGTATGAGTCAACTAAGTTTTTTACCAACAAATTCCCTCTACAAAAAAGGATCCGGGTTAAGTAGTTTATATAATCTTTTGAAAAGTGTGATTTTTGGACACGAATCGTTATTTAGTGCGTTATCATAGACATTCTCTCCTTTTCCTTTCGATGAAATTAACAAAGTCGGTAATTTAGTCAATTCTTCCTGTGTGGTTAAATCCTTAAAATTGTCAGTTTAGAATAGATATTTGTTAGACGATTCAAGTAGTTCAAATAGTAATTGTGACATATACTTTCATAAACTAAACTACAATTACTTGTTTATAATCGTATGAAGGGTCCCCATGATCACCATTTCTTAGGTGGTAGGCTATATCCTCTGTGTTCTCTGTACCCAAGCTAGGGACCCAGCCCTTCTAGGGGACCTCCTCAAGAACCGTTGTGTGAGGTCACATGAACGGACCTCTTAGGGTACCTGTCTCCTCGGACCTCCCGATGTCAGGTATCCAAACGTTTCTCAGTCTGTGGTGATTTAGAAGTCCGTCCGTACTTCTAATGATTTTTACACCCAGATCTTGGTGTGTTTTTAACGTGTATATCACAACCCCTTACATATCATCATAAAGTAAATCTTCGTCCCTTAAAACTCCAACCGACGACGACGACGACGATTCACGTAGTCAACACAGGCTCAGACACACTGGGGTATCTGTCGTCGGGTGGTCCGAAGAGACAGGGACCCTAAGAGGTCCGTTCTTGTGACCTCACCCAACGGTAACGGAAGAGGAAACTCCAACCGATAGACCCAAATTTACAATCGAGATGGTGATTGGTCTACACAATGGAATTCATTCAATAAAAAGAAAAGATATAAAAGGGATAGACATTTCCTTAAAGATTGATGTACAAACAACACACTTGTTCTATTGGGTACGTGAATTTTATGAATTTCACAAACAACTTACCCTTGAGTATCTATTTTTAAACCGTAATAACGACATTAAATCTTCTATTCGATATGATCTATAAATACAAAATGAAATTCTTTCTAATTCTTCTAAAACTGTGTCCCATTGACCCTTATATATTTACAAGTGAGGTACCA
This sequence comes from Capra ibex, assembly GCA_006410555.1. Taxonomy (NCBI): domain Eukaryota; kingdom Metazoa; phylum Chordata; class Mammalia; order Artiodactyla; family Bovidae; genus Capra; species Capra ibex. The sequence goes on from SJYO01037955.1 coordinate 34,889,952, forward strand.
CGACTTGTTTATGTCGAAAGGATACTATATTACTTGACACTATGAAGTTTTTAAAGAGGGAAAATTTCACCTTTACAAGTGTAGGTTCGAAATTAAAGATAATTTTAAAGACGTCTTATCCGTCGAAAATAACAATCTTGTCCATAATTCGTGGTCTACATAAACAACTGTCGTACATATAAGAATTTCTTTGAGCATATATACCGAGATCAAATAGGGGAAAATACTTATAGGATTATAAGTCTTTGTTTTCTGTTACTGGTAACAATTGAACCAAGTCAAGTCAACGAGTCAACACAGGCTGAGAAACGCTGGGGTGCTTGACGTCGTGCGGTCCGGAGACACAGGTAGTGGTAAGGGCCTCAGATGGGTTTGGGTCCAGGTAGTTCAGCCACTACGGTAGGTTGGTGGAGTAGGAGACAGCAAGGGAAGAGGAGGACGGGAGTTCGAAAGAGTCCTCGTCCCAGAAAAGTTTACTCAGTCGAGAAACATAGTCCACCGGTTTCATAACCTCAAAGTCGAAGTTGTAGTCAGGAAGGTTCTTGTGGGTCCTGACTAGAGGAAATTCTACCTGACCAACCTAGAGGAACGTCAGGTTCCCTGAGAGTTCTCAGAAGAGGTTGTGGTGTCAAATTTTCGTAGTCGAGAAGCCGTGAGTCGAAAGAAATAACAGGTTGAGAGTGTAGGTATATACTGGTGACCTTTTTGGTATCGGAACTGATCTGTCTGGAAACAACCATTTCATTACAAAGACGAAAAATTATAAACAGATTCAACCAGTATTGAAAGGAAGGTTCCTCATTTGTAGAAAATTAAAGTACCGACGTCAGTGGTAAACGTCACTAAAACCTCGGGTTTTGTTATTTCAGACGGTGACAAAGGTGACAAAGGGGTAGATAAAAGGTACTTCACTACCCTGACCCACGGTACTAGAAGCAAAAGACTTACAACTCGAAATTCGGTTGAAAAAGTGAGAGGAGAAAGTGAAAGTAGTTCTCCGAGAAATTAAGAATTGAAAGACGGTATTCCCACCACAGTAGACATATTGACTCCAACAACTATAAAGAGGGTCTTTAGAATTAAGGTCGAACACGAAGGAGGTCGGGTCGTAAAGAGTAACTACATGTGACGTATATTAAATTTATTCTTCCCACTGTTATATATCGGAACTACATGAGGAAAAGATAAACCTTGGTCAGACAACAAGGTACAGGTCAAGATTGACAACGAAAGACTGGAAGTATGTCCAAAGAGTTCTCCGTCCAGTCCACCAGACCATAAGGTTAGAGAAAGTCTTAAAAGGTTTCAAATAACACTAGGTGTGTCAGTTTCCGAAACTGTATCGGTTATGTCGTTTTTATCTACAAAAAGACCTTGAGAGAACGAAAAAGGTACTAGGTAGTCTACAACCGTTAAACTAGAGACCAAGGAGACGAAAAAGATTTTGGTCGTACCTGTAGACCTTCAAGTACCAAGTGTATAACGACTTCGTACCGAACCTCTTAAAATTCGTACTGAAAGGACCGCACACTCTTCAATTTGTCGAGATACTTCTGGATGTTCTGGAAGATCTTGATTGTGGGTTTTTTCTACAGGAAAAGTAATATCCCTTGACCTTACGTTTTCATCCTTCAGTTCTTTGTGGACCTCATTGTCCGTTTAAACCGAAACCTCATGTCTTACTTCGTCCCGTTTCCGATTATCTCAAGACGGTCCTCTTGGGTAACCAATATCGTTTGTGGGAGAAGGTTGTTGTGTTCTCTTCTGATGTGTACTTGTAGTGGTCTACCAACTGTGACTTTAGTCTAACTAATATAAGAAACGTCAGTTTCTACCTCTTCGAGATATGTCAATTATTTTTGTTGTGACTCTTCACTAACATCGAACCTAGTACTTGAGGAATAATGGTTAAAGTCCGACTTTAACTTCTTTCACCTCTTTTGGTGATCTGGTAAGTCTATACTGGATTAGTTTAGGGAATACTGATATGTCATCTTCACTCTTTATTTAAATTCCGTGATCCAGATTATCTCACGGACTACTTGATACCTACCTCCATGTACGGTAACATATCCTCTGTCCTTAGTTCTGGTAGGGGTTCTTTTCTTTACGTTTTTTCGTTTTACCGACAGACTCCTCCGGAATGTTTATCGACACTTTTCTTCCCTTCGTTTTTGCTTTCCTCTTTTCCTTTCTATATGGGTTAACTTACGTGTCACGGTTTCTTATCGTTCCTCTCTATTCTTTCGAAAGGATTCGTTTGTTACGTTTCTTTATCTCCTTTTGTTGTCTTACCCTTTCTGATGTCTAGAGAAGTTCTTTTAATCTCTATGTTTCCCTTGTAAAGTACGTTTCTACCCGAGTTATTTCCTGTCTTTACCAACCCTGGATTGTATTCGTCTTCTATAATTCTTCACCGTTTTTATATGTCTTGACATGTTTTGTCTAGAAGTGTTGGGTCTATTAGTACTACCATACTAGTGAGTGGATTTCGGTCTGTAGGACTTTACACTTCAGTTCACCCGGAATCTTTCGTAGTGATGATTGTTTCGATCACCTCCACTACCTTAAGGTCAACTCGACAAAGTTTAGGACTTTCTACTACGACACTTTCACGACGTGAGTTATACGGTCGTTTGAACCTTTTGAGTCATTACCGACCTTTTCCAGTCAAAAGTAAGGTTAGGGTTTCTTTCCGGTACAATTGAACGATCATTAATTAAGAAGTTTTAAGATCTTACCTTTAGTCCTCCATTTCTTTTTTTGACGTCAATTTTCGTCTCATTCAATCAGTTCCGATACCAACAAGGACACCAGTACATATCTACACTCTCAACCTGACACTTCTTCCGACTCGCGGCTTCTTAACTACGAAAACTTGACACCACAAACTCTTCTGAGAACTCCCAGGGAACCTGACGTTCCTCTAGGTTGGTCAGGTAAGACTTCCTCTAGTTGGGACCCTAAAGAAACCTTCCTTACTACGATTTCGACTTCGAGGTCATGAAACCTGTGGAGTACTCTTCTCAACTGAGTAACCTTTTCTGAGACTACGACCCTCCCTAACCCCCGTCCTCCTCTTCCCCTACTGTCTCCTACTCTACCGACCTACCGTAGTGTCTGAGCTACCTGCACTCAGACTCACTTGAGGCCCTCAACCACTACCTGTCACTCCGGACCGAACGACGTTAAGTACCCCAGTGCTTATCAGCCTGTGCTGACTCGCTGACTTGACTTGACTTCAATCTAATAAATGTGTCAACAAAACCCTTTAAAGAGCCTCCAATTTCGCAGACGGAGGTTTCGCCCTCTGGGCCCAAGCTAGGGACCCAGCCCTTCTAGGGGACCTCTTCCTTTACCATTGGGTGAGGTCATAAGAACGAACTTCTTAAGGCACCTTCCTCTTCGGACCATCCGATGTCAGGTGCCCCAACGTTTCTCAGCCTGTGCTGACTCACTGAAGTGAAGTGAACATTTCAATTTACAGTAGGTGTCAGTACTATCTTTCTATATGGGTTTTTATTTATTTACTTTAATCACAGTTTTATTTACCACAACAGAAAAGTCTGAGTACAATTGGGTACTTACGTCCTTTTATTTTTGGACGATATTGTCATAATCTTGATATCTTCATGATAATTAGTTTGACTAAAAAAATCCCCGTTTACGTTCCTGATCTCACAATAAAAATACCAACAATTGAGGGAACAAAATACAATAAACAGGTAAACCAAAAATTCCTTAACACGAAGGTTGAATGAACGTAACGTGATAACAAGTTATAGGTGTGACAGTCGACAAAGACAAAAAAGAGACTTACTACAAGAACAGACAGTCATACCTACCTCAACAGTCGTCGTTGTCATCGTCGTCCTTAGTGGTACTACAAGACCTTTGGACACATTTCTGTTTTCCCAGACTCTCAGAGTCCTCCCGACTCCTGAAAGAGAAATCAATGGTAAATGTCTCTGTACAAGAACCGTTATACCTAATCCACAAATGATACATAGAACACTCAAAAAATCCGTTCCCTACGTTTGGACTTACTTTGGTTCAGGTGTCAAGACCGTCGTCGAGGTGGTACCCCATTTAAGTACGAATATGACTCCAACGACCCTGGTGAGAAGAGAGGAGAAGGAACAATAATCACAGCCATTAATTAACCTTGTTCGGGGAAGTAGAGGTGAAGTCTCCCTTTCGCTACTTGCTGGTGACCAATACTTTTACCTTTACTCTAACGAGTCACTGACTCAGTACGGGTTGAGAACTCTGGGGTACCTGCTATCGAGTGGTCCGAGGAGACAGGTACCCTAAAGGGTCTGTTTTTATGACCTTACCAACGGTGAGGGAAGGGTCTTCTACTTTAATCTCATGATAAGTTGGTTTGTTGAAGGGATAATTGAGTACAAAGAAACTCTTTCTATAAATGGAAACCACCACAGTGTAAGTTCACAAAGACAACTATTCTTAGACTTTTAGTCACATCTGGTACCACCTCAAGATTACCGAAATTTCGTTTTAAAACTTCATGGATTTTAGTCTACTTACTCCATATAATCCTCACTATTAAAACAGACTTCTATTCACGAGAGATATGTACGAGACGGAATTTTAATTCGGGTTTGTACACGTATAATATAAAAGATATTATATATTACAGTTTTATAATGAAAATATAAAACTTTGTATTTTTATTCACCCATACGGTCCATATATTTACATAAGTTTCCGATTCATGTACGTTGTCACGTATTTTATATACCTGAGGTTTTTAATATAATTACATTTATATGGATTAACCATATCAAAAATTTACATTATAGACTTTAAAGGAATTCTATAAACTCCATTGGACCGGACGGAATACTTTTAATAGTTGAACCCTTTGATAAGATACACACTGATTTACAGTCAACAAATTTTATTTTATATACGAATCAAATAATTTTCAGTTAATTCGTTTGAATAAAATTGGAAGATAATTATGAAGTCACTTCGACTTCCCTGTCAAAATAATGGGTCCATCTTTACCCTTGGACTTTCGATGATTCGTGATATCTAAAGGGTCACATAGTATTAATATCTTTGTGGACACAGTTTATTGAGGTTCTACTAGGTGAGATTTTTATATCTCACGAATTATCAGGGCTCTTACTTTGAGTGACGGTTGTTCGGTGTCCACAAGTGGCGTCCTTCGGTATTTTTTACACTTCTACTTCCTACACTACTGTAAAGGGTTGTATTATATATATATAGGGGTTTACTTGAATACGTAAATATTAAGTCAATCAAAAAATTTTAACAATTACACCGTAAATCCAACAAAAATTTTTATTTTCCGACAATTTGAAGGTTTTACACGTATTATACAATCAAATATTTTAACTTACGGTTCCCTATTTTAGTTCGATCTTAGTATCAAAATTAAAAATTTTATAAAATAGAATACTATCGTGAACCTAACGGATAAAGGATATAACTTAGATTTCAAATACGTCTACTCATTAATATACTTACTTAGAAGTAATTTTATGTCGAAAAATTTAAAATAATTAAGTTCATCGTCGGAAGTCTATCTGACAAACGACGTTATTTTTAAATATTAGTACAAAGTGGATTCTAAACAATAAAAAGTATATTTTTCAACATAGATTTAACTTGGCATTAGTATAACAAGGTATAAAGAAATTGTAGATGTGATTAAAAAGATAAATTAAAGTAAGTTGTACTTTTATTATGAATCATTACGTAAAACGTCCGAAATAATTACGGAAGGTCTGTAAGTACAAACAATTGACTTGTGTGAACTAATAGGTACGACTACCTTCTGATGTCTTCGTACCTATTAACTTTTATCATCCATTAAGTCTTTTAACGACACGTCAGTCTACGTGTAAGTGTCTTTGTATAAGTGTGTAAACAAGTTTACGTAGGGGAAACAGTCAAGACATTCATTTACTAGGTTTCATCAACTATACCAAAGACGGTCTCATGTACGTCTATTATTTAACGTACACGGCGACAGAGTGAGTTGTGTCGTCCTCTTCTTACAGACATAAAGACGGAGATCTTGGAATACAAAGGTACATCCGTTAGGTTTGAGAGGACATCCAATCAAGATAGGCTCTACCAGGTCAATTATGGTGCCACGATGCTTAGATCTCCCTTTTCATACCCAATTCCAAAATTTGGTCAAACTGACCATCTAGACTGGTCATCTGGTCTCAGTCGAGTCACCTGATATCTCGTCTTAGTCTTTATTGGGGTGTAAGACTGTAAAATTTACAGTTCAAGTAATTATTCAAATAAGTTGATGTAGTTTTTTTTACCGTCACCGTATTTTTTATTCTATCTACAAATGAAGAGAAAACACAATCCGTACTATGTGATCCTTACCGTTCTACTACAAAGAAACGAGTCAGTCCCCTCGAAACTCCGAAGAACATGAAAGAACAAGACCACGGATGACGGTCAACGGAGGACTGTACTGGTCTCTATCAAATGGTGTTGGTATAGGTGAAAAGTTGGGTGTTTGTCCTCTTTTCCTTTACCTCCTGTTCGTTAAAGGTAAGTCACTCCCACTGGACCCTCCTCGGTCATAGTATAAAAGGTCTTGAATTCGTTCACGAGGTCCGACCGAGTCACTCGGACACTTACATTAGAGGTTGTTCCCCGAGCAAATGAGTTGAGTTTACATCCTCAAGTTTCTGATTTTATTCTTCTCTTTTTACTTATGAACTTCTATTAACGTCAGAAAGGGTATTCTCTATTGTTTCTCTGTTATAATGTCATTTAGTGTTACTTATCAGTCCTATAAATAGGAGGTCTTTACCAATTTTAGTCCAGCCTGAGACTCCTTTCTTTTACTCTGATGATAACTATCATACTTTGAGGGATACCTTTCTGAGATCTTTACAATTTTCCAGGGTTGAAGGAACAACTCTGTCACTGACAATGATAAAGATTATTGACTCTGTGATATAAGACTTTTTTTGACTTAAAGTATAATGTACTTTCGGTCTTAAATTTCCCTTTCATCATAGACATAAAAAGTCATAAAAGGTTCCATACAAGGGAACCTGTCATCAAGTCACTTTATCAATAACCTTTTAAACAAAAGAATAGTTTCTCTAAATCGTCTGTAACTGATGACACAGTGGTTGATCTGTTAAAATTCCAGATTCGTACACAAAAAGGTCATCAGTACATACCTATACTCTCAACCTAGAATTTACCGACTCACGACTTCTTAACTATAAAACCTTAACACTACGACCTCTTCTGAGAACTCTCAGTGAACCTGAAGGTCCTCTAACTTTGTCAGTTAGTATTTCCTTTAGTCGAGACTTATAAGAAACCTTCCTCACAACGACTTCGACTTCGACGTCATAAAACCGGTGGACTACGTTTCTCAGCTAAGTGACTGGAACTACGGTCCTTTCTATGTTCCGTCTTCCTCTTTCCCCACCGTCTCCTACTCCACCAATCTATCGTAGTGGTTGAGTTACCTGTACTTAAACTCGTTTGAGACCCTCTATCACCTCCTGTCTCCTCGGACCGCACAGCCTTAGGTACTCCAGTGTTTCTTATTGTGTTATAAAACACTGACTTGTTGTGGTCGTTCGTATAATTATCTATATCGTAGTATATACGACGACAACGATTCAGTGAAGTCAGTACAGATTAAGACACTCTGAGGTATCTGTCGTCGGGTGGTCCGAGGAGGCAGAGACCCTAAGAGGTCCCTCCTTGTGACCTCACCTAACGGTAAAGGAAGAGGTTACGTACTTACACTTTTCACTTTCACTTGAGCAAGGCAGTACAGGCTGAGAAGCGCTGGGGTACCTGACATCGGATGGTCCGGAGAGACAGGTACCCTAAAAGGTCCGTTCTCATGACGTCACCCAACGGTACAGGAAGAGGTTATCGTAGCATATCATTTCTCAATTAGTCCCCGAAGGGACCATCGAATGTACCATTTCTTAGACGGACGTCACGTTCTCTGGGTCCAAACTAGGGACACAGTCCTTCTAGACACCTCTTCCCTTATCGTTGGGTGAGACATAAGAACGGACCCTATAGGGTACCTATCTACTCGGACCGTCCGAGGTAAATTTACGGAAATAAGGTTTATATAATTGGTGTATTAATAATAAGTTCACGTAAATAGTCACATAAAAGTTTATCTGAAAATTCCTTTAGTTAAACTAGGTTTGAGAAATAAAATATTCTATAACATTGTTTACTCCTGGTTCATAAACATATAAAATTACTCTTGATCTATTCAGTTAATTGGATTGTGAGACGTCACTCCAGAGTTGAAATTCATATTTGATAATTAACTAAATTGAGTCCCAAGTCGTTTGATACCAAGTACCTGATTAAGTCGGTTAACGGGTAAAATATTTATTTTACTCTAACTTGACAATATGAGTAAGTAAGTGAGTAATAGACCCCGAGTAAAGAGTGACGTCATCATTTCAAATGATCAACACTATCTCAAACNAGAGTTGAAATTCATATTTGATAATTAACTAAATTGAGTCCCAAGTCGTTTGATACCAAGTACCTGATTAAGTCGGTTAACGGGTAAAATATTTATTTTACTCTAACTTGACAATATGAGTAAGTAAGTGAGTAATAGACCCCGAGTAAAGAGTGACGTAATCATTTCAAATGATCAACACTATCTCAAACACACCGAGTATTTTGGAGATTATAAATGATAACAAAAAACAAACAAAAAAAAAAAAAAAAAATGTCTTTCTGGTATCTGAGGACTAAATTAAGTAAGACTTTATATGGAATTTATACTCAATTATACCGAAGGGTACACCGTGTCAACCATTTCTGAGACGGACGGTCAGGTCCTCTGCGTTTTCTATACATAAGAACGGATCTTTTGTACCTGTCTCCTCGGACCGTCCGATGTTAGGTACCCCAGTGTTTCTCGACCTGTGATGACTCTCGAGTGTGTGTGTCTAGAATTCATGGGGTTATGTAGAGTGAATTTTTTGTTTTTATTAAACTATACTTTAGCTTAATTCGAACTCTATGGGAAAACCTTCGTCACTAGAGTTACACATAATTGTTTTTAATAACTACTCTTTAAGTCGACTTATTTTGTTCTATAGAGTTGACCCAAAATAGACAATGAACTTTCGTGACCTGAGGTAACAACGACTACACCTCTACTTACTCCGTACCATGGTCAAGAACTGATCGAGTGAGAGGTCGTCTCTTTTATCTTTTCTTTGGGTAGTTTATAATATACTACTGTTCTAGAGATTATTACAGGTGGTTTGAGATAGATTCTTTCTCCATACGGTGTAATAAATTTACATGGAAAAGGGAGAAAAGGGGATTGTCAATATATAGTACGTATGTAGTCCGTATAAGGTCAATGAAATGTATATGTACTCACCCGTACTAGTCAGTTTTGGTAGAGAAACAGTGGGATACCTGACGTCGGTTGGTCCGAGGAGACAGGTATCTTAAAAGGTCCGTTCTTATGATCTCACCCAACGGTACGGGAGGAGGTCCCCTAGAAGAGTTGGGTCCCTAGTTTGAACGCAGAGAACGTAACGTTCACCTAAGAATTGGGTGACTCGGTGGACCCTTTGGGAAATTTATGTATATGATTAAGTAAATCATTAGTGTGTTGACATTTATATCACGAAGAGTCAGACATTTCTGTATTAATATTCCTTCCATTTCACAAAATGTCTTGTCTTACAAAGTCTGTCATGTCACCTCCAAGACTTTGTTCTCTTTCACTTGCTTTGAAGAATTCAAAAGTAAAGTTTATATCATAATTCTTATCCTTTGTTCTCACACACTTAGTTGAGTCTCTCGTAGAACAGATTTTTTAAAATAGTGTTAAATTTTTGCCTATTATTTTTAGAGTACAGTTTATGACGACGACGACGACGGTTCAATGAAGTCAGCACAAGCTGAGACACACTGGGGTATCTACCGTCGGGTGGTCCGAGGGGGTAGGGACCCTAAGAGGTCTGTTCTTATGACCTCACCCAACGGTAACGGAAGAGGCACTTTATGACTGTATACCATTTAAGTCTCTATTTGAGTAATAAAATCAAATGAGGGTATAGGAACGGACTTCTTAAGGTACCTATCTCCTCGGACCTCACAAGGTCAGGTACCCCAAGATTTCTCAGTTTGTACTGACTCGTTGATTGTGAAGTGAAAGTAAAAATAAAAGACCGTAGACTATACCACTCTAGTATAACACTTTAAAGAGTCACCGAGGTACTACCAAACTTAGCAGTGTTTTAAGACGTACCACATATCAATTGAATTTGATACATTAATAATAAATATTATAATAGTGTTATAATGTAATAATTACCCTTATCATTAATAATAACATTATTATTCGACCGTAATAATTCTTATCAAATTCATTTTATCACCAAATCCTTTAATATAAAATATGTACACGTATTTGTAATACACTTCTCTGACCGTAACTATTTTATAGTTTAATAGAATTCCCCAATAGATCAGGTCATAGAATTAAATAAGTCTTACACATCCCTTCTAAATATTTTGATATGTCGATTAGGGTAGTAATACTGAAGGTTTTATAATCTTTTAGACATATGACACTTGGTAAATAGTTGAGGAGACAAAAACTCCGTCTCAATCGTCATCCATCTAAAAGGTGATACACTCTCGACCGTGGGGATTAGGGATATAACAAGTTGTAAGTTGAGATAAAATGGATATGTACTTACGTTTTCAATAAAACGAAAATCGACGTAATTTCCTTACGTATAGATCTAGATACGGGTGGTCACAGAAAGACAGTTCTGTTTTACAGTAGAACTGTTTTTTTACCACAAAAACGTTTTACGGTATAAGATACTGTCTCCTCCTTTTATTTTGACGCTTTTGATCAACAAACTTGACATTAAGATCCACGTCATCTGTTTATTATAAAAACAGAATTCTGGGTTTACGTATGTACGGGAATATTTTTTCAATAACTACGATTTATCTTGATGGTAGATATAGAGTCGAAGGTTTAAGGAATTTAATCACCTTGGTTGGTTCGGTTCCAGTTGACTCTCTGTGAACGGAAAACAAGGAGAGGAGGAGAGTATTCGGATCGTATGAAGAAATGAATCTTGATTCTTGTGTAATTGTACAAGTACGAAGGTATCCAGTCCGGTAAGAAAACAATCTTAAAAATTTTAATACAGAGCCTTGTCCTTTATTTATTAGACTACTCTCTTGAAGGGTCCACTGAGGCACCATTTCTTAGTGGACGGTTACGTCCTCTACGTTCAAGCTGGGGACCCATCCCTTCTAGGAGACCTCCTCCTTTATCGTTGGGTGAGGTCGTAAGAACGACCTTTTTAGGGTACCTACCTCCTTGGACTGTCCGTCGTCAGGTATCCCAGCGTTTTTCAGTCTACGTTGACTCGTACGTGTGTTAGACTACTCTTTAATGAGAACCAATTCTCGTTTGGTAAATATGAGAATTCAAACCAATAGAGTGAAATGATACTCGATGATTAAAAAGTATATAAAACCCAGTCAATGAAAATATCACACCTATTATACATAATCGAAAATGTTAGCGGGAAGAAAAGGACAAAATGATTCTCTTATATAAACACAGACAGAAGGGTAAGGATATGACTTTCGTGATACACTGAAGTCATAAAGGGGTAAGGAGTCACACAAAGATATCTTTAGAAGATTCTCTCAGTTAGATACTGAGTAAGTCGTGACTAGAAAGTCCTAATAAGAAGGATAACGTCTGAAACATTGATTTTCTATTAAGTCAAAGTCACAACTAAGATTTTCTTCTTTTGTACTTAATAAAGAAATCAAAGTATTCGTGATTAAAAGTATTGTCAATACCTCTTATCCTATTTTGTATATTTATATCATGTACATCCTATAAAATTTAGGTATCCTTAATCTCGTCTAAAATAATGACACAGTCTAAATTTTTTCCATAATTTTATAAACAACCAGGAAATGTCGTAAAAATTAAATTTTATTTTTCTCGGAAACTTTTGTCGTTATGTTTTAATTTACAATTGGTAAATCTTATCTCTAGACCGTCACTATAGTTCTCTTAATTCTTTCATGTATAATAGTATTAATTTATTATTAAGATAAAGAAGTTAACACGGGATTTTTATTGGGTTTTACCTTGTATATATATATATATATATGCGTGTGTGTGTGTGTGTGTGTGTGTGTGTATATATATATATATGTGTGTGTCTCTCTCTATATTTAACGTAAGATTATTTATATCATACTAATCATATGTGAAGTTAAGAGACCTCGAGGTCTATTGTACACCGTTGTTACTCTTTTATAATTTCATATTATGTCAAGTACACGGTACGAAACGAATGTGAGTCAACACATGCTGAGAAACACTGAGGTACCTGACATCAGGTGGTCCGAGAAGACAGTTACCCTAAGAGGTCCGTTCTCATAATCTCACCAAACGGTACGGGAGGAGATCCCCTAGAGGGGTTGGGTCCGTGACTTGAGTCCAGAGAACGTAAGTCCGTCTAAGAAATGGGAGACTCGGTGGTCCCTTGTCGATCCGAGTTTTTACTGATTAAAACGATATCTAGTCTTCATCTTTTGACAACAGTGTTATAATACACTTCCCATTAGGGTACACTCCGTGTACTAAAAGTCGTTTTTGGAACCTCATCAAACTAAGGTCATACCAATTGATACTGGTTTAAAGGGTAATACTATTACTCTTAAGTCACTCCGGGTAGTAACATATCGTCCTAGACCCGAGATGAAGAAATTTTATATCTCTTTTTAAGACCGTCGAGAGACCTCAACTATGAAAATATTTTGAAATGTCATTATTCAATCTTTCTTCCTCCTCCACCGGTGTTTTACCCTCGACACGGTTCTACAAGTGACCAAGTCACTTTTCTAGATACTACAATTAATACACTATACTCTGGACTTTTGAAGTGAGAATAATTCCTAACGTGTCCTGACCCTACTTTACCGTTAAACGGTATCACCCTCGTATTGGTCTGTGTGTGTGTATGTGTGTCACACACAAGAGTAAGTTCCACTTATATGTTATTTCTTGGAGAAGTTTCTCGAAATTCTTACGATGGGTGATTCAATATCAATAGTAGTTAAACAGACTTTTATTCCTTTTTATTAAATTTTATTCACATAAATCGAAGGAGTTTCACTATTACCTTTTTTATCGTATGTGTTTTTATTATTTAGTATGATATCTTTATCGTCTATTATTAGTTTTTGTAAAATCTTTTTATTTGTCTTTATAATCCTCACTTTTAATATCAGTAACTATAAGTTTCTATCATAGTATCAGAAACCCTACTTAAAACCTCTAATAAACTATTTTCTTTCGTAATCTTTATACCTTCTATTACACCCAATTAAATGGGTCTTAAGATGTGTTTGTCAACTTCTCTATTTTATTATCCATTATACAAATTTCGTAACTTTTTATCAAGATCTTGAGTTCTAATCCAATGTATAATTTTAATGTCATAAACTTCTGCAATATTGACTGAAAAGATCTTAACATCTTTTTGAGTGAATTTTAAGTCACACCAAGTCAATTCTATTTATTTTTATTTATGTCAGTGAAAGATTCCTTTTTGGACTTACGATTTATTCTTTTTTTTTTTTTTTGGAGAAAATATTTCGATATGTTTTCTGTGTTTAATGTATAGTTTCTTATTGTAAGTTGTCATTTAATAGAAGTGAAACTGTTTTTATTATTACTCTACTGGTAGTTCAATCTTAAGTTTTAGTTCGGATTCCTTGTCAGTTCTAAACCCCATTTTAATGTAAAGTCTGTATGTTTCACTTTTGTCAGATGTCGTGTGTATTAGTACGACTTAGTTGATGTTTTCTTATCAAAGATCATTCTTATTTTAATTTGTGTTTTCCTTCCTCACTCTACGTCTTTTGTTACCAGGATTTTTAGTTACACACTATTGCCCTACCCTAACTACACCACCATCAATTTTATACGATTCAAATAAAGTAAATATTCTACTATTTAAAGGTTCAGTGAAATCTCAAACGTTCAATTACACAAAGACATACAACTTTTTAATACCCAATAATGTTTCTACGTTTTAGTGCATACATTCGGCAGTTTGATTATCTTCTGTTATGTACCTTTCTTTACTTCTTTTAGAATGGCTAGATTATCTTTACTTCTTCTGGTCCATCCATCTGTTTGTACGGTTATTTTTCGATACCTTTTCGTTATTTTGTGAGTTAGATTCTATTTTATATAGTATAGAGATTAATATCATGTAGTTTCTATAAAATAAGTGAAGTTTAACCATAAAAATTTGAACCGGAAACAATAAATGAACTCGTCGAGTATTCTATTTAATCATGATTTACAATATTGATTTTGATACTTTCAATTCAGTTTGTTATCTATTGTTTTATTTGATACTGATAATAATATCATATCAAATAATCAAAGATTTTTACACAATAAAATCGTTTAACGGTGTTTAAATCACCGAATTATGTTGTGTTTGTATAGTTATATGTCAAAACCCACAGTCTTCAGATTTTATTGAGTTTCCCAAAAAAAAAAAAAAAAAAAACGGGGACCTCTAAGAAAAAGGAACGGGAAAAGTAGAAAATCACCGGTGGAAATAAGAAACCGAACGCTCGGGAAGGAGGTAGAAGCTTCGTGTAGTGAAGGTTACACACGAAGGTTGTAGGAGACTGAGGAAGAGGTAGTAAGAATATTCCCGAAAATACGGACGTATTTTCTCCTATTAGAGGAATAGTCGTAGTCTGTTAGTGTAGACTCTGCTACAGAGAAGACGGAATATTCCATTGTAAGTTACCACGGTCTGTAATCCTGTGTCCGTTACAAACCCCCGGTAATAAGTCTAACGACGACGACGACGACGATTCAGCGAAGTCAGCACAGGCTGAGACACGCTGGGGTATCTACCGTCGGGTGGTCCGAAGGGGCAGGGACCCTAAGAGGTCCGTTCTTGTGACCTTACGCAATGGTAAAGGAAGAGGTTACGTACTTTCACTTTTCACTTTCACTCACTTTCAGCACAGGCTGAGATCGTTGGGGTACCTGACCTCGGGTGTTCCACGGAGGGTACGGTTTTTTAATTACTCCGGATAGTTAATCTCTCTCTCTCTTTTACTTGATTATTTTAAATTATTAAAATTAATTTCGAACTATTTAATAATTTATAAATTTTATGACATAAACATTTATGTACACATATAAGTATATTTTTATATATTGTACGTGTGTATTTTAAGTATTACGAACGAGGATCACAAGAGTGGACCTCTTAGGGTCCCTGCCTCCTCGGACCACCCGATGGCAGATACCCCAGGGTGTCTCAGCCTGTACTGACTTCGATGAATCGCCGTCGTCGTCGTCACTTTCTTTGTACCTTCTTCCTTTTTATTTATAAAGACATTTAAAATTAAGTAAAAATTGTTTATAGATTTAATAATTTTGTGATTTCGTAAAAATTCTCAAAATTTTAAGTGACTATGCTAAAAGAAGTAAAGAAATATACAACAGTAAACGATCGAACTATCGATGTATAAATTAAGACATAGAAACTTTAATGAGTATTAAAAAGTTGTATGTCTTTGTATAATTGAGTGTTTGAGATTATTTTAACTATACTTTTAAACAGAAAATTTTAAGTGACTTTATTTAAATCTTTATGTAACAGAATATTTTCAAAATTTGAACGACTAAAGTACTAATTATCTTCGAAGAATAATAAACCGAGGAAATAGTGTCAACGAAAATTATAGTATATAATTTTGTTACATTTATAAAATTACAAAATTACCAATATATTTATAGTTTCTCATAGTATTGTAACTTCTACTATCTCTTCAAAGACATTGTACCTTTTCAGAATACAAACTTCTAATGTCTTAATTTAAGTGTTTATATGTATGTGTCAATACGTGATTAAATCTTCTCAAGGATACAGTTTTGAAAATGAACAAATGTAATAGGATAAATTAAAAATGACGGAAGACTCAATTTTATGGATGTAAAAACTGTGGTTAAGATGTCTACTCCTTAGACTCCTTATTTTATTGACTCATCAACTCGTAATAAAGTTTGGATAAGACCGACTGAGATTCGAACTTGAGAATTAAAGACATATTATAACAGATATCTCGTCTGTTCTTAATGTTTTATTGATAAAAATTCTTTTGTTGATAATAATTCGTTATTCAGTTTTCATTTACCATTAACAAAAGTCAAACATCCGGATACCTACTAAAAAAGGGGGACATAAGAGTTTTATGATATATTACATTACTGTAAGAAATAAAAAAAATTACTACTTTACAACTGTATACACCCATGTTTTCATTATAACGTCTTGTAGTCTGTAATGTAAATACCGTGTATACTAGATTTCTTTTTAATTCAAGAAACCTTTGTAGATAAAATCCTTACTACTTTTTGACTTCTTTTCACACTTAAACTTTATTGACAGCAAAAACAAGTCAACGATATAGTACAGGTTGAGAAACGTTAGGGTTCCTGATGTCGAGTAGTCCGAGTGGACAGGAAGTGTTAGAGGATCTCAAACGAGTGTGAGTACAGGTAACTTAGTCACTACGGTAAGTTGACAGAGTAGGAGACAACGGTGGAAAAGAAGGATGAGAGTTAGAAAGGGTCGTAGTCACAGAAAAGGTAACTCAACCGAGAAACGTAGTCCACCGGTTTCATAACCTCGAAATTGAAGTCGTAGTCTGGAAAGTTACTTATATGTCAACTAAAAGGATTTCTAATAGACCAAACTAGAGGAATGACCCTGAGAGTTCTCAGAAGAGGTCGTGGTGTCATGTTTTCGTAGTCAAGAAACTACGAGTCGGAAGAAATACCAGGTTGAGAGTGTAGGTGTGTACTGATGTCCTTTTTAGCATTGAAACTGACATTTCTGGAAACAGTCGTCTCACTACAGAACCACAAAGTTATACGACAGATCCAAACAGTATTCGACGATAATAGAATAATTTTCTTCAAGTAAAAGAACACTGAGGTACCTGACATCGGAAGGTCCGAGGAGACAAGTACTCTAAAGGGTCCGTTCTTATGACCTTATCCAACGGTAAAGGAAGAGGTACCCTAGAAGAAATGTCCCTAGTTTGAGTGTAGAGGGTGTAACGTCCGTCCAAGAAATGGTGACTCTGTAGTATTAATTACCTATATAAATGTTTTATCGATTTAAAATGAAAAGATAGATTAAAATATTGTATCATATTAAAGACTGTCTCACAATCTGTTCCTACCCGGTATGTACTCCTTATTTTGTACCCTACACGTGTACAATTAATGTAAATACAGTAACCGTTACGAGATAAAGAAAAAAAACCTTCAAAAATATGTGACCGTTGTATTTCGTAAATTTATTGAAGTTTTGTTAAACACTGGTTGAAAATGCTAACTTTATCAAATTATAAATGTATAATTGCATATACTACTATATGTCGTTAGATCTCTCGAACACTCAGATGTTTGACAATAAAATTATTTCTTTCTTGATTATTGGTCTTTTTCACTTCACTTTCACTTCAGCGAGTCAGTACAGACTGAGAAACACTGGGTACCTGACATCGGGTGGTTCGAGGAGGCAGGTACCCTAAGAGGTCCGTTCTTATGACCTCACCCAACGGTAAAGGAAGAGGTCCCCTAGAATGGCTGGGTCCCTAGTTTGGGTCCAGAGGGTGTAACGTCCGTCTGTGAAATTGGAGACGTGGTGGTCCCTTTGGGATTATTGGTCTTCGGTCACATGTTTTACTGTCCTTCATAATTATGAATGGAGTGTCATTAATAAAAGTTATATACCTATTTTATCAGGTTAATTGTCTCTATTCCCGTCGTCTTACTTAAAAATTTTTAAGTAACTTACGACGGAGTTCCTATCAGAAGAATCTATATTTCTTTGTGTCTCTGACTTCACTTTTCTAACTTTTGGTATAAGGTACTTTCATCTTTTTTTATTGATCCTATAGTTATGAGTATAGTCTGTTTATATTTGAAATTTCGTTTCTGATTGTCTTCTGTTTCTTCCCTCAACGTGTTACTACTTCACCCAGTCAGGTAATTCTCCCATACTTTAAACATTTATAAATACGTAGTTATGCGTATACACGTACAAGTCAACGAGTCAGTACAGACTTAGAAACCTTAGAGTAACTGACGTCCGGGGAAACAGATACCTTAAAAGGTCCGTTCTTATGATCTCACCCGACGGTAAAGAAGAAGGTCTAGAAGGGTTAGGTCTTTGACTTGAACGTAGAGGACGTAACCGTCCGTTTAAGAAATGGTAACTCGGTGGACCCTTCGGGGTACTTGGTTGGGTCCTCATGGATTCGGGGTACTTGGTCGTGTCCTCGTGGATTTATATATTCCGTTTATAATTGTCTATGTTTCCCTTTTATCTGTCGTTATATAATTATCATTCCCTGAAATTATGGGTAAATGTAGTTACCCATCTAGTAGGTCTGTCTTTAAGTTATTCATGTGAGATCGTATTTTACTGTGTAATCTAGTATACTTGAATTATCTATATATGTCTGGTAAGGTTTCATCTCCTTAAATATAAGAAAAGTTCATGTGTACTCTTAAAGAGGTCCTATATAGTGTACAATCCGGTGTTTTTCAAAGGTAATTAAATTCGTCTAACTTTAATATAGTTCTTAGAAAAGACTAGTGTCGTCATACTTTTATCTTTGGTTGATGTTCTTATTTTGACTTTTTTTGAGTATTTGTATAACTTTAACATGTTGTAGTATGATTTTATAGTTATTCGTTTGGTTCTTTAATTCTCCTTCATTTTCTTTTGGACCTCTGTTTACTTTTATTTTTATGTTGAGAGACTTTAGATACCCTGTGTCGTTTTCGTCAAGATTCTGACTTCAAGTATCACTATATCCGGATGTAATTTTTTGTCATTGTGAAAGTTTTTTTGTTAGATTTAAATGTACATTTTCTTTGACTTTTTTTCTCTTTAGTTTAGGTTTTCAGTCATCTTCCTTCCTTTATTTCTAGTCTCATCTTTATTCACTTTACTTATTAATTTATTCTTTTTCTTTTTTGGCTACTTTGATTTTTAACCAAGAAACTTTTCTATTTTGACTGTTTTGAAATCGGTCTGAGTAGTTCTTTTTTTCTATTTATCGGATTTATTTATTTAATTTTCACTTTCTCCTCTTTAATGTCAACTTAATGTCTTTATTTTTCCTAGTATTCTCTTATAATACTTTCACATACAGTTGTTTAATCCGTTGGATTTTTTTGTTCATTTGAAGATTTTTGTATTTCAGAAGGTTCTGACTTATTAATGTTTCGTCTTTTATAGATATCAAATTAACAACGACAAATCAGTAAGTCATCACGGTTGGGAAAACACTAAAATACGTAACGTCGGGTAGTTCGAGGTACCCTAAAGGGTCCGTTTTTATGACCTCACCCAACGGTAAAGGAGGGGGTTCTCTAGAAGGGCTGGGTCCCCAACTTAGGTGTAGAGGACATAACCATCCGTCTAAGAAATGGTGACTCGGTGGTCCCTTCGGTTTTGATTATATTCGATACTGTTTGGACCTACCACATAATTTTTCGTCTCTATAGTGAAACGGTTGTTTCCGGGTATATTAGTTTCGACCAAATAGGTCATCAGTACATGCTTACTTTCTGAACCTGGTATTTCTTCCGACTCCCATCTTCTTGACCACGAAAGCTTGACACCACGACCTCTTCTGAGAACTCACGGAACCTGTCGTTCTACTTTGGTTAGTTAGAATTTCCTTTAGTTGGGACTTATAAGTGACCTTCTTAACTGCGACTTCGACTTATAGTTATAGACCGGTGGACTACGTTTCTCGGTCGAGTAATTTTTTATGGGACTACGATCCTTTCTAACTCCCGTCCTCCTCTTCGTACGTCGTCTCCTACTCTACCAACCTACCGTAGTGACCGAGTTACCTGTACTCAAACTCGTTTATGACCCTGTATCACTTCCTGTCCTTTCGGACCACAAGACGGAAAGTACCTCAGTGTCTCAACCTGTACTGACTTGTTGTCACAATTAATATTGAGTCAAATAAAAAATTATTCGTGACTACATTTTCTGGAACAAATTAACTAATGTAAGACGAAAAAAACAGAGTTGAATGGCATACTTTAGACAACATCGGTCTTTTCGGTGAAATTATGTCAGGTAACTACTCCAACGACCGAAATATAAGAAGGATATTACTATCAGGACTTACAAGTAACTTTCCTAACTACGACTTCGATTTTGTGGTTATGAAACCGGTGGACTCCACTTCTCGGTTAATCAACATTTTCTGGGACTACGACCCTTTCTAACTCCTGTCTTCCTTTTCCCCCACTGTCTCCTACTCTACCAACCTACCGTAGTGGCTGAGATATCTGTACTCAAACTCTTTTGAAGACCTATCATTTACTGTACCTGTGGACAGTACGACATCAAGTACCCCAACGTTTCTCAACCTGTACTGGATCGTTGACTTGTTGTTCGGAGGGCGTAATCAGTTTTAGTGACAAATTCACCAGAGTGGATAAATACATAGTCATGGAAGACGAGAGCTAACGACAACAAGTCAATTCAGGACGGGTCCAGAAACACTGGGGTACCTGACGTGTCGTACGGTCTGAAGGGACTGGAAGTGGTAGTGGACTTCAAACGTGTTTGAGTACAGGTAACTCAATGACTACGGTCGTTGATAAAGTAGGTGACCGTAGTAGAGATCTGATCGTCTAAAATTAACGTCATAGTGAAACTTAAACGGAGTAAGAGGTCTAAAGTCCCACTGTTAAACGGGACACTGGAGACAAGATGTTACACATATTCTTTTTATTAAATCAAAATCAGAGATGACGAAAAGAACAAAACTTTCTATCTTCACCGTTAAAGGTCTAAATAAGGTACGGTAGAGACTTTCGTATTCAGTGTTATAACAAAGTCATCGTATATATGGAATGTAACCTGTACAGTCATGGAATCTGCGGATTCGATGTGACTTAAAAAGAGTGGACCGTCAAGGATAGAACTAAAGAAGGTAAATCGTGTATCAAAAGTAAGAAACCAAACGATGAAACCAAAGGTAAGTGGGTGAACGTAACGTAGAATTTTTTAACAACCATAATGACAATATAATAACAAAAATATTGAATCATAAACACTTAAATATGATAAAACAGGAAGTAACAGTGAATCATAAAAAAATCATCATCCCTAATCGATTGTACATAGACGGGAAAATATAAAACACTTGACCAGAGAAAAGACAAAGAAATAAACAAGACAAAGAAACAAACATATGAATCTCGAAGGCACCACCGAGTCTCCAATTTCACCGACGGAGATTATGCCCTCTGGACCCAAGCTAGGGACCCGACCCTTCTAGGGGACCTCTTCCTTTACCGTTGGGTGAGGTCATAAGAACGGACCTCTTAGGGTACCTGCCTCCTCGGACCACCCGATGTCAGGTATCCCAGCGTTTTTCAGCCTGTGCTGACTCGCTGAATTGTAGCATTGTAGTCTCGATTGATGTACATCTAATCCTGTACCTACCATTGTTTTAAATCAAGGACCAAAATATCAAAACATAGATAACATCCTGTTATCTACCCTTTTAACATTTAAAATATGATTTATTTTGTCTGCTACACACTTTTACCAAAAGAATAATAAAAACTTGTAAAGTGTACCAGATGAATGAATAAAATGGGGATCCATCAGAAGTAGGACAGGTTTCTAAAATTTAGTATTCTATAATAAAAGTATCTAAGAATCTAAAGTATCTGTAGTTAGTATTTAAGTTAGAAAAAGGTGATTATTTTCACTACAGAGAAGATCAACCGTGATGTAAAGGTTGAAGGTAGTTAGTTCTCTCAGAGATTTGACTTATATTTCCATAATATAGAAATTTTTTAACTTAAATTGTGATGACACTGGGAAATCCCGGACTGATTTAACGTCTTTCGAGAGAATGGTTTCAAGTACGGAAGGACCCCGTAAGACATAGACTATTGACTCGTTGTGACCTCACAATTCTACATCGTAGAATCGGTCCGTAGTCTATTAAGACTACCCTTTATCAATGAGGTCTCGAGGGATATCCCAACGACAGCACCTGACTTACAAACACAGAGGAGTCTTAAGTATACAACTTTAACATTGGGGGTTATACTACTATAGTCTTTCATCCCGGTAACCATCTATTAATCCAGTACTCGCACCCCGGTAGCACTTTCCCTTATCACAGGAACAGTTTCTCTGAGTACTCTCGAGAGAACGGGTAAGACTGTACACTCATTTGGTATTCCTTTTCCGGAAATGTTGTGTCTGTTCTTTAGTGTGGTCTTAGACTAGTACGAATGTGACATTACAGTCTGAAAATCTTGAGGTTTTGATGCTCTTTAATTAAAGACGACAAAAATTCGGTAGGTCACATACCATAAGACAAAATCGACGGGTTCGACTGAGTCCATAACCGTTTCCAAAACACCTAAACTCAGTAATAAACTGAAGACAAAAACAGGTCAAGATGAAGTGTGTGAAGGAAAGTTTCTACCACAAGGGACTACTTCTAGAATATGGGGTTTAAGTCGTAGAGTGGTATTCGATCCTTTGATCGAATACTGTTATTGAATTTCTTTAATTTTGGTTCTTTTAAATATTCATACACATAACCGTTAATAGAGAATCGTGTTTAACGAAACTTCATCGTCAAAGAATGGGTGAGTAGCAAATGTCGCAGTGAAAATGGAACTTCCCTATCTAATGACGATTTAGTGAAGTAAGCACAGACTGACACACACTGGGGTATCTACCGTTGGGTGGTCCGAGGGGGTAGGGACCCTAAGAGGTCCGTTCTTGTGACCTAACCCAGCGGTAAAGGAAGAGGTTACGTACTTTCACTTCAGCGAGTCAGTACAGGTTGAGAATCGATGGGGTATCTGACGTCGGGTGGTCCGAGGAGGTAGGTACCCTAAAAGGTCCGTTCTCATGACCTTACCCCACGGTAATGGAAGAGGTACTTCCCTATCTCATTGCAACCCGATTACTGTTCTAATAAATACGTTATCTTTTTCCCAGTCAAGACAGAAAAAATAACATGAACACAAACGTACTATTCTCAAAACTAATTTGGTATCAGGGAATTTATCTTAGATGTATTCTGTGAAGTTAAAACAATCGTAAGCCAATCGTCGATTTGAAGTCGAACATAAACTTCTTCACAGGTTTTAAACTGAATTAACCCACGTGTGTATAGTTTTTACATGTTGATTCACTCTCGTGGTACGAAGTGAAAAAGAAACACCTAAAGCTGAGTGTGTTCTTATTACTTTCGTCTTACATACTCTTCATATTGGACCTAATCATAAATTGACTCCTGTAATAACATTTACACGGGAACTAAAGAAGGGAAAGGTAATTTTGTATATGGGTAATTTTAAAATTGTAAAGAAAAGTTTGGTTTAAACGTATACACGCACAGGAGACCTTACGTAAGTTGAGGTGAAGTCAAGTCAAGTCAAGTCAACGAGTCAGACAGGCTGAGAAACGCTGGGGTACTTAGCGTCGTGTGGTCCGGAGGGACAGGTAGTGGTTGAGGGTCTCAAGTGAGTCTGAGTGCAGGTATCTCAGTCACTACGGTAAGTCGGTAGAGTAGGAGACGGTAGGGGAAGAGGAAGACGGGGGTTAGGGAGGGTCGTAGTCAGAAAAGGTTACTCAGTTGAGAAGAGTACTCCACCGGTTTCATGACCTCAAAGTCGAAATCGTAGTAAGGAAGGTTCCTTTAGGGTCCCGACTAGAGGAAGTCTTACCTGACCAACCTAGAACGTCAGGTTCCCTGAGAGTTCTCAGAAGAGGTTGTGGTGTTAAGTTTTCGTAGTTAAGAAACCGCGAGTCGGAAGAAGTGTCAGGTTGAGAGTGTAGGTATGTACTGGTGTCCTTTTTGGTATCGGAACTGATCTACCTATCTGTGGTTATTATCCAATTTCCAGGTACTTTATTCTTTGACATCCATAGGACAACAACAAGTAAGTGATTTAGTACAGTTTGAGAAACACTGGGCTACCTGACGTCGTGTGGTCCGGAGTGACAGGCAGTGATAGAGGACCTCAAACAGGTTCAAATACAGGTAACTTACCCACTACGATAGGTTGGTAAAGTAGGAGACGGTGGGAGTCGAGAAAAACGGAAGTCAGAAAGGGTCGTGGTCCCACAAAAGATTACTCAGTCGACAAACGGAGTCCACCGGTTTAATAAC
The DNA here is from genome assembly GCA_006410555.1 of Capra ibex. Classification (NCBI taxonomy): domain Eukaryota; kingdom Metazoa; phylum Chordata; class Mammalia; order Artiodactyla; family Bovidae; genus Capra; species Capra ibex. The sequence continues at coordinate 34,914,303 of SJYO01037955.1, forward strand.
TACGAAGTCCAAGTCGTAGTCTGGAAGATCACTCATAAGTCCCCACTAAAGGAAATCCTAACTAACCAAACTAGAACGTCAGGTTCCCTGGGAGTTCTCAAAAGAGGTCATGGCGTTAAGATTTCGAAGAAATACCAGGTTGAGAGTATAGACATGTACTGATGACCTTTCTGATATCGAAACCACCTGAAACATCCGTTTCACTGTAGAAACGAAAAATTATATAACAGATCTAAACGGTTTCGAAAGGAAGGTTCGTCGTTCTCAGAAGATTAAAGGAACCGACTCAGTGGTAGACGTTTATAAAACCTCGGGTTCTTCTCTTTTAAATATTGACGCAGATGAAAGGGGTGAAGACGAACGGTACTTCACTACCCCGAGCTATGGTACTAGAATGACAAAACTTATTACTCAAAAGTAGGTCCAAAAAGTGAGAGGAGATAGTGGGAAAAATCCTTCGAGAAATCAAGAAGTGAGAGACGGTAATCTAACCATAGTAGACACATAGACTCCAACAACTATAAAGAGGGTCATTAGAACTAAGGTCGAACTAAGTAAGTCGGGTCATAAAGTGTACTACATGAGACGTCTATTTAATTCATTTGTCTCACTGAGATATATCGGAACAGTATGAGAAGGGTTAAAACCTGATCAGTCAACAAGGTACATTCCAAGATTGATAACGAAGAACTGGGTGTATGTCCAAAGAGTCCTCTGATCATTCCACCAGACCATAAGAGTAGAGAAATTCTTTAAAGGTCAAACAATACTAGGTGTGTCAGTTTCCGAAAGTACATCAATTACTTTATCTTCATCTATAAAAAGACTTTAGGGAAACGAAAAGGATACTAGGTTACTGACAATCGTTAAACTAGAGACCAAGAAGACGGAAAGGATTTGGGTAGAACATGTAGACCTTCAAGACTTAAATTCGTGACGACTTCGGATCGAACTTCCCAAAACTCGTATTGGAATGGTCGTACCCTTCACTCGTATTAACAGGTCATTAGACTTGTAAGAACTCGTTACAGAAAGAAATCTTAACCCTACTTTAGACTAGAAAAAGGTCAGGACACCGGTGACGACCCAAAAGGTTTAAACGACCGTATAACTCACGTCGCGAAATTGTCGTAGTAGAAAATATTAAACTTTATCGAGTCGACCTTAAGGTAGTGTAGATGGTCGAAACGATCATCGTTACGAAGGATTCCGGGTGAAAGGAAGTGTGAGGTTCTACAGATCGAGATCCACTCACTAGTGTGGTATCACTGATAGATCCAGGAATTCTGTAAAAAACATGTTAATAAGACACATAAGAACGGTGAAGTAGAATTTGAGAAGACGAAAATAATTCCAGGTATGACAAAGACAGGAAGTAGTACTTTACTTTATAGGGAAAGTATAGAGGTTAAATCTAATCTAGAGATCAGAAAGTATAAGACAACAAAAGAAGAAAAAGAAACGTAACAATAAATTCTGCCCGAATAGAGAGGAATGAGCAGAGACCTTGAGAAGTAAGTCAACCCATAAGGAAAGAGAAAGGGAGAACGGACAGTGAAGAGAAGAAAAGAGTCGATAGACATTTCGGAGGAGTCTGTTAGTGAAACAGAAGAACGTAAAGAAAATAAATAAAAAAAGTGACCAAAAACAGTGACGGAGGACATGTCACAATTCCTAGAAACAAGTATCAATAAGTCAGTCGGACAGACGGTCTAGATTAGGGAACTTTGATAAACAGTAGAGGTGACATATTAGTATTCCCTATACTGAATCCAGTATGGACTTACCGGATCACCCAAAAAAAAAAAAAAAAGGTGAAAAACATTAAATTCGGACTTAAAACGTTTCCTCGACTACTAGACTCGGTGTCAGTGAAGGTCCAGAACACGAACGACAGACATACCTCGAAGAGGAAGAAGGTGACGTTTCTTACATTAGTCAGACTAAAGACATAACTGGTAAACCACTACGGGTACACATCTCAGTAGAGAACACAACAATCTTTTCTTGAAAACGAAAGAGGACCGTTTTAAGACAATCGGAAACGGAACGAAGTAAAACATGAGGTTCTGGTTTGAACGGACAATGTGGGTCATAGAGAACTGAAGGATGAAAACATAAGGACGAAAACGTAAGGGGATACTACTTTTCCTGTAGACAAAACCCACAATCAAGATCTTCCAGATCCAGAAGTATCTTTACCAGTTGAAGACGAAGAAGTCGAAGTCACCAACTCCTTATCTGAACCTAATAATGACACTACAAATACCAAACGGAACCTTTACTTGCTTTTAGTAAGACAGGAAAAATTTTAACGTGAGTTCATGACGTAAAGTCTGAGAGAACAACTAATACTCCCTTTGAGGTAAAGAAGGTACCCTAAGAACGGGTGTCATTATCTATATTACCTGTGGACTTAATTTAAGAGGGTAAAGACAGGTAAAATCAAGTGACTAAGGATTCTACAACTACAAATGAGAACGGTAGAGGACGAACCGGTCCAAATTAAATGGAACTAAACCCCTGGATTTTAAGGTCCAAGGACACGTTATGACAAGAAATGTCATAGCCCATAATGAAAGTGGTGGTCTGTGTAGGTGTTGATTCCCAGTACAGGAGAAACCGGGTCGACGAAGTAAGAAAGACCTCGATAATCATTAACGGAAGGTGAGAAGGGGTCGTCGTAAACCCGTGGAAGGTTGGACCCCGCCGAGTAGAAAGTCACAGTATAGGAAAAACGAAAAACATGACAAGTACCCTAAGAGTACCGTTCTTATGACATCACCAAACGGTAAGGAAGGAGGTCACCTGGCATAAAACAGTATTGAGAGGGGACACAGGGTAAACAGAAACCAAGGGGACACACTATACAGAGTATCGAAGTAACTCAATACGTTCGGGAAAACGGTACTGTTCCCTTTCTAGGTACTCCCCCCATCCATAGAAAATAAAAATAAAAGTCAAGAAACACATCGTAGACTTTTTGTAAAGTATGGATATATCCATGTATTTATGTTATACATTATTTATATACATTATTGTTTTTTATATATGTATACTTATATATGAAATGTTGACACTCCCCTGAATGTTTTTACAAACATTAAGGGTTCAGTATTTTACTAAGTATAATAGTAAATTTTTTATAAAATAGGAATTTTTTTCTCAAAAAATAGTCAAAAGGACATTTAAGAAATAATTTGAAAAGTCGACGTCAATTGATGTGGAGGGAGGTTTCGGGGAAGATGGAAGGAGAGATAGACGTAATTATTTAGATAACCTAAATTACGGTAATGAGAAATATACAAATAGAGGGGAGAGAAGACACTTGTGGAACTTTCGGTATAGAAAAATAATTGAAGGTTCGGGATCACGGATCTTTTCTCTGATTACGTTATTGTAAAGTATTATCAAACAACTTATATTAATTTATATAATTATACAATTGAAAAAAGGGAATTCACTCAATTTAATAAGTTCATTTTATCTTTCCATAATTTCTCAAACGGATTTTACGTTTCATGTTTTGGTTTGAGTATATTACGAACATTTCATCCACCTAAATTGTCTAATAAAAACAGAGTCGTCCGTAGTCGTTTTCGTGTAATTCTTTTATATTTCCTCGTAATTATCAGAAACAACATAAACACATTATAAAACAAAAGGATATGTTGACTTGTTAAACACTGTTATTCATTATAAAATTTTATCGTAATGAAGAGACTCAATAGAGTTTGACGATCATAATACGAAAGAAAAAGAAGTAAAATGAAGGTTTAAGTCCGATTCTAGATCTTTCTTTTGGATTTATCTATCATTTATTCCTGTCTAAAAAAACTTTTTTAAACGTCCCTTCTTTTCGTCGACCTTCGAGACTGACAAACCATAAGTCGAAGACAGGATCGTTTCATGGACAATCAAACGGAAAGGTAATAGAAAGGAGAGAAGGAAGTTCTGGTCAAAAAATAAATTAGTATGAGATATCGTAGACAAACAACAAATGTATAATATGCCCTTAAACAATAAAGATAAAAATTGCCGGTCAGAGACACTCATTAAAGTTATATCTAAAAAACTCTTATTCAGTATAAGAGAGTGGTCTACTATTCCTGGAATACTTATTAAATCTGGGACCTTGCTCGAATCTATACCTCTCTAACATTGAATGATACCTGTGCGAGTTTAACGGGTACACATTTAACTTTGTGTGACTTATATCTTCGTTAGTAGTAGTATTATACTAACAATATTTTTTAGTAATGGAAAGTACGACCTTTACAGTCAATTTACAGTCAAATCTTTTATATCTTGAGGTCGAACACAGGAGTGATGTACGGTGAATTAAGTGGATAAACTCTACTTTACTGTAAGATGATTTGTCGATAGTAGAACGTTGATTGCATGAAAAAAACTAACTGACTTTACTGACTTACTACATGTCAAATAGTCGATCTCATAAAGTCAATAAGGAAAAAGAAGATTTGAACATTCTGGTCGATACGTTTAATGTTGTTATTGATGTTCTCTTCATTTTATGGTCTCATTTATACGTAAAAGTACTTAGGAAGACAGACCAATACGTCTCATCACTCCAAATCGACAAAACCTTGAAACGAATACACCTTAAGTGGAAATTTTGAAAATGAAGGAACATTTCACATTGTACTTTTTCAGAGGTTTTGATAATCCATCTCGTTCACAGTTTTCCTTTATGTCTTAGGAATGATAGCTTTGGGAAGACAATTTAGAGATCTTTCTTAAACTAAAAACCTCCGTTCAACGTTGATCATGGAGAATCAACGTAAGTTTATTAAAATGACCATCCTTTCATAACAGTTCAAGAACCATCTTTCAGGAGTCTTATAACGTAGTCCGGACATCTTCAAAATTGAAGTATCGGAAAGTACGTCCTTTATTTGTAACGAGGGTTTCTTCAGGTCGGTCCGCATCACAAATTACTCCATTTATTCTGAGATAACGCACGTTCAAGTCACCTCTGTGTAATTACCGAGACCTCTCCTCTCTATTGTGTCGGTAATTGTCGTGGTGGTATTCAAGTATGTCGATGTTCGTTAAATTGATTTCCTTTAGTGTACGAAATGTTGGTCACACAGAGTGTTGACCTTAGATTTAGGGTCCACGAGAGTGATGAGTATATTTAATCAGACACATAACTTTTTCTCTCATTGTTTTCTTTAACAGTAGAAAAAATTCTATGGTCTTAAATCTCCCAAAACCCCTCTTCCGTGTTACTAATCTCACTATAGTCACAGACGTAAAGAACCCGTGTAAAAGGTTCTATTCCAAGGGGTGAAACAAGTGGTTTTCAGTGACTTTTGATAATTTCTTTTTACGATATTGACACTTCTTCCTACGGTAAAACCAGAGTCCTCCTGTGAGTCCCTGTTAATCGTTAGAAAAAGATACAGGGTAGTCGTCGGTCCAAGTAGAAGATAATGTCCCTTACCTATGACTTCTTAAAGTAGTGAAGAGAGTTATACAAATATAACAGAGATAGGAACCGGAGTAACGGTTTAAGCGTCTATATCACCTTCGATCTATAGTCGTATTAAAGGAAGTCAAATAATGTGAACAGAGGAAGCTTTGGACAATGTTAGACAAAACGGGAAAAACAGACTAGGTCACCAAGAGTTTGAAATAACACTTCTTTTCGATGTGCTCCCTAAAAAAAAAAAAAAAAATTAGGTGTCTCTTACGACCTGAGGTTCAGGTTTGAAAGATTAAGTCATCTAGATCCCACCCTGAACTTTTTTTGAACAAGATCATGAAAGGTTCCTTTACGACTACGACTACCAAATCCATTGTGAAACTTTTTACGTACAGATTCCCTTTCTCGTTTTCGACTTGAAGTAGTATGACTTAAAATTGAAGCAGTTGACAGGACGCAATGTCGGGTAGTCAACAAAGGAGAGTAAAAATCAATTAAATAGGAAGTTTTATATTAGTATACATTTATGGAGGTTAAAACTTCTTGAAAATTACTGGGACACAAATAGTTTGATCATCGGTGTATTAAAATAATACTGGTGGAACAAATTACAAAATCGAAATAATTGGATTGTGGAGAGTACCGACATATAAGAACTAAGTTAGGCAATAAGAAGATGTACTGAAGAAATGTCTAAGTTGTCAAAGGATTGGTAGTATAATATTTTTAAGTAATTGGTGAAGTCGAGATCGGAAAGCCAAGTGAAGGAGTAGAACTCTATGATGGCACAGATGACATGGAGAGTGCCGAATGGTATAAAGAGGGACGAAGAGGAAAGTTAGAGGAATGACTTTCGGTGATAAAGAGACAGAGGGACCCTACAGATATGATGTCTAACCCACCGAATATTTATTGTCTTTAATAGTGACTGTAAAGATCTCCGACCTTTCAGGTTCTCGTTTCATGGTCGTCTAGACCACAGACCACTCTCGGAGGAAGAGAGAGAGACATGAGAAACCACCTTCTCCCTCGAGAGACCCCAGAGAAAATACTCCCGTGGTTAGAGTCCGAACTCCCGACAACAGATTACTAGATTAATGGAGGGTTTCCGGGGAGGAGGATTATGGTAGCGTAGCCCCAATCCTAAAGTTTTATACCTAAAACCTCCCTAAACTTGTAAGTCATATGACGTGGAGGGAACGGAGGAAAGACGACCACTATTGGTTCTAAAGGAATAATATTAATAATAGTAAGGTGTATGTTATTCCTACTTAATTAAGTATAGGTATTCAAATCGTCTATGAATAGGGTACTTAGTTTTTAGACGGAAACATCGGATCTCGGGAGAGGACTCCAAGTCTAGACATGTTTTTTTAAGGGTAACCTGTATTGGTGGGTCTACATGGTGTTTTTGGAGTTTGAGTAACTCTTAAATTCTTCTACCATTAAAATAGAAATATATGGCTAACGATCTATAAAAATTTGAAAGTAATTTTTGCAGAGGTAGATTACCCAATCTGTTATTCTTTAAATCCTCAAAAGACAGAATTACACATTAGTCAGCTGTTTGGAAGGGTTTCGACGAAGTCAAGAACATCTTCAAACCGAGGATGGAAGTTGAAGGAAGTTTAGTACGATATGACGACGGTCACGTTTAAAAGACTTTGTTTTGAGACTATATAAATAAAAATGAGGGAACATGTTTAAGAAAGGATGTGAGAGAAGTAGAGTTATTCTAAGTTTTCCAGACGGATGTATAGATATGAATTATTCACAGACAAGAGGTGAACCTCAAATATAGGATAATTAACGTCTAGGGATTTCACACAATGAGAAACAACAAACACCACAATCGAGGTTAACCTTAAAGAATATAAAACGATAGAATACAAGTGTAAAGGAAAAACTTTTTAAACGACGGGGGAAGTTCATAATGTCAAATTAACATGAAATCTTTTATAGTATAGTAAACCATGAAAAATTTTTACTTTCAATTTCAGCGAGACTGAGAAACGTTGGGATACCAGATATCCTAGGTACTTTAAGAGGTCTGGTATGGGTGATTAGAAAGGGAAGAGGTCCCGTAGAAGGGATGGACCCCTAGTTTGGGTCCAGAGGACGTAACGTCCGTCTAAGAAATGTATGACTCGATAATCTCTTCGGGTTTTCAACGAAATAATAAGACCTGAACAAAAGAATACTCTTTGTTCAAAACCGAAAATACAAAACATATAGGTCTCAGATAATGTCACGGACTATTTATTATCAACGAGTTATCTACAAAAAACTTTACTTGAGTCTAATCTATTCTTTCTCATACCTTGACAAACTTTTAATTCCCCTGTCGTTCCGATAACGGACATCCTAGTTTTTTTATTTATGTTTATAGTTGTATTTTGGTACGTTTACAAGTATGGTTAATATAAATAGTATTGATTAACCTTTGTCACAGGGAGTTGAACAGTTAGTTAATTTTTACACCGTATAGAGACCCTACATTAACAACAAGTCGTTATCTCTGTGTCGTACCTAAGTAGAGTTTTCCGTTTTTACTATCACTAGATTCCTTGATTATCTTACTGTGTATAAGATACTATTGTAAATGGAATTTAAAATCTTGTTTTTTCGTATTCCTTTGAAGGTCCCACTATCTTTATAATACATAGAACTAAAACTACAATTAAAGTACCCGCATAAATAGACAGTTTCATTTCTTTAATATGTGTATTTTACCTACGTAAAATAGTATACATTTAATATTGACCTAAAACACATACCACTATATATTTCGGTCAAAATCTAGTCTACAAAGTTCGAGTTTAAGATAATTTCTATTCAGTTCTTTGTACGTACGTACCTCTATCTAGGTCCAGTTTCTGTTATATTTTACAATACTTAACAAATTAACCTGTACTATATCACAATAGAATTTTGAAAGTTTAAATTTATGGTACTTTATAAAGAGATCGGTTTACTTTATATAGAGGAACTACCTCTCTCAGGTACCTGGTACCGACCGTTGAGGATACACTCTATTTTATTATCAAAAAGGTTCTCGTTCGACTTCGTTTCTTTTTATTGTATCCTTTAATTCGATTAAATAATGTTTCTTCTACTTTCCATTTAAAATGGAAAACCGTAAAGAAGGTCATTTTGTCGAGACGACATTTAACTGGACCATTCTATTTACTACTCAGGTTTTCATATTTGATAAGAGACCTTTCTATAACGGTTGGGTACGATTCACTTAATTAATAAGGTCATTTTAAATTCTCCCCACACACACACACACACACACACACACACACACATGATCACATACTCTCTCTCTCTCTGTCCATGTATATATAAAGGCGTCGGGTTTTGTGTATCTATATATTTACTGGAAAACGGTTTTAGAGAACACTGTGTTGTAAGTTAAATCGATAACTGAAAGAACTATTTATTCGATTTCTCGAAACTTAGAAGAAAAGACGTAATTGACGTCAACTCCATCTGAAGTCACAGTCTTGTAAAAATTTCTTCAGTCGTAGTCCAGTGATTTGGACGCAAAGGACTATTGTCTCACTTCTAAGAAATCAACTCAGTTGTAAAACAGTACTTGAATTACAATGGTCAAGTCTCCACGTCCTGACACAATAGTTCTACAGGTGTCTTTGTACTTCAAGTCCAACAGTTTGAGATTCCCATCAGTCTTCGTCGTCTCCCTTGTAATACCTTGTCTTAGTACATCCTTGTGTCGTTTGTGGTCTCTGTCTAGTAGTGGATTGTTCGTCGAACGGGATTTCCGGACTATTTACACACACGAGTCGAATCACGGGAGCAATCGTCTAGGAGTAAACATCTAATCTTTTCAGAACTGACATGGTCCTAGTGTATTTCTAGAGAATGTTTATACTCATAAACCATATTTGTGAAGTTGAAAACGACTTAGACTGAAGGTCCCATTCTAAGTCGGTAGAAGTGAAAATAAAATTTTTTTTAGGGGGTACACTAAGACTACAAGGATGTTCAAACTCTTCGAGAACGATTAAGGGAAAAGTACTTCAGAATACAAAGAGACCGTGAACACAAGAGAAACCGTTTCGAGCTGGATCCGTCCGTAGAATCGATGTATAAATTGAAAAATAAGGACACAACTCAAACTAATTTCGTAAGACCATTTATACGACATAATTCACCTGACTATGTTTCTTTGTGATAGTAACACCTCCAGTCCACGGACTGTCAACACGGGTCTGTTCTCTGGTCTTTAGTCATAATTTTGCAGGTAGGAAGAGGTGAGGACCTCAATAAGATCAACTTCGGAGTAAAACACACACACACACCCACACGAGTCAGCACAGACTAAGAAACGCTGGGGTACCTGATATTGGGTGGTTCGAGGAGACAGATACCCTAAGGAGTCCGTTCTTATAACCTTGCTCAACGGTAAAGTAAGGGTTAGGTCCCTAACTTGGGTACAGAGAAGGTAGAGGACGTGACCGTTCACTTAAGAAATGGTGACGTGGTGGACCCTTCGGAGTATTGGAGAACGGTTCTGATAACAAAATTAATGGATTAACCACGAGGACAGAGAGGACCAACCAGAAAGACCTTCCATTAACGAGTTTTATCCTTTTAATATGAGAGAAGGACAGTGTACAGAGTAACTGTGGTATGGTTGTTGTGGTTTTTATTTTAAGATTGTACGGGGACTTGAGTTTATGTCTAATCTTAATCTAAAAGGGATTCATTGTCAAGACAAAGTCCGTGTCGGGGTCAAGTTTTAGAACGGATGATTGACTTTATGTTTAAACTAAGTTTCGGAGGTTCTGGTTTCTTATGTAGATATATAAGTCAAGCTACTACGAAACGAGGGTAAGTATATTCTGAGAGGTCGGTTCAAGTAACAGAGGTGTTGTCGAGAACCAAAAGACTAAGGTACGAGACTTTTTTTTACGACAAGAAAGACCTTATCAAAAGGGGTAGTTTTATCGAGAGATCGGTGGTTTCCCTGGATCACTGGGAGTAGAACGATGTAACAAGAAAAGAATTCATCAATCAATTAACGAGTTTTATCCTTTTACTATGTGAGAAGGACAGGGTAGAGAGTTACTGTGGTATGGTTGTTGTTGTTTTTATTTTCAGATCGTACGGACACTTCAGTTTATGTCTGTTCTTACTTGGAACTCTTCCCCAAGAATGTCTGTCGATGGAATATATCAACAGAGAGGTATCGGTGTCCAAGACGTAGACACTTGAATTTGTTGACACCTAGTTATCACAAAAAAACAAAAAAAAAAAATTGAGGTCTTTCAAGGTTTTTCGTTTCAACTTAAATGACGTAAGAAGTCCGTTGATAAATGTATTGTGTATGTAACATATAGGTTGAGAAATATATCGTTAATAACTGAAGGAAACACCGAGTCTCCATTTCCCATTTCTTTGAAGGACGTCACGTCCTCTGGGTCCAGGTTAGGGACCCAGATCTTCTAGAGAACTTATTCCTTTACCGTTGGGTGAGGTCAAGAACAGACCTATTAAGGTACCTGTCTCCCCGGACTACCCGATGTCAGGTGTCCCAACGTCTTAGTCTGTGCTGATTCGTTGATTGTAATGACGATATATGGTAAATGTAACATAATCCGTAAAATTCATTACATCTGTACTAAATTTCACATGACCTCCTATACGTCTATTTGTGACGATATTATAGCTCTTTTATTAGATTTACTCCCGTAAATCCTTAAATAAGACCCGTATGACATAAAAGTAGGAGTTCCTTGTAGAAAAGTTTCATGAAACTTCAGAGAAAGAAAGTTATATATAAACCGTACATGTGAAGAGACCTTTTGTTGTTACACCACTTTACGAAAAACGACTGACTTACCAGAGAACCGACTCCAACGAGTCCTCTTAAACCCACATACCCGAAGGACTAGAGTCACTCTTACTTTTATATGTCTCCAATTTCTTCTATCGTCGTCCTGATTACAGTTACCGTTGTGGATAATGACCTTACAGTCGAGAGACAGAGACGTGGAGTGAAATCACTAGCCCCTAGAATTGGTGAGATCGATAAGGTGTCGTAAAGTGTGAAATACTTCTTCTAGTGTACACATAAAAAACCTCTCGTTTTTCATCGTCCATGGGATTTTTGCCCGAAGGGCCACCTAGTCACCATTTCTTAGACGGACGTCACGTCTTCGGCACCCTCTACACCTAAGTTGGAGACCTAGTCCTTCTAGGAGACCTCCTCCTGTACCGTTGGGTGAGGTCATAAGAACAGACCTCTTAGGGTACTTGTCTCCTCGGACCACCCGATGTCAGGTTCCCCCGTGTTTTTCTGTGTTGACTCCGCTGAATAGTGTGTGGATGTGTGGGATTTTTGTCGCAATTGACTGTACAAGACCTCTAATTTTCTAGTCAAGAAACTTTTCCAGTGTAAGATGACACGGACACTTCAAAACTCGTACCCGACGATACACTCGCATTTCTGGTACGACTCAATCACTTTCGGTTCAACTAACTGGCACTATGAGGCAGGTATTTTAAACGACTTATGACAAAGAATACAAGAAAACTCGGGTACACATATGAAACAATGTACCTGTTAATTTGGTTTTGTTTAATATCTAAACTCACTACTCGTCTCCTGTACTACCGGTGGTCTACCAGGTCACATCCCGCGTCACGAGAGATACAAGACAGTGCCTCTCGAACCTCTAAGTTTTGACATACGTCTCAAACCACCCTAGAACCTCTAGGAAAACCCCGAGGACACGGTTTGAGTCTATTTTAATCGTGTTATCTTTGAAGTTTTCCAGAGTCCATAAAATCCTTTATGGACAAAAGAAACTCCTTATATTAACGGTAAATGTGATCTGAAATTCCACTTGTTCTATAGACATGAAAATCCGGTAAATATTTATATCTGTCCGGGTCTTCGTTAAGGTTGTCCTTTTAGGACCTCCTATGGTGGACTCTAGAAGGTGAGTGTACGTGTGAGTCTGAACGGTGTTCCAGTGACATTCAAGTGTGACGAGACAAGTGTCCCACTGGGGCACTTCTAACACACCCCTCCTTCCTAAGATTTGGACAAGCACGTAAGGAGACGAGACACGGACGTGGTCGACGCTCCTCCGACGAGTCTCAGTACCTGCAGAGTAGGTCTTTTACTTTGTTTGTTAGGATATTGTCCTAAACTCCTGAACTACCCTATACTTTTCCTATTAAGTGAACCGGAGTCGTAACCCTGAAGAGAAAGTCCGTTGTCTTTAAGTTAACATGAAAGACGACACAAACAAGGTAAAATAGACAAACGAAGACGACGTAATTTAAGAGTAGGTCCCACTGGTCCAAGAGAACAGTGTTCTTAGACTCGATAACGTCTCTACTTCCGAAAATACAAGAAAATATACGAATAGACATGACAAACTAAAAGATTTCGGTACATATAAGTAAAGAAACACAGTTATCCTCAACACACTTACCACTAAAGATTCGGCAAATTTTATACGAGGAATATTAAGAGACATGGTCTTTGTGACTTCACCATAATTTTATTTGTCTACGTTCTCGTTATAACATCTTTCTTAAAACCTCTAATTTCACCTCCTCTCCTCTTCTCTTACATCCTCAGCACCTATTATGTATCTTGTTTAGTTCTTTCTGTTCATATAAGGTATTCGAAACTTTACATCCTGATAGTGATTTTTATTATTGTAGTACTTTGTGTCCTTCCTCTCATTATCCTTCACCCCCAACTACATAGACTTTATCTCTATCTTCGTATACAAGACCAATACCTTGATTAGTGATATATTAGAATTTTTTATTTTGAGTATTTTAACAATGGAAACTCTCGTCCCTAAGAATTGACTCCTTCGTTTAAAACGGAGGTCCGCTATAAACGGCTACAATCCTCTGTAAGACTAACAGTGTAGAACTCCCTCTCCTCACTATGATGACCGTATAAAACCCATCCCCTGTCTCTGAGACCGTTCTGTACGATATGTCGGGTCCTGTACGATACGGGAAACTACTCTTAGGTCCCTTCATCTTGACCGACGCGGGAATTAGAGGGAAGATCCTCAACGAAGAAAGTGGTACACCGGGGTCTCTTTCCATAATTCCTTTAGACAATACGTATAACCCTTTTGACTAGATAGGGATCGACTACTTACGTCTCTACGTCCTATAGTACCCGAGTGGTGAACAACGGTAGTCCTCAGTCTCATTAAAAATCCTTTCGTACAACAAATAAGGTCCTTAAAAGACCCCAACTGGACATTACTATTTTACGGACGAACGAAGAACAGTTCTCTTTGGTCTTACACTCGACAGTAGACTTCGTCGGATTTTATCATCCCGGTCGTCTCTCCCAGTCGGCATCCTCGTCGGACGGAAATATCTCAAACTGTACCATTGTACACACACAAAAGGAAACCCAGTTCTCTGTCGGATTTTGTGTCGACGTGATTCTATCTACGGACGACCCTATTCCTCTGAGGTTCTCTTTTGGTCAGCTCGGTTCCCCAGATATCGGGAAAGGGTTTAAACCGTACACCCCTACCACCTCGAGTGTTTAAGTGATTTTATTAGTCATTTTACAGATCGTAAACTCATGGACAGTACTGTCACCTACCAGTATTTGTTTTCCCTGGAAGTTTATCACGTCAGTATAATAAGAACCAGAAGAATAAGGGACAGGAGATGTAGACTGGGACTCTCCGTCTTTAGTCTGAGTCTCCTCTTATACGGTTTGTCTTGTTAAAGGAAAAAATGGTTGTTTTAGAAATCCGATATCTCTTGTGAAATCACTCCCCTATAGTGGACTCTAACCTCATGTTTGGGTTAGTTTATAGAAGTCATGGGGGGTTTCTTCTGTACTAAGTTTTGGGGTTTTTATATGTTTTTTTACGATCTTGTTCTCTTTTTGATCCCACATTTAATCCACACACACACACTCTCTCTCTCTTTACCCCTCCATTGAACATTAAAGTTGACCGTATGGTTTAGGTTAAATTTTTTTTCTACGACTCTTCAGTACTGTACTGAGTATTTGATGAAAGGATCGATGTAGGAACGACCGGTCTTCGACACACAAGTGGTTGTTACTCCGTCTCCAACTCCCCTCAATTCTGATTAACGGAGAATGAGGACCCTGAACAGTCTCCCCGTGGTCGTCACTCCTTACACGACTTTTTGTGGGACTTTCGTGAGTGTCCTCTTTGCCAGTTGCAATTGGGAACAGTCCGGTACTATTGGGTGAGGTCATGAGAACGGACCTTTTAGGGTACTTACCTCCTGGGACCACCCGACGTCAGGCACCCAGTGATTCTCAACCTGTACTGACTTGCTGAAGTGAAAGCGAAAAGTGAAAGTACGTAACCTCTTCCTTTACCGTTGGGTGAGGTCACAAGAACGGACCCCTTAGGGTCCCTACTTTCTCGGACCATCCTACGGTAGATATCCCAGGGTGTCTCAGTTTGTACTGACTTCGCTGTATCGTCGTCGTCGTCGTCCGGGTCTCTTAAGTTACGACAGAATGTTATCCAGATCAATCCATTCTTTCAGGATGAAGTAAAGAAAGACCACATAGAAATACGTAGTCAGAGTTTCTCTCTTTTGGTGTCGATCAACGTCTCCTCCTAGAATTAAACCTCTCTTCGACAGGTAGAGTAGGGTGGAAGGGTCTGATTTCAAATCTCTTTGATTTCAAAGAGATTACTAAGGTAATGTGTTAACTCTGACAAAAGTTGGACTCGTTTCCTTATCGGAGTTGTATTTTCTTCTTACTCCACCCGTAATATATACGACTAAGGAACAGTACTTAACACGACCAAGGTGTATGATTTTACTGTACCCCACACGAATACATAGACAAACACACACACACTTACCGTACACACACAGACACACACACACACACACACACTCTCTCTCTCTCTCTGTCTCTCTTTCTTTCTTTCCCAACTGACTAATCTTAAGGCTAGAAATATAGTAAATTCTCGTACAACTTCTTCTTTCTACATCGTTTTTTTATAACTTCACTAATCACTAATCAAGAAATTCGATTCGATTCGATTCAGTGAAGTCAGTACAGGTTGAGACACACTGGGGTATCTGCCGTCGGGTGGTCCGAGGCGGTAGGGACCCTAAGAGGTCCATTCTTGTGACCTCACCCAACGGTAAAGGAAGAGATTACGTACTTTCACTTTTCCCTTTCACTTCGGTGAGTCAGTACGGGCTGGGAGTCGATGGGGTACCTGACGTCGGAAGGTCCGAGGANACACACACACACACACACACTCTCTCTCTCTCTCTGTCTCTCTTTCTTTCTTTCCCAACTGACTAATCTTAAGGCTAGAAATATAGTAAATTCTCGTACAACTTCTTCTTTCTACATCGTTTTTTTATAACTTCACTAATCACTAATCAAGAAATTCGATTCGATTCGATTCAGTGAAGTCACACAGGTTGAGACACACTGGGGTATCTGCCGTCGGGTGGTCCGAGGCGGTAGGGACCCTAAGAGGTCCGTTCTTGTGACCTCACCCAACGGTAAAGGAAGAGGTTACGTACTTTCACTTTTCCCTTTCACTTCGGTGAGTCAGTACGGGCTGGGAGTCGCTGGGGTACCTGACGTCGGAAGGTCCGAGGAGACAGGGATCCTAAAAGGTCCGTTCTCATGACCTCACCCCACGGTTCGATATAGTTTTTAGACACCGAATGACCCATTTAGGATGGTTAGTGGACGAAAATATTTATTTCAAAAACCCTATGTTTATACGAGGAATTAAATATATAACAGACACTAACGGAAACATTGGGTTTCCGTCTTAAGCAGTAACACTGTCTCAGATTAACTGACCTTCTCGTATTTAATAAATGACAGACAAGTAAATGTCCTTTTTAAAGACTAGGAGGACGATATTCTCTAATTTTCGTTATTCTTTAAGAGTCAATTTTAACACTCAACCTATACACGTGTATTAAAGTGGGAGAGAGACTTTGAAGTGATTTCACTAATTCCTTTCGTCCTAATTTTTCTTTCACTTAGTATTTCAGTCCGTCCGTCCCTCCTATCTCCTCATACAATATATAGTTGTTTTATAATATCCGATCTTTTGTCTACCAAATCACCATTGTCTTAATCGTTTTGGTTATTACGACTTAAGACTAGTCCTTTCCTCCAGTCAACTCTTTGACTCTTCATAAAATATCACGTCTTGGGAATTTTCAGAATATTTTACCATCGTTATCTTTGTCCCTACACCCCTCAACCCTTATGATATTACAAACCGACTCGACTTACTATTCTGTTATTTCTGCACACTAGAAAAATACATATAATTATTACATAATGATAATCAGTTCTAAGACCGTTCTAGTGTGGTTAAAAACAGTTTTTTAGGAAGGATCATTATCTTTAAGAATATAGAGACCTTTCGATTTTCTTTGTAATAATAATCCTAACGGAAACTCCTCTTTTAGATCCATAAACCCCTTTTCCTAGACTCCTTCCAAATAAAAATTAACCAAACTGACAAGTATTTGAAACTTAAAAGGGTACTCTTGATTATGTAGTACTTGATCCTCAGTTACTATATTTTCCGTGGAGGGGTTTTATAAAAAAAAAGAAAATTTATTATAAAGTGATGAAAAGTTACTATTTGGTTTTGACCTATATGAAAACAGGCTTAAGGAACAACTTTCCTGAATAATTTGTTATCTACATATACTGTTCCGACTTTAGTCTTCTGAGAGTCTCAGGTAACACCACAAGGGGGAGGGGGGTGATGGAACGTTGTGTGTACCGAGTGACACTTCGAGACACTCAATGTCTTACCGAACCACTCCCCCCATCTTCTCGAGTCACTCCCCCTTCGTTTGTTCCGGAGACGACCCTCTACTCTCTACATTGTTGACCTCTGTTTCTACTCAAAGAAAGGTTCGCTTCAAGACTTTCTTTGAGTATACAGGTGGGACGGGGGTTCATTCATAGTGTAGAGGGTCTTGGTCGAAATCTAAGCGTACAATTTTCCGTCTAGATTGCAATCTATTAGCCACAAGATATTGCCTTTAGGTGTTGTACAAAAGTACGAAATTCTTGTTTGTATGACCTTAGACTACTTCAGTCGTTTCGGACTTTCCCAAAGAGACTTGTGTACTAGAATCTTAACTATTAAATTCTTACTCAACGTGTTACCGTTCTCCTCCTCAACCGACTCCGTCAGTCTTACATCTTTCAACGTCAATATCTTTGTATTCTTGGTCCCTACATTACACGTTATACTATTTACGTTCATTGTGACGACATACAATATATACTCCCGAAGGAGTCATCGAGTTACCATTTCTTAGTCGGACATTACGTCCTTTACGTCCTCTGTCTTCAAGTTAGGGACCCAGTCCATCTAGGGGACCTCCTCCCGTACTGTTGGATGAGATCATAAGAACAGGTCTCTTAGGGTACCTGACTCCTTGGACCGTCCGAAGTCAGGTATCCCAGTGTTTCTCAGCCTGTGCTGACTTCGTTGACTCGTACGTGTATGCAATACATTCTCACATTTTGGATCCTTAAGAGTAGTGTTCCTTTTTCTATAAAGAGATCAAAACATAGATATATTCAAACTACCTGCGAGTGATTTGAATGATACTATTCGTCAAGTGTTACGTTTAGTTTAGTAACACGACACGTGGAATTTCTCACGGTATACAGTTAATATAGAGTTATTTTAACTTTCTTTTTTTAATTTTTGTTTCGTTTTATCGTTGTTGTTTTCCTCTCGAACCGTGAATCGAAAATTACGTACAATCAAAAGAAGAAGGATGATAAACAATTTATAAGCATCACTAAACAATTTCGTAATACGGAAACTAATTATCCACTTTCCTAACTAGTGGGTTACTTTCTAAAATACATACATTTTTTTCTCTCTCATAAAATATGTCTCAATCTCGTCTATATTAGTAAAAATTCCCTTGTTGAACATATTTAATAAATACCGTCTTCTGTTGTACCGTCAAAACCCCTAGAGTTTCTTTCGGGTATACGAACGTCATCCGTTTTATCCTGTCCTTTACCACTGTAATCCGACCCGTCCTCGTGTCCACGATATGCGTTTGGTAGCCTCATTACACTTTCTGAAAGAGAAATTGGAACTTTCGTCATTTTCGGTAACTTATAATACTTGTCATTTTGACGTATCAAACTTATTAGAAATATTTTCTGTAACCTTTAACCCTTACCTAATATTTTACCGTCCACGCCTCTCACCTAAAATAAATTCGTGTCATCATCTAATCTAGTTCCTTCTATGTCACTATTACACCTAAAAAACTTGTTCCACCATTGAGTCTTCGGAATGTTCTAAGTCTTACGTCCATACCTTCGACCTTCAAACTACCACTGTAACGGTTCTATCCCTGAAAACCTCTTACAAACAACTCGTCAATGTAAAACACGAAACGCCTTACAACCTATCTATTCTTTCAGTGTCTAGGAGGTAAGTGTCATAATTTACTTTTTACTCCTTGTTTACACAATTCCTGAAATAATGTCATGTCCCTTGATCATGTGGTAAAACGTTCCACAGTCCTTTCCGGACAGATATCTCACTATGGATTTCTCTCCGGACTTCCTAATCTTTCTCCATCGGATACTTTACAAGTCTTTTCACACAAAGTTCTTCTTCCCAACCTGTAGTCCATGTTTTACGACTTATCTTTACGATTGTACTTGGACTTTCTTCAAATAGTAGAATCTATGGTCTCTACCTCGTCTTCTATGTACTGTCTAGTCTTTTTTTCTACTATAATTTACATCTATTTCTAAAATCTACGATAAATGATGTTTTTATAAATTTTACCCTATATAAACTCTTGTTTTACTTATTGGTAATTATCTTTCCACAAATTTATATACTGGAATGTTGATCACCTATGTATAACACTCATGTTGATCTTATAAACTATAACACGTCTTATTTTGTATCTTAACACACACGTCTTACTTGAATACGAAAATGTATTTATGGTTTCATAAAAATAACGTCAATTAGAGATGCCCACTAACATTGACGGAAGTAATATTCAAATACGCAAAAATGTAAAAGGTACGAATTAGATATAATAAAAATGATCATCAATTTTATTTATGGTTTTTCTTTCGAACCTTCAAGGATCATCCAAAATTTCTGAAAGATTATACTATTTTCTTTACCTTTATCAAAACATGTAAATTCTTTATTGAAGTAGATGACAACATCCAACTTAACATAGGGAATTTTTACATACAATTTCAACACACACACACACACACTACTCAGTCAAGTCAACACAGACTGAGAAACGTTGGCATAAATGACATCGGACGATCTAAGGAGACAGATACGCTAAGAGGTCCGTTCTTATGATCTCACCCAACGGTAAAGGAGGAGGTCCCCCAGAAGGGGTGGTTCCCTAGCTTGGACGTAGTGAATACACAGGGCGTAATCATCCACCTAGGAAATAGTGATCGTGGGGGACCCTTCGGGACTTAAAGTCTTATACTGGATTGACCTTTTATCTTAGTAACGTCTACTCAAGTATGACTTCACCCACTCAGGAATTACATTTTACTGTCCACGAGAAAATTCTTCCTTTTTATTCGTACACTTGGGTCTGTTCATCCTCCTCCTATAGCACACCACTGTCTCCACCTCTACTCTCACTACGTCGGTGTCCGATTCCTCGTCGTTCCAAACTAACAACGGGGACCTTCGATGTCTCTTTTTTCCCAAAATATGTTTCGGGGTCTTCCCAGTATTGAGACGGGTGTGAACTAAAACCGAAGGTCACAGTCCTTGACACTCTCTAATGTAAAGACAACAAAATTCGGTATGGAACTGACACCATACCGTCGGAATTCTTTGATATAGTAAAAGACCTTTTAATTGAACAATGAATTATTTTGGTGGATTTAGTCCTCAGTGACCACCGAGTCTATCATTTCTTAGACGGACGTTACGTCCTCTGGTCTACCCTTCTAAGGGGACCTCTTCCTTTACCATTGGGTGAGGTCATAAGAACGGATCTCTTAAGGTACCTGTCTCCTCGGACCGCCCGATGTCAGACACGTACCCCAACTTCTCAGTCTCTACTGACTCGTTGATTGTGAAAAAAAAGACTTCATCTGGTGACTCAAATACAGGTCTAAAATTAATTCGGACTTTCGTTCTGTAAGAAAGTATGGAAGTATCTGAGTTCATACAAACAGGAACTCAGAAACGAACAGAGACACACAAACACACAGACACAAACCCACGGAGGTGTCTACACCTCGTCTTCCTCTTGAGTCTTAGTCCCTCTACACAGAAAAAGACAAAAAGATAATCTTGAGATAATATTTCAAAAGATATAGAAGATAAACACACGACCTTTCCCATCTGAACATGTGAAGTCTGTAAAATTTTAGTTTGGCTGTTACGACTATACTTCTGGTATAAAATGTGTAGACTAAATATCAATGGTTTTGGGATTAAAATATCAAGAAACTTTGTACCCGATCAAAGTTCTAAATGACTAGTTTTGTATTTCTTTACGTTAGTATAAGTTCTACTCTTGACAGAGACACTGTTTAGTTTGTCAGGGATAAAATATCTGCAAGTTTCTGAAGGGTGTTTGAGTCAAATAAAGAGAATGCTCAAACTTCTATTGAATCGGTTCCTTTTACTTACGAAGATTCGAAGTCACGAAATGATGTTAATTTAAAAACGACTGTCATCTCACACTAGTAAAAGAAAGGAGAAATTATTTGTGGTTCACCTCGTTTGTCTTAATGAAAGGATTTGGAGAAACCACTTTACTACTATTACCTAAGTTAAGAACTAGTTCCGTCACTATTTTATTTCGATTAAAAAAAAATTAGAAAGGTACATAAGAGGAGTAAAGAGGGAAGGATAGAAAAAAGAGTAAAGAATAGAAAAAGTAGAAGACGGGAAACAGAGAGAGGGACGGGTACACTCGGAAGGGAAGAAAAGAGAGAGTGTGAAACGGATAACAGTTAAAGTGGAAAGAATACACAAGAATCATTGTACACTGTGATAAAACCTTAAATGTCACAACACGGTCAGGACATATTCATTTAGTCTTGTAGTTTGGAAAAAAGATAATAGAATTTTTATATAGGTAGTTGTATTATAACAAATACCTATACGTATCACTGAATCATGTAAAGTTCTAAACAATACGTTTATCAAGACAACGAAATTTTGTATTGATCATGTGTGACTTTACGTAATCCTTTCGGGATATTCGTCATCTTAAACATACAAAAACATGAAGGATTTTTATTCATACAGAATAAAAATATGACTATCACGTGACCTTATATGTTAATGATAAAATTTACTGTGTTACTGTATCCAAATGTTGGATTACTTTAATAAAGGTTAAAATTTTTCACAAAGATGTAATTACAATATGAATCCTTCAATATGACTCAAAAACACAGACAAAGTCGTTATCCTCGCGGAGAGTGACAAAATCTCAAATCACTGGGGTCGTCTGTTGGTTTGTCTTGTCACGTTCCCAAGTACGTTCGCCTAGAGTCTCCTCGTTTGTTTTTGTGGTTTAAAGAGCTCTAGTAGACTCCACCGGTGTTGTTAGTATTTTTCGTCAAGAATCCTCAGACAAACCGACTCTGTCACACAGTTCGTCGCACTAATCATTACTTCTATGTTTATGTTCTATAGGAAACTCTCAAAGGACTCGAAATCGTAGCTTTCCGGGTGTACCTTGACGACTTTGGATCTTCTCTCCTGGGCGTTTACCGTCTCTTCGGGTCGTTCATCTCTCTCCCGTCTATAGTTCTATTAAGGGGTAGGGGTGGTTTTGACGGGGTAGTGGTGACGGTTCCAATACTGTAAGGGCTCCACTCTACCTCCGTCCGAAACACCTAAGGAGTTCGAACGGAAAGGGTCCAGTGACTTCTCCAAGGTTGTTCTTGGACGACTGGTGTGGTTCTCTCAAAAAGTAAATTTTTACAAGGTCTAAGTCCCCAAGACCTCTGACTAATGAGGAGTGGTGGTGGGTCTATAACTATCACTACACGATGGTACTTTGGCTTACAGTGGTCGACCAGGGTTGTTGATGATGTCTTACCACAGTAGTCGTGACCTGTTCTCGTATTTTCTGTAACACACCCGACACGATTCAACAAAGTTAACACAACCTGAGAAACGTTGGGATACCGATGAGACGGTCCTAGGAGACAGGTACCCCTAAGAGGTCCACTTTTATGACCTCACCCAACAGTACGGCAGGAGGTCCCCTAGAAGGGGTAGGTCCCTAGCTTAGTGGGTACAAGGGACACCAAGGACGAAACGTCCGTCTAAGAAATGGTGACTCGGGGACCCCTTCGGATATCACCAAAACACCGAAACCATTCTTAGAATAGTTGGACTCAGAGGACATAAAGTCCGTTTAAGAAATGACAGACTCGGTAGTCCCTTCAGGTATCTTCTGCAATAAAGTAGAGTAAGGTGTCTGGGGAGCAGGTTAGGAGAAACGCTAATCACCGACGATTTTAAAACTTTTACATTGTTTTAAATGTCCTACGTCTCCTATTTCGAGAAAATTCCCTTTTTCAGAAACTCACACCCCAACACTTGAAAAAGGGGTGGTAAAACTTTAATCCATACTGACGGACTGATAAGATAGACTACTTTACCGCTACGTTTAATAGACACGGTGAAATTTCGGTTTACTACTGTGACGACCATGAACAGAGAGTTCGACAAAGAACGTGACGTCATCACTGACTTCTTTGAGACTACAGGTCTACTATGTCAATATACTACCTCGGAAACAGTAGTACTCAAGTCTTAATGATACTTCTCGACTATAAATGACTGTCGAACGTGACTTATACATCGTACTTAATATACACACACATATACAAACCAGAATTGAATGACACTAATTATATAATAGGTTTAAGACCTTTATTACCCCTCATATAGTTTTCTCTACAAGTTTTGTAATGTGAGACGACTATTTCTAATTTAACATTCACTATTAGCTGAAAAATTGAGCCGGGATTTTAATTCATAGTTATCTGATCGGACGTTAGTATCCGTTACGACCGGGATTACGTCTGAGGGATAGTCTAGTCATAAGTACTCCTTCTCCGTCGGGTGTGGTCGCACCTCGAAGAGAAGGTAATAGTTGGTAACAAGTACACTCAAGTAAAACCCTAGGGACCACCCTTTATTGTCTAAATCGGGGGTCTTAAGAGTCTTTATTTAAAGACACCACACGAATCAGAATTCTTTCAAACGAACCTGCTTTTACCAGGTCTCTGAACTGGACACTTGTTCATTAGTCTACTATCATACGAATAGTTAAGTTTCCTAAAAGAGTTACGGTGTGAGAATTTATACAAAAAAAAAAGAAGAGGAGATTCCTTGATTAAGTAAGTCTCTAATATTTTTATTTACGTGATCTTTAAATCTTAAAGAAGGGACACTCCCTTCACTGAGAATACTGTAAACAGACTGTAGTAACAGGACATAATAACTCACTGGTACGGCCGAAGGTCCTGTAGTCTTCCTGTTACATTTACACATGAGTCCCTTTCCTTCTCGTCTTTATTAGACACATATTAGACAATTTAGAATGTTTCGAAACGTGTAAAGAATAATTCTAATAAGTGCTCATAAATGGGAAAAACAATGATGATAAATACCCCAGTAAAGAAAATAATATATAAACAAATAAAAATAAATCCACCTTATAACTAATTACATACAGTTAAAGTGTGACACGATAACAAAAAAAGTATGCAAAAGATAACTAAATTATGATATAATATGATATATAAATATCATATATCATATGAGAACGGACCTTTTAGGGCACCTACATCCTCGGACCATCCGACGCCAGGTACCCCAACGGTTCTCAGCCTATGCTGACTCGCTGAAGTGAAAGGGAAAAGTGAAAGGACGTAACCTCTTCCTTTACCGTTGGGTGAGGTCACAAGAACGGACCTCTTAGGGTCCCTGCCCCCTCGGACTACCCGACGACAGATACCCCAGCATGTCTCAGCCTGTACTGACTTCGCTGAATCGTCGTCGTCGTCGCCGTCGTCATATAAATAATCATATAATCATATTATATATATATCATATCATATGACATATCAATCTGTAATACGTTAATCATATAACAGTGAACGTTTATCTCCATCGAAACGGATATAAATTTTACTAATGGAGGTCTCTTGTACACACTCTAGACCATCGGTAGTCAGAATCGGGGATGGAGGGGACTCGTGACTCCTTGAGACCTACACTTTTGTGTGTCCTACGACCGGGGTCTATCGACCTTACGTATACTTTCCTTGCTAAAGTTACTCGAATCTGAGAACGTAGAATGATATGTATCTTTTCTCGATTTAAGGAATTGAACTCTATAGACCAAAATTAAGTGTTTTAATAAAAACTACAAGTCTGATGGACGGAAAACAACGTTTGAAGATACATTGGACTGAGGAAAGGGGAGGAGGAGTCTCTTCAAAAGAACCCCTATGAAGTCTAAGATAGAGGGTCCGAACTTCAGCACTTTCAAGAGTGACTTATTTTGTTGAGTTTTTTATTTACTTTAATAGTGGAGGTCAACGTTATAGACTAATTAATGAAGGAGGTTATGATAATATCGGGGTTATATCGGGGAGGCTATGATAATATAGTCCTCATATACACATTACTTCACCAGTACTCTTTACAAGGATCACCAACTTTGTAGTCTGCTACGTTAACAAATAGGTGGAACGGACCTTATTTTATACCAGCCTTCAAACATAGAAATAAATATCCTTCGTCGGTCGTTAAAAGGAACTACCAGGTCCCGTGTTTATCTCGTTATAACCTTGTATATCCTGTCTTTGGAGAGTTCTTCTTAAAATACATACTTGAATAATTTTACTCGGTTCTACCGTTATGATAGTTATAGGGCACAACCACAAGTAGTTTTCTGTAGGGAATTTCTCTTCATTGTCCATCGGTATGCTGAAATGGAGACCTACAGATAGTCGGATAGCCGGATAGTCGGACAAAAAGGTCGACGGGACACGAACGAGTTCCCGGGATATATCACGTATCTATGTCCCATCCCTATCTTTGACACAATTTGAGTTCTTATACTCAATAGGGACGTTGTCCAGACCGGTAATTGATTCACCGAGGGAAGGTTGTCGTCTTTGGTTACGACTTAAGACAAAGTAATAAGAGAACCCACTTCATCGGAAGGTAGACAACAATGCAACTAATGTAACCTTAGGAAGGTAATGTCTCCCTGTTGTCAAACAGAAATGACCTGATCTGTTCATCAGTCCCTTACCTAAACAAAAAGGAAAAGTTTCGCAAAGACCGTCGTAGTGGTATACGTCTGAATACCTTATGGAATGAGTGAGATAACGACAGATTACGTTATAACGAAGACTTTTTCTTTATGTAAAGTGTACCTTTATTTCGGTCGTAACCTGAGTATAGATACCTGAGTCGAAAGGGTTTTATTGTCACGTTACCGGATGCTCCTACATCAACATCATATGTCCGTTTTATCTTCGTAATCTCAGTATAGAATGTCCTCGCTCCATACAAAACTTCGATGGTGGTATATACAAAGAGAAAGGGAATATCGGTCTGATACGTCTAGACTTTCGGTTCATTCTAACTGAGAGTAACGTAAAATAAATAGAAATAGTAGAAATGACTTCCAATTAAAGAATAAAAATTAAACGTAAAAATTGTTTGATATCAACTAAATGTTACAACATAGTCAAAGTCCATAAATTGTTTCACTAAGTCAATCTGTATATGTACGTAAATATATACATATCAGAAAAGGTCTAAGAAAAGGTAATATCCAATAACGTTCTATAACTTATATCAAAGGACATATTATATTACTCAGGAACAATGAATATATAAAATATAATTATATATCGTCATACACAAATTAATGTTTGAGGATCAAATAGGGAGGGGGGAAAGGGAAAATCATTGGTAATAAAATAAATGATACAGACACTCAAACAAAGATAAAACATTTATTCATATAAACATAGAAAAAAATCTAAGGTTTATATCCACTATAGTATATAAGTAGAAAAAGACAGACTATATGAAGTGAGTCATACTATTAGAGATCCAGGTAGGTACAACGACGTTTACCACAATAAAGTAAGAAAATCCCGACTTACAATAAGGTAACATATACATACAGGGTAAAAACAAGTAAGTAGACAGTTACCTATAAATCGAACGAAGGTACAGGACCAATAACATTCATCACAACGTTACTCATAACACCACGTACAAATACCGAAAGAGGTCCGAAGGGTCCACTGTGTCACTATTTCTTAGACGGACGGTTCGTCCTCGATCTCCTCTGTACCCGAACTAAGGACCTAGTCCTTCTAGGGGACCTCTTCCTTTATCGTTGGGTAAGGTCATAAGAACGGACCTTTTAGGGTACTTGTCTCCTCGGACCACCCAATGTCAGGAGTCCCAACGTTTCTCAACCTGTACTGAATAACTGACTCGTACGTGTGACCTATATACGGGTCTTCACCCTAATGACCTAGTATACCATTGAAACAAAAAGTCGAAGATTCCTTTAAGGTATAACGAGAGGTATTACCGACGTGGTTGTATGTAAGGGTGGTTGTCACATCCTCCTAAGGGAAAGGAGGTGTGCGACATTTCGTAAATAACATGTTATAATAAACATCTGATAAACTATACCGGTAAGACTGACCACACTCTACTATTGGAGTAACTTCAAAACTAAAAGTAAACAGATTAATCGATACAACTCGTAGAAATAGAAACAATCGGTAGACAGACAGAAAAAATCTCTTTAGAGACAAATCCAGAAGACGAGTAAAAGGTTAACCTAAAAAAAAACAACAACAACAACAAAAAATATAACTCGACATACTCGACAAACATATAAAACCCTTAATTCGGGAACAGTCAACATAGTGAACGTCTATAAAAGAGGGTCAGGTATACAACATAAAAACAAAATAAATACCAAAGGAAACGACACGTTTTCAAACTAAGTCAGGGCTTCACATAAAGGGAACTATGGTATACTAAAATACTCAAAGTCGTCTATACATTTGGGTTTATAGGTGACGGTGTCAGTGGTATCTTTTAAAAGTACTTGGGATTTTACAGGAAACACATAGAAACGTCAGTACGGAGTCAGATGAGAACCGAATTTCGTTTATGATTAAAGAAAGATATTGATGTTCTGTTGAACTTTAAAGATCTTAAAATATATTTACCGTTTATGTCACCCTTGACATAAAAGTTGTGTTTTTTTCAAATCAATTAATGACAACCCCTATAAAATCAAATTAATTACCCCTTTGTTACCTTTGTCACTGTCTGAAATAAAAGAAACCGAGGTTTTATGACGTCTAATACTTACTTTCACTTCAGTGAGTCAGAACAGACTGAGAAACGCTGGGGCACCTGACATCGGATGGTCCGAGGAGGTAGGTACTCTAAGAGGTCCGTTCTTATGACCTCACCCAACGGTAAAGGAAGAGGTCCCCTAGGAGGGCTGGGTCCCTAGCTTGGGCCCGGAGGACGTAACCTCCATACTTTAATTTTCTACGAACGAGGGACCTTCTTTTCGATACTGTTTGAATCGTGTAATTTTTCGTCTCTGTAATGAAATGACTGTTTCCAGGTAGATCAGTTTCGATACTAAAAAGGTCATCGACACATACCTACACTCTGAACCCGGTATTTCTTTCGACTCACGGTTTCTTAACTACGAAAAGTTGACACCACAACCTTTTTTCAGAACTCTCAGAGAACCTGACGTTTCTCTAGTTTGGTCAGTTAGGATTTCCTTAAGTCGAGACTCATAAGTAACCTTCCTGACTACGACTTCAACTTCGAAGTCATTATGAAACCGGGGGACTACACTTCTTGACTGAGTAACCTTTTCTGGGACTACGACCCTTTCGGACTTCCGTCCTCCTCTTCCCCTACTGTCTCCTACTCTAGCAACCTACCGTAGTGGTTTGAATGCCTACAATCAAACTCACTTGAGACCCTTAACCACTACCTGTCCCTTCGCTCACACGACGTCAGGCACCCCAGCACTTCTCAACCTGTGATGACTCACTGACTTGACTTGACTTGACTTAATTACAATCACATAAATAAGTATCAAAAGAGAAAAATTTAAAGGTTTATTATAAAGTGTATAATGTCTTTTTGTTACGACACAACAGGTAAATGGATAACTGCCTGTAAACGAAATATATGTCAAACCTCGACATGACACAACTGTTAGATACCTATAAGTAGACGTCAAGAAACACATCTGTAGATATAATTAAATGAAACCCACTTAGCTGACACACATCACATTAATGTACGAATCCAAAAAAAACATTAACGGTTCATTCAAAGGGTGTCACTCACACATACTCTTAATGACAACATTTAGGAGTGGTGGTGAACCATAATAGTTATAAAAATGAAAATCGGTCACATTATCTATACGTAACCGTATAGTAAAACCAAAATTGAACATAAAAGGACTATTGATTTTTACACTTGTAGAAAAGTACGTCAATAACCGTAAACTTGTGGAATAAACCGTACAAGAACAAGTACAGAAGACAGTTAAAAAGAAGAAGAAAAAAACATCATTTCAGTAGTAGAAATCAGGTAAAAAGAGTATGACTCTTTCCTCTTAAAGAATTTTGTATAAACCTACAGCAGTTATTTTAATAGAGTTAAAAATAATATTCTTTCCTAAATCTTAAGTATCAACAATTATATCTATAAACTCTAATATCGGGTTAAAAGTCTAAAATATAAATACTTTTTAAGGTCACTGAATGTACACTTTAAAACAGGTATTGATATGATATAGTCGGACAGTCATAAAGTTAATTCAGTAAATAGAAGAACAATAACTCAACATTTATAATAAATATACAAGAGTTATGTTCAAGAAACAATCAGTACACATAGTTACTATAAAGAGGACAAGAAAATGTAATTGGTATATAAACTTTTTGTTTAACAAAATCAAATTTTCAGGTTTAGTATAGTGAAAGAAAATACCAAATACACAAAGACACAATATTGATTCTTTATAAAAGGATGTAGTTCAAACTTTTATAAAAGAGGACACAAAGAAGAATTTTCAAAATACTAAAATAAAGAATGTAAAACCAAGTAAGTAAAAATAACTTAATAACGTATACTATATTCTCCATCTCAAGAAAAATGAAAATTATGTATATGGATCGATAAGATTGTGAAATATATTTATTAAATCAGTAAATTAACAGAACTATGAGCACAACTTTTAATTAATTGGTACATATACACCCAAATTAAAAATAGAAAAAACCCACCACACAAAATAAAAAACCTAAATTGACTGTAGGATTGAATCACCCTACCTCTTATAAAACAATTTACACGATAACATAATTTAAACAAATATGATAAAATCTCCGATAAAAGTCATTATATATATAAACTGTAATTATTCAACGGATCCTGGTGATGAAATTAACTTAGGACACTAAAAGATTTCGTTAATAAAATAACTCTAAACCGTGTGAAAAGAAAAACGTCTTCTCCATATCAAAGATAATAACTATACCTAAAAATAGTCATAATAAAATTATAGTCATAACGATAATAACTATACTTTCAAACCATTGATGGATATAATCAGTAATAGTCTCACAGAGACCAAACCTAAAGTCGATAGAATAGGGACACCGGTGTCCTCTATTATATCCAAGGAAATCTCAGGCCATATCCTCGACAGTCCAAAAAGAAATTACGTTTCAAACTCGACCCTCAAACGTCGGGATTCGTGTAAGATAATAAAGAGGTGAAATAGGTATCTACAATCTTCGTCGGTCGGTTAGCAAAAATTCAGAAATTCAATCTCATTTTACATACATTCCATGACTTATCCACTAGTGGGTCTTGGAATGGAAGTTACCCAAAGTAATCCTCATTGGTCACCACTATAAAACATAATAGAGGTAACAGTGTGGTGTGGTACCGAGTGGTCACGACGGTCCACACTATTGATTAATAATTTTGTGTGTACGATTTTTTTTTTTTTTTCCAATTTAAAATTTATAAATTCATGAGACTTTTTTATGGGTTTGAATTAAAAAGGTTTAAACTTCTGTATAAATCGATTTAAAAAAGTAAGTCTTAATATATGAGGTTCTCTGAATAAACAGAAAGTTTTTTTATTCGAAAATATGTAAAAGATTAATACAAAATAAATAGTTTATTAAAAATAACAGAGTACATGTAGACTTAGAAACTCGGTCCATGTAGTAATTTTTATAATAATCTGACATATTTAGTCCCTCATATCTTAACTATTACGAGTTTCTCGTACTAATAATTGTCGTATTACAAAGTTGGTAAATAAAATTCGTTTAATGACGTAATAAAATTTATTCTTTTTTTTATACTGAAAAGGGGAAATCCAAATAATACTAATAATAGTGACGAAAAGTGTAGACTTCCACAAGTATCAAGGACTTAAAGACTTGTGAAGATATCCACCCTAATCGTGTCATTCTAAATTTTGTCCAAAATCGACGTGAGGGTTCGGGTAGGGTGTAAATTTTGGAATTATAGAAAATAAGACCTTCTAACGACTGACGAGTCCAACATCCTGGAGGGTGGTAAGGGTCGTAATCGTAGCGGAGACTCACAGAAGAGATCTATCAAACCAAGTGTCAAGATTACCGAAAAGAAAGTAATCAATTATTAGATCAAGTAGAGTAGATACCCTCATATAACAACAGTGAAGTCTGACATGGGAGAATGGTAATGGTTTGGGTTTCCAGACATGACACCTACCTTCACGTAGGACAAGTTTTAAGTCACTAACTTCAGGACTAGGGGTTGTACTGATACAAACTTTTATCTCGAAAATCCTCCATCAATTTCATTCTACCTCAAATTTCTCTTCCCAGAATTAGACTATCCTGACCCTCCTAAATATTCTCCTTCTTTGTCTCTAGGGACGGAGACACCTATACGTCGACTCTTTCCAATGTACCCGTGTCATAAGTCGTCGCGTCAAATACCATAAAATTCCGTTGGAATCGTCTTATTCTAACACACATAGGACCTTGTTCACAATATACAGACGTCAGAACCGCTCGGGGACAAGGTATGGAGATTTAGGTGAAGGAAAATATCGATCCAGGACTTTTGTGATGTAGGTAGGATAAAATCGGTGACTAGAAGTACCTTATACCTCAAACTACACTAAATGCATTTCTGTTTTGGTTTCGTCTGTTACTTATGTCAAAGTATGTGTCTATACGTCGTGACCTTTATGTTGTATAAAAAAGGGTACTCGATTGAGGTAGTCTGTTACCGGAAGTCAGGTGGTCGATGATCATTAAGGTAGACGGACCTCACCACTAAAGGAATCGGTGAAATTATTTGTTCGAATATCGAAAAGAGTGTTTCAAAAGCCCGTTGAAACCGGAGAAGGTCGTGAAGACTTTTACCATCTATCCCCGGATAGATGGGTCATCCGTGTTCATTGACCATTGTTAGAGTCTTTTACAGACACATGAATCTCCATCCACCAACTATGGTGTCACTATCGAAGGGAAATAGTCCACGAATAGTCTTGATTTCAGATAGGAAGGTCCTTTAATGTACATGAAATTAAAATGTCACTTATTCTAATCGTATAGATGTAGATCCTCGGTGATTTATATTTCTTCGGTTTTATATACACCGAATTAGACTAAGGGGAATATCAAAAAATATATATTAAATTTAGGGTCATTAACAGAAAATTACTAAGTATCTCTATACATCTTTATCTAAAATCACACTCTTGTAAAAAGATAAATTTTTGGAATTTTGTGATATCTACTAAACCCTTAACAAAGACGAAAAAAAAAAAAAAGAAATTTAGAAGAATTTTAGGATTTTCGTGTCAGACAATGGTTAAAGTATATTTTATATATTTTCATAATCGACAGATGTTCTTTTTGTTCAATCCTAGACATATATCATGTTGATAATTATTAAAGAAGGATATATAAAAATAACAAGGATACAGGAGTGACTCAGTAAATATGGATTAGAATTACAATTTTAATTTTCTACAAGGATCACATCTACTTGATTCCACTAAGACAATAATGGGATTCTATTACATTAAACTTTTTAAACATAAAAATTCGAATAAAGTTATTGAACTCATTGTTTACTTTCAATCGAGTATTTAATAAGTTTTTTAATATCTTGACGTATAGGTAACTCGTTGGTTATTTTATCTTTTTTTCTATATATGAAATTACGTATCACGTTAGTCACTTAAAGAACTTTGAAAACAATGACAGAATTGTGTTCATAATTATTAAAAAATAAATGTTTCCATATTGTAAGTTACATAACCCTAAGTAAGACGAAATAAAAGTTTTTACATAATAATAAAATTTTGTAACAACAATTTTCTGAAAAAGTCTCGTCAAAATCCAAATATCTTTTTGACTTTCACGTCTCCAAAAGGTACACGAAGAACGGGCTTTGTACGAATCGAATAGCGTAAAAGTCATAAGGGATGGTTTCACCATGTAAACAATATTGACTACTATTTGGATATATTTGTTTAGTGTTAGTGGGTTTAAATTATCAAGTGACATACAAAGTGAACAACAACAGGAAAGACACCCAAACCCGTTTACATAAAACTATTCATCTGTAGTCATATCATAGTACGTTTCATAAAAACGGTGGGATTTATAGTGGACTCGAGACGGATAAGTAAGGAAGGACGGTTGGTGACTATTCATGACTTGAAGTCTATAGTATGTCAACATTAGTATGTCATACACAAGCTTGAAGTCTATAGTATGTCAACATTAGTATGTCATACACAAGTAATCGAAAAGTCTGACTGAAAAAAATAAATCATTATATGTAAAATCTAAGGAGTTTCAGAAGAACACCGAACTATGGAGTAAAGAGGAATCTCGATTTATTATAAGGTACCAGACGTATATTGTATCAAAGAAAGAGATGAGTCAATAGTTTCCTATACAACCAACGAAGGTTCAAACCTGTCAATAATTTTACTTATTTTGACGACTTTTATAATTACACATTCAAACACACATCTCAATAGTCTTAGACCCATTTATGGTTCCCGTGTCAGTAACCAAGTATACCATTCTCATAGAAATCAAACTATTCTTTTGACGGTGAGAAGGTAAAATGTATAAAGAACTTTATTTACTTAGAAGGACCAAGAAGTGCAGGAACGGTCTCAAACGACACCCGTGTAGAGTAACATATCATATCAATATTCAAACATTAGTATAGAAGAACAGTAACATGAAATGTAAAGAGGCCACTGTATACTACACCTTGGAGAAAAATATAGGAATAAACGATGCACAGCTGGAAGACACACTCCACAAACAATTTCAGTGACCGGGTAAAAAAAAATTAGTGCAAACAAAATCATAACTAAATATTCACAAGAAACACACAAAACCTATTATCAGGAAATAGTCTACACAGAAGACGTTAAAACAAAAAGGTAAGAAACCGAACAGAAGATAGTGAGTATTGTAAAAGAAAGTATCTAGTCTTCAAAAATTAAAAGACCTTCAGGTTTTATAGTAAATAAAAAAAGTACGTAGTACGAAAACCACAGATTTTTCAGTAACGGTATAGGTCCCAGTAGAACCAAAAGATACAACGGAAAACACAAAATACTAAAAAGTAAAATATAAAATCGGATACTAGGAAAAGCCCAATTAAAAACACTTTTCCACATTCCAGAAACAGATTTAAGTAAAAGGACGTACACCTATAGGTGAACAACGTTGTGGTAAAAAATTTTGTAAAAATCTACACCTGGTGAATTTTTAGAAATAATGTTATAACAAAGACAAAATAAATAACCTAAAACCGACCTCCGAACACCCTAGAATCGGAGGACTAGTCCCTAACTTGGACGTGAGGGACGTAACCTTCCATTTCAGAATTGGAGACCTGTCGGTCCCTTCAGGGACATCGTGGTAAACAACTTCTCTGTCACAACGAGGTAATAAATAATAATAAAAAGTTTAACATAAAAATAGTATAATTTTTTTCATTCGTAGACTAGATAGTTTCTCATGATTTTTCGGACAGAGTCTCAACATTAAAAACTTAGTAAAGGTCTCCTTTGGTAAAAGTCACAAAAATCAATGTGACGTTATAAACAGAGAGATCTGTCTGTTTATCAAATAAATATGAGACAATGAGCCTTAAAATTTTCAGTAGTAAAAAACTGAAGAACATACTGTAAATTTTAAAAAACACAGTTTGAAGTCAACAGAAGGTCGAGAGAGGATCATAAAGAAATTGGGGATATTTCAACTAAGAAAGTTTGTAACTACAACCTCTTCTGAGAACTCTGAGGGAACCTGTCGTCCCTCTAGGTTGGTCAGGTAGGATTTCCTCTAGTTGAGACTAATAAGTAACCTTCCCGACTACGACTTCGACTTCGAGGTTATAAAACCGGTGGATTACGTCTCTCGACTGAATAATCTTTTCTGGGACTACGACCCTTTCTGACTTCTGTCCTCTTCTTTTCTACTCTAGTAACCTATCGTAGCGACTGAGTTACCTATACTCACTCACTCGAGGTCCTCTACCATTTCCTGCCCCTTCGTACCACACGACGTCAGGTACCCCAGTATTTCTCATTCTGTACTGACTCGTTGATTTGTTGTTGAATCAATTTTCTATGTACTAAATAGTAAATGGAACGTTTTTTTCTAATACACAAACAGAGAGAGATATATATACACATATATACAAATACATATATATATATATATATATATATATATATATGTGTGTGTGTGTGTGTGTACAAACATATACGTGAAAGAATTTACAAAGTTTATAAATAATTATACTAAAGGTCTTAAGGTTTGTTCACTTTATGTAACGAGTTCAAAAGAAAAAAGAAAAGATTTTATATCCAGACGGAGGAAAAGCTTAGTACTTACAAGAATATCAGACGAGGTGTCGAGAATAGGATCCTAAGAGAAAGGAAGGTCAAACTAAAGTCTAAAGGACTTAGGGTACAGAATGTTTTAGAATCTAATAAGAACAAATATACAAGATGACTTCGATTAAGAGGTTATCATAAGATTCTTACTAAGTTCTTTCAATTATAAAACTAAGAGAATTACAACGTGTATGAAGAGGAAATCTTAAGAGTTCCGTATGGAAGTGTAGGAATTTATATAAATCTGAACGATAACTCGTCTAGTTAAGAGAAGTCTGAAGACAAACAACCGTACATTCAAGAAGAGACAGTGTGAAAGTACAAAAAAAATTTCGATATTGAACACAAGAGTAAAAGGAATCCCATAAGAAGTCACCACCAGTAAAAAATTTTCAATATGACTTATGATTCGACTGGGAAACTGAAATCTCTGAACAAAGTGTAAACACCTTTAAAAGGAGGTATCAAATGAAAACATTACGAAGTGATAGCCAAAAATGAACGTAATTAAATAGAAAGAGTGTAAAGAGGAATCAACGACCTATAAGACCAGTATTGAAGACCAAACGATCGAAAAGAAAGTAAAAGTTAGAGACAGTAAACTCCCCTAAAATTTTTAGTAAATTATAATATAAGATAATTAAAAGAAAATTAAATTTTATCGGTTAAACTAATACGTTCCCGAAAAACGAAGTGAAAATTAAAAGTATAGTGTATCCGAGAATAAGAACTAAAAATTTTTACTATAGAAGAGAATTACTAGAATTTTATATTAGACAAAGAAATTCAAAAGAAGACAAGAGTGGAACAGGATACTATGAAACCATCTCAGAAAAGAGTTCATAGACTTATAGGAACCAACAAGTAAATGTAAACTATTTATCAGTGATTTTAGTATTTCTTTCTACTTATATACACAAATCCTTACCTAACCCCGGATACTCTTCACTCCTATGAGTTGTCCTCCATGTATACAACAAGTTAACAAGTCAGCACAGACTGAGACGTTGGGGTACCTGACGTCGTGTGGTCCGAAGGGACAGGAAGTGTTAGAGGGTCTCGAACGACTTTGAGTACAGGTAACTTAGTCACTACAGTAGGTTGGTAGAACAGGAGACAACAAGGGAAGAGGAGGACGGAAGTTAGAAAGGGCCGTAGTCCCAGAAAAGGCTATTCAGACGTGAAGTATAGTCCACCGATTTTATAACCTCGAGGTCGTATTCAGGAACGTCACTTATAACTCTCAACTAAAGGAAATCTTAACTGACCAAACAAGAGGTACGTCAAGTTCCCTGAGAGTTCTCAGAAGAGATTGTGGTATCAAACTTTCATAGTTTAGAAAACACGAGTCGGAAAAAATACCAGGTCGAGAGTGTAGACATGTACTGATGACCCTTCTGATAACGAAACTGATATACCTAGAAACAGTCGTTTCACGACAGAGACTAAAAAGTTATCTACACAGTATACGAAAAGAAGGTTCCTTGTTCACAGAATTAAAGTACCGACGTCAGTGATAGACGTCACTAAAACCTCGGGTTCTTTTATTCTAGACAGTGACAAAGGTAACAAAGGGGTAGATAAACAGTACTTCACTACTCTGGTCTACATAACTAGAATCAAAAAACTTACAACTCAAAATTCGGTCAAAAAAGTTAGGGGAGAAAATGGAATTAGTTTTCAGAGAAATCAAGGAGAAACGAAAGACGATATTTCCACGACGATAAATGAATAGATTCTAACAACTATAAAGAGAACCGTTTAAACTAACGTCGAACACGAAGTAGGTCGGGTCGTAAAGTGTACTACATGAGACGTATATTCAATTTATTCGTCCTACTGTTATATGTTCGAACTGTATGAGGAAAGGGTTAAACCTCGGTCAGTAACAAGGTACAGTTCAAGATTGACAACGGAGCAATGGACGTATGTCTAAAGAGTCCTCCGTCCATTCCACCAGACCATAAGGGTAGAGAACTTCTTAAATAGTGACAACACTAGGTGTGTCAGTTTCCGAAAACACATCAGTCACTTCGTCTGCAAAAGACCTTAAGAGAACGAAGAGATACTAGGTTACCTACAACCGTTAAACTAGAGACCAAGGAGACGGAAAAGATTTATATAAGTCACTAAAACTTAGAGGAACAGAAGGGAAAGTTTATATTAGAGGGACTAAGAAAGTGAATAGAGTAATAAAATAAAGTAATAGGACCGGTAAAAAAGAATAGAAAGAGATTACAAAGATAATTTAAAGGTCATCCCGTAAGAGAGGAGACTCATATTTCATTGTTATCCTTTACTCAAGTCTTCCGTCATCCCGGTCTAACACATCTTAAGATGTAAGGTTTAAGAACCTTTAAACTTAAAATGAGACTCACTTTACCTCTTCCGTGTCCTAAATCTCATTCCTCATTGTACTGGAATGATCTTAAAAAAAAAAAATGAAATAAAATGAAATGTCATGACATAACCAAAACGGTATGTAACTGTATTTAGGTGGTGCCCACATATGTTCGAGGGTTAGGACTTAGGGGGAGGGTGGAGGGTGGGGTATAGTAGAGAGACCTAGTAGAGGTACGTGGTCAGGGTTCGTAGGACATAGGACATAGCTTGTATCTGACCGTGAAGCAAAGAATGTACTATCATATGTACAAAGTTACAGTAAGAGGGTTTAGTAGGTTGGGAGAGAGAGAGGGAGTCTCAGGTTTTCAGGTAAGATATGTAAACACCGAGAAAACGACAGAGCGTAGGTCCCAGTAGTAATGGTAGAAAGATTTAAGGCATATATACACAGTCATATGACATNTTAAGGTATATATACACAATCATATGACATAACCACAAAAAGAAAGACCGAATGAAGTGAGACATATTAGCCGAGGTCAAAGTAGGTAGAGTAATCTTGACTAAGTGTACATAATAAAAATTACCGACTCATTATGAGGTAACACATATACATGGTGTCGAAAGAATAGGTAAGTAGACGACTACCTGTAGATCCAACAAAGGTACAGGACCGATAATATTTGTCACGACGTTACTTGTAACCCCATGTACACAGAGAAAGTTAAGACCAAAGGAACCACACATACGGGTCCACACCCTAACGACCCAGTACTCCGTCGAGATAAACGTTAAAAAATTCCTTAGAGGTGTGACGAAAGGTATCACCGACATGATCTAACGTAAGGGTGGTTGTCACATTCTGCCAAGGGAAAAGAGGTGTAGGAGAGGTCGTAAATAACGAACATCTGAAAACCTAGCGTCGGTAAGACTGACCACAGTTTACCATGGAGTAACACCAAAACTAAACGTAAAGAGACTATTATTCACTACAACTCGTAGTAAAGCACACAAACAATCGGTAGGTATACAGAAGAAACCTCTTTACAAATAAATCAAGAAACCGGGTAAAAAACTAACCCAGCAAATAAAAAGACCTTAACTCGACGTCTTCAACGAACATATAAAAACTCTAATCAACAAACAGTCAACGAAGTAAACGATAACAAAAGAGGGTAAGGTTTCCGACAGAAAAGTGGAACGAATATCAAAGGAAACAACACGTCTTCGAAAATTAAAATTAATCTAAGGTAAACAAATAAAAACGAAAATAAAGGTCATAAGACCCTCCACCTAGTATCTCCTAGGACGACACTAAATACAGCCTCTCACAAAACGGATACAAGAGGAGATCCTCAAAATATCAAAGACCAGAATGTAAATCTAGAAATTAGGTAAAACTCAAATAAAAACACACGCCACAATCTTTCACTAGATCAAAGTAAGAAAATGTTCACCAACTGGTCAAAAGGGTCGTGGTGAACAATTTCTCTAACAGAAATGAGGTAACATATAAGAACGGAGGAAACAGTTTCTATTCCACAGGTATACACACACCTAAATAGAGACCCGAAAGATAAAACAAGGTAACTAGATATACAGACAGAAACACGGTCATGGTATGACAGAACTACTGACACCGAAACATCATCTCGGACTTCAGTCCGTTCAACTAAGGAGGTCAAGGTAAGAAGAAAGAGTTCTAACGAAACCGATAAGCTCCAAAAAACATAAAGGTATGTTTAGAACTTTAATAAACAAGATCAAGACACTTTTTACACCGACCATCGAACTATCCCTAACGTAACTTAAACATTTAACGAAACCCATCATATGAGTAAAAGTGATATAACTAAGAAGGCTAGGTACTTGTACCATATAAAGAGGTAGATAATCACAGGAGAAACTAAAGAAAGTAGTCACAAAATATCAAAAGATATATATCCAGAAATCAAAGAAATCCATCTATATAAGGATTCATAAAATAAGAAAAGCAACGTTACCACTTACCTTAACAAAGGAATTAAAGAAAAAGATGAAAGAGTAATAATCACATATCCTTATGTTCCCTAAAGACTCACAACTAAAATATAGGACGTTGAAATGATATAAATAACTAATCGAGATCATTAAAAGACCACCTCAGAAATCCTAAAAGATACATCTCCTAGTACAGTAGACGTTTGTCACTCTCAAAAGGAAGAAGAAAAGGTTAAACCTAAGGAAAATAAAGAAAAAGACGAGAATAACGACACCGGTTTTGAAGGTCTTGATACAACTTATCATCGCCACTTTCACCTGTGGGAACAGAACAAGGACTGAAATCCCCCCTTTACGAAAGTTAAAAAGTGGTAACTCCTATTACAAACGACACCCAAATAGTATATATCGAAAATAATACAACTCCATACAAGGAAGATACAAGAAAGACTTCTCAAAAATAGTATTTACCTACAACTTAAAACAGTTTCCGGAAGAGACGTAGATAACTCTATTAGTATACCGAAAATAAAAAGAGTTAAACAATTACACCACTTAATGTAACTAACTAAACGCCTATAACTTCTTAGGAACGTAGGGACCCTATTTCGGGTGAACCAGTACCAAAGACTAGAAAAATTACACAACAACCTAAGACTAACGATCTTAAAACAACTCCTGAAAACGTAGATACAAGTAGTCACTATAACCGGACATCAAAAGAAAAAAACACTGTAGAAACAGTCCAAAACCATAATCCCACTACCACCGGAGTATCTTACTCAAACCTTCAAATGGAAGGAGACGTTAAAAGACCTTCTCAAACTCATTATATCCACAATCGAGAAGAGCTTTAAAAACCATCTTAAGTCGACACTTCGGTAGACCTGGACCCGAAAACAAACGACCATTTAAAGACTAATGTCAAAGTTAAAGGCACGAACACTACCCAGACAATTCTAAAAGATAAAGAAGGACCAAGTCAAAACCTTTTAACATGAAAAGATTCTTAAACAGGTAAAGAAGGTGCAACAGGTAAAATAACCGTATATTGACGACTATCATCAGAGAATACTAGGAAACATAAAGACACAACAGACAACACTAGAGAGGTAAAAGTAAAGATTAAAATAACTAAACTAAAAAGACAGAGACAAAGAACTACTCAGACCGATTACCAAACAGTTAAAATAAATAGGAAAGTTTCTTGGTTGAAAAACGAAACAACTAAAAACGATACCAGAGAAAACAAAGAAAACATAAATAAAGACGGGGTTAAAAATTCTAAAGAAAGGAAGATGATTGAGACCCCAAGAGGTAAAGAAGGAAAAGATCAACGAAATCCACATCTCAATCCAATAAATAAACTGAAAAAAGAACAAAGAACTCCATACGGACATAACGATACTTGAAAGGAGATTCGTGACGAAAATATCACAGGGTGTCCAAAACCCAACAACACAAAAGTAAAAGTAAACAAAGATACGTATTAAACTAAAGAAAAAAATAAAGAAGACACTAAACAACCAATAAGTCTTCGCACAACAAGTCGGAGGTATACAACCCTAAAAATTATCAAAAAGAGGACATTAACTCTAGATTAGAATCACGTAATACCAGTCTTTTCTACGAACCTTACTAAATCTAAAAAAACTTAAACAGTTCCAATCTAAATACCGGGTCCTACACTAGATAGGACCTTTTCCAAGGTACTCGTGAACNGATACGTATTAAACTAAAGAAAAAAATAAAGAAGACACTAAACAACCAATAAGTCTTCGCACAACAAGTCGGAGGTATACAACCCTAAAAATTATCAAAAAGAGGACATTAACTCTAGATTAGAATCACGTAATACCAGTCTTTTCTACGAACCTTACTAAAGCTAAAAAAACTTAAACAGTTCCAATCTAAATACCGGGTCCTACACTAGATAGGACCTTTTCCAAGGCACTCGTGAACTCCTTTTCCACTTTAAGTAACAAAACCCCACTTTACAGGACATCTATAGTTAATCCAGATTGACCAGATAACATAGTAAATTTCAAACACAAAGGAACAATTAAAAGACAAATCAACTAGACAGGTATTCACACTCATCTCATAATTTCAGAGGGTGATAATAACACAATAACAATTAAAGGGGAAAGTACGAACAAATCTTAAAAATTTTCTTGTATTACAATCTTCACGACACGTATCTTAACACCATCCTCTTTTTCCTCTCCTTTCCTCTTCCCTCGGTTGACCCACCGATAATTTTATTTGGATCACTCACAGGTCACAAGAGTGACTTTTACGTCTCTTGATAGACCTAAGATCCAAAATACAAGTATCGACACAAATCCTCAAATAATACAAAGAAAACGACTTTAATATACTTTTGTACGTATAAAATCAAATAGTCCTCACTAACTCAGTAAGTCCTCCAAAAGGCGACGGGAGAATACACGATACATTTCATCATAATGTAGTCAAAGTGAAAGTCAACAACT
Organism: Capra ibex; assembly: GCA_006410555.1. Classification (NCBI taxonomy): domain Eukaryota; kingdom Metazoa; phylum Chordata; class Mammalia; order Artiodactyla; family Bovidae; genus Capra; species Capra ibex. The sequence continues at coordinate 34,956,672 of SJYO01037955.1, forward strand.
ATTTTAGAAAGTCCTGTAGGAATTAAGGATATTTCTCGGAAGAAAGACTGAGTTGTCAAGAACCTCCGTTGTGAAAAATATAGAGACCTCAGAATTTTAAAATATTAGTTTAAAAGCCGAAGTAGAAATCTAGCACCAAAAAACATTCACAGGACCTGTACTATAATCTATCCCTTTGGAAAGATTTAAAATCGGACTAAATGATAAAAATTCTCTGACTCTGAGAAACTAAGGACATTCAGGATCAAGGAAAATTAAGTTGTAAGTCAGTAAACGAAATAGAGAGGGGAGAATATAAAACGAATATTCGTCGTTCTTCTTTGTGTCTGAAAATCAACACACGGACCTTTAGACTTAATCTAACGGATCAGAAAATCCATCTAAAAGATGGAAGATACAATGGTACCTTTATTCCGACGACTTACAAACCGGTGAACGATTATTGTAACTAGGTGAAAGGATACAAAAGACTGTTCTAAAAAGGGTGAAAGACAATTCAGAAGTGGTCTTGGAGTAGTCTCGGGTTTAAGGTACTCACCACGTAAGTGTCGATTTCAAAAGTGAAATAGTAAAGAGTCTTAGGAATGTCGGAAAAGTCGAAGACATTTGACGGTAAAAGTTTCAGGGGGGGTGTTAATGTCAAAACGACACACCGTAAGATAAACAGTATGTCATGGTTTTTTTTCTTGATTTAATTGACATACAACCGTTGTATGGACAACAGATAACGGGGTATGGTTTAATAAGTGGTTGAAGTGTAGAATTTTGATTTATATTTTTAAATAACGTAGTATTAGGGAAACCTAGTACTTTGACCCCGTCGTTAGACCCTACCAAGACTGAGTCTCGGGGAGTATTTAAACACAAGTTCACTAGTCGGTCCGGAGTCATTTCGAAGAAGGTCCGACAGAGTACACCAACAGTTATTCGAAGTCAAGAGTGACCGAGAACCGATGTCTGAAGTAATAAAAACGAAATAATCAAAGAGGTATCCAAGGGACTTATAGGAATATTATACAGTTTTTTGAAAGTCAGAAAATAATACATTAGAGGTTACACTGACCACTGTATGGCGGAGAAGACAGAATACGACAGTCTCTGATCGTCAGAACCAACCTACACCGTCTACACTCGTTATCTTGTTCCTCCAATAGCTCCCCGTAGAACATCCGATTGATGGTGTGAGTCATTTTTGATTCGAGGAGAATTTAAAATACATCGTTTGGGGTCTCGAAAAGAACTATTTGTCCACTGATGAAGTTTCGTCTTCTGGAAAACTATGATTGAGTTAAAGAGAATTACGTCTTCTCAGATTGTGACTTCTGTAGGTCACTTGACATTACATACCCGATAACTTGTATTACCTGTCTAAAAAAATTACAATTAAATAAAAGTTTTGTAACAATAAATTCTTATTTGATATATCGGGGATAGTTGTTTCGGTTCTGTAAAATCTTAATCTTACAGACGGAGTCAAAAGTGTCATCAGTTACTATTACATTCGACCGTATGGATATTTATAATTTATGTCCGACTAAAAGGAAGACCAGTATACGTAAAGTGATAAGGGGTCCCCAAACGAAATCTGGAATTCTTCGTAACGAAAAATTTTCGTCGACGGTAAAAATACTCTTTTTAAAACAAAAAGTTGTTTCATCCGTGAAATTCCCTTTTAATTGTATTTGACACGGTACACATGTTCAGACCTACACTTCGTCTACAAAACCAAATCTTGTGACTTCTATGAATTACAATGAGTGACGTAAATTTATTTTTCCATATATGAAGTATTAAATATTCGATCGACCATTTTAAATTTTTATTTTATAAAAGGGTAAGTTTTTCACAGACCATAAACTTAATGTAGTACCACAACTGAAAAAAAAAAAAAAAATTGTAATCTTAGGATCCAGAAGGTATCTTCCTTGTACCCATAACCATATTAGTTTTTGAACAACCTACTTAACGAAATCCCGTATATAACTTATATTTTTTTTAAATTAAAAAATTTTGGAGTTTTTAAATGTATAACGACCTAAGGTAGATACATTGTAAAAGTTTCACTAATTTGGCACCTTTAGTTCGTGTCTAATTATCAACGGTCCTTGAGTTCAGTATCAGTCTCATCCATAATCTTTCTATCATGAATCCTTCAACGAAACATTACTACCCTCTTAAAAAATACAACTAAGTCCACTACTAACACAATTAGATATTTACTATTTACACCATTTTAACACATTTTGATTTGTGTGTGTGTGTACTCACGTACATTTTCAACCATTTGAAGTTTATTCCGGAGATCTGATAAGGTCAATCACAGTTGAAGGGCCAGAACTATCATATGGATCTCATTACACAATAACAAACCTTTAAAGCCACTTCCCATATGGGTCGAACGAGACCTAATACAAAAGTTAAAGATACTCTGATTTTAATAAAGTTCTATCTTTCAATTTTTTAATTTAATCAATTAATTTACGTAAAGTCAGTCTCATCCTGAAAGTATTTCTACAAAATGTAAGAAAGTATCCTTATATACCTCGGACATTTATGGTTTTAAGTTCTTTTTAATTTACTTATTATTTTATTTTAAATTTAATTTTTATACATTAAATTATTTTATGATCGTTAATGTAAAACTACAACTATAAAATATTTATTCTTATATTATAAATTAATGTCACTGAATAAGTAAAGTGACAATATAATGAATTACTTTACTTTCAGAAATTTAACATTTAAAATAATTGATACTTTCAGAATACGTTTATTTAATTTCCATAATAAGAAATTCCAATATGTTAAAATTACAATGACATAGAAAAAGACAATATCGTAGTTTTGGTTTTTACATATTTAGGAAATAGTTATAAGTCCTTAAATAAACCATCGGTCTGTAGTATAATGTCTTGTCATTTAAATTAATAAATTTTGTACCTTTATACCCCAACCACTGATGTTGTCATATAAAAAAAGAGGTACATAAAAATTTTAGTCGTACCAGTATAATAAGAACCCTGATACTTCTTATTTTTAAATAAATTTGAGAACCATTAATTAATTATCACGTAAAATTTTACCTGTCCGAAAATTATAACGTAGTTAAAGAGATGACTTTCTGAAATTTTATGACTTCCTACAAACTAAACATTACAACATAATTAAAGACGACATGTCGTCACTGAGTCGATATGCATATATATAAGAAAAAGTAAGACCAAATAGTGTCTTATATCAAGGAACTCGATATGTACTCCTAGAATAAACAAATAGATACGATATATATGATCAAAAAAAGACGATTAGGATTTGACGGTTAGAAAGGAAAGGGGTGAAGAGGGACAATCGTTGGTGTTCAGACAAGACATACAGACACTCAGATAAAGACAAAGTATTTATACAAGTAAACACAGTATAAATCTAAGGGGTATATTCACTATAGTATATGATAAACAGAAAGACTGAAGTAAATAATACTATTAGAGATCTAAGAAGAGACAAGGACTTTTACCGTAATAAAGTAAAAAGTACCTATTTTTTACTTTTTATGTATGTATAAGGTAACATACATACTTATGTGTGTGTGGTGTAGAATAGATAAGTAAGTAGACAGCTACCTGTGAATCCAACGAAGGTACAGAACTGACAACATTTACTACGACGAGATTTGTGACTTAATATCAAAACAGACTTGTATACGGGTCCTCACCCTAACGACATAGTATACCATCAAGACAAAAATCAAAAAACACAAAAAAAATTTCTTTGAAGGTCTCTTCTTTGAAGAGGTATTACCGACATGGTTGAATGTCAGGATAGTTGTCATGTTCTTCCAAGGGAAAGAGGTGTGAAAGAGTCATAAATAATAAAAATCTGTAAAATTAGTACCGGTAGAAATGTACACAAACCACCATGGAGTGACATCAAAATTAAACATAAAGAGATTATTAATTACTGTTATTCGTAGAAAAGAACACGGACAAGTACCGGAAAAGTACCAGTAGACATATAGAAGAAACCTCTTTACGAATGAATCCAGAGGAGAGTAAAGAAAAAACAACTAACCTAACGAACTAAAAATAATAACTTAACTTAGAGTTTTTAGACTATCTGAAAAATTTATCAGACTTTACACACAAATTGGTATTTAATATTTTATAATTTCTTTTACATCTTTGTTAAAGGTATCTTAACAGTACGACGACGACGACGACGATTCAGTGAAGTCAGCACAGGTTTAACAGTATGTGCAAAATAAAAAGGAATAATATCTGTCCTCATTTTACTTTATAAACTTCACAAAAATTTGACTTGTAAACATCATACTTACATTTAATACGAGAAACTCGTAAAAGTGAAAACATAAGTTATTTCGTTAGTACAATTCAAGATCTTTTATGTTATACTACAATTTGACTCTATACCGGTAATATTTTCTTATATGTGTTAAAAGAGAAACATTTCTCTTTATTGTCTCTGTGATAATTTTAATCGTACGTAAATAAAATCAAGTTTACTTACGAATTTTTATAGAGAGGTACTTTTTATTTTGTCCTTTTTATCTCTACTTTGTTGTGAATTTTTCTGAGTAATTACCTGTACTTATATACTGAATCTTTGTATAGATTAATGTATTAAATCTTTTGTTGAACTATACAGTTTTTCTGACGTAATATTTATAAACCCTCCCTTGACTAAAAATTAATTCAATACACACCTTTTGACCGACAACAAGCCTTCTCCTTATAGTTTCATCTCGGTACATCGGGTCGCAAATAGTCGTTTAAGTGTCTACCCCATTCGTAAAAATTTTCTTATTCTCACACCAACATAACAGATTATGATGTCTCACTAAGACTCAGTATAATACGTTTTCATTATAAAAAACTTTCTACGTTCCTTTCATCAATTGTATTATAACACGAGACCATCGAGACCCTAAGTCGTCTGTACTCGTATAAGAGCCCGGAGTCTTACAAAATGGATTTTGTTAGGGAGTCACATCTCCCTCGACACTAGTAGTGGTCGTCATAGAACCCAAATTATGATAAGGGACTGAGGATCTCTAGATCGTCTCTGGTAAGGGACAGGAGTAAGAAGGTTGGAAAGGTCGTTAACATAAGTGTTTATTGAGATACATTATTTTGAAAGAGTCCCCGAAGGGACCACCAGTTTTACAATTCTGACGTGTAGGTGACGTCCTCACGTACCCAAGGTAGGGACCAACCCCTTTATTGTAGGATGTGCGACGCACCATACCTTATAGATCTAACAAAATATAAGAGGAGTGACTTTGATTAATGTCACTAATAATAGACCTACATAATAAACTTAATTCCATACCCTCACGTGAGTTGTCAAACTTTACTTCACAGTAAAGATTCATTTATGTGAAAACAAGTTGAATACTAAAAAATACTTTGTATTACATAAGTGAACTAAAAGTAGTTTAAGACCGTATTCAGATATACCAGTTACCAGAGATTAAATTAAAACCTACAATCTATAGACTTTCACAAGTCAATATGTCTACAGACTTGTTTAATACTCGGTTTCGTTAAAGTTTACACAACTCATATAAAGTGATATATTTTTGATCCTAATAGGACAGTCTTAACCGGATGGTTTAAATTAAAGGAGAGGTTAGGAATTATGAGAGAGTGTTTACATTTAGACTACTATTTTACATCCTTTTGTTTTATCACGACAACAAAAGGAAGAATTTTATATAGTGGATCACCAACATCTTAAGATAAAAATATACTAAGATGTATATTTTTACTTCCAAATATAAAATCTCCAAGATAATTAATACGTCTCTTTAAAACAAAATCTACGACTTAGGAAATAAAGAATTAGAAATCTCTTAAAAACAGTATAAAATTATATTTGGACATAATTACTAGTAGAAATTATTAATTCATTTAATACAATAACTTACGATGAGATAAAATCGTATTAATAATCCGTCACTGGGGTTGACATTACTAAATCCCCGATACGAAACCAGTTCAGATGGTTCAAGTATCTTACCGTTCGGTTTAAAAGTAACCGAACCCGACATAGTCTATACTGATCGAGAGTTAATAGGTGTACCTCTACGAAGAAACATTCACATTTTATAGGTCCATCGGTTGTTCTACTACACTAAGAAACCCTGGCTTCCCTTACTCAGACTTTTAAATTCTGGGAGTATTTCCATTTGAATTACATTACACATTGGGGACAAAGACGACTTTAAACCTTCCTACTCAAATAAGGAAGATGTTTAAGGATATGAGTACAACAAGATTCATTCTACAGGATCACATCTCTGAAGAATTTAGTTCGAGGTTTAGTACATAGAAAAGGGTTTCGTGGATGACATTCTTTTACTAATACGAGTCTTTTGTTAGACTCCGTATTAATACTGGTGTTAAAACATCTATAGACACAGTCAAAACATTTTTATTTACGAATATCATTAACGTCAAAGACACCATAAATCTTCAGCCTTCTTTTAACTCCTATCGGGATTTTTATACCACAAAGAAGTAAACACATAAACTCAGATGTGGTTGTTACTTTGTTGATGTCAAACCGTGGATGTCTCATGGTTTGAGAATCCAACTAATTGACTCAAATTACAAATGTTGTAAAAGTACCCCTAAATTAAAGGGTTTAAACGTACACTCTTTTTACTCAGACCCATCACACCGTGGTTCATCATCATTAAATGATTTTAGGTTCAAAGCAAATTAACAAACGAAACAAAACGAACAAAAAAGACTGATTGAAAGGATTAAAGGATATTTCTAGTAACACAGGTACAACCTAGTTACCTTAAATCTATGTCGACATCTCCACTACACACGGTAAATTTATTCACAGGGTGTTCGAAAAACAATAACGAAGGGAGGGGGAAAATATCGACTTTATCTCTAGTTCTTTAGTTCTTTTCCTTTAGTTCCTTCGGTATGAAACTTTTACTCTCGTCGTGAAGTGTGTCGCATCGACAGACTTACTGACACCCCTTCTCTGAATTAGGATATGAACAAGTGAGTAAGGAGTGATCATTCTTAATTTCGAGACGACAAGAACTCAAGACGTAAAGAACAAAAGACAAAGAATAATGTCAATCGGGAGAGGTTGATTGATCAATGACAATTACAATAAACGAGTCAGCACAAGCTGAGAAACGTTGGGTATCTGATATTGATTGGTCCAAGGAGACAGGTACCTTAAGAGGTCCGTTCTTCTGACTTATTCGACGGTAAGGGAAGAGGTCCCCTAGAAGGACTGGGTCCCAAGATTGACCCAGAGGACGTAACGTCCTTCTAAGAAATCGTCGATTCCACTGTCCCTTCGGGGGCTTAAGTTCAGTATCTTAAATTTTAGGGTTAAAGGGGTATGGTTTGTCTTACAAGAGACACACATACTTACACACACTACTATTTATTCGTGTCTACTTCGTCCTAGGAAGACTGACACTAGTGAGTGATCCTTGTATCCACAAAGACTTCTCTAACTAAATATTGGTCATCCGAAAACATTTCATGCGTATAACAAAAATTTCGACAAGAAAGTAAACGTTCAATGTTGACGATACATCTTGATAAATATTGAGAAGATCTTGATGAACCGGAGTATTTTTTATAATAATGATACCAAAATGTCTAAAGTATGATACCCAGTAAGAAGAATAAAAGAAAAAACGTGACCTTTAGGAGGTGTTTTAGACGGTGGGGTTTTACACAGAGAAACCGTACTCCTAATTAAACCCGACTAATAAAAATTCTTTACCTTCTGAGTCCTTCAAAAAGAACAATTGAAAGTAGAATTACTGGATTTTTCTTAAGTCTATTTCCCGAACAAGATCCTTATCTTGATAGTGGTTTATATAGACATTTCTTATACCCAATCCACACCACCCTCTTTAAGGGTCCCGGATCTCCAGTTATAAGATGACCTCATCTCGTCTATTTATCGATGCTTTTCTTACTTCTCCGACTCGGTTTCACCTTTGTTACGGGTTAACGCCGACATAGACCACCACTTTCACTTCAGGCTACGACATTTCTTGTTATAACGTATTTTGGACTTTAGAATCCAGGTACTTAGTTCCATTTGAGTCACACCAGTTTGTCCTCTACCGTTCCCATTTGTACAATCTTTAGTCACTTGATTTTACCTGTCCTCTTAAATTAAGTCTACTGGTAATATAGATGATGACACCCGTTCTTAGGGGATCTTCCTTCTCTTATCGGTAGTATCAGCTATTTCCTCAGACTTTACGTCATGAACCAACGTCAGAGTTTTTACTGTCTTACTAGAGGTAAACAAAGGTTCCCTTTGGTAAGTGGTAGTGTCATTAGGTTCAGATACGGGGTCGGAGATTACGAATTCCTCGACTTACTGAGAAACTTCTGGACGTTCCGGAGGATCTTGATTTGTAATTTTTTTTTTTTTTTCGGAAAAAGTAGTATCCCCTGACCTTATGTTTTAGTCCTTCAGTTCTCTATAGACTTATTGTCTGTTCAAACCGGAATCTGTGTTTTACTTCGTCCCTTTTTCGATTGTCTTAAAACGGTTCTCTTACGTGTTCAGCATCTTTTGTGGGAGAAGGTTGTTGTGCTCTCTGTCGAAGAACAGTCATCTCTTTAGTCTAACTATTATAAGAAACGTCGACTTCTACCTATTCGAGATACGTCAGTCGTCTTTTGTTCTGGACGTCGACTGACATCGAGTCTAACAGTCGAGGCATAACGTTTTAAGTGTGAGTTTACCTTCTTGTATCCCTTTTGGTGATCTGGTAAGTCCATACTGGATTTAGATCAGTGAATACTAATATGTCTCCTTCACTGTTTATCTAAGTTCCCTAATCTAAACTATCTGTCTCACGGACTTCTTGATACCTGTCTCCAAAGATTGTGACGTATCCTATACCATTGGTTTTGGAGGTGTTTCTTTTTCTTTACGTCATTTCGTTTCATCAACAGACTCCTCAGGAAGGTTTATAGACTCCTTTCTTTTTTTTTTTTTCGTTTTCCGTTTCCTCTTACCCTTTCTGTATCGGTTGACTTACTTAACATCTCAAGGTCTCTTCTCGTTCCTCTCTATTCTTTCCGAAGAATTCACTTACGTTTCTTTATCTCCTTTTGTCATCTTACCCTTTTTGATCGCTAGAGAAATTCTTTTAACCTCAATGGTTCCTTTATAAATGATGTTTCCATCCGTGTCAAGTCAAGTTAAGTCAAGTCAACGAGTCAGCACAGGTTGAGAAACGTTGGGGTACTTAGCGTCGTGCGGTCCGGAGGGACAGGTAGTGGTTGAGGGCCTCAAGTCGTTTCCTGTTTTTACCGTTCCCGGATTGTCTTCGTCTTCTCTAATTCTTTTCCACAATTCTTATATTTGAGATGTTCTTTTCAAGAATTACTGGGTCAATTGGTACTACTAATGTCTTTTAACTTAATTTATAAATGTCTCATACCGGTTCCTGAAGGGACCACCAAGTTTACCGTTTCGTAGATGGACGTTACGTCCTCTGGACCCAAGCTAGGGACCCATCCCTTCTAGGGGACCTCTTCCTTTACCGTCGTGTGAGATCATGAGAACGGACCTTTTAAGGTACCTACCCCCTAGGACCACCCGATGTCAGGTACCCTAGAGTTTCTTATCTTGTACTGACTCGTTACAGTAACCAAGTGACTCGTACCGGGACGGGTAGTCTTGTTCTGGGTCAAAGGGGGGGTCTCACAGAGTAGGTAGTCCTTCGAAGATATTCGAAGAATAGACATAGGTAGTCTCCCGTCTGTCTCACTTTTGTTGTTTGTGTCTTGTGATTGGTTTGATTAGTACACCTGGTGTCGGAACAGATTGTGTTACTTTGATACTTGGTACGGTACATCCCGGTGGGATCTACCTGTACAGTAACACCTCTCAAGACTGTTTTGTACCAGGAGACCTCTTCCCTTACCGTTTGGTAAAGTCATAAGAAAGGAACTCTGGGGGTACTTGTCATACTTTTCCGTTTTTTTCTATCCTGTGACTTTCCACTTGAGGGGTCCAACCATCCGTGGGTTATACGTTGACCTCTAGTCACCTCTTTATTGAGGTCTTTCTTACTTCTCTGTTTTCGCTTTCGTTTTTGTTGTGGGTCAAAACCTACACTGACCACTAGCTTCATTTGAGGCTACGACATTTCTCGTTATAACGTATCCGCGGACCTCGAGTCAACCATTCCTTAGACGGACTTTACGTCCTCTGGACCCAAACTAGGGACCCAACCCTTCTAGGGGACCTCTTCCCTTTCCGATGGGTGATGTCATAAGACCAGGCCTCTTAAGGTACCTGACATATCAGGAACCCCAACGTTTCTCAACCTTTGCTGACTCGTTAAAAGTGACCTTACGATCCAGGTACTTAGTTCCATTTAATCTTCACCAGTTTGTCCCCTACCGTTCTCACTTGTAGCTGTAAAATCCCTAGTCACTTGATTTCACCTGACCTTAACGACTTAAATCGAGTCTACTGGTAATATAGATGATGACACCTGTTCTTAGTGAATCTTCTTTACCTTATCGGTAGTATCAGTTGTTCTCAGGTTTTACGTCACGAACCTATGTTAGAGTTTTTACTGTCTTACTAGAGACAAGGAAAAGTTCCGTTTGGTAAGTCATAGTGCTTAGGTTCAGATACGGGATTAGTCATTACGACTTCTTCGACTTTAACCTACAAGGATACTTCTGGATGTTCTGGAAGATCTTGATTGTGGGGTTTTTCTACAGGAAAAGTAATATCCCCTGACCTTATGTTTTCATCCTTCAGTTCTCTATTGACCTCTTTGTTCGTTTAAACCGGAACGTCATGTTTTACTTCGTCCAGTTTCCGATTGTCTCAAAACGGTTATCTTACGTGACTAGTATCGTTTGTGGGAGAAGGTTGTTTTGTTATCTTCTGAGATGTGTACCTGTAGTGGTCTACCAGTCGGGGGTTTAGTCTAACTAATATAAGAAACGTCGGTCTCTACCTCTTCGAGATATGTCGGTCGTTTTCGTTCTAACCCTCGACTGACACCGAGTCTAGTACTTGAGGAATAACGGTTTAAGTCTGAATTTAACTTCTTTCATCCCTTTCGGTGCTCCCGTAAGTCGATACTGGATTTAGTTCAGGGAACACTAATATGTCACCTTCATTCTTTATCTAAGTTCCCTAATCTAAACTATGTGTCTCACAGACTTCTTGACACCCACCTCCAACCACTGTAACATGTTCCCCTTCACTATCACTGGTAAGGTTTCCTTTTCCGTTTGACTAACAGACTCCTCCGGAATGTTTGTCGATACTTTTCTTCACTTTCCGTTTTCTCTTTTCCTTTCTATATGGGTAAACTTTCGTTTCGAGGTTTCTTATCGTTCCTCTGTATTCTTTCGGAAGGAGTCACTAGTTATGTTTCTTTATCTCCTTTTGTTATCTCACCCTTTCTGATTTCTAGAGAAGTTCTTTTAATCTCTATGGTTCTCTTGTAAATTACGTTTTTACCTGTGTTACCATACCTGGATTGTCTTCGTCTTCTATAATTCTTCTCCACCGTTCTTATGTTTCTTCTTGATATGTTTTTTCTAGTAGTACTGGGTCTATTGGTACTACCACACTAGTGAGTGGATATCGGTCTGTAGTACCTTACGTTTTAGTTCAGAGTGATGTTTGTTTCGATCACCTCCACTGCCTTAAGGTCAACTCGATAAAGTTTAGGATTTTCTATTACGACACTTTCACGACGTGAGTTATACGGTCGTTTAAACCTTTTGAGTCGACACCGGTCTCCGGACCTTTAACAGTCAAAAGTAAGGTTAGGGATTCTTTTCTTTTCGATTTTTTACAAGTTTGATTGTGTGTTAACGTGAGAAGAGTGTTCGATCGTTTGATTACGAGTTTTAAGAGGTTCGGTCCGAAGTTGTTATACACTTGACACTTGAAGGTCTACAAGTTCGACCAAAATCTTTTCAATCTCCTTGTTCTCTAGTTTAACGTTGTAAACGACCTAGTACCTTTTTAGTTCTCTCAAGGTCTTGTTGTAGATAAAGACGAAATAACTGATGTGGTTGCGGAAACTAAGACACCTAGTGTTATTTGACACCTGTTAAGAATTTCTCTACCCTTATGGTCTGATGGAATGGATGTAGGACTCTTTAGACATATGTCCAGTTCTTTGATCAATCTTGACCTGTACCTTGTTGTCTGACCAAGGTTTACCCCTGTCCTCATGTAGTTCCGACATATGACGGTGGGACGAATAAATTGAACATACGTCTCGTATAGTACATTTTACGGTCTGACCTACTTCGTGTTCAACCTTAGTTCTAAAGGTCCTCTTTATAGTTATTGGAGTCTATACGTCTACTGTGGTGGGAATACCGTCTTTGACTTCTTGATTGCTCGGAGAACTACTTTCACTTTCTCCTCTCACTTTTTTTTTTTACCGTAGACCAGGGTAGTAAAGTACCGATTATTTACCCCTTTGTCACTTTTGTCACTGTCTGAAATAAAAGAACCCGAGGTTTTAGTGACGTTTACCACAGCCGTCGGTACTTTATTTTTCTACGAATGAGGAACCTTCTTTTCGATACTGGTTGGATCTGTCGTATAATTTTTCGTCTTTGTAATGAAACGGTTGTAGATCAGTTTCGGTAACAAAAAAGGTCACCAGTACATACCTACACTCTCAACCCGAAATTTCTTTCGACTCGTGACTTCTTAACTACGAAAACTTGACACCATGACCTCTTCTGAGCTCTCAGGGAATGTAACGTTCCTCTAGGTTGGTTAAGTAGGATTGTCTTTAGTCAGGACTTATAAGTAACCTTCCTGACTACGACTTTTACTTTAAGGTTATGAAACCGGTGGATTACACTTTTTGACTGAGTAACCTCTTCTGGGATTACGACGCTTTCTCACTTCCGTCCTCTTCCCCTACTGTCTCCTGCTCTAACAACCTACCCTAGTGACTGAGCTACCTGTACTTAAAGTCATTCGAGGACCTCAACCACAACCTGTCCCTTCGAACCACACGACATAGGTACCCCAGCGTTTCTCAACCTGTACTGACACGCTGACTTGACGGACTTGGTATTACTACACCAGTCAGTTGATCTCGGTCTGTAGGACCTCACACTCCAACCACCTGGAATCCTTCGTAATGATGTTTGTTCCGATCACCTCCACTACCTTAAGGTCGACTCGACAAAGTCTAGGGTTTTCTGTTACGATAACTGCACGACGAGGGTAATAAGATCGTTTAAACCCTTTGAGTCGTCATCGATGTCAAACTCTTTTCCAGGCAAAAGTAAGGTTAGTGTTTCTTTTCGTAACGTTTTCTTACAAGTTTAATACTATGTTAACATGAGTAAAGTGTACCGTCCTTCTTATACGAGTTTTAGGAAGTTCAATCCGAAGCAGACATACACTTGGTTCCTGAAAGTTTACATGTTCGACCTAAGTCTCTTCAATCTCCTTGGTCTCTAGTTTAGCAGTTGTATGCCACTCAGTATCTTTTTCGTTCCCTTAATTTTTTATTTCGATTTTAGATGGAAAGGAAGTAACTGACACGATTTTTCGGAAACTGACACGTCGTGTGTTGTTTGATACCCTATAAGAATTACTCTACCCTTATGGTCTTGGGGAATGGACGAAGGACTCTTTGGACATAAGTCCTGTTTTACGTCGTCCATCTTGACCTGTACCTTGTTACCTGACAAAGGCTTAACCCTTTCCTCATACAGGTCCGACATATGACAGAGGGACGAATATATGACTATACGTCTCATGTAGTACACTTTACGGCCTGATCTACTTAGGGGTGGACCTTAGTTCTAAGTCAAGTCAAGTCAAGTCAACGAGTCAGTACAGACTGAGAAACGTTGGGGTACTTAGTGTCGTGAGGTCCGGTCGTACAGGTAGTGGTTGAGAGCCTCGAATGTTTGAGTACAGGTAGCTCAGCCACTACGGTGAGTCGGTAGAGTAAACGACAGCAAGAGAAGAGGAGGACGGGGGTTAGGGACGGTCGTAGTCCCAGAAAAGGTTACTCAGTTGAGAAGTTTACTCCACCGGTTTCATAAGCTCAAAGTCGAAGTCGTAATCAGGAAGGTTACATATGGGTCCTTACTAGAGGAAATCCTACCTGACCAACCTAGAGGAACGTCAGGTTCCCTGAGAGTTCTCAGAAGAGGTTGTGGTGTCAAGTTTTGTAGTTAAGACGTCACGAGTCGTAAGAAGTGTCAGGTTGAGAGTGTAGGTATGTACTAGTGACTTTTTTGGTGTCGGAACTGATCTACCTGGAAACAACCGTTTCATTACAGAGACGAAAAATTATACGATAGATCCATCCAATGTGCCTCTTCCATTACCGTTGGGTGACATCACAAGAACGGACCTCTTAGGGTCCCTGTCGCATCGGACCACCCGACGGCAGATACCCAGTGTGTCTCAACCTGTACTGACTTCGTTGAATCGTCGTCGTCGTCGTCGTCGTCCAACCAGTGTTGAAAGGAAGGTTCCTCATTCGCAGAAAATTTGAGTACCGACGTTAGTGGTAGACGTCACTAAAACCTCGGAGTTTTTGATTTCAGACTGTGACAAAAGTGACAAAGGGGTAGATAAAGGGTACTTCAATACCCTGGTATACGGTACTAGAAGAAAAAGACTTACTACTCGAAATTCGGTTGAAAGAGTGAGAGGAGAAAGTGAAAGTAGTTCTCCGAAAAATCAAGGAGAAGTGAAAGATGGTATTTCAACCGCAGTAGACGAATAGACTCCAATAACTATAAAGAGGACCGTTAGAACTAAGGTCGAACACGAAGAAGGTCGGGTCAAAAAGAGTACTACATAAGACGTATATTCAATTTATTTGTCCCACTGTTATATGTCGGAACTGCATGAGGAAAAGGATAAACCTTGGCTAGACAACAAGGTACAGGTCAAGATTGACAACGAAGGACTGGACGTACATCCAAAGAGTTCTCCGTCTAGTCCACCAGAGCATAAGGGTAGAGAAAGTCTTAAAAGGTGTAAAATAACACTAGGTGTGTCAGATTTCGAAACCGTATCAGTTATTTCGTCTTTATCTACAAAAAAGACCTTGAGAGAACGAAAAAGGTACTAGGTCGCCTACAACCGTTAAACTAGAGACCAAGGAGACGGCAAAGATTTTGGTCGAACTTGTAGACCTTTGAGTGTCAAGTGCACAACGACTTCGGACCGAACCTATTAAAACTCGTAATGAAATGATCGCACACTCTACTCATATTAAAACACCATCAAACTCGTGAGAAACCGTAACGGAAAGAAACCTTAACCTTACTTTTGACAGGAAAAGGTCAGGGCACCGGTGACGACTCAAAAGGTTTAAACGACCGTATAACTCACGTCGTGAAACTGTCGTAGTAGAAAGTCCTAAACTTTGTCGAGTTGACCTTAAAGTACTGGAGGTGATCGAAACAAACATCACTGCTAAAGATTCCGGGTGAACTGAAGTGTAAAGTCCTACAAACCGAGATCCACTTACTAGTGTGGTCGTACTAATAGACCCACTACTTCTAGAAAAAACATATCAAGAAGGCACATAAGGACGGTGGAGAAGAATTATAGAAGACGAAGACAATCCATATGGTAAAGACAGGAAATAACTCGGGTAGAAACGTACTTTATAAGAGAACCATAGAGATTAAAAGAACTTCTCTAGAGATCAGAAATGGAAAGACAACAAAAGAAGATAAAGAAACGTAACTAGTGACTTCTTCAGAAAGAATAGAGAGGAACAATAAGAAACCTCGGTCCTCTTTCTAGTTGTTGGAGTCTATACGTCTACTATGATGAAATTACCGTCTTTCACTTCTCCTTGATTTCTCGGAGAACTACTTCCACTTTCTCCTCTTTTTGGACCGTATTTTGAGTTGTAAATTTTTACTTCCAGTACCGTAGGTAGGTCAGGGTAATGAAGTACTGTTTATCTACCATTTGTATACCCTTGTCACAGTCTAAAGTAAAAGACCCCGAGGTTTTAGTTACAACTGTAACTGACGACGGTTCTTTAATTTTCTGTGAACGAGGAAACTTCTTATCGATACAGTTTGTATGTGTCACAAAATTTTTCGTCTCTGTAGTGATAGGGTTGTTTCAAGGTATGTCAGTTTCAATAACATAAGGTCATCAGTACATATCTATACTCTCAACCTAGTATTTCTTTCGACGTGTGACTTCTTAACTACGAAAGGTTAACACCACGACCTCTTCTGAGAACTCTCGGGGAACCTGTCCTTCCTTTAGTTTGGTCAGTTAGAATTTCCTTTAGTTGGGACTTATAAGTAACCTTCCTGACTCCTACTTCGACTTCGAGGTCATAAACAGGTAGACTATTCTTCTCGACTGAGTAACTTTTTCTGGTACCATGACCCTTTTCAACTCCCGTTCACCTCTTCCACCACTGTCTCCTACTCTACCGACCTACCGTACTGACTGAGTTACCCGTCCTCAAACTCGTTTGAGTCCCTCTATCACTACCTGTCTCTTCGGAACGCACGACGTCAGGCACTCCAGTGTCTCAGTCTGTACTGAATCACTGACTTGTTATCGTTGTTCTCCAGTTTGAGGTTATGTACAGGATAATAGAGACGTTTCGGGTCGTTTGAGAACAAATGGTTTATAACGAAAGGTATAACGACACTTAACGGAAAGAGGGGAAACTTCAGGGTTTGATAATGGGTTTGTAGGAGAAAAAAACTTCTACTGTAAATTCCACTTACAAAGGGGGTACCCTCATATGTATCTATAGCGGGTACATGCGTACAATACTTTCAAAACAAACTAAAAAAAAGACAATGAGACAGAGTACAGTTATATTAAGAATTTGATCGGTCTTCTTACATCTTCCTATCTCTTTTCCGAGGGGGAGTTACGTTCAGGTGAAAAAAAAAAAAATTCAGTAACTCACAATTAGAAGACTCCCGTACTCAAAATCATCACATCCAATAGTTCGTTTCTATTGTCTAAACTGATCTGTCGATGATCCTTACAAAGAAAAACGATGATTAGATGTCTTAAATGTGGTACAAATAGAAAGTATATCAGAGAGAATTCAACCTCTACTACTATGGTAGATAACCAACACGCTATTCCGTATTATCTCTTAAAAAGATTTATCTCTTTTACTCATCCAAAAGATAATTATGGTTTTGTTCTTCTTTGTCATCAGGTCCCGGGGATAAGGAGTCATTAAGGAGGATCGTCCCACTACAAGAGGTATGGGTCTCTAGTGCTTAGGTAAGTCGGAAAGGAACTCGAGAGAAAAGGGGGAATATGTCGAAGAAGAGTACGTAGGAGATATAGGGTCCTCCTTACTGAGATAACTTTGTGTCTAGACTAGTTTACAAGTTCATTGAAAAGAAGATTCCGAAGATTAACGGTGGTCAATGGGAATCCTACTATTTCGTAGACGAATGTTACTCCCTCTGGACCCAAGGTAGGGACCCAGTCTTTCTAGGGGACCTCTTCCTTTACCGTTAGGTGAGGTCATAAGTACTGACCTTTTAGGGTACCTGGCTCCTCGGACCACCCGATGTCAAGTACCCCAGCGTTTCTCAGCGTGTGCTGACTCGCTGAAGAGAAGTGAAAAGAAGTGGGAATCCTATCTCAGATCGGAAGATAGAAGTATTGACGATGTAAGGTTTGAAGATCTTTTTTTTTTTTAACGTTTGGTTAAAATCTAATAGACATTAATTGTAAATTTATTTTAAACTTAAATAAGTGAAAATTTTATTAATTTAACCTTATTTTCAACTTTAGCATGTTTTACCATCTCAGGACCCTTCCGACCTATGACCCCTTCAATACTCGTTACATAATTTCAGAGGGACTTTCTTCACACACCCTATCGTCCTGAGGTCCACGAGGTTTCCCTTATCGTTTTTTTACAAGAATTTCACCGTAACTCCTCATTCTATTAAAATGGAGGTCTAAGGTGTCTGAGTCGAACTCTGGTATTTTAAGTCCCTTATAATTTAATGTTCTACTTCTATATGACTTTTCAAATACAAACCCCCGCTAACCCAAACGAAACACACACACACACACACAAAATTATTACCTCGTTTGAAAAGTACCAGACTCGGATGACGTATATAGGGGAACTACATACTATTTGAAGTTTTACTGGTGTCGTAATGAGTCGTGAGTTGAAGGTAGAGGAGGACAGGGAAACAAAGAGTAAAGGTAATTATAGTAATAAATCGTAAAGGGTCACTAAAGTGGGTAATTGATCTTAGTAGAGTAAGGATCATCCTAAAATTGAGGAGTCATAAAGAAGAAAGAGTGGTGAAGAATCGACAAAGGGAGACAAAGGTAGGTATCATAAATACGGTCAGTCCAACAAAAGTAAAGAGATCCCATAATGTTGTTAAAGGGGTATAAAGGACTGAAGTGCTCCTCTCATATCGTCTCCCTAATCCTTTATAGGGACCTATAATAAGGACGAACTCGATTACTGGTACCTTTCGAACTACCGGAAATAAGAAACTAAACATTTAGTCTCAATTATAATTATTATAGTCTTTTTCCTTTATGTAATACCATTAATCCATTTTATTATATGTATTTATCATCGATAATAAGAATAGTGAATTAAAACGGACACTCATTATATGAAGTGTAAGTTTTCACTCTTACTATTAGTCTTTTCTGTTTAGACTGATTCAGTTACGAAATAAATTTATAAGAGTTACTAAGAGATAAGAAGACATCTTAGTTCATTTGATTTATATACAAAAGGTACCAATTAGGGACAGAGAAAGCGTAGTATTAAAAAAAGAAGGGAGGTCTTTATATATCAGACTTTTTTACTCTAAAGAGTCTCATGGGGCATATATTCTTCACGAAAGGGAAAAAACACGTGAAACGAATAACCGTGAGATAGTCTGTGGACGAAGGAGGAAATAAACGGACTTATTTAGATACATAGAAATTTTTGACTCAACGAGTTTATGAAGAATTTGAAAAGGATCCAGAGATGCCACCGATGAATCGGACAAGATTTCATGGAGAATGAGTACCTATTTATAAATGTATAAATTTATATATGATAAAAAAGTCGACTTAAATAAAAATGTAAAGATCGAGGGGAACGGTTATTTAAGTATAAAGAGAAAGAAAAGGAGTATAAGTACTAATTTTTAGTACGATGATTAGAATTAATATACGAAGGTACCACCGAGTTTACCATTTCTTAGACGGGAGTGAAGTCCTCTGGACCTAAGTTGGAGACCCAACCCTTATAGGGGACCTCTTCCCTTACCGTTGGGTGAGGTCATAAGAACGGACCTGTTAAGGTACCTGTCTCCTCGGACCTCCCGATGTCAGATACCCCAGTTTTTCTCAGTCTGTGTTGACTCACTGAAAGTGTTAAAATTAATACCTAAGATCTTAAATCAGGAAGGAGTACATATGAGGGTATTAAGTGTAGATAGTCGTGGTTTTTTAATGAATTTAATTTTTAAACAACCAATAATGTATAAAAATATTATGTAAAAGACTTACGGTAAGACTAAATTAGAAGAACTCTTTCAAAAAGTCTTACTACACATTTCAAAATAAGGAATCGGTATCATGGTAGATCTTAACAAGTCTTTCTACCTTGTGTAAACCATATCCCACTTTCTGTGTTAAATATAGTATCACACCGTCTTCCGATATTACGTTCAGATCTAAACCTCTTATCGACTTTCAGAGTTATTGTACAAATTTGTACAGAAGAAGAGAGGTCTAATTAGTATATAAAGAGTTTCTTGTACTCATACGGAGTACCGAACGATGAAAAAAGTCGTAAAGGATCATATATATTAGCTATTAAATATGTACAGTCGATTAATGTTATACATGTCCAAGATACCTAGACATTTAGTCTCCCCTCCCCATTTATCGTACTCCGTCGTCTTACCAGTCATTCTTGACAAGTTCCTTCATTACCCTTTTTGTGTATAAACTCTAAGAATTGATTGGAAAATAGGAAGTATACTAAATGTATTGAGAAAGGTGAAAAGACAAATAAGTCCCACATGCCACATGTCGTGACATGGATCGGAGGTTATCTGTGACTGATATATAAAAAGAGAAAAGGAAGAGGATGAAGTGGACCTAGGGGTCTATCAACTTCATTTTAATACTATTTATGTAAATAGAGTGTTTCTAAATCATGAAACGACTGAATTTTCATAAAATATTTTAGATATCTTTATGTATAATGATAATATACAAACATATAACAATATATTAATAACTTATAAACACATAACTTATCAAAAGTATTCAAATGACCTTTAACTAATTAGTTAAGTCTTTAAAAAGACACACATATATTCAATTTAGGATTATAGGTCAGTATTTTATAACTATTTAATTTCAAACGTAATCAATATTATCGTTTGTAATCTAAGTATTTTGTAAAACTGAAATTTTAATTTACTATTACTCCATACTTGGTAATGATCCATTTCTATTCTGTAAATAATATTGAATCCTTAAGTGAAAAGAATAAAAACTTTAATGACACCACTCTTCTGTTTTTTGTGATCTTATATGTATTAAATTTAATTTACCAATGTATATAAATTTTAGTGTACATTAGTTTACATGGTGAATACTATTTAGAATGTTTTACAGTTCAAATTAATATTTTGACTTCTTTTTTATTAATAATTAGTTATATTAAAATCTCCGAAAACTGTTAAACTCTTAGAGAGTTTAAAATGAATTTAGTTGTAAGATTAACAGTTACGTTGGTCGACAGAATCTAAAGTTCTTTTATATAAATGATGATTGTCAAAGTCATTAGAAAAATTTCAGTTGTTATCGAGATCTTTTACATGGTCTTTCTTCTCTTATAGTATATTTCCTCTCTAAAAAGACAGGAGTTTTATACATTTTATAAAATGTCTAAAAAAAAATTAGATTGTAATCAATCGAGCTATTACACTAGAAGGGTTCTGGGAGGAACCATTTCTTAGACGGATCGCTACGTCCTCTGTACCGAAGATAGGGACCCAGGGTCTAGAAGACGTCTACCTTTACCGTTGAGCGAGGTGATAAGAACGGATCCTTTAGGGTACCTGTCTCTTCAGACGACCCGATGTCAGGTACCCCAGTGTTTTCTTGACTGGTACTGAATCACTGATTTGTTGTTGTTTGAGTTATTAAATACGTATCTTTTTCCTTTGATTCTTTCAAGTACATAATCAATAGAGAACGACACATTGTTTAATAGTGTTCGAATCGCTGTATTTTATTGCATCATTAATAGAGTGTCAAAGACATTAGACTCTCAGAACCGTACCGAATAGAGTCAGAATTCGTTCCGACGATATTGTCAAAATGGTCCAGTCCCGTAAGTACCCCTCTGAACTTGTCACTGTTTAGACGAAGGAAGAATGAGTCCAAGAACCGTCAAGAATGATCGAAGAGATCCTGACTCAGGTTCGGAAGAATAACTGACAACGGATTTTCTGTACCACTCGAGGATTGCCGACGGAACTTGACGATCCCCGATGATCGTCAAAAAAAGGTATACTTTTTTGAAGAGTAGTACTGGGGACTGAAGTAGTTAGGTCGTTCCCGACCTAAACTCATTCAGACGATCGTTCCCGAAGGGTCCACAGTGACCATACGTCCTCTACATTCTCTGCACCCAAGCTAAGGACCCAGTCCTTCTAGAAGACCTCCTTCAGTACCGTTGAGTGAGGTCATCAGAACGGACCTCTTAGGGTACCTGTATCCTGGGACCGTCCGATGTATTTATCTGAGTGTTTCTCAACCTGTACTGACTTCGATGAATCGTACATGTATCATCGTTCTATGGTGAATATGTCACATTGTGTTAGTACCCCGATTGTAGAACAGTGACAACACAAGATAATTATTCTTCGTTCAGTGTACAGGACGGGTATGAATTTCCCCTGTCTTATGTTCTTCTTTACTTATGATCTTCTCTACTTAAAACTCTGGCTAGATCTTAGGAAGGTTACTTGATATCTTTGTTATTTATATGTTAAAAATACAAAAAGTCAATTTAAATTCCGGTTATTTTCACTCACTAGATAAGATCTGTAAGCTAAGTGACTTGTTAAATAGAAAGAATTGTGGAAGGATAATTTTCAAAGTCTTCGGTATCAAATAGGTATTTATCAACTTCCTTACTTATTTACTACATGACGAACAAATCATATAAGAATGTATAGTGAGATGTTTAATAGAAAGAAATATTTATCTACCTTTTAATTATTTATCCCCTCTTGTATTATAACGAAAGACAAAGGGGAGTAAACAAACACTGTTTTAAAGAGGAAAAGGAGATTTTTTAATTCCACAGTAACTTACATATAATACTCTTATATGTAGATTAAGTCAAAAAGGGGTATGAGAGTAGTTGTGACATATATTAAGTCTAAAAATTTTATAAAAGGGTTATATTATCTAAGTTGACCCAACAAATACTTTCTGTCTCTATAAAGTTTTAGTTCTTGGGTTAAAGGTAATTTGGTACTATTCATTACCAGTTTCCTTCTTATTAATATTATGTTTGATATAGTTATCGTATATACAACCACCAGTCTTGTTATGTAAAATTTGATACTTCACATTAATGAGAGGTCTGTAGTGGTTGGATCGATACTGGTTGAATCGGTACTGGTTTTTCGATACTGGTTGGATATATCGGATATTTTTTCGTCTCTGTAATGACACGGTTGTTTCCAGGTAAATCAGTTTCGATACCAAAAGGATCATCAGTACATACCTACACTCTCAGCCTGATATTTCTTTCGACTCACGGCTTCTTAACTACGAAAACTTGACAACACAACCTCTTCTAAGAACTCTCAGAGAACCTGACGTTCCTCTAGTTTTTTCGGTTAGGAATTCCTTTAGTCAGGACTTATAAGTGACCTTCCTGACTACGACTACGACTTCGACTTTGAGGTTATGAAACCGGTGGACTACTCTTTTTGACGGAGTAACCTTTTCTGGGACTACGACCCTTTCTAGCCTTCCGTCCTCCTCTTCCCCTGCTGTCTCCAACTTTAACAACCTACCGTAGTGCCTGAGTTACCTGTACTCAAAGTCACTCAAGGTCCTTAACAACTATCCCTCCGGACCGTACAACGTCAGGTACCCCAGCGTTCCTCATCCTGTGCTGACTCACTGACTTGACTTGACTTGAAAGGTCGGTTTCTTATTTTCTAACATCACATCTATATTAATTACTTCGTAAAAATAGAAGATAGACACGGTCTAAAAATAGGAGTTTACACACTCTACATATCTGTTGTTAAGGTATCTGGGGGTTCCGGGCTGGTCATTGAGGGAATGGTGTACAACGATACTTTTAAGTAACATTCTTGGTTTTTATTTTTCTCTAAAGAATTGATGATATACACTAAAAAGTAGTTCTGTTGCGAAGTAAACCATGGAGATTTCATCCTCGCGATACGTCTTCTTGTGTAATCTTTTTTTAAGTTTATTGTTAAAATCATTAGATATATATCTTGTAACTGAACGAGTAATTTTAACCCTCGAGACTCTTATATAACTGAAGTTTAGATACCAAAAGAACATCTATCTACTAAGAACGAATTAAATCAAAAAATAAGTTATTTACGACACTTAAAAACGACGTTGTACAAATATTTTCATATATAAATGTATATTAAATAAAAATAAAAAATCCTTATTGATATTTGTAATACAATAATAAAACTTTTTACAATCCTTATACGTGGTAACCTTAGTGACCTATCAATTCTTACGAATATCGGAGAAGGACCGAGGGTAAAAAGAAGGAAAATGTTTTATAAAAAGTTGGAAGTTTGAAATTACTAATAAGATCTTACATTTTTTTTTATTAAAAACAAAATCCTTAATTATCAAATTTTATAGAATCATGTTTCTTTTCCTTTAATTCATGTAAAATACATATTAAGTACGTTCATTTTAGTAAATTTTATAGAGAAATCTAAGTTTTATCCACAACCAATCGGTGACCCTAATTCATAAATATTTGAATTAGTCGTCTTAAAATATCAAAAGGGAAGAGAGGTCTTTAAGAAACGAAGATCGACCTTTTTTAGAGAGAACTGTAATATGTATTTAAAGTGGAATAATTTAAAAAAAGGGCTAATTCTTGAAAACTTTTAAACAGTTAGATAATAACAACGTATACGTACTCATCGTAGTATTGACCGTCTTATTTTTCTTCAGACCTTTGATAAATTATAAAGTGTAAAATTGAAAAGAATTCAGTTTATATGAGAGAATTTATACACATTTCAAGAACAGTGAAAGAGTAATTTATAAAGACGTCAAGGTAATTTCGAAAGTGTGTACTATTGTCACGATAGTGTCCGGACTGTTGTGTACAAGAAGTTTATTGCTACTGACATGACTTTAAACCAAAAATTTTTTGACAAATTTAATAGGAGTAGTAGAAGTCATAGTCAACCTTTACTTCTTTACAAATCTTTACTGAAAGACGTATAGCACAGTGTCACTCTCTGTAATAAAGTTAAATACCTGTGTCAATACTACACTACTTTACTTAGAAACATGGGATGGTTTTGAGGGTAGAACTTTAAAACTGGGAGTTTTCACCACCATAACCGTTTACCCCGGAAACCCTCCCTTACTCAGTACTCCCACTTTGAAAGTACTCACCATAATCACAGAAATATTCTCTCTGGGGTCACTCAAGAGAGTGAGAAAGATGGTGTACTCCTACATACCTCTTCACCTGGTAGACCTTGGACTTACTCCGAAGAGTGGTGTCACCTTTGGGTTGGTACGACCTTGGGACTAGAACCTAGAGGACTGAGGTTTTGACAATCTTTATTCACAACCAACAAATTCGGTGGGTCACATACCATGTACACAATATCGTAAGACTTTACTGTTTCTGTATCCTTATACTCATTAATAACTAGGGATAATACTATAGAACTATAAACCCAGAAAGAAACGTTTCTTAAAAGAAAATCTTTATTTGTAGAATACCCACTAAGTAAAAGTTTGAGTCGAGTAAAAAATTTTTTGGTATGGTATAATATAAAATTACTAGTTTATAAACCTTTGACCGTATACGAAACTATAAATAATACTTTAATTCATTGTCAAAATTTAAAATAAAGTAATATAAACGGGTTTAAAATTCATTACACGTACAAAAACTTAACTCTAAAATCGACAGACACGATGACATGACTACGTTATCTATCGACCTATTGAATAAGAACCATTATTATAATCAAGAAGACGTAATAGGAACAAATATTATTTGTCATAATAAGAACAAAAAGTTTGTACGTAAGGCTTAAATCCTAGAAACGTTACCAACAGGTAAATGGGTTTATAAAAGGAGAAATAATAGACAGTCCGTTTTAGAAAATGAGATCAGTTTAGAAACAGGTTTATAGAGAGAATGTTTTTTCAAGATATAATCGGGATAAATTTAAACTAGAAACGTGGAAAAGGTAGAAGACGGTTCAGACCATGAAGGTTAAGTAGAATTAATCTTTATGCATAAATAAGAATAGTAACGGTATTGTAATGGTAGTCAATAACATTACACATTCACTAAATGAATCATTGATATGACATGAGGTCTTCTGTTCTTATTAAATAAAACAGATGAACACAAAGAGTACGAGGATATTCTCCAGGGTCGTATATCGTCCCCTACTTATACCCATTTACTTATTAACTTAGGTAAATCCTTATTTACTTCGTCAGTTACTTAGGGTCTGAGTAATTCACCGTATGATCTTAAACAATAATTTGCACTTACGTCTAAGTACAAAACTATATGAAAAGTTTCTTAGTTTCAATTACCGGTATACATTTGGTATTTCTAGTGTCTTGTTAAAACCCATCGACTTTCTTTTTTTATAATAGTTGTTCTTATTAAAGGTCAATTTCTCATCTTTCTTATATGTTTAAATCTCTCACATATTCACTGTATAATGAAGACAACGAAATACAGTTACAAATAGTGAATCAAAGATGTAGACTTTTTTTAATCCGGTGAAACACGATAAATGGAAACGACTGATCTTGAAACTCAATATAAAGTCTTAAATACATGGACTAAAAGTTTTAAAATTCGAAACATTTTCAAAAGACAATACTAGAAGACATTGCAAATCGTCTATTGTGTGTGGAAAGAAATGAAAGAAATCTCCGACACAAATCTACTTTCCGGTTGAAAAATTAATTCCACAAAGGGTTCCACTTTCGGAAATCTTCCAACTTTTGGAAAGATCTTCAGGTATTACTTGAACTAAAGTTTAATCGGAACTTTTGGGGTATTAAACCACGATATAAATTCTTTATGAAAATGGGGTTATTATTCAGGTCGTGTCGGATACTAAAAAAAAGAATTAAGAGAGAAAAAATTAACTTCATCAACTAAATGTTACAGTATTATTGAAGACGACATACCGTTTCACTTATTCAATACGTATATATACATGTAATAAAATTTTTACTAAAAGGTTAAACAAATAGTACCCAATGACTTACATCAAGGAACTTACATCCTGGAACAACAGATAGGTAAGGTATACATTACCGAACGTAGACGACTGGGGTCCGATAACAAGAACTGACGTCCTTACCTAGTAGTAAAAGGAGGTGACTTACAACTTATTTCATAACCCCTAAAATCTCAGATCAAAATAAAATAAAAATTTTTCTATATTTTTTTCTGTGTCTACACATATTACCTGAAAACCTGAGTCTCCCTCTCCCTCTCCCATCCTACTAAACCCTCTTACCGTAAGATTGTACATATGATAGTACATTCTTAACTTAGTGGTCAGATACAGACTGCGTCCTATGTCGTACGAACCCCGACCACGTACCCCTACTGGGTGTCTCTACAATACCCCACCCTCCACCCTCCCCCCAAGTACAAACCCTTACGTACATTCTCAATTTCTAAAATTTTAATTTTTTTTATTTTTTGAATTTTTTTTCTATATTCTCTAGACATTTGTTATACTGACGGAAACTAACCACTTTACTCTTTCCTCAGTACTCACTTTCTTCCTCAATATAAAAGACAGAGTTCTCGAGAGTGTCTATTAAACAGGTAACTCACCTTAGTGTCTACCTTGACATATGGGACATTAGAAATAAAGAGAAACTCCGAGAAAGGGACGAGGGGTAAAAATTCACATGTCTGACATGGTGACTCCAGACACAATTCCGTCTACTGTAAACTAAGAGAGGTAGGGAGACTCTTTACATATACAAGTAGCCCCCGACAACGACTTCCGAAACGAGTACGAGCACGAGTCAACGCAGACTTAAGAAACACTGGAGTACCTGACATCGGAAGATCTGAAGAGACAGATACCCCTAAGAGGTCCGTTCTTATCACTTCACCCAACGGTACGGGAGGAGATACCCTAGAAGGGTTGGGTCCCTAGTTTGGGTCCAGAGACCGTAACGTCCGTCAAAGAAATGGTACACTCGGTGGTTCCTTCGGGTTCTTATGACATCACCTAACGGTAGGGGAAGAGGTCTCCTAGAAGGGTTGAGTGTCTAGTTTGGGTCAGAAGACGTAACGTCCGTCTAAGAAATGGTATACCCTTCGGGTATATCCATCCGTTGCTGGACGTTGATCCTTCGTTCGAGAGTGATCCGTGATCAGAAGGTCGTGGAACTAGAATTCTGAAAGTCTTGACCTAACGACAAATTTGGTGGACCAAATACCATGAGACAATACCGTCTGGTCAGATTAAGTTTGTCACCGACATGGGTCAAAATGTAAACTAAGTCGTCAAACAAACAAAATACACTTTTTCAGTATCCAGATCCTAAGTTGGGAAACCCTCATGGTCACGTTGAGATGCTGAGGTACACAGGTTCAACATATCACGTCATGCATGTAGATGTCTCAGTCTTTTGAGGTAAATTTCACTTGCACGTAGTTGTCTAATAATTTTTATTACTTGATATAAAAAAGTACCTTATTATATGGGAAAACTTTTCAAAAAAGACTTAAATGACGGACTTTCTCCGAAGACACTAGTAAATTTATTGTTCTCAATCAACGTTACTTTACATATATGTCATAACATAGAATTATACCTCTTCCGTGACCATTGGGTGAGGTCATGAGAACGGATCTTTTAGGGTACCTTCCTCTTCGGACCATCTCACGTCAGGTACCCCAGCGATTCTCAACCTGTGCTGACTCGTTGAAGTTAAAGTGAAAAGTGAAAGTACGTGACCTCTTCCTTTACCGTTGGGTGAGGTCACAAGAACGGACCTCTTAGGGTCCCTGCCCCCTCGGACCACCCGACGGCAGATACTCCAGCGTGTCTCAGCCTGTACTGACTACACTGAATCGTCGTCGTCGTCATAGAATTACATTTAGTGTTTACTTTTTCCTTTCAGGGTTTGAATGTATTAAAACATTAATACTTCCACCTAAACCTCCCTCAATATAACTTGACCATCGTGACAAATGTCTTTCCTTTACCCTTTCTCTTACATCTCTTTCGCGACCTCAAATCTCATATTGGTTTAACTTTCTAGAGTTTTTTATCAGTGTGTCCACAACAAATTTTACCGTTTTGAAATACACATATATATATATATATATATATAAGTATTTGTGTGTGGGTGTAAAATATATGTATGTATGTATATACATATGTGTGAGTGTGTGTACGGTACCGTTCAACCTACCTAATTAGAACATTGAAAGTTGTATCATATAAAACACCAATTGATTTTTGAGAACATGTAAAAAAAGATTAATTGTGTCCTGACACGACTACCTTTTTTTATTTGGTAGAATATATCACAGTAAAGTAAATAAAGACACATACTTACCTATTAAAGATTCAAAAATATGATTTTAAATAAAATTGTAAAGAATCAATTCTCTTGTAATTTTTACTTTCGTTATTTTATAATAAAGTGATTTTTACAGACCTTCTGCATACTTTTAACTCTCTTTAAGAAAACCCTTGTCGTCACTAAGTCCCAATTTTCCTTGACCGTACGATATAAATCAAATTTTGTACCAAGTCAAAGTCTGTCACGTTAGACCAGGAGGAATGTAGGTCTTTAAAATCAAGAATATACGGTCAACCTCCATCAGGTAGTCACCTTAGATTCACATTTACATATATCAATAACTTAGTACGAAAGGATCTAAGACTAATGATCCA
Source organism: Capra ibex (assembly GCA_006410555.1). Lineage (NCBI taxonomy): Eukaryota > Metazoa > Chordata > Mammalia > Artiodactyla > Bovidae > Capra > Capra ibex. Next base: position 34,985,927 of record SJYO01037955.1, read on the forward strand.
CTTCGATTCTACCTGACACGTAAACCATACCTACTTTATACCACAACAAAACAGGAGAACGAACTCTGGATTAATAGCAAATAGAACTCTTATACACATACATTGTCCAACATGGATCAAGCGATATAGTTTCCCAAATAAAATAAAAACGGAAACGTTTAGAATCGTCTGACGAACACTACTCGTAGTGTCAGACCATCTCACGAATAAGTTTCCCTTACCTCTTTCAAAAAATTTTAAAATAAAAGGGGTGTGAAACGGAATTGTCTTCTCTCGCTCTCTTTACCTCTCTATTCTGATCTGTTTCCAATTTTGACAATATTTAATATACAATTGTTTGTGTGTTATAAATCGTGAGACACACTAACGTATGACGAACCGACCATCCGTCGCACCTATACTTAACTAACCTCCGGTCGGAAGGACGACACGAGGCGAGGTACGTGGTTCCACCGACGTGACTACACGGTCATCTTTCCGTTTTTTATCAGACTTGAGAAAACCTTCCGGATCTCTCACCGACTCGTACGTTCCTAGTAATATTGTACTATTAATTTTTTGACTTAACTAAGGGTCTGTTTTACCCGTTTATGTCTTGAGAGTTTAATCTTCGTTACCGTATCGAAAGGTTTCACTTCGGTCGGTACACGTGGTAAGGATTACCGTCTTTCAATCTTATAGAAACACGTTTCTTTGTTCGAATTATAAACTCTTTAGACAGGGTTACGATATAACACCTTCTCGTTGATATGGAGATAACACCTATTATATGTCATCAGAGTCAACTTTGTTCACTTGAATTTATACATACACACACATATATATATATATATACGTAAAATACATACACATGATTCAGTGAAATCAACACAAACTGAGAAACGTTGGGATACCTAACATCGGGTGCTCCGAGGAGACAGGTACCCTAAGAGGTCCGTTCCTATGACCTCACCAAACGGTACAGGAAGAGGTCCTTTTAAAAAGGACTGGGTCCCTAACTTGGGTATGGAGATCAGATGACGTAACCGTCCGTCCAAGAAATGGTAATCGCCGTGGATCCTTCGGGTGTATATATATATATATTATACGTATATATTTACACAATTGAGTATGTATATGTGTACGTCATAAAGTGATCGAACCGTATACAGTATTTATCTTATCCTCCCTTGTTTTAATTTGACTTTCTTCCTTGGGACCCATATACAAAAGGTCGACTTGGGACCTGGTCCTTGACGGTAAACTACTACCGTGTCCCAATATTCTGTCCTCTATTTCGAGTTTTGACTTCCTTTACCTTCTAAATTATCCGATAACAACACATTTCGACCCCGGTGTTTCCTGATGCAGGTTACACATCTCTACTTGTTCTTTATTAGGGACGGTACGTTATGATAAACAGACGTCACTTTAATAGTTTCTGTCCTACCTCTCTTTTTAAAAGGGACCTCTTGACCTTAGTCTTTACTCGGGAGGATACCCAAATGTCGGATTTAAGTGTGATTAAGACACTTTTAGGAGGATTGTTCTTAGTCATAGTTTACATATAAAAGAGATCTCCTTTAATTTAAGTTAGGGTCGGAATTTACTTTTCTTTTAGGGTTCCTCTTTTCAGTAAGTGTCCTTTTCTGTAAAAACTCCTTTTCGTCGTGTTTCTTTTTTTAATATCGACTCTTAACAGTCTTTGTTCTCTTTTATCTTTCTGTAAGTGTGTCAAGTCTACACCTTTAATACTGTATGTTTCAATAAATTAACGAAATTAATGTAGTTTCTCTTCGAACTTTTATAATTGTCCCTTATTATTTACTACTTCTTACTAGTTTGACTATACTTTTTCTTGGTTTATGTCATAGTTAGTCGCTTTTTACATTTATAATTTCGTTTTTAAATCAACTCCCTGATCTCTCACAATACTTAATCTTACGACAAAGGTAAATAATTGGGGCACGGGACGGAAGGAACGGGACAATTACAACGGAACAGATACACTGAACAGATTACAATCGTCTACACTACATTTTATTCAATATTTCTACACACGTTTTACGTTTAAGTGTATTATTTTCGTATAAGATTCATTATCAACAATGAAGAAAGATCTGAGGTCTTATTTTTATTCACTTCCTCTGGACTTAAATTGGTTCCGGACTCACGTCGACGAGTCGGTTTAAGTCAGATTTAGTGGGTTTTGTGTTTATGTTTACACTTATTATTATACGTGTCTAGATTTTTCCACTACGAATTACGTACAATTGCGACATACATAGTTTTTGATCGATTCTTTTCCTATACAATTTGTATTGTCTTTTTTCACTAATAAAAACCAATTTCAAATTACGTCTTTCGAATTCATATTCGTTTCCCTACTACAATCTTTCATCTGTGTTCCTCCGTAATTTAGTATCTCTTTTACACCGTATATTTTTGAGTTTTCATCTACTATTAATAGACCTCATAAACTTTCTCTTGTTGGAGTCTAAGTTCTTAAAGTTCCTTAATAATCGTTCTTTTTATTTTCTTTTTTTTTGGACATGAGTATTATCATAATTATTAAGTTATCTTGTGTTTTTATTCTCTGTATTAGAAAATTTTTCGGTTTCCCTTTATGTCTAGTGGATAAATTTTTTTTATCAACTAAAAAGTAATTAGCTACTTTTAGTCTGACGAAAGAAAAAATAAATAAATAAAAAAAAGTCTGACGAAAGATTGGATAGTCGATATCCTTTCATCATCTTTCTGGTAATAATTACACGATTCACTTGTAAACTTGAAAGAGAGAAATTTCTTTGTTTGACTGTAATTTTTGTAAAGACGTATATATTCGTGTCTCTATAATGGTGTTTTCACAGATGTGGTTTATTTTGATGTTTATTACATAAGAGTCAGACAAGTCAAGTCAACGAGTCAACACAGACTGAGAAACACTGAGGTAACTGACGTCGTGTGGTCCGGAGGGACAGGTAGTGGTTGAGGGCCTCAAATGAGTTTGAGTACAGGTAACTCAGTCACTACGGTAGGTTGGTAGAGTAGGAGACAGCAGGGGAAGAGGAGGACGGAAGTTATTTTCGTTTTTATTTGATTACCTTTGATTAGTTTGAATGTTCGTAAACGTGTCCTTTCCTTTGATATTTCTTTTATTTTCCTGGTAATTACCTTACCCTCTTATAAACGTTTATTAGTTTACTTGGTTGGTTTAATTAGTTGTTTCCAAATTAATAGTTTTATATGTGTGTCGGGTATGTCGAGTCAATTTTTTTTTTTTAATTTTTACCCGACCACGACGACGACGACGATTCAACGAAGTCAGGACAGGCTGAGACACGCTGGGGTATCCACCGTTGGGTGGTCCGAAGGGGCAGGGACCCTAAGAGGTCCGTTCTTGTGACCTCACCCAACGGTAAAGGAAGAGGTTACGTACTTTCACTTTTCACTTTCACTGTAGCGAGTCAGCACAGGTCGAGAATCGCTGGGGTACCTGACGTCGGATGGTCCGAGGAGGAAGGTACCCAAAAGGTTCGTTCTCATGACCTCACCCCACGGTAACGGGAGAGGTCTTCTGGATTCATTCGTCGTCGTGTAGTTATTCACGAGTCGTAGTATCTTTAGGTTTAGTTTAAATATTATTCCCTAGTGGAATGTGTCCAGTATTACCAGTAATTGTTTTTCCAGATGTTTATTGTTTATGACCTCTCGTACTTCTTTTCCCTTGTGAGGTTATGACAAACACCCTTACGTTTAACCATATCAGTGATACCCCTTGTCGACCTTAAAGGAATTTTCCGATTTTTTTCTTAATGGTCACTAGGTTAGAATGAGGATACGTCTATAAGTCTCTTTTGAGATTAAACTTTTCTATGTATATGGAAGTCACAAGTATTGTTGCGATAAGTGTTATAAATATTATCGGTTCTACACCTTCGTCGGATTCATAGATACCCTTCTACTTACCTATTTCTTCTACATATACATATATACTCACACACACACATCTACCTCAGAAGGATTGTGTACTTAGTTTGGACTCAGAGGGTGTAACGTCTTTCAAAGAAATGGTAGAAGGTTACCCTTCGGGTAACCTTATAATGAGTCTGTATGTCTTATAAATTTACTGTAAATGTCGTTACACCTACCTGGACCTCTAATAATATGATTCAAGTAAATGAAGTTTCAGTATACTGAAACAGTACATAGAGTATTACAGTAAATACTGTAAAAGTTTCAGTATTTACAATGGTATACTATAGTAAATAGATAACTGATAACTTTTTATTATCTTTACTTACATAAATACCTTGTTTTTATACCCGTTTACATCTTCCGATATATCAAGACTCTTTTTGATTCGTGAGAATTACAATTATCCTGATACAAATGAACTCATTAGTTTCTGGACTATTTTTGTTGTATCTTTTATTCACAAATAAAACTGTTCTATATTCTAGAAACCACAAAAGGAACCGACTAATGAACTTCCATTTCTTTTTCGGAATATTAGAGGGTAATAGTTATAGTCCGATTATTCTAATTTTTTTTTTTTTGACGGTAAAATTGTCTCTCTTTTGGTTTAACGTCGGAACGTGGTCAAATGAAAACTATAATTTTGAAGAAATCAATTAAGTCAAGAAAACTTAGAATAGGTCAGAACTGGTGTGTATTTTAAGGAAAGATTTATAAGTAAAAGAGTGTTTGGAATTCTTAAAAGAGACAGCCAAAATCAAACAGGGAACAAAAGGAAGGGTAAATCTATATTAGTCGAAATCTTGTTTTAGTGACATAAAAAGGAATTGGTTTGTAGAGGTATGGAAAGGGTAAAAGAATGTACTTTTATGTAAGATAAAAAGAATAATACAGATCATCGAGATCAATCAATCAATTACAATCAGAGATTCAGTACAGGCTGAGAAACGTTTGGACACCTTACAAAGAGCGGTCCGAGGAGATAGGTACCTTAAGAGGTCCGTTCTTATGATCTCACCCGATAGTAAAGGAATAGGTCCAATAGAAGAGATGGGTCCCTAGCTTGGAATCAGAGAGCTTAACACCTACTTAACAAATGGGAAAATCGATGGTTGCTTCGGGTAATTAATATATACAATTAACTTTATCATAAAAAATCACTTTTATTCATTTATTAACACTTAACATAATGCAAAACACCGAACCACTTGAATATTTACGTAAAATATTAAAGATCCTTGTATACGATGAAGATCTTGTATACACGATTCAGTGAAGTTCACACAGACTGAGACACACTGGGAAACTTGACCTCGGACGGTCCGAGGAGACAGACACCCTAAGAGGTCCGTTCTTATGACCTCACGCAACGGTAAAGGAGGAGATCCCCTAGAAGTACTGGGTCCCTAGTTTGGACATTGAGAACTAGAGGACGTAACCGTCCGTCCAAGAAATGGTGATCGCGGTGGACCCTTAGGGGTAAAGTATCATGTTAGAAAGTTATTGTGTATCACATAAATGATTGACAACAATTCAACGATTCATCACAGGCTGAGAAAACGCTGGGATACTTGACATCGGGTGGTCCGAGGAGTTAGGTATTCTAAAGGGTCCATTCTTATGACCTCCCCTACGGTAAAGGAAGAGGTCCCCTAGAAGGAAAACGTCCCTAACTTGGACGCAGAGAACGTGACCGTCCACCTAAGAAATGGTGACTCGGTGGTCCCTTCGGGAATAAATGATTATCTTGGTTTCTAGAGACATAACTCTCTCCATTTTTTTCATCCATTTTGATCTCAACAAGTCGTTAATTACAAAGTCGTAAAATAGAATAAACTTTTACTGGATCTATCAGTTACTTAGGGGTAGTAAATTAAATCGTTTTGAGTTCCCACATTTAATGGTTTCTCTAAATCCTTTGAAAAGTTCATCTCTATGGTACTTTATTAATAACAATTTTTAAAATGTATTTTTGAGTATAGAGTAAATGTACATAAAATAAGTAAACAAAAATTATTAGTATAAATCTAATGAGTATTGTAAACCCACTCTGTAATTTCGTTAATCAATAAAAATCAGTAATAGAAAAAATAAAAACCAACTGTTTAACATACAATGTCTATTACATTCGAATAAACTATAAATCATTTGGATCAATTTTATTTTCCTAATATGAATTGAAACTATTGGGACTTCTGTATAGACCCGAAGGGGTCACCATTTCTTAACGAAGGAACCGAAGGAGTCACCATTTCTTAGGTGAATGATTACGTCTTCTGTGTGCAAGTTAGGTACCTAGACCTTCTACAGGACTTGCTCCTTTACCGTTGGGTGAGGTCATAAGAACAGACCTTTTAGGTACCTGTCTCCTCGGACCGTCGGATGTCAGGTATCCTAACGTTTCTCAACCTGTGTTGACTCGTTGACTCGTATGTGAACTTCTATACGGATATATTTAATTTTGTCGTTTCAATTTCGATCGGAAATAAATGACTTTCAAAGGATCTAGTGGACTTGAACTTTTTGTAAACCCGATCAAAAGCAATATAAAAAAAATATTCAACATATATCATGAAAAAATTCAGTCAATTTTTTACAAGAAATGTTTAATTAAAACCGTTACAGTAAATCTCCATCTTTTTTTTAGTGTAGATATGTATGTAAATTTATCTGTGTCTCTCGAGTATCAAAACTAAAATTTCGAAATAAATACCTAATCCATATTATGTTTTTAGTGATCAAATATTTATTGTCAACCTTATTAAATTTAAGTGATCGAGTCTACCGATTTCAGAAAATAATAAACACATCTTCTGAAAATTCAAGATATAAGTAGGAACTATTCGTTAATATTCCTCCGACAAACCCGTTCTCTCAGGAAAATCTTGAAACACAAATTTTTTCGGAGAAAAGGCAGAAAGGAAAATAGAAGTCCAAAATGACGAACTCGATTAGACCCGAATCAGAGTCCATTATACCCGATACAAATGTAAAGTTTTTGTACTATTCTAAATATTGAAAATTCCCTGTGTCTTTCTTTTACATTTAAAAGAGGTCCCTCAAAACCTCATGTAAATAGACAATAGTATTCAGTATCGTATTAAAAAAAAAAGAGTTCATGTCTCGTCAAAACGAGGTTATCAGACTACAGAATATTGTAGATATTCGTAAAACTCTCCTATCCTCGTCGCAACCCTGATCATTTCAATCCACCCAAAGCTGAACGAAGATCTCAACATGAAGACCAAATCGTTTTTAAACCTTCTGTTTTTATTATCAATGATCGGGAACACACAACTAATGGTTGACTAAATAAAAGACTAATAAACGTCCTTTCGGATCCCTTAACGACTCCTATACACCGTCAAGAATTCTTCCCTTTAAATACAACCTAAAAACAAAATTCAGATTAAGGACAGGAAAGTTGATTTATTTCCTAAGGGATCCCGATCGACAATATGAGGGGGCGGAAAACTAAACTATGAGAGAAATCAGGTACCCCAGCGTTTCTCAATCTGTTCTGACTCACTGACTTGACTTGATTCATGGTTATACTGTCGATAAGTTTATATATACTCTTATATATATATATATATATATTGATTCTCTCGGACTTCATATAAAGAATATTTATGTCGGTTATATTTCCTGGGTGGTAGATCGGTACCTAAGTCAAATCAAGTCAAGTCAACGAGTCAGCACAGGTTGAGAAACGCTGGGGTACTTAACGTCGTGAGGTCCGGAGGGACAGGTAGTGGTTGAGTTTGAGTACAGGTAGCTCAACCACTACGGTAGGTCGGTAGAATAGGAGACAGTAGGGGAAGAGGAGGACGGGGGTTAGGGAGGGTCGTAGTCCCAGAAAAGGTTACTCAGTTGAGAAGTGTACTCAACCGGTTCATAACCTTAAAGTCCAAATCGTAGCCAGGAAGGTTACTTGTGGGTCCTTACTAGAGGAAATCCTACCTGACCAATCTAGAGGAACGTCAGGTTCCCTGAGAGTTCTCAGAAGAGGTTTTGGTGTCAAATTTCGTAGTTAAGAAGCCGTGAGTCGAAAGAAGTGTCAGGTTGAGAGTGTAGGTATGTACTGGTGACCTTTTTGGTATCGGAACTGATCTACCTGGAAACAACCGTTTCATTACAGAGACGAAAACTTATACGATAGATCCGACTAGTATTGAAAGGAAGGTTCCTCATTCACAGAAAATTAAAGTACCGACGTTAGTGGTAGACGTCACTAAAACTTCGGGTTTTTTTTATTTCAGACTGTGACAAAGGTGACAAAGGGGTAGATAAAGGGTACTTCACTACCCTGGTCTACGATACTAGAACCAAAAGACTTACAACTCGAAATTTAGTTGAAAAAGTGAGAGGAGAAAGTGAAAGTAGTTCTCCGAAAAATCAAGGAGAAGTGAAAGACGGTATTCCCACCACAGAAGACGTATAGAATCCAATGACTATAAAGAGGACCGGTAGAACTAAGGTCGAACACGAAGATCGGGTCGCAAAGAGTACTACATGAGACGTATATTCAATTTATTCGTCCCACTGTTATACATCGGAACTACATGAGGAAAAGGATAAACCTTGGTCAGACAACAAGGTACGGGTCAAGATTGACAACTAAGAACTGAACGTATGTCCAAAGAATTCTCCGTCCAGTCCACCAGACCATAAGGGTAGAGAAAGTCTTAAAAGGTGTCAGTTTCCGAAACAGTGTCAGTAATTTCGTCTTTATCTACAAAAAAACCTTGAGAGAACGAAAAAACTACTAGGTCGTCTACAACCGTTAAACTAGAGACAAAGGAGACGGAAAAGATTTTAGTCGAACTCGTAATGATTCGGTACATAATCATCACAGAATATAATTAAATTTTATCGTTGAGTCGGTCATTCGGAAAATTACCTTTCTGGCACTTCATAGAAAGATCTGGGTCTTATTTAGAAACGGTACCTGGATTCGGTATAGGGACCTCTCCCTTGTCTACTACGTTGAGGACTATAGATTTTTAAATGAGGGTTCCTCTCAAATTCTTTCGTTTCCGGAGTCAACATGTCCCGTACTCCTAACATATCACTTTTACCACAGAGGTTAGAAAGTGTCTTTGTACTCGTCGGAGATCAATATTTAGACGATTAGACGATTAGTCGTGGAATTCGTCCACGACTTTGTCTGAAAGGGGTTTTGATTGTTCCGAGTTACTTACAACTCTACTGTTTTCGGGGAATACCTAACTCTAGGAAGTACTGTTTAAGAAGACTCTCGACCGTGCCGGTCTGTTTCTTAAACGACAAAAATGAAGAACAGAGTCTTGGGGTGAGATAAGTTGACCGATGGTCTACGTGGTATCATTTACGCGGAAGATCGACCATGTCTCGTCTTCTCGTCTCGTTTATAAGAGTCACCTGTACTTCGGTCAGAGAATCCGGTGACTTGTTCCACTTTCTTTTTTGCAGTAGACCAAAACTGTATCGTCTGGGTGTCTTTCCAAACAGTTTTATCTGACATCAGATTACTCTTTACTAGAGTGGTCAGACCCTCCGACCGACCTTATCGTCCGAATGTATCCTGAAAACGGACAAGAAGCCGGGGTACCAAGAAGGAGGAAGATTGTTTATCGTGTTGACTGTCTCTGTCTCTTTTTCACTGGTAGAAACTCTCCTTTCTGACTTAATTTTGGTTCTTACGAGTAATGGTTTATGGTCTCAACAATACACATTCTTTGACTGAGCTGTTTATGAGAGAGGACTATTAGAATTAACTCTCTCATTCTTCTCTGAGAAAGAAAGGTGGTCTGGAACGTCCGTCTCTAGGTCTTCCGACTATACCATTCTTTAGAATGGAAGCTAACTACAAACAACGTGTGGGGTCCTAGAGAGTCGACCCCGACGGAATCCCGTCTTTCACCCCAGGTCGGTCAGAGAAACCAACCAAATGGTTGACGTCCCCACCTGTTTTAAAGGGGGAGTCCTCAAGAACACCGACCTGATTGTTATTTTAACTGTGTTATGTTTGATTTTCTCTTTTTCTTTATGTCCTTAAAGAATTAAAATTAAACGTGTCCTTCAGAATTTCTTTATCCCGGATTCTTCACCGATTTCGTCCGTCGAAAATATGAAAAATCTGTTTCTTTATTGTTATGAACGCTCCTTAACTGTCCTGTATATTTAAAATCCGAATCTACGAATTTATCATTTCGTAGATTTTTTTTAAAACCCGAATTCTATTATTTAAAATTTTTATAGTTCTAAAAAACATATGTCCGAAGAATAGACTTAAAAGACAGAGACCTCTACTCAACAGGAAGATGGAAGTCTACGTCCTTCACACGGAAAGTGTCCTCTGAAAGTAAAGAACGAAAGTCCCTCTGTCTCTTCACCCAGTTTCGCAAAGAGAACGTAACCACTAAAATCTTCTTTGAAATTAAGTTTTATTTGTGATACGGTAGGTCCGTATAAATCCCCGTCCGAAGGAACCCGAAGTCGTTTACAATACGTTAATGTACATAATTTTTCCTAATACTTTTATAATATTCATGGAATATAGTTATTTAATTAAGTTCCTGTCTATTCATTATAGAAGGTCTTTTATCTTTGTCTCTCTTATCAAAGTTTAAATGAAACACTTAGATTGTCTGAAACTATAGGTTTAATTTGTTTCTGTTCTTTTCCTCGGTATGAATCTCTCCCTCAAACTAAAAGTTTTTCACTTCTCTTCAACAAATCTAGTCACACTCTTCAAGTTTTAAACCTATTTACTTTTTCACAATATAGATGATTTCCCCTGAAGCTCGTATCGTGTCTTGTCTTCGGGGTAAAACTCTTGTCCACCGTCCGTTAAACATCTAGTTTCCAATAGCTTAAAGGAATACAAAGGATTATTGTCATCGATAATGTACTCGTTTTAATGACTATTACTCTTTAGAAAATTTTTTACATAAGTATTCCCTAGAGTTTGACCGGTACGACCAACTCAATAGAAGGACCCTCCAACACACTATAGTAGAGTCTTAAAATTTTGTACCTACACTTATTAAATCCGTTCCAATTCACGAACGGACAACTCTCAGTTGTGTAAAATAACTAAAATACAGACATTTTTTGTGTATTGTACTCTAGGTCGGAGAAGTGTTTTAAATTCACCTGTCTTTTCACAAAAATTAATATTCGTGTCATAGTATGTCGTTTAGAGATCTTGAAAAAGTAGTACGTATTGACTTTGAATTATGGGTAACTTATTGTTAAAGGGAGAAGAGGTTGGGGACCATTGGTACAAGGATGAAAGACAAAGATACTCAACTGATGAGACTTATAGAATATATTCACCCTAGTATACTACCCTTGACTTTTTTTTGTTTCGAGACGGACTATAACAATCTCTTTTGAAATTTTCTTCTGTCATTCTCCTAAGTGAATCCTTAGAATGTCAATATAGTCAATATAGAGTTATTTTGACTTTATTTTTATATTCATTTTAATTTATTGTTGTTGTTTTTTTTTTTGGGTCCTCTAAGGACTTCCGGATTTAACTAAGTAAAATCATAAACTTTGTTTATCTCCGCAACCTATCCGTTTACTTAGAATAAATTGGACCTTTATTATTATTTATCTTTGATGATTTTACTGTAAATTTTTAGATACGTATATATAAATGATAAATATATTTTATAGTTGACCCGAGTATTAACGAATTAAAATCACACAATTATATGAACCTTTATATATAGTTATATAAATCTAACTCTATCTCTACATTTATTGTAGTCAAAAAAGATATATAGAATGACAACAACAACAAGTTAATGATACACCACAGACTGAGAAACACTGGGGTACCGGACGTCGTGTGGTCCGAAGGGACAGGAAGTGATAGAGGGTCTTAAACGAGTTTACGTACATTTAACTCAGTTACTACGGTAGGTAGGTAGAGTAGGAGATAACAGGGACAGAGGAAGACGGGAGTTAGAAGGGGTCGTAGTCTTAGAAAAGATCACTCAATCGAGAAACGTAGTCTACCAGTTTAATAACCTCGAATCCGAAGTCGTAGTCAGGTAGGTTGCTTATAAGTCCCAACTAAAGGAAATCCTGACTGATCAAACTAGAGGAACGTCAGGTTTCCTGAGTTCTTAGAAGAGGTCGTGATATCAAGTTTTAGAAGTCAAGAAGTCACGAGTTGGAAGAAATACCAGGTTGAGAGTGTAGACATGTACTGATGACCCTTTTGGTATTGAAACTGATCTAACTGTGAACAGTCGTTTCATTACAGAGACAAAAAATTATACAAGAGATCCAAACAGTATCGAAAAGAAGGTTCCTCGTTCGTAGAAAATTAAAGTACCGACGTCAGTGACAGAAGTCACTAAAACCTCGGGTCCTTTTCTTTTAGACAGTGACAAAGGTGACAAAGGGGTAGATAAACGGTACCTCACTACCCTGACCTACGGTACCCTACGGGTATTAATCGAAAATGTAAATTTCTAATGTCTTACAAAACATGTCCTAAATTCGTTACACCTAGAGAGTGTGTGCGTGTACTTAAACAAATGACTTGTGAAAGTACGTCATAAAATCATTCATAAATGACTTGTGACCCGTGAAGGGAAAGGTCAGGGGTTCTTCTTATATCCGTATGAGAGTCATACAAGTACTGTGTTTACTCCCCTGTCTACGTCTGTACACCTTTGAATTATCTTATAAGACTACGCTACCTTGTATTCAGTTTGCACACACACTCACTTTCTACATTTGTTAGTACCAATTTTGACAATGACACGTATGTCCCTCTACAATTTAACTGAAACGTTTTTGTCGTTATCGGACTATGGATAAGTTACCTAAGATCTCGATCACACATTTTAAACATTGAATTGTAATTAAATATTATGAATTTTGACATATTATTTATATCGTCAATTAAAGGTCCTTAGATAAGTCTCATTAAGATAATTCGTATATAACTAATAATAAAATGATTTATCGTAGATTTTTATGTTTTTCTAAATCAAATGGAAACTCCTCTAATAACACATAAAACAAAATGTATGTATCCGAAGAAAACATACAAAACGAATCCTTAAAAAAGGTGTAAATCTGATAAAAATTATAAAAAAGTTCGATGATGTATATATAGAAAGAGTAAGAAAGATTAACGACGTATCATAAAACATCAAATGACATAATATTAAATAGATTAGAAGGGTTTAAACTACTAGTAAACGTAACAGAAGTATATGATTATAAATGTTCGTTTTAATTTACTTTCGAAAACAGACTGAGGAACACAGACAGACGTCGATAAAGAGATACTCCCATTCGTTTTACACCTTAAAAATGAAATTAATATTAAAAAATGTTACAGGAAACAAAGGGAAGTCTCTTCCGTTACCGTGGGATGAGGTTATGAGAACGGACCTTTTAGGGTACCTACCTCCTCGGACCACCCGATGTCAGGTACACCAGTGATTCTCGACCTGTGCTGATTCGTCGAAGTGAAAGTGAAAAGTGAAAGTACGTGACCTCTTCCTTTACCCTTGGGTGAGGTCACATGAACGGAACTCTTAGGCTCCCTGGTCTCCTCGGACGACCCGACGGCAGATACCCCAACGTCTCAACCTGTGCTGACTTCACTGAAACAAAGGGAATTTAAAAGTCAAAAGAAACGCTAAATAGAATTAGGAAGAGAAGAACCGATAACAATAACCACTTGCAAAAACTGTAACAGGAAATATGATTATTCATTTCTTAATAGTAAAATCCATTATCACGTACTCGAAATTCTGCACGTAAAAATTCAATGAACCGGGTTTGTTTACTAAGAGACTTCATCTTCCGACCGACGTCCCACTATGTTTACTTACATTAAATATTTCATAGTCCGAAACTAATTTTCTCTACTCGTATACTCGGTCTTAAATGGAATTAACGTCCAAATTTTAGTCTGGGGTCGACTAATGTTCAGACTAAGTAAGTTTAGGTAGCGGGTGACTATTCTAAATCCTGTTCTACACTACTTCGAAGTACTATTTGCAAACCTCCAACTACCTCCTTTTCTCTTCTCAGTTATTACGGATTTAAAATATTAAAAGATATCACGAGTTTTGTCCGTGGGGAGACCCTGAAGACTAAGTCAGGAAATCCATTTTGAGTCCTGGGAATTGAGTCGTCATTATAACATAAAGTATGTTAGAATACTCGAGCCAAACGACTCTCGACGTACCACCACAAGTAATAGTGACTCTTTCCGGTGACGTCACACCATTATTTGTCTCCTTCCGTACACGATCTAGATTCACCGGAGTCTAAATAAAGACCTCGAAACCCTCGTACCGGTCACTTGGTTTATTTTGCTAGACACCAAATAGAAACCCGTCGTGTCGACATGGTCGTTTATGCTTTGTTTCAAGAGTCTTTTTTTTTTAAAAAAAATTCAGTCTTATCAATGAGACGTTCACTAAGAGTTAGAACCGACATGGAACTTTAGTAGACGTTCTGCTAAAGTTTGTTAACTAAGGGTCCGGAGAGACCCTGATAAACTAAGTCTTAGGGACTACTATTCAGGCTCATAACCACATAAAATATCAATGGACTACTAAGATTACACACCGGTTGACCCCTTCACGATACCTAAACACTTATATCTTGTTCGAAATATCGAACCTTCTAAAACCTTTAGATATAGTGTATTAATACTGACAAGAGGTACACTTGTTAAATGAGACAGAGGGAAACCTTTTAACGAGAGAAATAACCGAAACCCCATACACAAACACGCACGCACACACACACACACACACACACACACAGGAAGAAGGTGATAATAACACCCCCTAATTTTAACATTGTCAAAAACGTCCAAAACAGTATGTGACCCTAGGACTCGGGTGTAGTTCCATCAATTGAAAATACTTCGATTTAAAAGATTAAAAGAGGACCCCTTTTTATGAACGTCTATTTATGAAGAGAAAGTTCTGGAAACGTAAAGATCTCCCTGTACCATTCCTGTCTAACCGAATCAAGTAGAGGCATTATTATGTCATGAAGATATTAATTACATTATTAACTTATTTTGTCTAGAATTTAATTAATGACAAAATCACAGTATATCATGTGGAAAAGACATTTAGTCTCTTTGATGTTACATAAACGTATGTGCTTATACCGAAGGATAAGACCTCGAATAAAAACGTAATATGTTGTGATCGGTTAAATTTAAAAAAAATCACACTTTTTTATTTTTATAAGTGGCTTGAAAGACCTAACCTCAACTATGAGGTGGGACACAATAAAACAGCAATGTGAATAGTCACATATATAAATGTAAAGATTTAAAAATAACATTAAAGTCATAATATAAGTTAAATCTTTACGTATATAGACCCAGGTGTAAGAACTTTCCTTCTATCAGAATTAATCAAAACAAAATGACTAATATTTTGTGTAAATAAAATAATTCTTAAATAATTATATCAACTTTACATTACACCAAAATAGAGTTAAGGTTTGGGTACCGTCTTTATAAATATCTATTTTAATACTATGAATAATTATTGACTTCATATTCTACAGTCTTAATAGATATTTCTCCGGACGACGTTCGTAGTAGTATCAAATACTACTTTGAATCTTTTATAAGGAGAACACAACCAGGATTAAGAAAGGTGAAGAAAAGTTGTGATATCGCTACCAGTATAAGTAACGTAATCCTGTTTCTTTTATTTAATGAAATTATCGTCACAAAATCATATTTCAGGGGGTTTAGATCTTTGTTTACTACTTCGACAAATCTCTCATTCATATTTAAGTCTTATGTATATCGGTTTTTTCTTTAGTTTACGTAAAGAGAAAAAATTATCGTCAATCTTTTACTTTTCTTTTTTATGAATTTTATCCTAACTATTATATTTTATAGATCCATTATATTTTATAGATCCTTATTTAGATTTATTTTCTAACTATACCGTGAATACCTCTATTAATATTTTTTACATAAATTTATACTTGTTTCAGAATTTACTTCTATCTAGGTATAAGTTTAAATAGATATCCATTTCATAATTGTCGTATAGGGTCCACCGTGTCACCATTTCTTAGGAGGACGATTACGTCTTTTGTGTTTTCTGTACCCAAGATAGGGACCCAACCCTTCTAGGGGACCTCATCCTTTATCGTTGGGTGAGGTCATAAGAACGAACCTTTTAAGGTACTTGTCTTTTAGGACCCGATGTCAAAGGACCGATCTTAGGTGTCCCAACGATACTCAGTCTGTACTGTCTCGTTGACTAGTGTGTATCGTAATTGTACGTCAGGGATATATTTATAAAAAAAATTTGCTGAACTATTAGAGTGACCTAAATATAGTCCCTCGTTTATAGTTTTCATAAGTAAAGACTTATTATGCACATTCATACAGATTTTTATATATTTTTATATATATAGTTTTAATCACTTCCATTTCTTCAATGGGAGTATACTCGAACAGTCGTATCTATGAACCCAAAGGAACGTCACACAACTCCCCGACTCAAGGTTCTTCGTGATAATTGTTTACTTCTATCTTAGACTTCTAGTGTATTTCGGGTTAAAATCTTAATTCGTTACACTGTAGAGCAGAGTCAAAAAACAATCCGATCGAGTGTCCTAATCGATTCTAAGTTTGTCTCTCTTTTCTCTGACAGGAAGAGCTCCTCTCCAACTGTTCCAGTGAACTGTCTTCAAACATCTTACTCTCTATTGACGATGTGGGTTACACGTTTGTGACAGATGAAGTAATAGTACGAGAGACGGGACGTAGTAACCCCTTCGTTACCCGAAAAGTTATGATTCAACCCTGTTTACTATTAAGGAATCCCCCCCTTTGTTGTATTTTGAAATCTCCAAAACAAGATTCAATGATCAATCTGTAGTATTAAAAACTGTGTATTATTTATTGTGTACTATCTATAAACATTTAGGTATACTTGACTGTTTCCTGTCATTGGTTTTTATTTATTTTAATAAGTTTTAGTAATTCTATATTTTATAATTTTCACATAATTTCTTTAATTATCTTTAAAGTGTTTCATATATTATTTACGGAATATTTATATACTGTCCTACCAGTGGGAGTCAGTACCCTCACGTTTAGTTTTGACATTACAATAAATAAAAATATAAGAACTCTAATCTTTTTATTAGTCTTTTATGGTTTATAAATGTTTCTACGTGTATGTGTGTTTGTGTGTGTGTGTGTAGGGTTCTATATAAATATTTCCTCCCCCGTGTGAGATTCAAGAAAAAAGGAACTTCTAAAGAAAAAGAAAGTTTAATTTTCTTAAATAATCTATGGTACACTAAGGTGTGTCTCAAAACTTGTTTCAACATTTTTTGTACGTGATCTAAACTAGAAATAAAGTTTCGAATCAAGATTACCGTAAATATCAAGTTTCCGAAAGCCTCAACATAGAAAAGAACAACGAATAAAGTTTGTATGTGTGGGAACTTAGTGACCTGGAAGAATAAGAGAAAGTAAAGCAGTAAGTATGATCGTTCAAGAAAAGACACGAATAGGGAAAGATTATTTTACAACAGTCTACATCGGTTGACTTTCGTTTCGCGTGATATGGTGATTTTAAGACAAAAGATTTGAAAGGACGGTTACGAATTATAAGTACACATATAGTAGACAGGAAAGTTAATAAAAGTACTTTATAAAATGGTGAAACAATGTACCTAAAAGTAGAAAGGTCGAAGGTCATTGAGGAAGACGTAAGGGGTAAATATATTACGAGATGTTTGTATGTGTGATTACTCGCCACACGTCATTTATATGTATTCATTGTTAATATTTCTTTTTATCCGTCAAATAATCACTTTTTTTTTCTCACTAATAAAGACACCCGCTCTCATTTTCACTATGATATTCTTTTCGTGTCACACAAAGATTTTATACACTATTTACCAAACAGTGGATCAACGATTAACGTACGTAAATAAATATAAATATTAGAGTAAGATGAAAATTTGAATTGTCTATGTACAGAAACTATATACAACATTGTAAAAAACAGCAATTTTTTATGATTCACGGAGTCAATCTGATCCTTCGATTGTAACGAATTTCTCTGACTGAAATTCTTTCTAATAACTTCAGACCTATACAGTGTATCTTCCATTGATAAACCCTTCCTAAGGATAACCTCTTCTTATCTTTCAACTTGTCATGAACGTCTTATAGTTTGTTTAATTTCTTAGTAACCTTTTTAGATCGTTCGATCACTTGTAACCCCAGGATTACACTTAAATTGTGTATTTAATCTTTTATCGTTTGAGTAAAAAAATCCTTTTATGCTGTAGTGAAGTCTTAAGATCAAAAATAAAAAATTAACTAATTATAATCACCGACCGAAAACTGTAACTCACGACCGACGTTATATTATTTTATTATTACAAAATACACCATATTAATTTTTATATAACCGGAAACAGAGTGACGGGATCGCGTCTTGAGCATTTTATGAGTCTTAAAGAACTCACTATCCGCGTAGAAAAAAATGAGGATTCCTCGGTGAAAAGGTCGTCGAGACTCAAATATAATTATTCCACTCAATTTTACCCCGGGGATCTTTCACGTGTTACCCTCGACCAGTGGTCTTTCCAATTCACTAATTTCCCAACCTTTATGGTCGTCTTACGTACCTAAGGACGCTTTCCCCCGTCACGATGTCTAATTCGAGACATATTTGCGTACTCATTCTTCTCAACTACTCGAAAGTCCGACCACTTGTACATTTGACGACTCTCCCACCACGTGGGGTCAAGGACCCCAGGTCTCCTAAGACGTGAACCCTGGGAGGTCTACAACAAGGTACATGGAGGAGTAGACTGAAAAACGTGTGTCAGAAACATTATATAAAATATTATTTAACCATTTGTATTCCTTTACAAAGAGACTCAAGATACTTGATGACATCGTTTAATTATCTTGGGCTCGTGTCTGAACACTTTAAAACAAATATCGGTCAAGTGAATTGGACACCTTAACTTACGATAGAGGTCAATGTATCACATTGACTCAATTTAAACACCCTGTACCACTCAGTCACAGGTGATTCTTAATCTAATTAACGAACCACTACAACCCTTTATTTGTGTAATTTTAATATGAATTGTAACGTTCATCATATATTACTTAAATGTAACACATATATACATATATATATGTGTGTGTGTGTGTATGTATATATTTCTTAGACGGATGTTACACCCTTTGGAACCAAGGTAGGGACCCAACCCTTCTAGGGGACCTCTTCCCCTTACCGATGATGGATGGGGTCATTAGACCGGACCTCTCAAGGTACTTGACATATCAGGTACCCCAACGTTTCTCAGTCTGTGCTGACTCACTGAAATTGAAAGTGAAAGTATAATATGTATATATATATATATTTCGTCACTGTCTATTAATTATACACAATAACACGAAAGCAAGTCCCGTAGTTCAAAAGTAGTTTGTATACATACTTTCTCTTTGTCGAATATAAAAATTTACAAATGTAAAATCGACTAAAACAAAAACATTTATCTTCTGGTGGTACATTTACCCCATTTACAAATTACCATACTTTATTAAGGTAACAAGTTATGTTTGTTTAAAGCTTATAAACTAATTGGGTTAATCTCACGACTACGTTCACGTACGAAGAAATTGTTCGGGGCGTCGATAAGGTGTCCTCTTCCACTTCTTTCAACCCTTACATTTATATTACGACTTTTATAAAGTTCTCGTCCATTTAGTCTTTGAGATTTAGATATTAAGTAGTGTACTTTTTTATTGAGGAGAGTCTTGATTCATTTTTAAACAAGACAGTTTTAGTCAAGAACATAACTTTCATGTTGTTGTCGACATGATTCATCACAGTTTATATATTACAAAGGAAATAACAGAAATGTGACACTAAAAACTTCTAAACCTTTCTAACGAACGAAACTATATATTTTGTTTCTCTCTCTATTCGTCTGTAGGTCCGTATGCTTCCTTTTTATTAATCAAGAAAGAGACAACACCAGAATCAGTACTCCGTTAAATTTAAAAAAACTAACCACGCCTATCTATGGTCGATTTAGTCGTCGATTCCCCTGGTTTTAATTTCTCTGTCTGTCATGGTTTATAACTATTCCAAATAACTCGACTTTTACGGTTTATATCAACTACCCTCATATTGAACCTTTTAAACGAAAGATTTTGACAAACCGTAATAGATAATTTCGACTTTATGTGTAAAAACTCCATATGATTCTTTGTATGTGAAGGTCCAAATATACGTTGTATTTACGTACATACAACATGTAAGTACGTATGTATACAAGTATACGTGTATGTTATTAAAATCATTGTCGTAGTAAGTAGTACCAGAGTTTGACCTTTTTTGTGTTAACGTACAATAGTTCGTTCACTTATCTAATTATTATCGTCTAAGTATTTTACCTTATTATGTCAGTCAAGTCAAGTCAAGTCACCAAGTCAGTACAGACTGAGAAACACTGGGGTATCTGACGTCCCTGCACTCCGAAGGGACAAGTAATGGTTGAGGACTTCGTAGGATTTTGAGTACAGATAGCTCAATCACTACGGTAAGTTGGTAGAATAGGAGACAACAGGGGAAGAGGAGGACGGAAGTTAGAAAGGGTCGTAGTCCCGGAAAAGGTTACTCAGTCAAGAAGTGTAGTCCACCGGTTTTATAACCTCAAAGCTGAAGTTGTAGTCAGGAAGGTTACTTATAAGTCCTGACTAAATGAAATCCTTACTGACCAACCTAGAGGAACAACAGGTTCCCTGAGAGTTCTTAGAAGAGGTTGTGGTGTCAAGTTTTCGTAGTTAAGAAGTCGTGAGTCGAAAGAAATATCAGGTTGAGAGTGTAGGTATGTACTGATGACCTTTTTGGTATCGAGACTGATCTGTCTAGTAACAACCGTTTCATTACAGAAGACGAAAAATTATACGACAGATCCAACCAGTATCGAAAAGAAACTTCCTCGGTCGCAGAAAATTAAAGTACCGACGCCAGTGGTAGACGTCACTCAAACCTTGGGTTCTTTAATTATGTGACGACGACGACGACGATTCAGTGAAGTCAGCACAGACTAAGACACGTTGGGGTATCTACCGTCGGGTGGTCCGAAGCGGTAGGGACCCTAAGAGGTCCGTTCTTGTGACCTCACCCAACGGTAAAGGAAGAGGTTACGCACTTCCACTTTTCTCTTTCACTTCAACGAGTCAGTATAGACTGACCATCGTTGGGGTACCTGACGTCGGATGGTACCCTAAAAGATCCGTTCTCATGACCTCACCCAACGGTAACGGAAGAGGCTTAATCATGTGACCTGTTGTCATTTAGTAGCTATCGAACTGTTTTCTTCGTCTGCACTGAATAGGTTGGTTATAACCCGTTGTTTTCTTTTCGGTCCGTTTCATATGTGTATATAATAAGGAAAATGATATTTAAGTTTTCTTTCGTCTTGGTAAGATTAAACAATCACCAGTCCTATCATTTATAGTTATTGGAGTCTATTCGTCTACTGTGGTGGGAATACCGTCTTTCACTTCTCCTTGATTTTTCGGAGAACTACTTTCACTTTCACCTCTCATTTTTCAACCGGATTTCGAGTTGTAAGTCTTTTACTTCTAGTACCGTAACCCAGGGTAGTGAAGTACCCTTTATCTGCCCCTTTGTTATCTTTGTCACGGTCTGACGTAAAAAACCCGAGGTTTTAGTGACGTCTACCACTGACGTCGGTACTTTAATTTTCTGTGAATGACGAACCTTCTTTTCAATACTAGTTGGATCTATCATATAATTTTTCGTCTGTAATGAAACGACTGATTCCAGGTAGATCAGTTCCGATACCAAAAAGGTCACCAGCACATACCTACACTCTCAACCTGACACTTCTTCCGACTCGCGTTTTCTTAACTACGCAAACTTGACACCACAACCTCTTCTCAGAACTCTCAGGGAACCTGACGTTCCTCTAGGTTGGTCAGGTAAGACTTCCTCTAGTCGGGACCCTAAAGGAACCTTCCTTACTACGATTTCGACTTTGAGGTCATGAAACCGGTGGAGTACACTTCTCAACTGAGTGACCTTTTCTGAGACTACGACCCTCCCTAACCCCCGTCCTCCTCTTCCCCTACTGTCTCCTACTCTACCGACCTACCGTAGTGCCTGAGCTACCTACACTCAGACTAACTTGAGACCCTCAACCACTACCTGTCCCTCCGGACCGCACGACGCTAAGTACCCCAGTGTTTCTCTACCTGTACTCACTCGTTGACATGACTTGACTAAACTTGACTTGACTTCTATCATTTATTGGTACCCTTCCTCTCATCCTAACCTCCGTCTTGTACACTCGAAAATAAAAAAAGAAAAGCATAATTAATGTACCTACTTGTGTAGTACTATAAAATACTTCAAATGGAAGAATATACACACGATAAGATGTTATTCGTCAACAAAACAACAAAAATTACGGTCGTGATTACTTTAGTAATATCTTAGTAAAGGACTAGTAAACCTAATTATAGAATTTAGAGAGAAAGAGAGTATATTAGTTACAGTGACCTATGAGTCCTCATAAAGTTTTAACAAAAGAATCGTTACTTCCTATAACTAGACATTAAAATAAAAGACCATTATATGAACAGATTAAAAAATTTAGTTCTTTCATGACAACAATTTATCTAATATAAAAGAGTTTCCTCACCTATAATATCATCACTATAAGAAAGGCAAAAAACAACCTCATATCTACAAAATGTGACGACACAGTCAAAGACCACATGTCGTTTCGTTTGGTCGGTATACATTGTACATAGGGGTGAAAAAAACTTAAAGGAATTTCAAATCTTGACTGGACAACTGTATGTATCATATCGAACGATCTTAAAAAATAACTCTAACGTAACTTAGATATCTAGTCAAACCTTTCTAGACCATAGAACTGTTATAACTTAGAATAATATGTACTTGTATCTTATAGAGAACTGAATAAACTAAGAATAAACTTGAACAAGTAGTCAAAACGTAAAGAGGTTACTGACCACTACAACTCGTAGAAAAGTATATAAAAAACCGATAAAAAGAGGTCCAAACATTACTAATTGTGAATTTTTTAAAAATAAAATATAAACTCATGTCAACTAAATGTTGTAAAACAAAGTCCACATGTCCTTTGTCTAAATCAATATATGTATATATATATATATATCGGTAAGAAAAAGTCTATGAAAAGTATACATCCAATAATGTCTTATAACTTATCTCAAGGGACACGATATGTTACCCAGGGAAAACTAATAAAATAAGGACCACACATATACAATTAGTTTTTGAGGATTAAATAGGGAGGGGGAGTATAAAGGGGAAACCATTGGTATTTAAACAAGAGTTTGAGACACCCAGTCAAAGACATAAGATTTATTCAAGGGAACACAGTAGTAAAATCTAAGGTGTCCGTTCATTCTACTATAAGGAGACAGACAGAGTGAAGTGAGTCATACTGTTAAAGATCTAGATGCATACAACGACGTTTACGGGAACAAAGTAAAAATACCGACTGATTATAACGTAACATATGTACATGGTATAGAAGAAACAAGTAAGGCGACAATTACTTTTAAATCCCACGAAACTATAAAACCTTTAATATTAATGACGATATCACTTATAACCCCACGTACACAGAAACGTTTAATACCAAAAGAGACCTATATCCGGTCCCTTACTCCAACGACCTAGTATAAAAAGAAGAGAAAAATCAAAAGAATGCCTTAGAGAATGTCAAGAGACATTACCTACATGATTAAATGTAAGGGTGGTTGTCACATCCTCCTAAGTGAAAAGAGGTGTAGAAGAGTTGTATATAACAAACATATAAAAAACTATTACCGAGAGTATTTGAGGAATAACGGTTTAAGTCTGAATTTAAATTTTTTTATCCCTTTTGGTGTTCCGGTAGGTCCATACTGTATTTAGTTTAGGGAATGTTAATATGTCACCTTCATTGTTTATCTAAGTTCCCTAAACTTGACTATCTCACGGACTTTTTGATACCTGTCTCCAAGTACTGTAACATGTCCTAGTTTGGTAGGTGTTCTTTTTCTTTACGTTTTTCCGTCTTACCAACAGACTCCTCCGGAACGTTTATCGACTCTTTCTTCTCTTCGACTTCCGTTTCTTCTTTTACTTTCTATATGGGTAAACATACGTCTCAAGGTTTCTTGTTGTTTATCTATTCTTTCTGAAAGAGTCACTAGTCACGTTTCTTTATCTCCTTTTATTATCTTACCCTTTCTGATCTGTGGAGAAGTTCTTTTAATCTCTATGGTTCTCTTGTAAATTACGTTTCTACCCGTGTTATTTCCTGTCTTTCACATACCTGGATTGTCTTCGACTTCCATAATTCTTCTCCACCGTTCTTATGTGTCTTGATATGTTTTTTCTAGTAATACTGGGTCTATTAGTACTAGCACACTAGTGAGTGGATCTCGGTCTATACAACCTTACACTTCAATTCACCCGGAAATCTCTTAAGGCACCTGTCTCCTCGGACCACCCGACGACAGGTATCTCAACGTGTCTCAGTTTGTGTTGACGTCGTTGAATCGTATGTACGTATGTAACCTCTTTCTTTATCGTTGGGTGAGGTCATAAGAAGGGACCTTATGACCCTGTCTCCTCGGTCCATCCGACGGTAGATACGGCAGTGTGTCTCACCCTGTGTTGACTTCACTAATCGTCGTCCTCGTCGATTAGTCTTCGTAGTGATGTTTGTTTCGATCACCTCCACTACCTTAAGATCAACTCGATAAAGTTTAGGATTTTCTACTATGACACTTTCACGACGTGAGTTATACGGTCATTTAAACCTTTCGAGTCGTCACCGGTGTCTGGACCTTTTAAGGTAAAAGTAAGGTTAGGGTTTTTCTGTTACGGTTTTTACAAGTTTGATGGCGTGTTGACGTGAGTAGAGTATGTGATCGTTTCATTACGAGTTTTAAAGCGTTCCGTCGGAAGTTGTCATGTACTTAGCACTTGAAGGTCTACAAGTTCGACCTAAATCTTTTCCGTCTTCTTAATCTCTAGTTTAACAGCTGTAGAAAACCTAGTAGTTTTTTCGTTCCCTCAAGGTCTCTCTGTAGATGAAGACGAAATAACTGATGTAGTTTTGGAAACTGACACACCTAGTGTTATTTGGTTCCTTTTAATAATTTCTACCTTTATGGTGGAATGGACGGAGGACTCTTCATACTTTAGACTTACGTCCAGTTCTTCGTTGTCAATCTTGACCTGTACTTTGTTGTCTGACCAAGGTTTAGCCCTTTCCTCATGCAGTTCCGACATATAACAGTGGGACCAATAAATTGGAGATACGTCACATGTAATACTCTTTCCGGTCCGACCTACTTCGTGTTCGACCTTAGTCCTAACGGTCCTCTTTATCGTTATTGGAGTCTATACGTCTATTTTGGTGGGAATACCGTCTTTCACTTTTTCTTGATTTTTCGGAGAACTACTTTCACTTTCTCCTCTCACTTTTTCATCCAAATTTTGAGTTGTAAGTCTTTTGATTTTAGTACCGTAGACCAGGGTAGTGAAATACCGTCTATCTACCTCTTTGTTATCTTTGACAATCTCTGAAAAAAACCCGACCGAGGTTTTAGTGACGTCTACCACTGACGTCGGTACTTTAATTTTCTGCGAATGAGGAACCTTCTTTTCGATACTGGTTGGGTCTGTCGTATAATTTTTCGTCTTTGTATTGAAACAGATGTTTCAAGGTAGATCAGTTTCGATACCAAAAAAAAGTCATCAGTACATACCTACATTCTTAACCTGATATTTCTTTCGACTCGTGACTTCTTAACTACGAAAATTTGACACCATTACCTCTTCTGAGAACTCTCAAGAAACTTGAAGTTCTTCCAGGTTGGTCAGTAAGGATTTCATTTAGTCAGGACTTATAAGAAACCTTCCTGACTACGACTTCGACTTTGAGGTTATAAAACCGGTGGACTACACTTCTTGACTGAGTAACCTTTCCCGGGACTACGACCCTTTCTAACTTCCGTCCTCCTCTTCCCCTACTGTCTCCTACTCTACCAACCAACCGGAGTTACCCGTTGCTCAAACTCATTTGAGACCCTCAACCACTACCTGTCCCTCCGGACTACACGACGTCAGGTATCCCAGCGTTCTCATCCTGTGTTGACTCACTGACTTGACTTGACTAGAGAGATTAAAGATTCTTACTTTTTCTCTACACCACCAGGACTATCTTAGAAATTACCAAAGTTGTATAACAAAGAAGAGTATAACTCGATATTTACTAGACATGAAAGTTATTTTCAAAGATTCCTTTTTAGAATTATATTCTATAAATCTTTTGGAAATTACCATCGATTACTTCAAAACTTTGTCTTCTAACTATTTCGTCGTATAAGAAGGTATTCACTTTACGTGACATTTTCATATTTTTATTTTGTCTACAAGTACTTCTCTAATCACTTGGTTTTATTCCTTTATAGTGTTGTATATTTTTATACAAAGGTTACTTAATTTAATCATTTTATACATATATAAAATAAAGTATGTGTTTATGTACGTATGTGTAATCTCTATACGTACGCATACACACGAGCACACAAACAATCTGTTTCTATGGAACGTGACTCCTTATATAAAGATCTGTTTTTAACAAATTTCACTACTACCTTTTCCAAAATCAAATTTTAGTTCTGTTATGTGTGTCCTACCTTTATTTGTTGTTGAAGACATTCACTTCGTTTCGTTACGGTCCCCCTTGGGGAGTGTAGTATTTTTCATTGTCTTTATTTCTACTGTTATCCTATTTTCAGAACGTTATGTGTATAGTGTTTCATAAGTTTATACATATTCGTTAATACGTTTAATTATTATTTTCATTATTTTGTCTTTTTACCATTAAAGTATTTTCAATTTTATCCGTATATTTTTGTAAAATTAATCCTGTTATTTATAGTCAAGTTACTTATAGGAACAATTTGAAACGTTATACGAAACCTCCATGTCAACACAAAAGTAGGAAACAACTACTCTTACATTTTACCACTTATGAAAATCCTCTCATTAAACCGTAGTCAATTGTCTTTAAGTAGACATGTTATGAAAATCGAAATGTAGATTTTGAGAAGAAGTCTAAAAATGAGTTTATTACCTCGACTACATGTTCCTATAAGTTCAGTGGAGACAAAAAAATTTTGATGTTAAAAGGATATTCAGAATTTTGTCCTTAAAAACTACTATGTAACTATCTTATCATTTATGAATAATTTTTCCTCTTCCATGAGTTTATATATGGTATATTCACTATAATGACTTTTATACATATCTCTTTGATGTAGGTCCATCTTATTTATACTTGAGTTCTTCATTCCCTTCATCGAGTCAACGCAAGTGCAGAAACGTTGAGGTACCTGACATTTGGTAGTCTGAGAAGACAGGTACCTTAAGAGGTCCGTTCTTATAACCTCACCTATAGACAAGGGAAGAGGTCTCTTAGAAGGACTGGGTCCCTAGTTTGGGTCTAGAGGACGTAGCGCCGTCTAAGAAATGGTAGACCCGGTGGTGCCTTAGGACTATTCATTCCTTTCCTTTCTTTACTCCTCTGTCTAAACTCTCATAAACCCATAATTTATGTCGTCTCACACTAACACATGTTCTCGTACTCCTTCTCCCTACAAGCTTTCCCTATAAGTTTCTCCCTATTAAAAAATGTAAAGACATAACTTAATGACCTAGATATTACATTTGTCTCTTACGTCCTCCCTCTATTTATTCTTGATTACACACACACACACACACACACGCACACACACACACACACACAAGTCAACGAGTCAACACAGACTGTCTTATTGACTGTAAATGAAACGAAGATGTTACATAGTCAGTAACAAGATACATAATAGAGTAAATTTGGGGTGTGTTTCGTGGACTTTACCCATGATGACCCCAGATAAAATGTCTATACTCTGACTCCGTGTCTCTCGAATTTGTGTTTTAGCGTGTCAAACTTTCAGTGTGTTGTCCTGCCGGTCATACGTCGGATCCGTCAGACGGGGGTCCTAGATGAGAAACTTAACAATTGATTTAAAGTCGTCTCAGTCAAAACTAGTACAACTCGACTTCAACGGACACATTATGTCTTCACCTGACTCTTTCACTCTGTCTTCGATTATGTCAGAGACGAATTCCCACTCGTACCCTAAAAAGATTTTACCAGTGATCCCCTCACATACCACCCGTTTTTCGATCTAATTTATTTCGGGTCTTAAGTAACTTGTTATATTTCACTTATGTTATCTAAGGTTCTTGTTCCCTATTCTCAGTCGAAGTCTTGACCTGTAAACTTATACTAATAAAGAGAGAACCCTGTCGTATTATCACTGGGAACAGAAGCAAAGAAATAAACTTATGAAAATTCAGAGAGACGTAGTACAGAGAGGGTAAACATGCCACTCTCTACCTATATCGACCCAATATTTAGGGGGGCAAAAAATTTTTATCTCTTTACTTTACCATCTCTTTTCTCTCCTGTGAAGATCAAAAAAAGTGATATAAGATAAACAGATCTGTATAAAAAGGGTAACTGGTTTTAAATTTAATCGGAGGCGACTGCCCGTCAATGATAAAGTTGATGTTACCATGAGTGAGACGGGAGACACCTTCCATTGCATCCTGGTACAGTGTATAACGTAGGGTCAACGTTTCATTGTAAGAGAGATCGACAAATAAGCTGAGAGTAAACGTTCTTGTCGGGTCCACGAAAGAAGAGTAATAGGACGTTCTAAACACGATGCACTCTTTTTTATTAGTCGGTGGTCGATGTCTATATGTTAAACCCTGTATCTTTGTGTCATACTAATGTACCATACTTGTCAACAATTCTTTTATTCAAGACCTTAGTCTAAACGGACGAAAATTAAAGGTTGAAATGGTAAATGATTGTATGTTGGAACACAGAAAATAAAGTGTGGAGACACGGAACAAAGACGTAAAAATTCTCTCTCAGGTAGTCTCGATTGTTCCTCTCATTTGTCGACCCAATTTTGAGTTGTAAGCTTTTTTTTTTTTTTCTGATTCTAATACCGTAGACCAGCGTAGTGAAGTACCGTTTATCTTTCCCCTTTTCACCTTTGTCACTGTCTAAAATAAAAGAACCCGAGGTTTTAGTGACGTCTGTCACTGACGTTACTATTTAATTTTCTACTAGTGAGGAACCTTCCTTTCGATACTGTTTGGATCTGTCGTGCAGTTTTTTGTCTCTGTAGTGAAACGACTTCCATCTCAACAGATCAGTTTCGACACCAAAAGGGTCATCAGTACACACCTACACTCTCGACCTGGTATTTTTCCCACTCGTGACTTCTTAACTGCGAAAACTTGACACCACGACCTCTTCTGAGAACTTTCAGGGAGCCTATCGTTCCTCTAGTTTGGTCAGTTAGGATTTCCTTTAGTTAGGATTTATAAGTAATCTTCCTGACTACGACTTCGACTTCGAGGTTTCTCGGACTATGTTTCTCGGTTAAATAACTTTTTTTAGGACTATGACCCTTTCCAACTTCATTTTTCATTCTCCCCCGCCGTCTCCTACTCTATCAGTCTCTCGTAGTGACTGAGTTACTTGTACTTAAACTCGTTTGAGGTCTTCTATTACTTCCTGTCCCCTCGGACCGCAAGACGTCAGGTACCCTAGTGTTTCTCAACCTGTACTGAATCACTGACTTGTTGTTGTTACTTATTACATCGGTCCCGAGAAGTTTCTTGACACTCCACTTCACTTCACTTCACTTCACTTCACTTTAAGTGAGTCAGTACAGGTTGAGAAACGCTGGGGTACCTAAAATGTCAGGTACCTTAAGAGGTCCGGTCTTATGACCTTTCCCATTGGAAAGGGAAGAGGTCCCCGAGAAGGGTTGAGTCCCTAACTTGGGTCCAGAGAGCATAACGTCCGTCTAAGAAATGGTCGAATAGGTGTTCCCTTCGGAGTTTCTCGACATATAGACAATTAGGTAAATTAGAAATGTCTATAGAGTACACCCTCTACTATGAGTATAAGAATACCTTATACTTACCGTTTCACTGAAAGAGTTTTAGTATCTTGATTTTAAACAACCACGGTCCTTCTGTAGGAACCCCGTCTTGAACGGACTCGTAGTCTAATCGCTTGATAGATTTTGGACGTTCCTCTAATAAGAACAAATCGTTTAGACTTCCGAATCACTCAACAAATATTCGTTCCGACTGGAACAGAGGGAACGAAGGTTTAAGGAGACTTCCTTCGAGACCTCTCTCTGACACATCAATATTTCCAAAGGACTTAATATTAACAGAAATCTCAAAAAAACAATTAATTTCTCTACTCTGCGAAACGAAGTAAACTTATCTTAGTTCGTGTACGACCACAGACGATTTGAACTCAAACACACATATACACACAAATGTAATAAAATCGATTTTAAAGGGAGACCCTGTAAGGTACTTGAGATAGGTAAGGTCAAAACAAAACAAAAGAACCAGTCTAGATGGGTACTTAGTGAGAGATTAGACCGACGGAACGTTCATTGTCAAGATCCTACTGGTTTTACCTTTCAAAGTAACGAATCGTTGGTACACCGAAGGGCGTGAGGATGGACCACAGAGGAAAACGGGTTCCCGTTACCACCGAATGTCACAAGACTCCCTCACCCCGACGTCGATGAAAGAAAAGGGTATTATACTAAATCGAATAGCGGGGTACAGGGGACAATGTGTCGCTGTGATTAATTCGAAATGTTTGTCAATGTGGACGTCCCTCGAAAGTGTGTCCTAAGTGTAATCTTAGTCCGTTTACACAAGGATGTCAAGGACTCCAGAAACGGTCCTACTGGGATGAACCCTTAGTCATCTGGTATATTTATATCCAGTTTATTATTCTGTAGGTGTTACCCCTTACTGACTAAAGGCTGTTTCGTAGTGAAACCAGGGGTCTTATAGAAAAAGAAAGGGGGAAATCCTATACCTATGTAAAGAGTAAGAGTAAAGACAAATTCGACGGTTTAGAATCTGATATAAAAAGGAGAAAAGAATACTTAATTCGTTGTTAACGTAAACGAAGAGTGGGTTGTAGTTGAAGTACACTGTTTGACAGACATTGGTTTTTCAAAGTCCCCTATCCAATTAATCAACTAACCACGAAATAATGGATCACTCCGATATAAATAAAGGGTCCTGACCCTTTTTAGTGTGAGGAGAGAACTTCCAAAGTTAAGGTTCAAGAACTGCGAATGTTGATTTAAGAAAGAGAGTATCGCTAACGACGGACGTTTCCTGTTTTTGTTCGACTTTGTATTTTTCCTTAAGTGTCCAAATGGAGAATCGTCCGTCCCTTGTACATGGTGGGTTGGGACAATTTCCTGGACTAGGTACTAGACCATTAAGTCCTTGTCACCAATGAAACAGAGAAACTGTGTGGTACTGAGTCCCAAGATACGACAATTACAGGTTCAGTGAATACAATGTCTTTGTATAAGAACCTTCTATGGGAGAAACCGCGTCTGATCCAGTCGACAAGTAGGAAAAAATTTGGTAGGTAACTATTTTCCGTCTCCGTATATACGAATCTACCTCCGGTACAGATGGGGAAGTCGTCTTTGGAGTCGACTACCTCTCAAGAGTCTCTTTCATCCTACTCGACCTCTTCCCAGGAGATTACCATCTCTGTAAAACGTATTCTCACTTTCTCCCACACTGTTCTTACACCCCTTTAATGCATGTCGTAATAATAATATCGTTTGGGTTCCTATGTGGTTTGAACTCCACTCCACTCCACTTCAGCGAATCAGCACAGGTTGAGAAACGCCGGGGTATCTAACATCGGATGGTCAGAGGAGGTAGGTACCCTAAAAGGTCCGTTCTCATGATCTCACCCAACGGTAAAGGAAGAGGTCTCCTAGAAGGGTTGGGTCCCTAGCTTGGGCCCAGAGGGTGTAACATCCGTCTGTGAAATGACAGACTCGGTGGTCCCTTCTGTTTGAATTAAAGTGTTTTTTTTTCCTACTGATATTAGTCTCTGTTCTCTTCCTCACCAGACACCCATATATTAGGTCAACAATTCCTATATTTATCTTCTAAACCCTAGTATATCTAAATCCAACCTTAGAGTTAGCGAGACCAATAGTCAACAAACTTAGACCCTTTTAAGAAATTGAAGAGGTTTCGAATCAAAGAGGAGAATTATCTGATACCTCTGTTAAAAACCTTATTTTCGTTTACAAGAGTTATTCTAAAATAATCTAATTTAACGGTGTTACATGTGTCGGACATTGTTCCCCAAACCCAACATTCTTAATCAGTCTTTTCGAATTCGATTTATTTAAAAAATTTATCAATATAACACTGGACTTTTTACTCATATCATCTCCATTCGTCCTTAATACTCGTTGTCTCTATAACCTCTTTGATCTCACTTTTTTATAGTAAATATGAACAGTTAATGATGAGGGTATTGGTCTTTCCAATAACTAATACCAATGACAATTTACTTTTTCACCCTTCCCTTCTACGTCTACCTCTTATAATACCAGGACAACCCGGTATATCGAATTTTAATCCCTCTCTTACTCCATGTCTTTTCTCTTCAGTCGTATACATCTGTCCTATAGTGTCGATGAATACTCTAATTCCTTCATTGTATATACCAACGACGACGACGATTCAGCGAAGTCAGCACAGGCTGAGACACGCTGGGGTATCTACCGTCGGGTGGTCCGAGGGGGCAGGGACCCTAAGAGGTCCGTTCTTGTGACCTCACCCAACGGTAAAGGAAGAGGTTACGTACTTTCACTTTGCACTTTCACTTCATCGAGTCAGTACGCGCTGAGAATCGCTGGGGTACCTGAGTCGGGTGGTCCGAGGAGACAGGCACCCTAAAAGGTCCGTTCTCATGACCTCGCCCCACGGTAACGGAAGAGATATATAAGCACTACGGATCGGACCACGGAGTATATATTAAGTAAAAAAATTTTTCTTCTGAGGAAGGTGAAAAAGAAGGAATATAAATAAGTGGTTTACAAGTAAAACGTAACTCACAGACCTCTATGCAATACACTTTCTATTCATCCTACATCTCAAAGAAGAATGTGTGTAGTGAGATCACCGACGACATATAAAACTTTATGATAATCGAACACAAGTGTTTTTGATTCCCCTCCTGATTAAAACACATTCTGTTAACTTTTTACGAGAGAGTCCTTTTACTGTAAGTTTTACCCAGAATCTTAAACTCACCTTTAGACACTTTCTCTTTCTGAGTAAAGTTATTCTCCCTTGGTGATTTTGTACAAGTTTCCCTTTTCTTCTTCAAAGAAGTAAACTCGGTACGAGGGGACACTAATAAATGTTTGGTTTTCTATAGAAGTCTAAATAAACAATATAACCCTTACATAACTACAAAACCAGTGAAAAATATATAAATATATAAAGGGTACCTCTACCTTACAACTTAGTTATACAACATTTTTATCGTTATAAGATAGATTGACATGAGGAACACACCAAAATTCTAAATTACTCTTTAATCCGAAAGTCGTCCTTATTAACGATATCTAGCGTATTCTACATAAATTACCAAATTACATGATATAATTTAATGAGTAGAAAACATTAAACCCCATCTTTCAACTTCTACTTAGTAATTACTATTAATTTTATTATAATTAAAATTGTCTAAGTAATACACACTAGGAAATGAGGATATATGTATGTGTGTAAATGTATGGAATATTTGTCGTTCCCTGATATCTCACTAGATTAGATCTAATTTCCTACTTTTTACCTTAAACCCCTCTAACTCTAGTATTTATATTTATTAATATTGTTAAGTAAGAACAGACTACGACAATTCCGAGGACATAGTAATCCACAGATCGGGATTATTATTGTACCTCTAACAGTAAACAAGCACCATTGTAAAATTCACTTTTTTTTTTTAATTGTGACTTCTAAATACCCTTTGATAATTTTATAATTGGTTGACAAATTGTTTCTGTTTTCACCTTATGTTAAAGTGGGTCTAAATTTTGAAATAAAGGTGTACTATAATCTTTGAAGTTAACGAAACAAATACTTGTCTTTTCTGTGTGTCCAGTCTCTGGAGTAAACACTTGGATTACTTTCGATTTTTACAACAATGGGAAAGAATATAAGGGACTAAGAAAAATGTTCACAAAAGGATTGTATGAAAATCGTAAGACCTTCGTTCCTAATGATTCAGTCATTAAAAGTCCGGTGTCTTTCCGGACAGGTTTTAACCACTAAACTTGGACTTACACTAAAGAATCTTAAAAAGGCAGCAACCACCTACAACCACCGTACCTCTAACCCCATCTTGACCCCGGACCTCTTACTTGTCACTAGGTCATCAGGGACCTTTATATATCTTAAAGTGA
This sequence comes from Capra ibex, assembly GCA_006410555.1. Lineage (NCBI taxonomy): Eukaryota > Metazoa > Chordata > Mammalia > Artiodactyla > Bovidae > Capra > Capra ibex. The sequence goes on from SJYO01037955.1 coordinate 35,020,389, forward strand.
CAAAAAGTCCTTCACTATCAAAATTTGTTCAGTATAACAAGTATCTTGACAAGTCAACTTGTCAAAACAGTAAGTCAACGAGCCAGTACAGACTGAGAAACCCTGGGGTACCTAACGTCGTACGGTCCGAAAGGACAGGAAGTGGTAGAGGACGTCGAACGAGTTTGAGTACAGGTACTTTCGGTCACTACGATAAGTTGGTAGAGTAGGAGACAGTAGGGAAAGAGGAGGACGGAAGTTAGAAAGGGTCGTAGTCCCAGAAAAATAACTCAGTCGAAAAACGTAGTCCACCGGTATTATAATCTCTAAGTCGAAGTCGTAGTCAGAAGGTTACTCATTTGTACATAACATGTTGAAAGTCCGACAGAAAAAAAAAAAAAAAAAGAATTGGGTAATTCACAAAGTGGGGTAAGAGAAGAACGAGTGTACCAAAGACCTTTTTTCAGTACACCTTAGACATAGAAACAAGGAGACATTCATTCTACAAACGGGGTATCCCGAAGAAAGTCCTAAATAGAGACTAAAAGAGATCAAACTTTTACTATGCGGATCCATATCATAGGACAACAAGAGACTTTAAGGACTTATAGACCAAACTACAGACTGTAATTAACCCCCCTTTAAGAGTCGGTAACAATAGAGTTTACAAATAGGCTAGGGAAGGAGAGAGAGAAGAAAGACAATGAGGGTGTTGCACACCCAATGTGGAAAACATCAGTAGAGTGACAGGAACCTATCAGAGAGAAAAAAAAAAAGAGAAGCGAAAAGTCAAACACTCTAAACATAACACTATAGGAGTTTAAACCCGAAGGGACCATCGAGTCGACGATATCTTAGGTAGACGTTACGTTCTCTGGAGTCAACCTAGGAACCCAACACTTCTAGGGGAACTCTTTCCTATCAGATGGGTGCGATAAGAACCCGAAAGGACCACCGAGTCTACTACTTCTTAGACGGACGTTACGTCCTCTGGACCCAACCTAGGGACCCAACCCTTTTAGGGTACCTCCTCTCATACCGTTGAGTGAGGTCATAAGAACGGACCTCTTAGGGGTACCTGTCTCCTCGGACCGCCCGACATCAGGTACCCACAGCGTTTCTTAACCTTTGTTACCTCATAGGGTCGTACGTGTGTGTTGGATTTTGAGTCTAAGAAAGGAATCGGTACAGATCAGATTATTCAGTAGTTTCTATTAAAATACAATATCACCAAAAAAAAATTTTGGAGATTGTAAAACAAAAACAAGAAAGAATCCAGAAGGAAGAGAGACGAAGATGACCGGTATACGAAAACGTATGACAGATAAATTATCTCGGGAATCACATAAATTAGTAAACAAAAACAACAAGTCAACGAGTCAACACAGACTCAGAAACACTGGGGTACTTGACGTCGTGCGATCCGAAGGGACAGGAAGTGGTAGAGGGTCTCAAACGAGTTTGAGTACAGGTGATTTAAGGACTAGTGTAGTAAGGGTGTAGAGACGGCACACCAAAAACGGGAAATGGTATGAAACGTCAAAAAAGAATTATCCTTTTGTACTACATCACTCAATTTTATTTAACGGAAATTATCTGGAAAATCACTATACTACCACTCCAAACACCCCTCCATTTTGGGGGACATCCGGTTACTAATTAAGTCAGAAAATCACTAGTATACGGAGACCTGACACTTGAAGTGTTCACAAAGGACTAAAAGAAGAGGGGGAGAATCCACGTTGTCCTACTGATTTCACTCGACTTCAACCCACTGGCGGGCGGGGAGGGGTGGTCTATCAATCTGAGTTCATTGAGAGGTCCTCCAACTATCGAAGTCGACTTCCGTCCGAAACAACTTTTCTTACACCGGGTATATATGCTACCTCATAATGAGTCGGTATTTTTACTTGTTTTAACACAATAAACGTCTCTACACCTACCTGGATTTCTGACAATGTGTCTCACTTCAATTCAGTCTTTCTGTAATTACGCATATACACCTTGGATCTTTTTACCATGGTTAATTGGATAAACGTTTCATCCTTATCTCCGTGTCTGTATCTCTTATGTACATACCTGTGGTTCTCCCCTTTCTCTCCCACTCTATTTAACCCTTTAACCCTATCTGTATATATATGATACACATTTTATCTATTAATTACTCTTGAATGACATATCGGGTCCTTGGAGATGAGTCACGAGACACCACTGGATTTACCCTTCCTTTAGGTTTTTTCTTCTATATAAACACAGACACACACACAGACACATATACAAACACAGACACACATCGACTAAGTGAAACGACATGTCGTCTTTTATTGTCTTGTAATATTTCGTTGATATGGGACTATTAAAAAAATTAAATTTTTCATTTTATTTTAATCTTCGGGGTAAGGGGGAGGAGGGGGTTTATTTCTTCTTATATCACGAGACTAAATAAAATTTTACCAAAGAAATGGGAAGGGAACAATCTTTGTGATCCTTTAAAAAAGAGTCTAATCATGTGACCCTTGGGCCGACTCGAGGACCTCTATTTGGAGTGTCACAAAACTCCGAGGATCCTGACTCAGAGGAGCCTCAAAAATTGAGAGTTTGAACAGGTGGACCACGGAGGTCATGAAACAGTCAATGTCGAGTCCAAAAGCGATCCTTCGGTGTTGAAGGATGTAAACGGACGACCAGAGAGATTAGAACCCTCATCGTTAAACAAGACACGGACGGGGAGAAAATACATAGGTTCTTCTGAACAACTAAAACGTCAGACAAACCGAAAAGTGATTATTCCTACCAACCACTGAAGATTCGAAGGATACACGTCTTGACCTTTGACATCCAGACGAACAAGTTACAGATACATGTCCTCTGAAGAGACACAAGTCCCCTACTTTACTACTCACACACGTCGAAACCATTCTAAAAGACTCTGTATCCCTGACCCACTCCTACTCACGTCTGTGTCCATGAAGAAACCTACGTTGTCTACAGTCGAAGTGAGGGGTGAGGGATGTGTAGTAAGATCTAAAAGAACCTTTATAGACTTTTGTGACCCTGTATTGTATAACTTCAGATCTTTTGACAGTATCCCGACCCGACTCTAGTCACGACGAGGAATGACGTATATATTGAAATCCGTCTTCAGAATGGAGAGATTCGAAGTAAAACAAGGAACCCTTGTAACCTTTACACGATACCAAGAAATACGGACAAACTCCTAGTTTAGTTTCATGAGCTCATTTTCGTGAAACATTCCTGGATTTCTTTATAGTCAATACTGATACAAAAGACCTTTACCGAAACATGTACTGATTCCTGGATTTTTTTATAGTCAATACTGATACAAAAGACCTTTACCGAAACATGTACTGTCTTTGTAAAAATTTATTGGTAGACTAATTTGTTTTAGGATGTGAATTAGGACTCATAAAGTGACATTACAGGTCTCTACACGAGACTAAACGTGTATACGTCTCGAAACACTGATAAATTTGTATAGACTAGTATAGAGATTATTCACCCTGATTGATTTCTGTCTCTAAAAATACTATGGTTCAAGGGAGTTCTTGTCTAGTAATTTGTCGGGGAAGAGTACACTAGTAACTGGTCACCACAAGAGGGTAAAACTTTAGTAAAAGTACAACACGGTGAAACAGATCCGATAAGACGTTTTTAGGGAGGACTGTCACGTCGTAGTGTCCTTTGATACAACAAAGGAATTCGTTTTTCCTGCCTCGGTACTGACCGGTCGAAAATGTTCACGGTTGTCGTAAAGAAAGATTTCGTGGACGACAATGCGTAGTCGGAGTCGGTCGTTTCCTGTGTCTGTTACTACCGTTAAAAAAAAAAAATTGATAATAATAAGGAAAGGTCATACACTTTCGTCCCATTACTTAAAATATGTCTGTCGTAATTAAATACCGTACACCTAGTCGTGAACGAAGGAATTGGAGGTCTGCGCACTTAGGATTTATAATGAGACCTTCGATTCTCTTGTTCATCGACGATATCTTTCATTAACTGTTCGTTTCGGGGCGGGGGGGGGTTTTTTTTTTGTGGGTCAAGTCTTCCATAAATGACAGTATCTCGGGACCTACACTTCGTCTTTTACTCTACGTGTGAACTTTTTTCTTTTGAGCAATGATGTCTGAACAAGTAGAAAGATAGTCTAGGAAGGTAGGTGAAAAAGACGATAAAGGGATTAGAGTAAACTAAAGACTTTTACTTTAGACTAAAACATTCTTTAAGGTACAAGACAGATATATGTCCGTTTAGACCCAGTGATCCGTCTCAAATGGGGGACGGGAAGACATTTTACACACGTCAATTTATGAAAAAGAAACCAAGAACAAAACTCCAAACCCCTAGTAGACACTTGTAGGAAGTCAAAATAGGAGTCTTTAAAAGTTCAAAAGTCATGGTCACAAACAGTGTCCCGAGACTAAAGAAGTTGTGTGATACGGAATACGTCTATTATAATATAAATAGAGTGTTTGAAAGACTCAATTTTGGTAGGGGATTTAGTTTCACGATTGGTAAGGGGTCCAGAGTGTAGAAAATAACTAGACGAGGACAGAAATAATGGAGAGAGAAACCCCTCGAGTCTGGAGGACGAGTGTTTACCTTAATCTACAGAGAAATAGTTTTTAGGGACGAATGAAGGAACCAAGAAAAATAGTACAAGATTAAGAAAACAGTCAAGAGGAGGATTCTATTGGAATACGAAACTCTTAAGAGTTCAGAAGGGAGAAGACAGAGCAGATTGACTAAAATTCCGGAGAAATTCAAGAGAAAGGTCAGTGAAATTTGTTGACTTACGATCTTTTCTTTTTCTTAAGGAAGATAAGGTATCTGTCTCTGTTCCTAATTAAACATTTGTTCCTTATACCATAAATAAAGAAAATAAAAATGAACTTTCAAATTCGCCATTATTTTAGAGATGATGACTTTAAAATTGTAACACTCAAAACAATAATGACGATAATAATATTACCCTTGTACCTGTCTAGACGACAGGATACGACACAAACAAACAAGAAATCAACTTGTATGATATTTCCTGATGTCACATGATCACTAACGTTACATATCAACGTTTTTTATATATTTATTTATTTACAGCCTAACTTCCCTTTCTTTCGTCCCGGACAGCTGTCTAGGTGTAAAAATTAATTACCGTTGTTATCTAAAGGAGGGTACTACCACCGTCTTTTCTTCGCTTCTTTACCCTGTACTGGAACACGAGAAAGAGCAGTCGTCGAGATCACAGACCCTTTTAGAACAATGTAAATTTCGGACTTGAGTGTCTAAAAGATAAGAGTTTTACAGAAGATCTGACAAGGAGTACAACGAGACTCAAGAACTCTACTATGTCAATAAAGTGACAAATAAACCGACAATATCAAAGTACCACGAAAGAAGGAAACTAAAAATACACTTTATCATATACAATGTGTGTACGTGCGTATGTGTGTTTGTGTGTGTGTGTGCAATTAAACTTTTACAGACATTACGATGTTTCCCCGAAATTCCGCAAGAGGAATACACTATTTGCAAGGTGGGGTGGTAATGTCGGAAACCGTTTTAGAAATGAGGGTTAAGAATGTCTACAGGATAGAGGAAAAGAGTTTGAATAATTGTACTTCGAATTCCATCCCAAAAAAAAATAAAGGAATACTAAGTATAACGTGTTCGGAAGACCGATTAAAGTATGAAGGTCTTGATCTGTATTACTTAGAAGGAGTGTAACAGAGAACCCAAGTTTGTTTAAATCTTACTTGGCACTTCTGTATTTTCTAATACTTCTTGTAAGTAACCTACACACCTATTTTATTACCAGTCTATTTTTACTACAATTATAGACTTCAACTCTTTGAAAGAGACACAGAAGGAGGATTGGAGGAAGATAGGTGAGAGTGGGGACCGTTAATAGACGGTGAAGATGAACCACGACTAGTGTCCTACATCTATACCCAGGTTGACATGGGAATCCGTGTAACACTGGATCCCTTCGACGTTACAATGAAAGAAGGAGTTGGAACTGGAACCGAGTCGACACGTCTAAAGATTTAAGACACAGGGTCTTGCTATATCTGTTCATCCGACCCGGAGACCAATAGGAGTGCCCCACCTGCATTACTGTAGTTACAACAGAAACGAGAAACGGATTCAGATTGCAAACACACAGTCCCACATTGATTTAAGGACGACCAGAAAGAGGAAGTTTCGTTCGTCCTTCGGATACAGAGATTAACGGGTCATTGTCACAGAATGAAGTCACAGAACGGACATGAAAACGTTAGATGAAAAGGGAAAAGGGGCTTAGATATTAGGTCAAAAGTAGGACGTCAGTAGGTAAGAGGACCCACTTAGTGGTTGAGTAATCATGTTACTCTTTCTAGATAAAATTAAACCGTGACTGACTGACAAACCGTGTCATGGGTGGTTGTTGGGTCCGAAGATACTGACTAAATATTTGTGGTGTATATAGAGAAACAGGGAGAGTAAGGACACGAAGGGATACAGACATTAAATAAAGGAGTTAAACAGGAAAGTCACTTGGGAACTAATGAAAGTTCTAAGTCCAATCAATAATGAACAAGACGTTTAGGAAAGACTTAAGACATAAAGACAGATCCCCTTAAATTCACTAGAAGACTGAGGTGTGTTTACGTTTGGTCTTATATTAATATAATCTCGTAAATAGTGTAAGATAACATTTACAAAGAGATGATGTCGTTATAGGTCAAATGATACTCGTTATTTTTTCTTACAGAAAATTTTTGGAAATGTAGATGTCTCAATATGAACACGAATGTTATGATCCCGATGATTCATTTATCAGAAACTTAAGTGTCTCCTATCGTATAGTCATGATTCTTAAACTAACAGAACCTATAGTCAATTAAAACAACGTCATTGTCATCTCGTGTGTTTAGAATTATCGAATGTTGCCGTCTTAAATAAAAAATGGGTGTATCATAAACCCACAGAGACAGTAGGAACCGACGACGTCTAGGTAACCCGAGACGAGTGGTGAGATAAAGAGTGCAAAAGGGTAAGATCTTGGTTCCTATTTCCCGTCAAAGATGAACCCGGTGGGAAAAGAACACCGTCTCACTCTAATGGCCATCGTTTTGTCTAACTAAATTTCCAAGTAAAGTATACACCGTATAATAGTGAAACAGGGGACAAAGACAATGGAAGTTAGTCAACCGGTTACTTATTACTCAATTCCTACATTGAGGAGGACGTCTTCCTCGTCATCGATTGTACTGCTACCTATCTCCATGTGTATACAGGTTTATATATATGTGTATGAGATAGATTAGAATCTCTTCACTCTCGTTTATTACTCGTTATTATTACATTCCACTACGTCAAACATGAGGGTCAGTACTTACTACCGAGAAAACGAAAAATATGTGTCTTATCTGACGGTAAGAGAGGTTCCTCGAGAGTTGTAAAAGTAGGTAATATCGTAGTAGACTTGCGGTCTTAAAGTACTATATAAGGTGACACAAATTCACAGAAATAAGTCTCTGAATACTTGATTTTGTCACTCATAGGTATACCGGTATCCCGTGTGTCTCGGTGTCTCTTGTATTTTCTACTTCGTCTCTGTTATTCGGAGTCATTTAGAGACTATTTCCCCCGTTTACCTTCATGTGTAGTCAGCGACCGAATATCGCTAAGACTTTATGACGATACATTTGTATTGTCCGTGAAACGTAGGACTCAACTACTAGGATCAATTTGAGGGAACATAACGAAAGATGAGGTGACTAGAGGGACCTAAAAAACAAACCTCCAGAAAGGGGGTTTAAGGAGAACCTGGGTAAACTTCTCAGTAGACTACCGACTGGTCGAAAAAGTCAGACTAAAAATAGGTCCATTAAAATTTTAATCGCTATTTTTTATTAGAATTTCCAACCAAAAATTATCTCGACCAACTAGAAAACCGTCAATACAAAGTCATTGTGGGTTTACATATCCATTGTTTTAGACACAAATTTAAGCTGAACTACAGTATTGCTTTTCAGTCACTAAATGTTGTCATCTGTAAACAGAGACATCTAACAACAAACAGATATGCAAAATTATGTAAAACGGTCTATAACTAAAATCGACAACTTCGAAACGAGTCGAGACGGGAAAAATTTTCAGAAATAACCTTATATCAACTAAACGTCACAACTTAATCAAAGTCCACATGTCGTTTTACTTACAATATATATGTATATAGGTCAGAAAAGATTAACACTTAATAAAAGGGATCATCCGGTAATGTCTCATAAGTTATCTCAAGGGACACGATATATCGTCCAAGAATAATCAATAGACAAAATATGTATCATCATACAATACACAATCAGGGTTAGAGGGTTAAATAGGGTCGGGGAAGGGGGTAAGGGACCATTGGTATTTGAACAAAAGATGTAGTACTGGGACGAAGACAAACCATTTATTCAAGTAGACATGGGATTAATAAAATTTAAGGTGTATATTCATTATAGTATACTATAAATAGAAAGACACAGATTGAATGAAGTGAGTCATACGGTCAAAGATCCAGGTAGGTACAACGACGGTTATCGTAATAATAATAATAATAATAATAAAAAAATACCAACTTATTGCATGACGTAGAAGAAATAGGTAACAAGGCAACCATTTGTAAATCCAACGAAGGTACGAGACTGATAACATTTACCGTGACGTTACTTATAACCCCACGTAAATAGAAAAACTTAATACCAAACGAGACCCATACACGGGTCCTCACCCTAAGTCGAGACGAAATAGTGGAAATAAAGTGTTAAATTAAGTTTTCTCGTTGTGAATAAATACTCAATAAATAAAAGTGACATTCCTTTTCTCGTTCTGTCGACCATCGTTATCCACTGTAGTGAATTACCGAAGATGTAGTTTGAGCATGTTACAGTGAAGACGATTGTAAGATAACCGGTTTTATTCAGTACACTAGTTCGGGTCTTAGTCACCCTCTTTTCGTATACGGAATGTCCACCCTGACATTCCGTGTACCACTACTTGTCCTTACGTCTTTGGAGGGTCCACCGTGATCGCTATTTCTTGGGCGGACGGTTACGACCGAGTTAAGGACCTAGTCCTTCTAGATGATCTCTTCCCGTTCCGTTGTGTGAGGTCATAAGAACGGAGCTCTGAAGGTATTTGTCTCCTCTGACCACCCGATACCATGTATCCCAGTGTTTCACAACCTACACTGAGTTCGCTGAACTGTACGTAAGTGTATTTCCTCTTTCCCTATCGTCTTTAGGTATTCCGTTAGGTGGGATAACATATCCGATATGTCTGAAATTCTAAAACTCCGTATTGGGTTTAAAGTTAACCGGACTTTTATGACATTATCTTAACAAGACTTTTCGTCGTTATTAGTAAATAAAGAGTTGAAAGATTAATACATCACTTACAAATAACCTGTTGATGAATCGTATTCGGTAAAGTGGACCAAAATCAATATGTCTAATTTATCTGTAATAGTAACTTTATTACGTTAAAGTGTGTCACCCATATGTCTTTATCCATTAACCACGTAACAATATGGACCGTACTTTTCGATTCATATACGATAAGATCTTCGTACACCTTTCACATACATCTGGACACATATATCGGTTTTGGACTAGACGTGTACTCAACACCGTATATGGAACTCATCTGGTCTTCATCCATTCAGACTTTCTGTTTTTATGACATTCTTCGTAAAACTTCATAGTTAACTGACATTGTAACCGTGACTTAAAATTGTGATAGAGACTCAAATACATATTGCAAACTTAAATCCGGTGAAACATTAAAAGACGTTAAACCTATACTGGTAAATCATACAAGTTTACATTAAGAGGAAACGATGAAATTTTATTACCTTTCAAAAGGGTGACTGAACCTTTTTAGTTCCAGGATTACATACGAATTACTACTGTTGTTAAATATAAATTTATTACCTGATTTGTTTATACTCTTTTAAAGTTTTTTATGGTCTATATTTCAAAAGTCAAGACGTACCACAATTAATTAACAGATTGAATAAGGTCTTTTTTTTTATAATCAAAACACTATAATTGTATAAAAGAAAACTATCAGATGTAATATCTACAAGTCCCATGAATAGTTAAGTATACACTTAACTATATATATTAAAAACGCACACCTAACTACTGTTGACCTACCATGTAAGTGAATCTATGAAACTTTATTCTATTTACCATTTTTCATAATTTTATTTAAAGACCACGTAGTTTATATAAACACACATATATTTCACATGTCACGTATCTTTAACACATAAAACACATAAATGTGTATGTTTATTCACTCGACACTCCATATATTATATGTCACTGATAGGACTTCCATTGGTACCTCACGAACTTTCTGGGGACTATATTTTTAGTAGTTTACTGAGAGGTCGATTAATCCAAATACCTACGTATACTTATTGTTTGATAGACCTGGAATCAAGGAAAAGGAAAGAAACCTCGCCCACCCTGTTTAACTCCCGTATCGTACTTTTGTATATGTAATGGTATACATTTTTATCTAGTGTCCATCCTTAAACGACACACAGTGTCCTCCGAGTTGTGTCAAGACACACTGTTGGATCTCCTCACCCTACCCCTCCCTCGGACCTTCCCCCAAAGTCCTCCCTCGGCTGTATACACGTGGACACCGACTAAGTACGACTACATATCGTCTTTGGTTGTGTTATAAAAGTTTGTAAATAGGAGGTTATTTTTTTATTTTTCTTTTATTTAACTTCGATAATCTAGGATCACATCAGATTGAATCCTAGAGATATCAGGAAAATCATATATTGTATGATAGTATGTCTATAACCCTTTACGTCCGTATCTCTACAACTAATCAAAGGGTTAATCCATACCTTGTCTTTCTTTAGGACTTTGATAAAGGACTGTCAAACAATCATCCTTCTTCTGGAAATACAAGTAGAAAATCCGTGATCCAAAATAGGTGACAGGAACTTAACATTCTTTCCCGTTTTCTTCTTAAAGACACATAGATAAAATAAGATAAGAAATGAATTATACGAACATAAAATATTGGAAAAGGGGAACCAGAAGAGCCTTGTTAAGTGAGAAAAATTATAGGGTAAGTAAACCTCAGAGGAGGATATCATAATGAGTACTAATGTTAGGAAAAGTAACAGGAAGTGACCCAGAAAAGAGAAAGACGATCCAAATAGACCTCTCATCCATTGGTGTTGACTTTTGAAATAACTTCCAATTTGACTCATACTATGTACTTGGAACATGTGTCCGTTACCCCAAATATAAAATTAAGTAAAATAGTGGAAATATTTCTATAATCCCTTGCCACCTTACGATAGTTTACGATTTGTGTACTAGTCTGTAAAAACTGTATTATCTTAATTTTTTTTAATTTTATATCATGGTGAAATATCTTTTCTATTCAAGGATGGATTCAGTCCCAATAAGGTAATCCTTTATAAATAAGAGTCAAAGTAGTAGACATTATAAAACTATGTTAATTATAAACAAAACAACTGGTAAATGATACGAGTTTGGTACATACTCACAACGTCAAATTGTACCTCATTCTTTTGGATACGATAATCACCACACGAGAAATTATCTCGTTCATTCTATGGACTGGTGTAAATAGAATGTTGTCCTTATATGGGGGTTACGTCTTCTTTGAATTGTAAAGAGACAGTCTAACGGTGTCCAGTATAGTTAAGTCAGAATGTTTGGACCTAGGAGTTTCATCTATAATCGTAGGTGGCAATGAATACTATATTTGTCATTTGTGTTTTCCTGGTGGTATTTTATATCCCTGAAGTCGAAATTAAAGATAAGAACGATTACTATACTGGACTATAAGTATGGAGAAGAAGAAGGTGGTGGCAAACCCCAAGGGAGTAGGTGATAATGGTCGAACCAACCTTCCTAATGTGTGTACAACTGAGGGTGTCCTAGATAAAGAATCGTCGTAGTCTATATAACTAAACACATCAACACACACGGGGTTCCGAGTCAACACAGGTTGAGAAACTTTGGGGTACCCGATATCTCGGACCCTCCGAGGAGACAGGTACCTCAAAAGGTCCGTTCATATGACCTCACTCAACGGTAAAGGAGGAGATCCCTTAGAAAGGCTGGGTCTCTAGTTTGAACGTAGAGAATACAGAGGACGTAACCATCCACCCAAGAAATGGTGATCACGGTGGACCCTTCAGGTGAACTACCGAAGACGGTTAGTTGAGGAGTATTTTGAGTACCAACGGGAGAAGTACTTCTTCGACTGACCATTGGGTCTTGTACCAAGGGATAGAACTCAGACCGAAACCTGAAGTGACAACCGTTTTACCTTTCAGTCATCACAATCCTCGATCTATACGGGACCACTTCCCTTCAAGTGATACAGTTTTGATAAGTATCTGAGGTAATCTCTTTTTTAAAAGGTCTTTAGGTGACTCATTTGTTGTCCAACTGATCCTTATCTTCATCCGACTGTACACCCTCGAACTATAAGATTATGTAATAAAATATAGTAAGAAACGGTACTTACGGGGTACAGCTCGTAATTACATACTATGTCTTTTGAAGTTTGAGGCTCGGGAAAGACTATCTGAGTATATACATGGAGAGGTGGTCTGTGGAAACAGTAGGTAGAAAGTTAAGGTAGAAAAGATTCAAAGTCTGGCAAATTGGTTACGTGATCGATGACGGAGACTTAATTAAATATCGAGTCCAATAAAGTTATATATACGTTTATCCTTTAAGATACACAAAGGTTTCAATAAGGTCAATCTTTCCAAAGAAAAAGTGGTAACAGAAACACAACAGAGGTTCCCTCCGAAATCACGTTACTAATTATAATGGTCGATACCGGTCGTTCGGTACGTACACACGTACGTTTCATCGAAATCAGCACAGACTGAGAAACGTTGGGATACCTGGTAACGGGTGGTCCGAGGAGACAGGTACCCTAAGAGGTCCGTTCTTATGACCTCTCCCAACGGTACGGGAGGAGGTCCCTGAGAAGGACTGGATCCCTAGTTTGGGCACAGAGATTACAGAGGACGTGACCGTCCGTCTAAGAAATGCTGATCGTGGTGGACCCTTCGGGTCGTACGGTATTAGTAGACATTTACTCTAGACGTGAAAAAGGAGAAGAAAACAGACCACTAGAGAGTGAGAGGTAATTTACTGTCTACCTCGACTCTCTCTTAACCACTCCGTCTTTTTTATATATATGGTGCCCTAAGACTCTGTTTAAATTTCGTTATATACATACGTAAGTTATACACGAACCCGGTCTTAATTACGTATGGTTACGGTCAATTCTTCTCATGTGATAATTTACATCTCTAAATACAAAATTACCTAGTCTGTTGTGGTTCAATTGTTTTCCTTCAAACCTAAATGTACCTGTGAACAACAGAGTTCTAGTCTGTAAATCACAGAGATTGTCCTGGGTGACCTTCGGTTCTGACGAAAGTTCTATCTCTTATCAGTAGTCTTAAGAGGACAAACCGAGGAACGTCGTATGGTCACACTGTTTTTATGAAGTTTTTATTAACTTAGAGAACCCAGTATTTCCAAGTTTACTGTCTCTTCGTACTTTATAGTCGGAACACGATGATTTTTAGGAAGAACATAGACCTGGGGTAAGTTTTCACCACTATAAAACTCAATAAGTGGTTACCTAACTTGTCGTATGAGTCTACCATGTACATCACGAAGGTTTTAGTCCAAAGGATGTTCGTAGCACGTTTCTCGTCGTTTGAGTCAAATCTCTTCTCTTGAGTTGTGTGTAGTGTGGTTTCCTGGGTCTTTTCTTGACCGTCCCGGGAGTTGTAAATACCGCAAATTGAAGGTGGGAAACTGGACTTACGTAAACTGATTACGTAAACATCAAAAACGACAAAAGACATAAAGTCTATGTTAAGCATATTAAAGTAATTTACACTACCCAATCCACCATAAGACATACTTTGGTTCTGTCAGTTCAGAAAGATCTGATAACACACTTCATATTCAGTGAGTCAGTACAGATTGAGAAACGTTGGGGAACCTGACATCGGACGGCCCGAGGAAACAGGTACCTTAAGAGGTCCGTTCTTATGACCTCACCCATCGGTAAGGGAAGAGGTCCCCTTAGAAGGGTTTGGGCCCTAGTTTGGGTCCAGAGGGTGTAACGTCCACCTAAGAAATGATATACTCGGTGGTCCCTTCGGGTCTGATAACACATGGTCTATCGTCTAGAAGTGACGAAAAGGATAAAGACCGACGGAAATAAACAGTCCGACCTCTTTTTCATGACCCAATTAAGGACTGACGGTACACTATCCTTAACCGAACCAAAGTTCTTCTATTGTGTATGTCTGGTCTTGGCGATAACCGTAGTCATAAGACATGACCATACTTAGTTCAAAGAGATTGTACTTGACCGAAGAAAGACGTAGTCAGTCGGTACACTCAATTTCCCTTACACTAAATTAGTATTGAGTCAAGTCAAGTCAAGTCAGAGAGTCAGCACAGGCTGAGAAACTCTACGGTACTTAACATCGTACGGTCCGGAGGGACAGGTAGTGGTTGAGGGCCTCAAGTGAGTTTTAGTGAAGGTAGTTCAGTCACTACGGTAGGTCGGTAGAGTAGAAGACAGAAGGGGAAGAGTACGGGGGTTAGGGAGGGTCGTAGTCTCAGAAAAGGTTACTCAGTTGAGAAGCGTACTCCACCGGTTTCATGACCTCAAAGTCGAAATCGTAGTAAGGAAGGTTTCTTGTGGGTCCTGACTAGAAGAAGTCTTACCTGACCGACCTAGAGGAACGTCAGGTTCCCTGAGAGTTCTCAGAAGAGGTTGTGGTGTCAAGTTTTCGTAGTTAAGAAGCCGTGAGTCGGAAGAAGTGTCAGGTTGAGAGTGTAGGTATGTATTGGTGACCTTTTTGGTATCGGAACTGATCTACCTGGAAACAACCGTTTCATTACAGAGACGAAAACTCATATGATAGATCTAACCAGTATTGAAAGGAAGGTTCCTAATTCGCAGAAAATTAAAGTACCGACGTTAGTCGTAGACGTCACTAAAACCCCGAATAATTTCTCTCAATTCACGATCTTACCACTTAGTTAATAAAGATATGTAAGACCATGGTTCGTTACTGAATCTTACCAAGTTGACTTCTAAAAAACTGGAATCTCATAGAAAAATGTAGAATTTTTTTTTTTTCCGTAACTTAAATTCAACCTTCCATTAAACGAAATGTTATAACACAACCAAAGACGGTATGTAGTTGTAATTAGTCGGTATCCGTATGGATACGGAGGACGAGAAAATTGAACGGGAGGATGGAGGTTCGAGTAGGGTGAGATCCACCAGTGTCTCGTGGTCTAAACTCGAGGGACACAGTATGTTGTTTAAATATGTCCGATAGATTAAAATGTATACCATTACAGATACAAAGTCACGATGAGAGTAAAGTGGGGTGGGAGAGGAAGGAGGTGACACAGGTGTTAAGACAAGAGATACAGACGTAGAGGTAAGTCAGTCAAGTCGGCGAATCAGCACAGACTGAGAAACACTGGGGTCTCTGACGTTGTGTGGTCCGGAGGGACAGACAGTGGTTGAGGGTCTCAAATGAGTTTGAGTACAAGTAACTCAACCACTACGGTAGGTTGGTAGAGTAGGAGACAGTAGGGGAAGAGGAGGACGGGAGTCAGAAAGGGTTGTAGTCCCAGAAAAGTTCTGAGTTGAGAAGTGTAGTCCACCGGTTGCATAACCTCAAAGTCGAAGTTGTAGTCAGGAAGGTTACTTGTAAGTACAGACTAAAAGAAATCCTACCTGACCAACCTAGAGGAACCTCAGATTCCCTGAGAATTCTCAGAAGAGGTTGTGGTGTGAAGTTTTCGTAGTTAAGAAGACACGAGTCGAAAGAAATATTAGGTTGAAAGTGTAGACATGTACTGACGACCTTTTTTGGTATCGGAACTGATCTACCTGGAAACAACCGTTACAATACAGAGACGAAAAATTATACGACAGATCTAACCAGTATCGAAAAGAAGGTTCCTCATTCTCAGAAAAGTAAAGTACCGACGTCGGTGGTAGACGTCACTAAAACCTCGGTTTTTTTTATTTCAGACGGTGACAAAGGTGACCAAGGGGTAGACAAACGGTACTTCACTACCCTGGTCTACGGTACTTGAATCAAAAGTTTACAACTCGAAATTCGGTTTCAAAAGTGAGAGGAGAAAGTGAAAACAGTTCTCCGAGAAATCAAGAAGAAGTGAAAGACGGTATTCCCGCCATAGTAGATGTATAGACTCCAATAACTATAAAGAGGACCGTTAGAATTAAAGTCGAACATGAAGTAGGTCGGGTCTCAAAGAGTACTACGGGAGACGTATATTCAATTCATTCGTCCCACTGTTATATGTCGGAACTACATGAGGAAAAGGATAAACCTTTGTCAGACAACAAGGTATAGGTCAAGATTGACAACGAAGGAGTGGACGTATTTCTAAAGGGCTCTCCGTTCGGTTCAACAGACCATAAGGTCAGAGAAAGTCTTCAAAGGTCAAATAACACTAGGTGTGTCCATTTCCAAAACCGTATCAGTTATTTCGTCTTTATCTACAAAAAGACCTTGAAAGAACGAAAAAGTTACTAGGTCGTCTACAACTGTTAAAATAGAGACCAAGGAGACGGAAAAGATTTTGGTCGAACTTGTAGACCTTCAAGTGCCAAGTACATAACAACTTCGGACGAACCTCTTAAAACTCGTAATGAAACGATCGTGCACTCTACTCAAGTTGACACGTCATCAAACTCGTAAGAAACCGTTACGGAAAGAATCCCTAACCTCACTTTTGACTGGAAAAGGTCTGGACACCGGATTTAGTTTAGGGATTACTAATATATCACCTTCACTCTTTATCTAAATTCCCCGATCTAGACTATCTGTCTCACGGACTACTTGGTACCTACCTCCAAACACTGTAACATATCCTCTGTCCCTCGTTCTGGTAGGAGTTCTTTTTCTTTACGTTTTTTCGTAAGTATTACCGAGAGACTCCTCCGGAATTTTTATCGACACTTTTCTTTTCTTCACTTTTCGTTTCCTCTTTTCCTTTTTATATGGGTAAACTTACGGCTCAAGGTTTCTTATCGTTCCTCTCTATTCTTTCTGAAGGAGTCACTAGTCACGTTTCTTTATCTACTTTTGTTATCTTACCCTTTCTGATCTCTAGAGAAGTTCTTTTAATCTCTATGGTTCCTTTGTGTAGTACGTTTCTACCCGAGCTATTTCCTGTCTTTACCACACCTGGATTGTCTTCGTCTTCCATAATTCGTCTCCACCGTTCTTATGGGTCTTCTTGACATGTTTTATCGAGAAAACTGGGTCTATTAATACTACCACACTAGTTAGTGGATCTTGGTCTGTAGGACCTTACACTTCAAATCACCCGGAATCCTTCGTAGTAATGTTTGTTTCGATAATCTTCACTACCTTAAGGTCAATTCGTAGAGGTAACGAAAGGACGTTTATCCAAGTAGTCATGTAGAAAGGTCTAAGGTACATATACACAATTATATGTCATAAAAGAAAGAGAAAGACTGAATGAAGTGACACATATTATCCGAATCCCAAGTAGGTGGAATAATCTTGAATCAGTTTACACAAGGAAAATACCGACTCATTATAAAGTGAGACGTATACACGTTGTTGAAGAGATAGGTAAGTAGACAGTCACCTGTAGATCCAACGAAGGTACAGAACCGATAACATTTATAACGACGTTACTTGTAACCCCATGCACACTGAAAAAGTCAATACCAGAGGAGTCCCATATACTGACCATCACTCTAACAACCCCGTATACCATCAAAATAAGGATCAGAAAATTCCTTGCAGGTATGACAAGAGATATCACCGACATAAGAAATATAAGTGTGGAGGTCACGTTTTTATAAGGGAAAAGAGGTGTGGGACAAATCGTAAATAACAAACATCTAAAAAACTACTACCGGTAAGACTGACCACACTCCACTACAGAGTAACATTAAAATTAAACGTAAAGAGATTACTACTCGGTACAACTTGTAGAAAAGTATACAAATAATCAGTAGACACACAGAAGAAACCTCTTAGCAGACAAATCCAGAAGACGGATGAAAAACAAAGCCAACAAACAAAAAGACCATAACCTGACTTACTCGACAAATATATAAAATCCCTACTTAGGAAACAGTTAAAAAAGTAAACGACAATAAAAAGAGAGTAAGACTCCCGACGTAAAGGTGGAAAAATATCAAAGGAAACAACTCGGTTTGAAAATTCAAATTAATCCAGGGCAAATAAATAAAAACAAAAATAAAGGTAATGAGATCCTTTACCCAGTATCCCCTAGAACGACACTAAACACAACTTCTCACAAGACGGAGACAAAGGGAGATTCTGAAAATATCAAAGACCAGAATGTAATCCAGAAATTAGGTAAAACTCAAATAAAAACACATACCATAATCCTTCATAAGATTAAAGTAAGAAAGATATGAATCGACAGTTCAAAAGGACCATGGTGAATAACTTCTCTGACAGAAAGGAAGTAACATATAAGAAAGGAGAAAGCAGTTTCTATACCGTGGTATCCAAACACCCGAATAGAGAGCCGAAAGATAGAACAAGGTAACTAGATATAAAGGCAGAAACACGGTCATAGTATATGTCATAGAAAAAGAACTACTACGTTTTCACGATGTGTAAGACATCGGTGGTATGAAGTTTAAAACTTGAAAGTTTAAAAGAGTCCGATCCCTATACGTACGTCATACTATGAGAGACCACTAAGACCTGTCACCGTCACTCGACTACGAGGACCAGTCGGAGTTTTAGTACTTCCAATTTGTTGGTCATGTGAATGTTGTTAAGACATGGGAACGTACGATTCAATAAAGTCAGCACAGGTTGAAAAACTCTGGGGTACCCGACATTGGGTGGTCCGAGGAGACAGGTGCCCTAAGAGGTCCGTTTTTATGACCTCACCTAATGGTACGGGAGGAGGTCCTTTAGAAGGGCTCGGTCCCTGACTTTGGTGTAGAGAATACAGAGGACGTAACCGTCCGCAAAACAAAACAAAAAATGGTGACGGTGGTCGACCCTTCAGGAGACATGGGTATACTGGTAAGATAAAAAATGAAAGTCATGTTAAAAGTTATTTTACGTACTCTATCAGTTACGATAATACTTTGTCCCAAAAAACAATCTATTCAAACGGGTGGACATCCGATTACCATAACAAAACTCGTGTAAATTCCATCTGATACGAATCGACACTACAAACCAACCAATCCACAGAATTCACACAAAAACTAAATACTATAACAGTTGAATACTACCCAAATAACCCTGTATTGGGGTAGTATTCAGTTCCTGCAAGACTATATACCTTTCCCGAACTCAAAAGTTACACTCTGTAAATCCTTTTTGTATTTTAACATAAAATAAAAACAAAGTAGTTTCCTTCCTTTATAATAAATTTTCAATAACAACTATAAGAAATTTACCGTATAGTAGACATAAAATCGTCGAAAACAAGTATAAAATGGAAAAAATTTCTACACTATTACGTATCCCTCTACCTCTGACTCTTTAAATTTTAACACCCTTACTTAAAGTTTACTTCCTGTTTCCCTTTACTTCTACGTTATAGTAAAATTAATAGACAATACGTGACCCTTCTACAATATGTTATCAAAGGTCGGGGGGGGGGGTTTTTTTTACTAGTCCCTGGTTTACCTTTTATCTCTACGAATTCTTTATGTATTTTCTTTTTGTATCTTCCGATATTAGTCTTAATAATGAACCCAAAGATTTTTTTTTCGTCCCCTCCCCTTCATGTCTCCAACACTGGTGTTAACTTCCTTTACTCCCAAAATGAATCGAAAAATTTTTATTGATAGACTATTAACGTATCGAAAGAAAGATCCAACACAATTCGTGAACTGAAGGATTTCTCACTTCTCACCATTAATGACACTTTAGTTCAACCTAATTACTATCTTAAAGAAGTGTGGTGAAAAATTAATAAGATGAAGAACACATAAATACAAGTCCAAAATTGATCATTCGAGAATAACATTTTGTAAATCTCTGATGTTTTTATAATGTTTCTTAGATAAAAAAAAATAAAGGTTTAATAAAGTTTAATGAAAAAAGATATATATAGACCGATATATGAATAAAATGGAATTTAGTATAAATAAAGTATTTTGTATACAAATTTTAAATACATAAAAAGTATAAAAGGATCAATAAATCAAGAGATTTAAACTAAATATAATAAACGTAATAAAGATTTGAATATCCATATCTTATTAATTTATTATTTAAGACACATTTATCGAACGTAAAGATCTTTACAAAGTTTATGTTGATAATCTTTTCTGAACATGTCAAACAAAAGGTTCATAGAATATAACAATATAATTTAGGATTTTCGTCTTAATAAAGACCTAGTATCATTGAGTGAAAAGAAAATGTCGAAAATCTGGAAAGAAGTTAATTTCTTTAAACTTACTATGTTATGTCGATTCAAGAATTTATGTTTTTAAATATTTCTACACAAGAATGACATAATATGAAATGGAAGACTATATATTAGGTAACAAAAATAATAAGAAAAAACACTTGTACACCCACTTTAATTCTATTCTCGGATCTAAGTAAATAATCGAATTAAAATACAAGAATACAAAAGGTAAGACTAGGAACTGGTTGTTGTAATAACAAAATGTACAATGTGAGTATGTAAAATCATTTGTCCTTTTTCATATAGAAACAATAAGTAGGACTTTTTTACAAAACGTCTCGAATCGTAAGTACAATTAGGTCACTCTAGTGAAATATTGAGAGTTACGAGATTAAGATAATTATAAGTTTAAATTAACTAAATTAAAATATCTTTTAAACCTTACTATATGATTAGCATATAGTGACTTACGATATAGATGTAATCGAGAGATAATAAATCCACTTAAAACACAAAAAGTATCTTTGAAGTAAAATCTCGAATAAGGATTGAATAAAAGTACGACAACATAGATATTTATTCTATAAGAGAAAGGAATATAAGAATTTACTTGGTAACAAACATATATTTTTCGAAACCAAAACATATTGTTCAAACGTTTACGACTTCGATGATTCAATGAAATGATAAAAATCGAGTAAAAGAGTGAAAAGGTCTCTCGTTCGATGTGATAATGTATATTAACATAAAAAGAGGAAAGAAGTTTATAATTATCAGTAATATAGGAAAAGTACTTAAACGTGAGTGACAACAACAACAAGTTAGCTATTCAGTGTAGGTTGAAAAACTCTGGGGTACCTACGGTGTACGGTCCGTAGGGACGGAAAATAACAGAAGGACTCAAACGAGTTTGAGCACAGGTAACTCGACTACTACTGTAGATTGGTAAAGTCGGTTGGAGTAGGTGTAGAGGAGGATGGGAGTTAGAATGGGTCGTAGTCCTATAAAAGGTTACTCAGTCGAGAAACGTAGTCCACCAGTTTTATAATCTCGAAGTTGAAATCGAAGTCAGGAAGAACACTTATAAGTCCCAACTAAAGGAAATCCTAACTGACCAAACTAGAGGAACGTCAGGTTCCCTGAGATTTCTCAGAAGAGGTCGTGGTGTCAAGTTTTCGTAGTTAAGAAGACACGAGTCAAAGAAATGTCAGGTCGAGAGTATATACATGTGCTGATGGCCTTTTTTTGTATCGAAACTGATACGTTTGGAAACAACCGTTTCACCACACAGACAAAAAATTGTGTCACAGATGTAAATAGATGGAAAAGAAGGTTCCATTCACTCAGAATTAAAACACCGATGTCAGTGGTAGGTGTCACTAAAACCTCGAGTTCTTTTATTTTATACGGTGACAACGGTAAAAGGGGGGTAGATAAACGGTACTTCACTACCCTGACTTACCGTACCAGAATCAAAAAACTTACAACTCAAAGTTCGGTCGAAACCCTACCAAAACCAGTGGGGGAGGACATGTCACAATACTTGAAGGTAGGTAACAAGAAGTCCACGAGACAAATAGTCTAGATTAGGGAATTTAGATAAACAGTGAAGGTGACTTATCAGTTCCCTAAACTAATTCCAGTATGGACTTACAGGATCAACAAAAGGGATGAAAGAAGTCAAATTCAGACTTTAAACGTCATTCTTCGAGTACTAGACTCGGTATCAGTCGAGGTCCAGAAAGAAAGGTCGAGTTCAAAAATGACTGACATAACCGATCTCAAAGAGTTTATAAGAGATCGTTTACTGTCACTTTCCACTACTCTGACTAGAAATAATGAGTATAAGTATGTTGATAAAGAGAAAAAATAATACTTTTAATGAAGACACCTTTACTCAAAATTAGTTGAATTCTTACATCATAAAAAGAGGATAAAACAACAACAATTTCTAAATAAAAAATTAAAAATAAAATCAAAAACTGGTATCACCCAGAAGTAAAGACGTGAGTCCGAAAGAGAGCAACACTGCTCGTCCCGGAGGAGAGATCATTGTCACACATCTGAAGAGTAACGTCACCGAAGAAAACAACACCGAGGGTCCGAGATCTCGTGTCTGAGTCATCATACTCGTGTGGAGTCCTTATACTCGTTGATTGGTCGAATCAACGAGGCTCTGGACACCCTAAAAGGATCTGGTCCCTAGTTTGATCACAGAGGACGTAACGTTCCGCCTAAGAATTGGTGACTTGTCACTCCCTTCAGGAAAGAGGATAAAAATTTAATTATCATGCTCTACTACAAACCTCTTATAGTAGTTTATGATTCGTCTTGGATACTGATCCAATGAGAGAGGGAACATAAGTTATATTAAATCATCCAAACTATCTTTCTTAAAATTTCACCGAGGGTTCTAAAAAGTGGGAGACCACAGGTGTGGAACGAGGAGTAATGATAATAATACTATGTACAGCGAGAGTACTAATTCTATATAATACACTATATCATCTGAAATTCTTTCCCTCCAATAATTCCACCCGGACTTACCCAGGTGACCTCTCTTACCACAAAAGCCTATTAGAAGAGGTAAAGAAATCAGTAAAAATCACATACGTTCAAAAATTAATAAGAACTTTGTTAAAACGATTCAAATGTAATAGAATTTAACACGAATAAAATAACCATAAAAGTTTTAAAAAAGATTGAACTTCGAAACCAAATGGAATTGTAATAAATTTAATCAAACGAAAGATATTTTTTGTTTAACCTTTTTTCAAAAATTTTATTAAAGTGACGAGTTGAGAACCTTTTCAAAAAATGACCCCTCATAGTAACAAACTTAAAAAATTTTAAATAAAAGGTCGTTCATAAAATTTTACACTTTTCCTGTATTAACTTTTACTCTGTGTACGAGAACGTGGGACTTTAATTACAAACGATTATAAATAAACCTAATTGAATTAACCAAAAGTCATTTTTTATTACTTTATATCCATGTAAACTTGAGGGTAAAATAGTGGAGGGTAAAAGGAAAGTGATAGTGTAAGAACGTCACTTAAGAAGTCGGGTTATAAGATGTAAACATAAGTATGTGATATACCTATCGAATGAAGTAGGAAATTTAACAATATAGTTACCAAAATAAGAGGGGAGGAGAAAAAAAATGATTTATTTTTCAGTCTCTAAGTCGAAGTAACTATTTATATTTTGAAAGATTAAAAATAAACTATATTAGGGAACATTCGTAACGAAGTAAAATAAATAATTAGAGTGATATAATTGTATAAGTAGAGTACGGTACCTTACAGGAACGTAAATCCCTGAACCTGTAATCCGACAAGTACTCAAAGGGATACCCATGAGGATCTGCGTCTCACTAACCTAATATCTGTTTGACTTTCAGAAGAGACCTTTTTTTACAGATAAGTCCAAAAGGTTATACATAAAATTTATGTTAATTTTCAAATCTTTTTATCTTCTGTATGTATATACACTGATATTCCGTGTACTTTTCTACGAGTTGGAACGAATAGTAATCTCTTTATGTTTTTTTTTTTTTCTTTATAATGGAGTGTGTACAGTCTTACAGATAGTAATTTTTTTTAGATGTTTATAGTTCACAACCCCTCCTATACCTCTTTTCCTTTGGGAACATGGAAAAACCACCCTTACATTTCACCATGTGTTCATACCTCAAAGGGATTTTTTCGACTTTTATCTTGATAGTATACTAGGTCGTTAAGGTGAAAACCCCTACATGGACCTTTTACTTTTGTGACTAAGTTTCTCTATATACGTAGAATTATCGATAAATGTTATCGTTTCTATCCTTTCGTTGGGTTTACGGGTAGTTGTCTTTTTACTTATTTATGTACCAAACATATATACTACTTTATAATGAAATAATTTTTTACTTTAAGAGGGAAAACGTCTTTACACCCACCTGGATCTCTTATAATGTAAATCATTTTAATCAGTCTCTTTCTGTTTATAACATACCATAATACACGTCTTGGATTTTTTCATTATGTTTACTTACATATATGTTTTGTTTTTGTCTGAGTGTATGTCTTTTGTTTGATCACAAATGGTCACCCCTCCCCTGTCCCTCCTCCCCGTTTAATCCCCATACTCTAATTCTCTATCTTTGATGGCACACATTTTATCTATTCGTTGTTCCTATACGAAACATCGTGTCCCTTAATTTAAAAGAATGTTAATGAAATTTACCTCGTATTAAACATTTTTATAACTCAGTGATACGACATGTGGACTTTAATCATAGTATAATATTTAATTGATATATGAAGTTATTCTATTCTTATTTTTATGTATGTATATATTTCTTATGATTACGAATGAGAGAAGAAAAGAACTTGGATAGTGTTTAAATAGTTGTCTAAGATTATTAATTAAATTTTCATTCGTTTATATTAAAAATATAACTCAATTTTACATAAAGAAATTTCTTTCGTATAGTGAAATATTCCTTTTTATGAATCCTATATAATCGTTATAGATTTTGAAAAAAATTGTAATGAGAGTGATATATCATAGGAAATTTATGGATAAACACCTACATAAAGTGTTATACGTCAAACCTAGTGACCTTACTATGTTTAGACACAAAAAGGTTAATAAAGAGTTTCTTCTTGTTAGACTCCTTTTACACAAAGAACTTATAATACGAAACACAGACAAAAGATTTTACAGAGTAAAAATATATTTAATTCTCAGTAAAGTTTAGTATATTACATCACGTTACTTTACATTTGTCTGTACTGTTCTCTGTAAAGGAAGAGACCTTTTTTTTTATAACTAAAAGAAGTGTCACAAATGAGACGTATGTAAAATAAAGGTGGTCGACGAAAAGGTTTAGAGGTTGATTCGACTATAACGTTGATTACCGAGTCAAGACAAAAACACGATGGTCCGTCATTTTCACATGAGAATGACTTTTTATGTGAAAACTTTATTTTATATATTTCAAAATTTACCATTTTGAAATGGTGAATAAAAACTTAATCACTAATTGAAGGATCCAAGTCGGAGAATCTATCATAATTTTCGTTGTCTTAACTTTATTACGGCAGTTATTGACTTATTCATAAGTAAATAAACATATAGAAATTTTGTGTCTATGTAATACCGTTTCTCATCATAATAAAAGTTTTAAGTATCAATCCACTTACAGTAGATGTTGGACTCACTAAATAAAAGACTTCCCATGTCTCATGAAGACCCACAGTTCGATAGATACTTTCAGATAGAAAACTAGTCTAATTCAACTCACACACACCTCCCATAGTAATTATCGGTGTAAATTGAAGACGATTAAAAAGAAATTTTGAAAATTAGAATATAACCTCATATCAGCTAGTCCCGAAGGGTGCACTGAGTCACCCCTTGTTTAGACGGACGTTGCGTATTCTACGTCTTCTGCTTCCTAGGTAGGGACCCAGCCCTTCTAGGGGATCTCTTCCCTTACCGACGTGTGAGGTCATAAGAACGGACCTCTTAGGGTACCTGTCTCCTCGGATCCCCCCGACGTCAAGTATCGCGACGTTTCTCAGCCTGTGCTGACTTCGTTGACTCGTACGCATGTATCGGTAGTTGCCACAATTCTATCAGAGTCCACCGATTGTTTCCCTGAGTCGGTATGAGAAGACGATAGAAACTTTGTTAGAACCAACATAGATTTGGATGACAAATGTAAACCTAAATAACATCTCTCTTTTATACGGTAAAAGAGGTCAAGTCAAAGTCAAGTCAGCGAGTCAACAGAGGCTGAGAAATGCTGGGGTACTTAACGTCGTGGGATCCGGAGGGACAGGTAGTGGTTGTGGACCTTGAATGGGTCTGAGTAGAAGTAGCTCAGTCACTATGGTAGGTCGGTAGAGTAGGAGACAGCAGGGGAAGAGGAGGACGGGGGTTAGGGAGGGTCGTTGTCCCAGAAAAAGTTATTTAGTTGAGAAGAGTAGTCCACCGGTTTGATAACCTCAAAGTCGAAGTCGTAGTCAGGAAGGTTACTTGTGGGTCCTGACTAGAGGAAATCCTACCTGACCAACCTAGAGGAACGTCTCAAAGATAGTTTAAGACTGTAAAAGTTTAAACCGTTACATTTCCAATATTACTAACGAAATTATTAAGTATTAGTGGATTAAGATAGAAATGATAACTAAAGACAAACGAAAATTGTAAAGGTAAATAACTAAATAAATGAGTTACTTAACCTAGAAATTTTTATGACTACGAATCTAGACTTTTAACTGAAAAACTATTTCGTCTAAAATTACAAGTAAGATTAATTATTACGAAATTTTATATAAGTTTGAGAGAAATCATATACAATGACATAATCAAAGGATATCGACGACTATGTCTACCGGTGTTTGAACCACCGAATTTTGTCGTCTTTAAATAAGAGAATATCAAGATCACCCGTTTTCAAACTTTAAAATAGTAACACTACTTTACTCTTACAGTCGTCCCGGTACGAGAAATGTCGTTGAGATCCCTTCTTAGAGTAGGAATTGAAAGGGTCGAAGACCACCAATGTCTTATACCACCAAATACCGATGTAGTCAGGTCAGAAACTTAGAGAGACGAGGTTGAAGTGTAACGGAAGAGTTACAAAGTGTAGAGGAGGACGAGAGGAGCATATTCATATACACATTACCGGTAATCCCGAATGGATCCATTAGACCCTTTTTGAGGATAGAGTCATAAGAATTTAATTAGTGTAGACGTTTCTGGTGAGGGGGCTGGGGGTCGGAATTCCTTTTTTTCGTTTCATTCCATTGTAAGTGTCCAAGGTCCCTAATTCTGTACCTATAGACGGTCCGAGAAGACAGGTACCCTAAGAGGTGTGTTCCTATGATATCACCCATGGGTAAAAGAAGAGGTCCCCTAGAAGGGTTACGTTCCTAACTTGGGCTCAGAGGGCCCCACGTCCGTCTATGAAATGGTGACTCGGCGGTCTCTTCGGGGACACCTATAGAAGTCCCCACGTAAGAGTCGAGTGAGTCATAATTAAAAGAAATGTAAATAGTCAAAGGGATACTAGATCAAAAATAATACCAAATAAAAACGGATACGTACTACGTGTCCTTTACCTGCGTCTTTGAGACGGAACGTATGAAAACGGAGAGAAGTCACAAATAAGAAAAGTTCATCAGTAATAGATCTCTTTGAGTCTCTTACACGAACGAATGACATACTGATACTTCGAAGACAAAAATCTTAGAAGAGTAAATGAAGTCCGTGGATTAACGAAATAAGTCCAAAAACGACGGTCATAAATGACACCCAAGGAAACAATCGAACGACTTCAATTCATGGTCTTAGAATTATTTATAATTTCGAACCAAAAAAAAAAAAAAAAAACCAAACAAACAAAAGGAGAACCAGAAATCCTATATGCTAAGGTTCTTTGATGTTTCGACGGAGTATGACATAAAACATCTCTATGTTATCATAGATATGTTATCATAGTGGTTTTTTCATAAATACTCGTTTCTTATCTTTATACAGATAAAATTGTGTCTTTAACAAATTAACGATACAATTGAAGCATACTATCCATTAAGACACGAAGTTTTTTATCAAACATCTTATAAATTATCGTACCTTTCACTATCACTACTTCATATCATTACTTTCATATCACTACTTCTTATTTCGTTCAATATTCCCTTGTCTTTGTATTATTAAAGTTTTCCAAAGTAATATATATCTGGAAGGGGAGAACGAATAAACATTGGAAATAGAGACCGTCATTTGAAGGACCGAAGTTAGTAAATAAATTTTAAGTAAATAAATAAGTTGGGATCATGTGTATACCCGAAGGGACTACCGAGTCTACCATTTCTTAGACGGATGTCACGTCCTCTGGGCCCAAACTAGAGACCCAGCCCTTCTAGGAGACCCCTTATTTTACCGTTGGCTGAGGTCATAAGAACGAACCTCTTAGGGTACCTGTCTCCTCGGACCACCCGATGTCAGGTACCCCAGCATTTCTCAGTCTGTACTACCTCGCTAATTGTGTTGTTGGTGTCATGTGTGTAGCACTAGAAAGTCGTACTGGCTCGGTATTAGGTCCCTCCTTGTCTACACGGTTGATCTCACGTCACAAATACATCATAAAGAGAACAGAAA
This sequence comes from Capra ibex, assembly GCA_006410555.1. Classification (NCBI taxonomy): domain Eukaryota; kingdom Metazoa; phylum Chordata; class Mammalia; order Artiodactyla; family Bovidae; genus Capra; species Capra ibex. Next base: position 35,049,083 of record SJYO01037955.1, read on the forward strand.
TCGGAAATTTTTAAGGTCAATTTTGTGACGAAGGGTTCAATGAAGACAGTCAAGGAAAGGGGGGTGGAGATCACTCTAGTGTAGTACGTAAAAATTCCTTTATATAATTAAACAGTGGTAGACGTAACGTAATACTCGAGGGGATTATAAGACCAACTAAAAATTAACTGATAATATAAGTCAGAAACACCGTATTTTAATATACCCAAAACTTTTACGTACGTACGTACGTCAGTACACAAGTCATGGTGTGTTTACAAAGGCAGTGGGATTTTTCAGGGTAACACATCGAAGAAAAATCATTTACGAAGAATTTGAAGGATGGTAGAATTAATATCAGAGAAAGTGTCGTTATCAAAACGAAAAAGCTTTTAAGGTATATCTACCGTAGTATATTTTGTGTCGGAACCCCAAGACCGAGGAAAGTATATCGATTTATATAAGTAAGTACTCGACACACTTAGTCATCAAGGAAATTAAAATTAATCTCAACAGGGAGTCATAGGATCGTCCCGTGACCAAAGTCCTGGTACCTAACCATGGTTTTATGTGTTCACGAACAGAGTATGTATTTTATTTTATTATAAACGTATATTAGATGGATAGATGGGAGTGTATGAAATTAAGTAGAGATCTTATGAATGTCACGGATTATGTTACATTTACGATACATTTATCAAAGACTGTATGTCGTTTAGGTTCAAAATGAAAAACCTTTAAAGACCTTAATTTTTTGTTTTTTAGAAAAGTTAGGTGTCAGTCAATTTGGGTATCTACGTACGTCGGAATCTTCATCTAACATACGGAATGGTGTCAAAAAGATAACCGTATAACCTGTACTCTGACATGTAGTAACAAGGAGAATCAACATCCGTTAAAACTTTTTGTAACGATATGTGTAATATTTTACCTAAAACCATACTTATATAAAAGTTGAACTCATTTATTCTTTTTCATCCTGAAGATCCAGTACACCATTCAGACACAATACTCTTTTTAGTTCGACATGAGGTCTGATCTTTAAATTAAAAGTGATTTTTACCTACCCCCAAGGAGAACGAGAAGTGTGACAGTCCTTAAGTACGATATACAAAATGTAAAAAAAAAAGAAACGGTAAAATTATCCATCCATCTCCTGGTTAGAAACATCCAATCGAAGATAAAGAGAATTCTTATTATAGTAAATCATACAGAAGAGTACGAAGAGTGAACTTATAAAAGAAACCACTTCGTAGACAAGTCTATAAAGAGACGAGTAAAAAATAAAATAATAAAAAAATAAAAAATAAAAAAAATCAAAAAAATAAAAAAATTAAAATTTTAGAAACTAAGGATGTACGCAAGGGTTTGTACTTCGGGGGAGGGTGGAGGGAGGGGTATTGTAGAGACACCCAGTAGGGGTACGTGGTCGGGGTTCGTACGACGTGGGACGAAGTCTGTATCTGACCGCTAAGTTAAGAATGTACTATCATATGTACAATCTTACGGTAAGAGGGTTTAGTAGGGTGGGAGAGGGAGAGGGAGACTCAGGTTTTCAGGCCATATGTGTAGACACAGAAAAAAGGACAGAACGTATGTCCCAGCAGTAACGGTAGAAGGATTTAAGGTATATATACACAATCATATGACATAACCACAAAAAGAAAGACCGAATGAAGTGAGACATATTAACCGAGGTCAAAGTAGGTAGAGTAGTCTTGACTAAGTTTACTTAAGAAAAATTGCCGACTCATTATGAGGTAATACATATACATGGTGTCGAAGGAATAGGTAAGTAGACGACTACCTGTAGATCCAACAAAGGTACAGAACCGATAATATTTGTCACGACGCTACTTGTAACCCCATGTACACAGAGAAAGTTAAGACCAAAGGAACCACACATACGGGTCTTCACCCTAACGACCCAGTATTCCATCAAGATAAACGTTAAAAAGATTTCTGAGGTGGTCTTTTAATGATCTCGAGTAGTTACTTATATCATTTCAACGTCCTATATTTTAGTTGTGTGTCTTTAGGGAACGTAAGGATATGTGCTTATTACTCTTTCATCTTTTTCTTTAATTCCTTTGTTAAGGTAAGTGGTAACGTTGCTTTTCTTATTTTATGAATCCTTATATAGATGGATTTTTTTGATTTCTGGATATATATCTTTTGATATTTTGTGACTAGTTTCTTTAGTTTCTCCTGTGACTATCTACCTCTTTATATGGTACAAGTACCTAGCCTTCTTAGTTATATCACTTCTACTCATATGATGGGTTTCGTTAAATGTTTAAGTTACGTTAGGGATAGTTCGATGGTCGGTATAAAAAGTGTCTTGATCTTGTTTATTAAAGTTCTAAACATACCTTTATGTTTTGTGGAGTTTAACGGTTTCGTTAGAACTCTTTATTCTTACCTTGACCTCCTTAGTTGAACGGACTGAAGTCCGAGATGATGTTTCGGTGTCAGTAGTTTTGTCACACCATGACCGTGTTTCTGTCTGTATATCTAGTTACCTTGTTTTATCTTTCGGGTCTCTATTTAGGTGTGTGTATACCTGTGGAATAGAAACTGTTTCCTCCGTTCTTATATGTTACCTCATTTCTGTTAGAGAAATTGTTCACCACGACCCTTTTGACCAGTTGGTGAACATTTTCTTACTTTGATCTAGTGAAAGATTGTGGGGTGTGTTTTTATTTGAGTTTTACCTAATTTCTAGATTTGCATTCTGGTCTTTGATATTTTGAGGATATCCTCTTGTATCTGTTTTGTGAGAGGCTGTATTTAGTGTCGTCCTAGGAGATACTAGGTGGAGGGTCTTAAGACCTTTATTTTCGTTTTTATTTGTTTACCCTAGATTAATTTTCATTTTCGAAGACGTGTTGTTTCCTTTTTTATTCGTTCCACTTTTCTGTCGGAAGACTAACCCTCTTTTATTATCGTTTACTTCGTTGACTGTTTGTTGATTAGAGTTTTTATATGTTCGTTGAATACGTCGAGTTAAGGTCTTTTTATTTGCTGGGTTAGTTTTTTACCCGGTTTCTTGATTTATCTGTAAAGAGGTTTCTTCTGTATACCTACCGATTGTTTGTGTACTTTTCTACGAGTTGTAGTGAGTAATAATCTCTTTACGTTTAGTTTTGGTGTTACTCCATGGTGAAGTGTGGTCAGTCTTACCGACGTTAGGTTTTTAGACGTTCGTTATTTACGACCTCTCCCACACCTCTTTTCCCTTGGGAGGATGTGACAACCACCCAGACGAGTAAAAAATTAATCCAACAACGTAAAACAAAAGTCACAAGAAATTTATAGAATCTATATTCAAAAAATGGTCTATGAGTTTAGAAACACCAAACGTAAAAGAAAGGGAATTACAACAGAAAATTTCCTATTTCAAAGAAAATTTTTAAAGACTATTTCAGGTTACATAGTAAAAGAGAAGGTGTTTATTAGTAAAATTACAATATATATTTTTATACACCGTTCTGAGGGTAAACACTTCTAAAAGAAGTCATATAAGAAGATTTCAAAATATCAAAATGAAACATTTAGAAATTGTTACTAGACAGACTCAATCAAGTCAAGTCAGCGAGTCCACACAGACTGAGAAACTCTGAGATGCCTGAATTCATACGGTAAATAATATCAAGAGTACATTTTAAACTCTTTGGATAAGTTTATTAAAAACTAAAAGGGTATACCTACAGATTAAAAAGACCATGGGAATAACTGTTCTGATAGGTAAGAGGTGACTTAAAAGTAACTTTAAAAATTTTAATAGTGGGATATAGACACATCAGAAAAAAAAAAAAAAAAACGTGAGAGACCCGATAAGGATAGTCGATACTCTGATAGGAAATCAGTCATGTTGTTAGAATTAATAATATTGAAATAGTATTCAGAACTTTAGTTCCAAACTCGGGAGGTTTAAACATACACACACATACACAAAGTTCTTATTAAGACCGGTGAGATTGAGGAAACAGTAGAGTAAAACTGACATCTTTGTCGAACAATGTTTTAGGCTATAGATACTCTCAAGCGGTCCCAAACCCAACGTATCATAGATATTCATTATGTTAACGTCACTCATCTGTAAAATTATCATAACAGGTTAGGTAATCCAAAATAATTAAAGAACGTAATCATAAAATATCATTTATTGTATGTCTAAGACCTATATAAAACCACGTAAATATGGATTCATAAATATAAGACAAAAACCTCACGATAAATTTACGTAACAACAACGACAAACATACTCACACACGGACAATTATGTGTGACAAAAAAATATCGTGAATTCCAATAGTCGTTTTCACTCGTCGTTCCTGTGTCTTAAGTGTAATGAGAGACGGAAGTGTTTATGTTACGGAGGAGGTGATAATGGTAGGACGTGGTGCCACTGTGTAAATAATGTCAGTCACTTGGTTGTAACCGTATAATAATAGTCAGTTTCGGACACCAAATGTAAACCCAAATAAGAACTATAACATATAAGGTATCCAAAACTGTTTACATATTACTGTATACAAGTGTTAAAAATATAGTATGTAATATCAAAGTGACGGAACTTTAAGGAGACGTGAGACGGATAAGGTAGAGTCGGATGGAGACTTGAAGACCGTTGGTAACTAAAATAGTGGTATCAAAACGAAAAAGGTCTTCCAGTATATAAATCCTAGTATATCATACTTCGAAAACGTCTAACAGAAAAAAGTGAATCGTTACATGAAAGGTATAGAAAAGTTGAACTTTCGAATAAAGAAAAGTCACAATTTATCATAAGAAAAGATATCCATATGGTAATAAACAAATAGGTAAGTGGAGGACTTCTCGTAAAACCAACGAAAGTTCAAAATCGTTAATACTTGCTTCGACGATAACCGTAAGTACACGTCTAAAAACATACTTGACTTAGAAAAATGAAGTTTAAGACTAACATAAGGTCACCGTATATCCTGATACTAACTATAAACATATAACTATAACTTAGAAAATTAGAAAAAGTTGAGTAAACAATTAAGATCGTTAATAAAAATACAAACAATTTTAATTTAAAATAAAATGAGAAAAGAAAAGTTGGGTACAAGCAACACAAAAGAAAGGAAAACGTGACCGATCCAGATTTAAGCCTCTTCCGTTACGTTGGGTGAGGTCATGAGAACGGACCGTTTAGGGTACCTGCCTCCTCGAACCATTCGACGTCAGGTACCCCAGCGGCGATTCTCAGCCTGTACTGACTCACTGAAGAGAAAGTGAAAAGTGAAAGTACGTAACCTCTTCCTTTACCGTTGGGTGAGATCACAAGAACGGACCTCTTAGGGTCCCTACCTCCTCGGACCACCCGACGGTAGAGACCCCAGTGTGTCTCAACCTGTATTGACTTCGCTGAATCGTCGTCGTTGTCGTCGTCGAGATTTAAACAGTTCAAATTATACTCAGTATTCATTCTTACAAAAACAAAACAAGGAAGAGAACCTTTTTTAGTCAAAGAGTGGTTATTTATATCAGTTGACATAGAGATAAGTCCTAGGTCAGGCCGATTTTTAATTAGTTATAATAACCGGAAAAGTTACTTTATCGAAAACAAAGTAACTAAAGAGGATAAAAAGACAAAATTTAAAGTGAATAAAGACAAGATTTGCGGTAATAAAGAATGAAAACGAACGAAATTTACACGAAAAGAAAGAGTTCAACGAGTTACTATCTTCGTTAAAAACAATGTCCAAAATCAAAAAAATTATATTCTTAAATTACGATATTTAAAAGAAGATTAGTCACAATATGGACGTGGGGTATTTAATACTATACAACATAAAATAATAAAAGAATCAAGTTTTATAATATTTTTAAAGGAGATCTAAGGGAAAAGTCAGATACCCAATAAATCTCCCTAATAAAATCTTAAAGAAAGATAATAGTGAAAGTCCAAAGGAATATAATATAAAATCCTGGTATATCACATATTATATACAATAAAATTTGACCAGTTCGCACTTAGTACCAGAAAGAAAGACTTACAAAGTACACCTGAGTTCTTCTTACATATGAGACAACCCACCTAACAATATGTTTACAGTTAATCTTATTCAACCAGTCAACAGAAAACGTCCAGTAGATATCGACTTGATTAAAAGATGGATTAACCATTGAGTCAATGACACTCTCCTTACAACTTCAGAGGTCAATACTAACACCTAATAAAAGAGGAAAATATAGATAATAAAAATAGAGTACACAAAATTTTAAGATTAACTCGTCGTCCAATACTGACAGAAATTGGGACTACTATATAGGTAGAGGAAAAGGGGGTTTAAAATTACTAATAGAACACAACGTTGTATGTAAGACTTTATTAGACTTAGATGTAAATTATAATACACCGAACTAAATATCATCTTCTTACAAAATATAAGGGATAATTAAGGAGGGTAGAAAACACGACAAAATTAGTTTGGAAAGTGAAAAAGAGTACGACATTTATATTATACAACAAGATTGAAAACGAGGTTACAATGAAAAGAAAATCTCGATAATTTCAACCTTATAAAATAAAAGTAATTGAAGTAAAGACTTCAAGTAGTAGAGAAATACCTCTAGGTACTAAACTAATTTAACATGAGAAACACTGATTTATTGAAGAGGAGTAGAAGAGACGGCATTAGAACGTCTCCATTTAGACGTTCTCCAATGTCGAGAGTATTCGGACGTCTGGAACCTCAAAAGTGTGACAAAGTGATAGGTTGTGAAACCGAAAATCGTTAAAAATTTGCAAAGATCGAATTAGTAAAAAGACCGAATGTACCAACCACAACGGAGTTCATTCGTCACCTCTTCCGTTACCGATGGGTGAGGTCACAAGAACGGACCTCTTAGGGTCCCTGCCCCCTCGGACCACCCGACGTCAATCTCAACCTGTGCTGACTTCGCTGAATCGTCGTCGTCGTTCTTTCGTTCAGAACCGTAAAGCAAAGAGGGTTGTTTGCAGATAGAGAGAGGTCTAAATCCCAATCAACAACTATAGTGAAGTAGACACCGAAGTTTTTCTCTATTAAACACTAAAAGGGTCATCTAAAAAGAACATTCCTACCCTTGTTGTCAGTAAAGTCGAGAAGGAGAGAGTGTACTTTGGTCCACAAGTCATTAAAACAAAACTTTATTTTATGTGTATTTTATCAGTCAAATTAAGTTTCTATTGTTATAGACAAATATTTTAAATCCAAGTGTATAACTCGAAAAGATGTAAAAAGTCATGTCATTTTAAAGGGACTCCAATAGTATTAGTCTTTTTATAATAATTTAATATCCTAATACTCAAAGTCACATCACTTAATTTCTTCTTAATCTTACCTCCAAACATCCCCCGTTATCAAATAAACTATTATTCAATAAACTATTATTCATGAATTTTATACTAATACTTTTTGATATTTATTTACACTTGAAAAAGGATTAAAAAACGATAAAGTTTTTAGTAATCTTACTTGTGTTTTTCCGTGTCAAACTGTTTATCACAGACGGAAAAAAAAAAAAAGGGGGGAAACAAGGACCGTCTCCTCGTTCTCTTTAAACCCGAAGTAACTGTCGAAAAAACTTAAGACGAGTACAATAATAAGGTGTCAAGGTCGAGTATGAAGACCTATACCCAGAGTTCTCTAGAATCTTGGGAACCAAAACAGTCAGTGAAGAACGTCACTAGATCCCTCTTTTTAGTGAAGCGGAAGGGAAGGTAAAAGAAAAAATAGACGTTTTCCTCTTACCGTTATTGAAAAACACAGAAGGATCAGATAAAACTACTGACTACTACATTGTAAGACATAAGAAACTTCCGTCTTACTATCTATTTTCCTGTACACACTATCTCATTCTAATATACATTTCAAATTTGTGTTTGTTTTATCGTTTTCACATTTACGTAAAGGTATACTCACGAAGTCGGGTGACAAGTCTAAGTAAAACTAATTGAGATATTTGACTGAAAATAGAGGGAGTGGATGTTGTTAATGTCCAGAATGTTGGTGTCGAACAGAGTGTAATTTATTTGGAGTCTCCCCGACGAAAACGACCAGATAGATGACAGTGTTCGACTGACTCGTAATTTTGAGGGTGGACGACACCTCGTCGTACAAGGGTTCAGGTTGACGGTCTCACATTTTCTGGTCACTGTGACTTACCGCGGCTCCCCTCAGAAAGAAGTGGACTAACGGAGGATCTTGGGGACTCCACCAGACCCAAATTTTGAAGAAGTCTTTCTGTTGATCTTTTAATCCGTACAAATTAAAGTCAAGTTAGTTAAGACACAAGGACTCCAATACCTCGATTGATATGGCACTAGACAAAATATGAAATTAACCAATACATGAAGTTAATAACTGAGTACTATACCTAAGATCGTTATAAAACACGACACACTTTGAGGTGATGGAAAAAAAAAAAAAAAAAAAATTAACTTATGTCACGAACAGGATGAGATGTCGTCAACCCCTTCAAAAGTTCATTAAAAAAGACATTATCTATTCCGTCGTACCCGGAGTTTTCACCTGTCTTCTCTCTACACTACTGTCGTCGACCAATGAAACACAAAATAAAACGAACCAGAAAGACAAGTCAAATCAACCATCCTGGTGTAGTGAACAACTGTAGAGAACCCCTTATATTCTCATTTCTTTTTTTGTTGTTACGTCACATTCCGGTTCTTTAACCTTGGTTCTGATTTCTGATTGTGGTTCCTTTTCATGTATCTCTTTTTTCAGTAAATCATATCACTAGAAATGGTATTACCTTCCTTTTACCACGAGACTCCTCTGATAAAATCTGTATTACCACAAATTATATACACATATTTATCAGTGTTATATAACATTCGGTTTAGACGTTCATAGATTGTACTTTTTATAGTATAAAAGAATACCTACGAAATTCGTTGTAACTACTATAAGAAAATAGACCTTAAAGTTCAAAACCCTATCTTTTATCTTTCTTTTCGTTTATATAAAGTTGATATAAACTTTTCATTTAAAAATTTTCATTAAAATTTACTTTCGTCACTTAAAAGTATTAATATTTTATTCGTAATCGTTATACGTCAAACTTTGTACTTTCCAGTCAGGACACACGTGACCGAGGTGGGTGTAAGTTCAGAGGGAGGAGTCGTCTAAACGTCAAAAGGCAAGAAAGAAGACTATTGTGTGCAGGGTCAAAAGGGAGATTATAGTATATAGGAGATAGTTATAAGAAACGGCGGAAGTAGAGGGAAAGTGGTTAAAAACTACAACCTTTCGTGGACGCTAAGAACGTAGAGGACATAACCGGCCTTCTAACGAATGGTGATCGCGGTGGACCCTTCGGGACTCAAGGGTATTCCGTCGACAGAATTCTATCCGAACTTTTCGGGACACAAACAAACTAAGTCCCAAGGGATCTCTTCGTCTTGACTAGTCTATATATGTCCGTGTGGAGTCTCTGTAGCACTCAGGTCAAGGACTAGTGGTTTTATTTCATTTATAACGTTATTTCGTTCAATGTGTTAAACAAAGAATCAAAGATCCCGTACATTTTCATTACAAATGTGACTTGACAGTAGATAATTCACACGTTGTTGTAATACATATTTTTTCATGTATGTTATTTTGTACATTCTTTTGTTTTGATGTTAACATTGAAGTTTCTAGTGATTAGTGTCTAGTGACATTGCTTATATTATTATTACTTTTGTAAACTTTATAGATTCAATGGTTTTACACTGTACCGGTGTGAAGTACACACGTCTACTATTACCTTTTTACCACGACTATCTACACGTACGAAAGGTGTTTGGAAGTCAAACATTTTTTTTTTTACGTCATAGACACTTCAGATTACTTTAACTGATATACGGATCAGGTTTTATTTACGGATATACATCTATACTTTCTCCCCTAGATAATACTCTTAACCGAGGACACGGATACCTTCGACTCAAGGTCTCAATCGGACGTTCGGCTTTTTAGTCCACTCAGTCACCACATAAAGTCAGGGTCAGGTCGTCGGATTCCTGGTTTCCTAGTAGAGTCATATTTATTCCAGACCAGACTTTTAAACCCCTCCCGGTAATCACATTCAGGACCAGGTTACCATTTCTGGGGGTCCTTACAACAACAGACTCCCGTCCTCTGCTACCTACGAGAACGAGTTCATTTTTCTTGATCACGAAGGAGTGAGACGTAAAAACAAGATAAGTCTGGGAGTTGTCTAGTTGTATGCAGGTGACACGATCAGTTTCCACTAGAGCTGAATCAGATGACTAAATTTACGGTTACAGGAGACCTTTATGGGAGCGTCTGTGTGAATCTTTATTACAAAATGGTCGATAGACTCGTAGAGAATCGAGTGAGTTCAACTGTACATTTTAATTGGTAAGTGTGAGACGAAATCTCTTGGTTTGAGGTCTAGTAAACAGTGTACTGTTTCCTCCGAGTACTGTTTGACATTGGACAGAAAGTTCTAGTACTCCAAATAAAGATTCGGAACCAGTAAAGAAAAGACAGAGAGTCACAGGGTTATACGGTACACTTCAATAAACACGTATAGCGGGGACAGTTAATGTGACCGTGATTCTATTCTTCAGTTCAGTTAATGATACCTCTTCGTTCTTAGACAAGTACCATTATTAAACAATAAAACGAAAAGAAAGAAAAGGATCTAGACGATCTATATATTACAACCAGAGTAATAATTTCTGAGTCCTATTATATCCGAACTTTTGATTCAAGAGACTAACTATCACAAAAATAAAAATGTTGTAACGAAAATATCAATTCATACAGAACCTTTTGAGTTACCATATTTTGTCCAAATTCAAAGTGACTCCATGAGACTTTAGAACATTGAATTGAACACGAAAACATAGTCTAATATTTTAGACTTAGAGACACCGTGACTGTCTCTCATTCTATTTGTTACGTCCGTCTTTTGTAACTACAGAAGAAAGTCGACGAATTACTGGTTTCTCTTATTTTTACTCCTCATCCTTTTCTTCATTTACTTCCGGGAAACCTGAGTAAGATAATCTAGTTCGTTGAATTGTCCCTCTTTTCACTAGTGAAATTCCACTTCTACTTGAAGAACGTCGTTCAAACTATTTAACAATAGTAAGGTCCGTTAAACTCTATTACGTTAGAGGTACAGACTTGTCGTATTAATGATCTATGTAACACTCGACAGTCCTTTAGTTCTCTAGTTAGTGCGTTTCTGAACCGACCTAGGTGTACATAAACAAACGTGGACCCCATTTTTAGTGTTTTGTCCTTGTTGTCTCTAATTTTTTTATTTTCTTCCCCTTAATTTATTACTTGTATCTACGAACTAAGACCGTAAATTGGTCTTTTTACAAGTTTAAATATTTATATGGTTTTAGAAATCCTCCAAAGTTTTATATTTAATTAAAGTCATTTTTCAAAAATACTAAAAACTACCTTTAATTAGACCTAAAATTGTAAAATTCTTTCTTAAAGGAATTATTACAGTTTGTATTCTTAGCTCTTCCTTCTTGTACTTTAAATACAGATTGGATATATAAAAAAGATATAAGATTATCTATTCATCTTCTCATACTCTATATTTCCTAATATCAGTAGAGACTTACTGTGATATACTTTCTCACGGTTCAGTCATATAAAACAAATATTACCAATTCGATCCTTTATATGTTTTTGGTTTCATAGTAAACTGATGTGTTTCTATAGGAGACATACACCATTTACTTTTGTTTTGTCTTTTGGTGGTAGGTAATGTTCACATTTGGGATTTACGACGTAATACTGAAAAATAAAGTGTGCGTATTGAAAGAGATTACCAAATCCTTTTAAATTCTCTTTTCTATAATACGAGTATTTCTTAGACAAAGTGAACGACTTGTCTGAGTTAGAAGAGGAATATACCCCGTTGGGTCAATTTTAGAAAGTGTCGTTAAGTTAGATTAAGTTGTTTTTGATTTCAGTAGTAGCAGGGGAGTCATCAGGACTAGGTAGAAGTACGAAGGACAAAACAAATTACCATAGTAGTGAGTGGGTTAGTGACTAAAGTTCTAGAACTTGAGAAGTAATTAAAAGGAAAAAAGAGTACAGTCGTTGAGGATAACCAAAGTAGAACTGTTTCACAAATTCAAAGAGAAGGTAGTTTTGTCGTTACAGACCCGGTCACAATTTTGTACAAATATAACAGGGTCACAAAAGAATATCGGGTTGAATAAAATTTTTAAAGAAAAAAGATCAAACGGGAATTGTTACGACGGAATCGTTTTAAAAGGATAAAGTGGAGATTTATACTCACGTAATCAATTCCAACGTAAAGTCCAAATACGGTATCTTAGGATATCATAAAAATTACCTATATCTCAAAAGAAAAAGAGGTATTACCTCATCACACTACTTATAGGAGTCAATGAGTACCTGGGACGAAAGAAGACAGAAAAAAGAGGTTAGAGGGAGCGTAATGACCTCTACTAAACGATGAAACTTGTACTACGTCTGAGTACTACCTGCTTCCCCAATTCCCATGTCTGTTCGTAACGTCTGTAGTGAAATGAAGTATGGGGTAAGCCAAGTCAAGTCAACGAGTTACACAGACTGAGAAACGTCGGTGTACTTGACGTTGTGCGGTCCGAAGGTCAGGTAGGAGTCGAGGGCCTCGAGTGAGTTTAAATACAGGTAGCTCAACAACTACGGTAGGTGGTAATGTAGGAGACAGTAGGGGAAGAGGAGGATACAAGTTAGAAAAGGTCGTTGTCCCAGAAAATCTTACTCAGTCGAGAAGCGTAGTCTACCGGTTTCATAACTTCGAAGTCGAAATCACAGTCAAGAACGTACTGATAAGTCCTGACTAAAGGAAATCCTTACTGACCAAACTAGAGAAAAGTCAGGTTGCCTGAGAGTTCTCAGAAGAGTATGTAGTGTCAAGTTTTCGTAGGTAAGTAGTCCATGTCGAAGGAAATACCAGGTTGAAAATGTAGGTATGTACTGATGACCTTTTTAGTATCTGAATTGATATACCTAGAAACAGTCGTTTCATTACAGATTCTAAAAATCATACGACAGATCAAAACAGTATCGAAAGGAAGGTTCTTTGTTCGTAGAAAATTAAAGTACCGACGTCAGTGGTAGACGTCACTAAAACCTCGGGTTCTTTTATCAAACAGTTACGAAGGTGATAAAGGGGTAGATAAACGGTAGTTCACCACTTTGTTCTGTGGTATTAGAAGTAAAAAACTAACAACTCAAAATTCAGTCAAAAAAATTAGAGGAGAGAGTGAAAGTAGTTGTCCGAGAAATCAAGGAGAAGTGAAAGACGGTATCCCAACCATGATACACGTATAGACTCCAATAACTATAAAAAGGGACTTTAGGACTAAGGGTGAACACGAAGTAGGTCGGACCGTAAAGTGTACTACATGAGATGTATCTTCAATTTATTCATCCCACTTTTATATGTCGGAACTTCGTTAGTAAAGGGTTAAGTCTTGGTAACAAGGTATAGTCCAAGATTGACAACGAAAAAATGAACCTATGTCTAAAGAGTCGTCCGTCCAATCCACCAGACCATAAGGGTAGAGAACTTCTTAAAGGGTGCTAAACAACACTAGGTGTGACAGTTTCCGAAATCGTACCAGTTACTTCGTCTAAAAAAAAAAAAAAAATACCTTAGAGAACGAAAAAGATACTAGGTTTCCTACAACCGTTAAACCAGAGACCAAGGAGACGGAAAAGATTTAAGTCGAACTTGTAGACCTTCAAGAACCAAGTACATGACAACTTCGGACCGAACCTCTTAAAACTCATAATGAAACGGTCGTACACTCTACTCACGTTAAACACACTATCAAACTTGTAACAAACCGGAACGGAAAGAAACCCTGACCTTACTTTTGACTGAAAAGGTCGGGACACAGGTACCGACTCAAAAGGTTTAAACGACCATATAAATCACGTCGTGAAAGTGTAGTTGTAGAAAATCCTAAACTTTATCGAGTTGACCTTAAGGTAGTGGAAGTGGTTGAAACAAGTACCATTACGAAGGATTCCGGGTGAACCAAAGGGGGAGATTCTACAGACCGAGATCCACTCACTAGTGTAGTAGTACCAATAGACCTAGTAATTCTATAAAAAACATACCGAGAAGACACATAGGAACGGTGGAGAATAATTATAAGAGACGAAGACAATCCAGGCATGGTAAAGACAGGAAATAACACGGGTAGAAACGTACTTTACAAGGGGACCATAGAGATTAAAAGACCTTCTCTAGAGATCAGAAAGATTAAGATAACAAAAAGAGATAAAGAAGCGTAAATAGTGACTTACGAAAGAATAGAGAGGAACGATCAGAAACCTTGAAACGTAAGTCTACCTATATAGAAAGGAAAAGAGGAAACGGAAATCGAACAGAAGAAAAGAGTCGATAAATATCCCGGAGGAGTCTTTTGGTGAAACGGAAAAACGTAAAGAAAAAGAGACCCTACAAAAACTAGTGACGAAGGACGTATCACAGTACTTGGAGGTAGGTATCTTGAAGTCCGTGAGACAATCTCTAGATTAGGGAACTTAGATGAACAGAGAAGGAGACATATTAACATTCCCTAAAATAAATCCAGTATAGACTTACCAGACCACCAAAAAGATGAAAGAAGTTAAATTCAGACTTAAAACGTTATCCCTCAAGTACTAGACTCGGTGTCAGTCGAGGACCAGAACAAAAACGACTTACATATCTCAAAAGTTTATCCTTCTGACCAAGGTTTATCCTTTTCCTCATACAGTTCCGAATATAACAGTGGGACGAATAAATTGAATGTACATCTCATGTAGGACTCTTTGCGACCCGACCTACTTCGTGTTCAACCTTAGTTCTACCGACCCTCTTTATAATTATTGGAGTCTATACGTCTACTGTGGTGGAAATACCGTCTTTCACTTCTTCTTGATTTTCTCGGAGAACTACTTTCACGTTCTCCTCTCACTTTTTCAACCGAATTTCGAGTTGTAAGTCTTTTGCTTCTAGTACCGTAGGCCAGGGTAGTGAAGTACCGTTTATCTACCCCTTTGTTACCTTTGTCACCGACTGAAATATAAAACCCCGAGGTTTTAGTGACGTCTACCACTGACATCGGTATTTTAATTTTCTGTGAATGAGGGACCTTCCTGTCAATACTGGTTGGAACTGTCGTATAATTTTTCGTCTCTGTAATGAAATGGTTGGTTCCAGGTAGATCAGCTCCGATACCAAAAAGGTCATCAGTACATACCTACACTATCAACGTGATATTTCTTTCGACTCACGACTTCTTAACTACGAAAACTTGACACCACAACCTCTTCTGAGAACTCTGAGGGAACCTGACGTTCCTCTAGGTTGGTCAGGTAAGATTTCCTCTAGTCAGGACCCACAGGTAACCTCCCTGACTACAACATCGACTTTGAGGTTATGAAACGGGTGGAATACACTTCTCGACTGAGTAAAATTTTCTGTGACTAAGACCCTTTCTGACTTCCTTGTTCCTCTTCACCTGTGTACTCTACCAACCTACCGTAGTGGTTGAGTTACCTGTTCTCAAACCCATTTGAGACTCTTAAGCACTACCTGTCACCCCGGACCACACGACGTCAGGTACCTCAGTGTTTCTCAGTCTGTACTGACTCGTTGATTTGAGTTGATCTGACTTATCTCAAAGAGATAGAAGTTGACGTTACTTATATTAGGTTAACTAAAGTCATAACTGGTAGACCACTACAGGTACACACCTCAGTAGAGAAGACAAAAACCTTCTCCCACAAAAGACATTGGTCACACAAGAGAAGTGTTTTGAGACAATCGGAAAAGGGACGAAGTAAAACGTGAGGTTACGGTTTGGACGGACAATAAGGTACATCAAGAACTGAAGGATGAAAACGAAAGGTCAGGGTAATCAATTTAGAATTAATATACTCGTACTAATTTTAGTTTCTACTGACCCATGCACACACCATCAACATTCTCAGAATTCTTACGTGGTGAACGAGATAAGTTATAGGACACTATTCGATATTATTTTGTACCCTTTTTTACATATATACCCATATTGGTTCAGTGAAAGGATATGTCGTTTTAATTGTGTAGCGTTTAGTCGATATGAAATTATTTTATTTAAAATTTGTTGTTGTTTTTTCTTACGTGGTGAACTTAAAGGGAAATTCTCTCTTTATGGATGACGAAGAGTGAAAGGTGTTTAAACCCCTGGTGGTGTAACAACTTTTATTTCGGTACGAGAGGAACGGAATATACATCAATTACTGAATTGTCACTCTCGTAGAATCTCAGACCGTAAGGACGGGTTGTACCCAGAAAAGATTTTCTGTCTGAAACTAGCTCCCATTTATAAAGAATCTCGGTGTAGTGTCAGGTTTCGAGAAAGATGAGTCAGGAAGAAGGAAGAGAGAGACTCAAGTATTTACAGTTTGGATTTAAAGACAAAGTTCTGAGAGACCGAGGAGTCCAGCGGAGAGGAGAAATAGTAAGTGTCCGTAAAGTTTCTTAGTTTTTATCGTTCGTCATCGGTTTGACTTTAGTCCTCACGATTATATCCTAACTTGTTTTTAAAACGGGACCAGTCTACTTGAAGAACCGGTTGAGATATAATACTATTACTTCCCCCCTGGTTATTACCTCTCGTGAGTCGACAGAAACGGTATTCATTGTTTAGAAGTGACCTAAAGACCTACGATGTTATTTCAAAAAAAAAAAAATTATCGAAATCTACTTATGATTAACAACCTCCTCCTCATCAAGTAGATATCCTTTTTTTTTAATAAGAGAAATTTCGAGATATTTACAATCGTGGATTCGTTGAAATGAAAACCTTGGAAAACTCATAAATATTATGTTTTATTTCATAAGATTTTTTATTTCACAAGATTCATTTGTCTAAGGCTATAATTCATTCCCAGTTAAGTTTACAGTTCAGACGTCAACTAATATACACCCTAGAACTTGTTCAACGATTTAAAGGGAAGTCTGACCAGGACCCAGGTAATTTTCACCTATACTTATCAAGAGGAAGTAATTACAATAATAATACTTTATATCACTCTATTACTTTTTATACCATTTGAATCGTCTAACAGATTGTCTTTTCTTGTTAAAGAGGGAAGGAGATCTGTGGTAACGATATCATAATAATAAGAACGATTACAACAACAATAATAATAATAATAAAAGACGTAGTAGGACTCGATAAAGAGGATAATATACTTTATTTTAGTAAAATTATACTTTAATTAATCTTAAACTTTTCACTTGTAAGATAAAAGTAAATTCCGACTGACTGATCCACGATTGTAGTTCATGGGTAATTGTTTTGTAAAAGACAGGTGTCAAATGTGACTTAGGACTAGTCCTGAACTTGTTGTTTTAGTTTCAACCCTGTCAAGGTGACCTCCTAGAAAAGACTCAGGGAGTAGATAAGTAAGTAAGTGTTATTAAGTAAGATGTTTGTAAGAACTCATGGGTCGGGAATTCCACTATCAGGGACAACGTCTAAGAAGACGTTGAGACTCTACTTTTCTCCTTCGGGAACCCCACAATTACAGGTAAAAGTAGTGTCTCACCAACTTCTTCTCCCGTCACCGCACAACCGGACTCCAGTGTTGACGGTGACTCGTCTATGATCCAGAGAACTACTTACCTAAGTCACTTAGTAAAGGTACATCGAATAAAGGTTCCATTTAGTGCTTACTAACACTATAAGATGTAAGGAAGGTTTCCGACGACGATCTAGATACTTTGCGTTTCACTCTTTTAATATCTTTTGGTAAGAACTAGTGTCGAGATTTGAAAGTGTAGATTAACAACTATTACAAGAAGAGACGGTTCACTGACTATTGTAGTGAAGTTCTTAAGCACTCGGAGTTTGGTGTATGGTTGCAGAAGGAAAATAAAGTACCTTTTTATGTCTCATCTCTCATTCTCACAAAAACAAGAAGACTTACCAAAACGGATTATAAAAACTCAACCACCGTAATAACTCAACGAGTAGTTACTGAATTACATTCGTACAAATCGAATTCGTAAAATTGAAATCTTTACCCACAGTGTCCTGAAGTCACCCCCAGGTCACCAATTCTTAGACGGACGGATTACGTCACCTGTATCCAAACTAGGGATCAGACCTTTCTGGGGTATACGGAACCTTGTTGATTCGGGTACACGGATCTCGAACACGAGACGTTGTCCTCTTCGGCGGTGTCACTCGGAGGGTAGGATACTTCTTCCTTCTCGTCTGGGGTAAGTGACGTTGTTCATTTTCGGACTTGTATCATTACTTCTGGGTCGTGTCGGTTTTTTCTGACGACGACGACGACGATGACGACGATTCAGAGAAGTCAGGACAGGGTGAGACACATTATGGTATCTGCCGTCGGGTGGTCCGAGGGGGCAGGGACCCTAAGAGGTCCGTTCTTGTGACCTCACCCAACGGTAAAGGAAGAGGTCACGTACTTTCACTTTCACTTCAGCGAGTCAGTACAACTAAGAATCGCTGGGGTACCTGACGTCGGATGGTCCGAGGAGACAGGTACCCTAAAAGGTCGGTTCTCATGACCTCACCCAACGTAACGGAAGAGGTGTGTGTGTGTGTGTGTTTTTTTTTTTTCTGATTCATTTATTTTAATTCTTCTTTTTTTTTTTCCCACAATGTACTGTATTCAAGTATAATTCTGAGGGTTTCGACTGAAGTAAGGATTTTCACCGATACTTTGTTGCCAACCGTTCGATATCGGTACCTGATTTAGATTCGCAACGGACAAAAACAAATCAAATGTTCGATTCTTACCGGAAACGAAATTTTTTTTACTCATCCTGCAAGTGACTCCTAACTATAGTGAGACGGTCTCCCTATTCTTCCTTCATCCTAACCCACCTCCTTCTTTGACTCGATACTACTGTTGAAACCGACTGGGTACCGCATGTAGGTACCCCACGAGACCTCGATCCGACCGGAAAGTCTCTCAAGATAAATCATCCCTACTCAAAAACACTTACACTCGACTACTACTTCCTCCATCTTGAAACTCGTCCCGTCGAAAGAATCGACTTCACTTTCACTTCACTTCAATAAGTCAGTACAGACTGAGAAACGTTGGGTTACCTGACATTGAATGGTCCGAAGAGGCAGGTACCTTAAAAGGTCCGTTCTCATGACCTCGCTCAACGGTAAAGGAAGAGGTCCCCTAGAAGGATTGTGTCCCTAGTTTGGGTCCAGAGGGTGTAACGTCCGTCTGCGAAATGGTAAACTCGGTGGACCCTTCGTTGAAAAATCGATTTCCTCAGGAGTTTCTCCTACTAGGTACTTCTAGTATACAGTCGGGAGAGTCGTTGACTCCTTGTTGACTCCTCTCTTCTTGTCTAAGAAGAAAGGACTCCTCTGAGGTCTGACGAGATCCTTGAAGGAATTCTCAACCGGGTCGCGTGAAGACCACGGAGTAAAGATAGATACGGGACATCAAGGGACCAAAGTGTACCCTGTAGTATCTATCTCTTGAGGTCTTTCTTTTTCCGATTCTACTCTTCCTTTCTTGTAAAGAGTTCTCAACCTCGGTTTAGATTCGATCTAGGAGAGACCTCGATCGTATGAGTTCGGACGAGTCCCACCCTAAACTAACGTTAGAGCTCACCTTCTCAGTCTTTCTCTTGTCTGAGTCTTCCGTGTCACATCTTGGAGTATACGAAGGAATAAGTACCATTCATGAGGTAGGAGTCGTCTTCCCGGGACACCTATCGACCGGGACATATAGTGATAACGACAAGTCAACAAGTGAACACAGGTTGAGAAACGTTGGGGTACCTAACGTCGTACGGTCCGAAGGGACAGGAAGTGGTAGAGGGTCTAGAATGAGTTTGAGTATAGGTAACTCAGTCACTACGGTAGGTTGGTAGAGTAAGAGACAGTAGGATAAGAGGAGGTCGGAAGTTAGAAAGGATTGTTGTTCCAGAAAAGGTCACTTAGTCGAGAAAAATATTCCACCGGTTTCATAACCTCGAAGTCGGAGTCGTAGTCAGGAAGGTTACTTATATGTCCTAACTAAAAGAAATCCTAACTGATCAAACTAAAGGAACGTCAGGTTTCCTGAGAGTTCTCAGAAGAGGTCGTGGTTTCAAACTTCCGTAGTTAAGAGACCGTAAGTCGGAAAAAAATAAAAGGTCGAGAATGTAGGTATGTACTGATGACCCTTTTTTATATTGAGACTGAGATACCTGGGAACATCCGTTTCATTACAGAGACGAAAAATTATGTGACAGATCCAAACAGTAATGGAGTAACTCATTTGATCATGTCATCCTACCTTCCCTTTTGGCCTTGAGAAAATTTCGTCTGATGGTAAAAGAGAGGTGATTGTGACAGAAAAACTAATTGGGATACTGAAGATGGGATTTAGAGAAAACGATAATTTTCCTTTAAAAGAGTAGACAACCGTTGAAAAAAGGAGAGGACGTATTGAGTGAAGTCTCAAACAGAGTAGGTCATTCACTAGTTCTAATTCCAAAACACATATAATCAGAGAGTCAACACAGGTTGAAAAACTCTAGGGGTACCTGATATCGGACGGTCCGAGGACACAGGTACCCTAAGAGGTCCGTTCATATGACCTCACCCATAGACTAAGGGAAGAGGTCCCCTAGAAGGGTTGGGTACCTAACTTGGTCCCAGAGGATGTAACGTTCGTCTAAGAAATGTCAGACTCGGTGGTCTCTTCGGGTCTAATTCCAATGAGAGTGTGATTATGATCTGACGGACCGTAGTAGAGGATGGGAGAACCTCGAACGCCACATTCAAATGTTTTCATCTCGGTTGAGACCCCTTCGACACGATAGAATGGAAGTCCCCGAAACGAAAACATGTTATTCGTCAGTCATTTATAAGTTGGTCACGTTGTTTGGACTAAGTATCTTTCTGTTTACTGAATTACTGGAACGTACATATCTCACTAGGTATGTCCACTTATAGACCACCGAGTCTACCATTTTTAGATACAAATTACGTCTTTTGGGTCTAGGTTAGGGACCTACCCTTCTAGGGGACCTCTTCTTTTACCGTTAGGTGAGGTCATAAGAACGGACCTTTTTGGATACCTGACTCCTCGGACGGTCCGAGGAGGTACCCCATTACTTCTCAACCTGTTCTGATTCTCTGATAGTGTATGTGTCCATTTGTTCTCTAGAACCAAGTTACGTAAGAAGTCTTTGTGGATCGATATACGAAAATAATAATGATAACTAAAGAAAGTAAGATAATAGAAAATTTCAGATCTCGTGGGGAATGATCTTGTATCTATAGTTGTGGTTAAAATAGATCTTTTGAACATGATATCACGGTTACAAGTATCAATAATGAATTATAAATTTTAGATCGTAAGTATCAAAAAACTTGTGTTACAAATTATTTGTCACATAATTTAAATAAAAATCGTATTACTAATAATAATGATACGTTGTAAGTCTTTCTAACTATTTCAGAAACTGGAACAAACATATCTACTCATATACGAATGAAAGATGAAATTAAAAAAAAAATCAACTTCAAGTAAACGAAACATTACACACATCCAAGACGAGATATCACACTTAGTCGAGATTCGTATGTATACAGGGGAGGGAAAACTCGGAGGGAGGGTAGGGAGATCCAGTAGTTTTTCGTAACTCGACTCGAGGGACACGGTATCTCGTCGAATGGTGATCCATATATAAAGTGTGTACCATGAACGTCATCAAAAACTAGTTAGACTTAAAAACATCCTCTTTCATAATGTAGATCTATCTCTACCTTTAATTTTCCTTTAATTTTCCTTCCTTCAAACTTCAACAAATATGAATACTGAGAAGACATTTCCGATAACGAGGAAAAAATTTTTTTTTAAAAAGTTGTTGAGATCGTAAATAAATAGAAAAAGAATTAACTTTGTCTTAAGAAATTTATGAGATGAAATATCAAAAGTTTTCAAAGTGTATGTACTAAAGTATATTAAGGTATTATTGGAAAAAGGGGAGACAGGAATATAACCGGAAGGTGATAGGGGTGACAATTGATCAAACAAGAGATACAGACACTCAGACAAAGGAAAAAAAAAAAAATTAAAAAAAAGTAATCAAGGGACCATCGAGTCTACCATTTCTTAGACGGACGTTAAGTCCTCTGGGTCCAAACTAGGGATCCAACCCTTCTTGGGGACCTCTTCCCCTACCGTTGGGTAAAGTCATAAAAACGGACCTCTTAAGGGACCTGTTTTCTCCGACCCCTCGGTGTCAGGTACCTCAACGTCTCAACCTGTGTGCTGATTTACTGATCGTGTGATCAAACGACATAAAAAATCTCAAGTGTATGTCCACTATAGTATGTGATAAATAAAAAGAGACTGAATACGGTGAATCGTATTACGGGACGTCAAGGTAGGTACAACGAGGTTCACCGTTGTAAAACGACGAAAAATGTCGATTCATCATAAGGTAACACACATACGTATACATACATATGTGTTGTGGAATCAGGTAAGTAGACAACTACTTGTGAATCCAAGAATCCCACGTCCATAGAAAAATTTAATCACACAAACAGACAAACACAAAACCTATGTATGGGTCCTCATCGTAAAAACCCAGTATACCATCAAGATCAAAATCCAAAAACTCTTTGGAGGTATGACAAAAGGTCAGTGACGTGACTAAATGTAAGGGCGGTTATTTACGAGATTATTTCCCCTTTTGAAAGACGATAACATAATAACAAGACCGGCTACAACAACAATGATAGTGATAATAATAATAATAATAATAATAATAATAATAATGAAAGATGTCGTAGGACTCGAGAAACAAAACTTTTAGGATCACGGACCTTTTACTAGGGAGTATGTGAGTCGGACACATATTAATCACAAACGTCGGATCCTTATATTCCAATACAAACTCCGAAATGTCTCTTCCTTTACCGTTGGGTGAGGTAACAAGAACGGACCTCTTAGGGTATCTGACCCCTCAGACCTCCCGACGTCAGGTTTCCCAACGTCTGTCAACCTGTACTGATTCGTACTTTGTTTTGTAAATCCGAAATACTTTTAAAACACTCTTAAAGACCTATATGACCCTTGTTGTCGAAATATTCTAGGGACTTCAACACGTCATCCTTCACACTTGTTCTTGACCGTTTTATACCAAACAGAGAGAAGTACATGTCAGTGGAGGTTAAACAAAATATCTAATAACTTCAGAAAATCACGAATTTATTGAAAAGACTATAGGATGGAATCCAACGATACTTAAACCTGCTTTGTGAAAAAAGGGAGTAGTTACCGTAAGAATCGATTTTGTTTCTCCCGTTGGAATTTTCTTGGTCGACGAGTAACTTACCTTGACATCCATGTCTCTCGACCAGGAACACTATGGTCGTAGTATATTTGGCCAGGTTAACGCATTATGGAAACACGGAGGGAGGAGAGAATAATTTAACCGATTACTATCATCATTACTCCGTTCCACATCTAAGGGGTGGGGGTGGTCCCATTTCGTTGACCTCTAAGTAAGGGATACCTGACTTTGATCCATTTTATTGTCGTCTGGTTAATTCCCTCCGCCGACGGGTCTGCTGTATGAAGAGTAAGGGTTTCAGTCCTCTGGAGGGACTGGTGTACACGTGTCTTTCCGAGGAACCTCCAGTTTCCTCCTCACTACAGTTCTCTAAAAGATGGGTATACGGAAATACCATCCTAGGTAAAACCGATTCTCTACACACACGTGTGTACCTTCCTAGGACTATAACTCTATATGGTTATACTTGACACTTGGTCCGTTTAGTTTTACTAACCGGTTTCCTTTTGACCTATTTACGAGGTATATTCGTTAAATTGACAGTACTCCTATAGTGAGTCCCAGAGAGGGAGACTCAGACGGGGACACAGATAGATGTGTAGGATATAAGAAAAAGGAGAATTATTTATGAAATGAGTGAAGTGATGAAAGACAGAAACGTTTTTAAGAAAGGATATTTCGACTTCCCGGTCTCGGGAACAGTGACCAGTTACCAGATCACTAGACCACGAAAGTGACGACACTGGGTCGGGTCAGAGACCAATCCTTGAGTCCAGGTTGAGGTTCGGCAAAGTCCGTCTCCGGTGGATTCTAGTCGTCATCATCATTGAACATTCGAACAACAATATTAAAGTATGAATCCGACTAATAAGAGTACGGATAATGTATCATTTACCGTAAATGCACAGACGGGGATCTGTTTTAAACTTACTTTTAATTTCTTCTTTCACAATCAGTCAGTCATAGGTTTAGAAACGCTTCGGTACCTGATATCGGATGGTCCGAGGAGACAGGTACCTTAAGAGGTCCGTTCTTATTACCTCACCCAACGGTAAAGGAAGAGGTTCCCTAGCAGGGTTGGGTCTCTAGCTTAGGCCTAGAGGTGGTAACATGCACCTAACAATTGTCGACTCGGTAGTCCCTTACTTAAGATATGTTAAAATACACAACGAATTACGTTCTACTGTCTTAAAGAGAACTGCTACAGATCTGTTCCCGAGAGATTGAATAGTAAATCCCTATTGGGAAGGAAAGAGATATTGAAATTCCCCTGGTCGACACGAATCTAACTTGTTATCAGGAACAGAACAATGAATATAGATCTATAGATTCCGAAGTACCGTCTTCGGTGTATTACAGTCATAGTCGTTCAATAAAAGATCTACGTAAAATAATTTGAAATCCGTCCTCCCGAAAATAACCTCGGGTCTAGTTCCCTGACTCTACAGTATCGAAATAGTCTTTCTCTTCCGTTCGTTATTGTTAAGAGGTCCCGAAACTCACGTTTCGGAAACACAGAAGTTTGGATTTCGAGTGACGATGTCTCGTCAGTCTGTTGATAAACTACTGTACTTCTTGTTGGTTTTCATTACAGTATACAACAGTTCATGTGTAGTCTTTTTTTTTTTTTTTTCCTACCTGTATAAAAACAAACAAACAAAATCCTATTAATTACCTTCACGTATTTAACAGTCATACGTCTAGTCAATCAATCCTTTACTTTGTAATTTTGGTGTCTGTACGAGGAACAGAAGGAAATGTTAGTGAGAGACTGACCATCCATTGTGAGAAGACACTAAGATATTACTAGAGTTTTATTTTTCAATTCATTTTCCATGTACCGTTTATCAAAAAATTTTGTTCCAAACGGTTTTAATAATAGTCTTTTTAGTTTGGATTTCAGTTTATAATGATTATCACTATTTTGTCCAGTACTGGACTATATTCCTAGGTAAGTAGGGTTTAAATTTTATTTTCGACGTTAGGAACGTACGAATTGGGACGTCTGAGTTTTGTTTACCATTTCTAACTGTATTAATAGTTATATAAGTGTTTTGGTTTTGATGTATTAAAGTACGTAAATTGAATAAAAGCTTTATCTCTAATAAAAACAAGTAAACAAAGAAAAATAATAGTAATAAAACTCACCCTTCACGACTGAAAAGTGACAATGTTTAGTGATCATGATTTTAAAGATACTGAATATCTACTTTTTATATTACAGTTTCAATAGTATACTTAAAAAGTTCCCGTGGAATTTATTTCAACTAATTATAAAAGATGAGTAATAGTCATCCTTTTTAGTCGTGACGAGTAAGGTATAATTGATACTGGTCATCATTACTAAAGTCTTATATAGTAAGACCTTACAACGGATTAAACTTTATCATGAATGTATCTGTGTTAGGTCATTCTTACAATGAATGGAAAACTGAGACGTTTACAACAAATTAGACAAGTTGAGACAAGTTAAAAGAACTTTGATGAACTTCTATAAGGATATTACACTTTGAAAATTTCTTGATGTATACTAAACTATTCACATCTTGTGTATAATTCCTGATTTAACAGAATAGACAGATCGATATTTGGATGGATAGTTAGTAAATGGATAACAGTTAGATAATAGATAGATGTTAAATAGGTATTTATGAGGATAGGGAATTATTTATATTTATATCGTTATCGAAAAAATTTTACCACCTATATAAATAAAGTTTTCCACAGACCGGTTAATATAGAGGAAGTCCTTCTTAAAAAAATAATAAAACGGGATAAAGGTCGAAATCATTTATAACAGTTTCATGTACATCAAAAATGTTTAGATCGATGTACATTCGAAAATATTTACTCCATTTTAAAGTCTAATTAAGTAATGACCTCCCCAAAACGTTTTTACCTCCGGTATAAAATTAAGAATTTATCAACTCTCTCCATTGTTTATAAAAGTAACCTCATACTCCTGTATTGAACTAGATAAAATGTACATCAACGATTTAATACATGTTTTTGACATACCTGGATTGTCTTCGTCTTCTATAATTCTTCTCCACTGTCCCTATGTGTCTTCTTGATACGTTTTTTCTAGAAGTACTGCGTCTATTGGTACTACCACACTAGTAAGTGGATCTTGGTCTATGGGACCTTATGCTTCAGTTCATCTGGAATCCTTCGTAGTTATACTTGTTTCGATCACCTCCCCTATCTTAAGATCAATTTGATAAAGTTGAGGATTTTCTACTACACCAGTTTGACGACGTGAGTTATACGGTTTTTAAATCTTTTGAGTCTTTAGTGGTTTCCCGACCTTTTCCAGTCAAAAATAAGGTTTGCGTTTCCTTTCGTTACGGTTTCTTACGAGTTTGATGACGTATTAACCCGAGTAGAGTGTACGATCTTCTCCTTACGAGTTTTAAGAGTTTCGGTCCGAAGTTATCATGCACTTGGTATTTGAAGGTCTGCAAGTTCAACTTAAATCTTTTCCGTCTTCTTGGTCTCTAGTTCAACGGTTGTAGGTTACAACCTAGTATAATTTTCGCTCAAGGTCTTTTTATAGACGAAACGAAATACTTGATACGGTTTCGGTAACTGACACACCTAGTCTTGTTTGGTACCTTTTAAGACTTTCTCTACCCTTATGGTCTGGTGGACTGGACGGAGGACTCTTTAGACATACGTCCAGTTCTTCGTCAATATTGACCTGTATCTTGTTGTCTGACAAAGGTTTGACCCTTTCCTCATGTAGTTCCGACATATAACAGTGGAGTGAATATATTGAATATACATAATGTAGTACTCTTTACGACCGGAGCTACTTCGTGTTCGACCTTAGTTCTAACGGTCCTCTTTATAATTATCGGAGTCTATACGTTTACTGTATTCTAAATACCGTCTTTCGTTTCTGATCGATTTCTCGGAGAACTACTTTCACTTTCTCCTTTCACTTTTTCAACCGAATTTTGAGTTGTAATCTTTTGATTCTAGTACCGTAGACCAGGGTAGTGAAGTACCGTTTATCTACCCCTTTGTTACCTTTGTCTGTTTGAAATAAAACCCCCGAGGTTTTAGTGACGTCTACCACTGACATCGGTACTTTAATTTTCTGTGAAGGAGGAACCTCCTTTTCGATACTGGTTGGAACTGTCGTATAAGTTTTCGTCTCTGTAATGAAACGGTTGTTTCCAGGTAGATCAGTTTTGATACCAAAAAGGTCATCAGTATTTACCTACACTCTCAACCTGGGATTGCTTTCGACTCACGGTTTCTTTACTACGAAAACTTGACACCACAACTTCCTCCAGAACTCTCAGGGTACCTGTCCTTCCTCTATGTTGGTCAGCTAGAATCTCCTTTAGTAAGGACAGATAAGTACCATTCCTGACTACGACTTCTACTTTGAGGATATGAAACCGGTGGACTACGTTTCTTGACTCAGTAAACTTTTCTAGGACTACGACCCTTTCTAACTTCCGACCTCCTCTTCCCTTACTGTCTCCTACGCTACTAACCTACCGAATTGATTGAGTTACCTGTACTCAAACTGATTCGAGACCCTCAACCACTACCTGTTCCTTCGGACCGAACGACGTCAGGTATCCCAGTGTTTATCTGTGTTGACTCGTTGACTTAACTTGACTACTCCTGTATGAAAATAGATAAAATGTATATCAACGATTTAATACTTCTTCAACATTTATTTTGAAAGATATTTTATTTATGTAATATTTCACTCCCATGATTAACTTCAAATAAACCCTTTTATGGTTTTATATTTTTTACCATTTCATTTTACAGTAGAGTTTCAGAGTTTTATGTACAAGCCAAGTGAAGTTAATTCAGTGAGCCAGTACGGGCCGAGAAGCACTGGGGTGCTAAACGTCGTGCGGTCCAGAGGGACAGGTAGTGGTTGATGGCCTCAAATGAGTCTGAGTGCAGGTAGCTCAGTCACTACGGTAGGTCGGTAGAGTAGGAGACAGCAGGGGAGAGAAGGACGGGGGTTAGGGAGGATCGTACTCAGAAAAGGTTACTCAGTTGAGAAGCGTACTCCACCGGTTTCATGACCTCAAAGTCGAAATCGTAGTAAGGAAGGTTTTTGTGGGTCCTGACTAGAGGAAGTCTTACCTGACCAACCTAGAGGAACATCAGGTTCCCTGAGAGTTCTCAGAAGAGGTTGTGGTGTCAAGTTTTCGTAGTTAAGAAGCCGTGAGTCGAAAGAAGTGTCAGGTTGAGAGTATAGGTATGCGCTGATGACCGTTTTGGTATCGGAACTGATCTACCTGGAAACAACCGTTTCATTACAGAGACGAAAACTTATACGATAGATCCAACTAGTATTGAAAGGAAGATTCCTCATTCGTAGAAAATTAAAGTACCGACGTTAGTGGTAGACGTCACTAAAACCCCGGGGTTTTTTATTTCAGACAGTGACAAAGGTGACAAAGGGGTAGATAAAGGGTACTTCACTACCTTGGTCTACAATACTAGAAGCAAAAGACTTACAACTCGAAATTCGGTTGAAAAAGTGAGAGGAGAAAGTGAAAGTAGTTCTCCGAAGAATCAAGGAGAAGTGAAAGACGGTACTCCCACCACAGTAGACGTATAGACTCCAATAACTATAAAGAGGGCTGTTAGAACTAAGGTCGAACACGAAGAAAATATAGATAACGAGAATGTAAATAGAGAAAGACAACGTCTAATAAATATGATTGAGAAAAAAAAAGTTTTTATAATATATGATTGTGTATATATACTTGACATCTTTCTACCACGACTACTTAAATAAACGTCCCGTTGTCACTTCTTTGTCTGTATTTCTTGTCTGAATCCCTGTACCCCTCTCTCCTCCTCTCCCACTCTATACCTGTCTCATTGTACCTTTGAATGTAATAATATACATTTTATCTATCGGTTACCCTTAAACAAGAAACAGAGTCCCTTGATTTGTCCCCGAGACATAGTTGGATCTCCCCACCCCATATCTCCCTCAAACCTCCCTCCAGGTTCTGTCTACCCTGTATAAATATAGATACCGACTAAGTACACTACGAACTGTCTTTTGTTGTTTTAAGACATTTTAACAGGAAGTTAATTTTTTTATTTATTTAAAATTTTTATCGTTCTATATTTTTGAATCCATACGTTCTTCTTACATTACTTATCTTAAGTCTTACCATTAAATTTTATCACTGTCTTATGTCATAGTTTGAAAACTGTTTTGTACAGTCAAATAAAATTTCAAAACTTTTCTTATTTGTTGGGGTCCCAGTATTTTCCCGTTTGTCATACGTTCATTCTCATTCGTATTATAAGAATCACTTTAAGCAGTCTCTTTCTATTTATAATCACATACTATAGTGTTTATATTAAAATTTTATTATATTTCCTTACATATACGTTTTGTCTTTGTCTACGTGTCTATTTCTTTTGTTTGAACACCAATGGTTTTCCCCATCCCTTCTCCCCTCCCTGTTTAATCCTCATACCCTAATTATTTATTTTCGACGATATATATGTTGTCTATTGGTTGTCTCACATATCGTGACCCTTAATATTCGTAACAGAACACTATTTAAAATTACCCTTATTAGACGTTTTTGTGACTTAGTGACAAGACATTGTGTACTTTGATTATATTATAATATTTAGTTGATATGAAGTTAATTTGTTCATTTACTGTTGTTCTTAAAATGAGTTATATAGATTTTATTTTGACTATTTGACAATATTTGTAGAAATATGTTAAATTCTACTAGTAAATCTCATCTCTTACATCAAGAAGAATGTGTGTCTCCTCAAGTCAATTGACAATAATGGTATCAGTTCTCAAAGCAAATTTGGGCACACGTCCACGAGTCAACGAAGTCAGTAAAGGCTGAGAAACGTCGAGACAACTGACATCGGACGATCCGAGGAGACAGGTACCCTATCAGGTCCGTTCTTATGACCTTACGAAATTCGTGTCAGTACTGAATAGTATGTGTACATTAGGTGAATATTTTCGTTCTTTTTGTAAATTCTGGGGGCTTCACAATCAACGAGCCAGTACAGGCTGAAATGTCCTGGGGTACCTGACATCGGGTGATCCGAGGAAACAGACACCTTAAGAGGTCTGTTTTTATGACCTCACCCAACGGATGTTCAAGGAATTAAAGAGGATCTTCAATTGTTATACGTATTTCCTATAAATTATTAAAAATATGGTTTTATTAACCATGATATTTAACTAAAGTTTTGAAGTATCCGTATATAAAATTTAATAAGGATAATAGTAGAATGAACTTTAACACTTTTGAGGTTAAGTTAAAGTTATTTGTCATTAAATATTCTTTGATGTGGTTTGATATTAGATTTTATACATTACTATTCACCTTTGTTCTTTTTTCAATTACGTTTCACTTTTTTGAGTCCCATATGTTTTTATTGTTTGTATATTTGTATATGTATACAGACACATACATATATATATATATACCGTTAATTTTTTTGTTTATATAAACAAAATATACAAAGAATATATATAATATATATATATATACAAATCCACATATACCCTTTTACACACATGTCACAAAACATCCAAACACTCGTATATGTAAATTATAATTTAATATACGGTGTCTTTATTTTCCGTTTCTTTGTATGATTATATAGTTTATGAACAGAATCACTCTAGTTAAATATAATTATGTATAAAAGTTAAAAGAAGTATGTAAGAACTGTTTTGTGAAACAGATTTTTTTACTATTAACGAATACATTAATTTTATATATTTCAATTACGTGTATGTCTTAGTACCCGTATTTTTTTAAAGTACGATTTTATAAAAAGTAAGAATGATTTATAATAAGAAGGTGTACCAAGATTGAAGATATTATTAGACTTATTCATCATTATCGGTCAAAAATTATTGGTGTAAATATCACAAAATACGTCCTGCTTTTGTAGATAATCACTATAATTTTAATCTTTTTATAAAGGCATTCCTTGGAGTATCCTTCGGGGGAGAGATTAAAGTAATTAACGTAGGAACTTTTAGACGTATTTTTCACTATTAAAAGTATATTAAAAAATTCATGACAAGTCTTATCACGTGACAGTAGAAGGTTAAATTAAGTCGTTTTCGTTAATGTTCGAACCGGTCAGATCGTTTCAGGTTTATGAATCTATTGACTATCTCAATTAGGTCCCTATCTACGTATTTTTCATATTAACCATATATTTAAGATAAAATAACATTTATACGGTCATTATGTTTTACTCTATTTAACCTTTAATCTTAAAAACGAGATTTGACTAGATTGGAAAGGGACTTATGGTAAGAGAAAGGGTCACCAGTGGAAAGAAGTACCAAACGACCCACGCAGTAAGAACTTCAAAGGCACGTAACTAGACCAAATTTGTGATTTATGTATATCATTCACTAACATAAATAGGACTCCTGATTTAACATAAAATTTTATTCGTCTTCAATATGAAAATAGTGAATCTACTAACCAACAGGTCTAGACGGGATGGACAAGAAGTCGTTAGTAATGGACTGTCCAAGTGCAACTGGGTCTCAGATATATATTTATACATAAATAATACGTATTCATTCACTCTTATTTTTAACCCGTACTGAAAAAAGAGTCCTTATGTAAGAACAAATTACTTTTTAATTTGTTCTTATGAGTGCAAATTCATGAGTACTTAGACTTCCTGTAAAACCAGTTCGGTGGGTTTGAAGTAATTTTAGTCCATCTTGTAGACGAATTAATAAAGGAAAGGTATTTTATGTGATAAACGTTTACATTTCTTTGGTGTGACAACGTTGTAATACTTGTTAATCATTTCCGAAGTATTTAAAGTGTTTTACAGTAGGTGGATAGGACTGTTATCTCTTTAAGGTTGTTTCGAAGTGTAAGAGGAACAACGGTTATGATATTAATTTCTCTATTACCTTGGAAAGAATCTTTACTTAAGGAATCAGTCCCTGGTTTGACTATCAAATAATCGACTAATATCATTGGAAATATAGAATATCTGTTAGTTTCGTAACAGGAAAAAAGAGACAACCAAAATACTTATAAAATACTTCTATTAAAATACGTTCATATATAAAATAAGTCATGTACGGATGTCTACGACACTCTCCCTGTTACGTTAACAGAGTCAGAAGATTTTAACTATGATATAAACTTAGAGACAGTTTTTATATGTAACAGTTACTATTCATAGTAACATGAACTACTACGAACTCATTGTTAAAAAAGGAGTCGTAAAACATAATTTATATTGTTTTGTTTTGTCACAAAGAGTCAACTAAAGTAGTGTCAATGGTACAACTAACGATTGTCTTTTATATGAACCCGTTTAAAACTCAACTTCTTATATAATTGAAAAAATTTTTATGTACCTTTTATTCTGTAAAGAAACTTTATTCGTTTTTTCATACTTAAGTAATGATATACTGATTAAACCGTCGATACATCTTTCGTAACCCAAATCACATAAACTTTGAGCGTCTTTTTATGTGTTTACATAAAGTGTAATATTATGCGATACTCGTATATATCGGGGTTTGGGTACTATCTTGACACCTTTACTTCGTTACCGTGATTTGAAATAAAATCTCTAATATTTTTATTCTTTTTGGTGAATAAAAGTATAAGAATTGTCTATTTCAATACATAAGTAGAGTAGACTTGTACAATAGTTCATTAATTCTTCTTGTCGTTTACATTGGTAAAATAAGTTATCTTTTAACATAAGACTTAGTAGATCTGTAATAAGATTTATTGGGTACAGAATTACATCACCATTTATAATAGTTTATCATGACGTGTTACAAGATAAAATACTATGAGTTATTTTCCAAAAAGTATTTTATTACTTTCGTCTTAAGTCACTCTACCTATCAATTAAATTCTGAAGGTTTATTTAATTTTTATTGAAATTTTTGGAACGTTTTTAATTGTATCTTGTACAACACCAGGTCCACACCCAATCTTTTCTTAAAGGTCTATACTTTGTCTTATTCTCCCTTTATTCAAATAATCGCACCTTCTGCGACAGTTTTGTCACCCGGTCGAGTTCCCTCTTGGTTACAACTTGTCTCCGGGAATCAGGTGAAAATGGGTCCCATGTTCCTCACCCTATCCCCAGAACACCCAGTAAACGACTAACCTACTCCGTACGTATGACACACCCCCTTCTCATTCCGTTTATGGAAGAGGGACACATCCCATCCTCCCCTCTGTCAAATACGAGGAGTCCTCCTGGACTTTAGACAAGTATCAATGTTGTACCCCCTCCCTTCCTGTTATTCTTAGACTAGAAAGGCAAGAACGTAAGGTTTTGAGAGGAACCAAAATAGTCGAGAGATCAGGTACCCAGTGGTGTCTTGTCACGACTTCCCGGACTTAGAATGAATTTAACTCATCGCAACGACAGCCATACTTTGGTCATTATTAACCAATAATTGGAGCTTCTAGTTTGGTCAGTTAGGATTTCCTTTAGTCAGGACTTATAAATAACCTCCCTGACTACGACCTCGACTTTAAGATTATGAAACCAGTGGACTACACTTCTTGACTGAGTAAACTTTTCTCGGATTACGATCCTTTCTAACTTCCGTCCTCCTCTTTCCCTGTTGTCTCCTACTCTACCAACCTACCGTAGTGGTTGAGCTACCTGTACTCAAACTCATTCGAGGACCTCAACTACTACCTGTCCCTTCGGACCACACGACGTCAGGTATCCCAGTGTTTCTCAGTCTGTGGAGAATCTCTGACCTGACCTGACTTGACTTGACTTGGAACTTCTGAGACACTTGTCTCTTAACTGATGTGTCTCATATAACGATGACTCGACACTTCACAATGGTTACTGGGAGACGAAGAATCACTTTAAGCTTCATATCTAAAATAAAGGTTTAAGACTATACCAAAGTCTAAATCAATGGAATCTCTGACGAAAAGATGGGAACGGTCTTTTAACTAGTAAACTCCTATAGGTAACAAAGGTCGAGTCTTGTTAAATCTCTTATTGTCGTAAAGAAAACGGTATATAAGTATCAAGTTTTAAAGGTGACGTTTTACGTAATCCCTATATTTAAGAAGTAGTAGTCATCGACAAATGATGACAATTATACTTTCGGATGGAAATGACTTACGTATAAACACTGATCGTGACAGAATTCCGAGATACATCTATTACAGTAAGTTAGGAGTATTCTTTTTCTTCTTATATTCCGACTTGACGTCCGAAGAGAAAATTTATACACTTGTAACTTTAAAAAACTTATATATAAAAGTCTCTACTTTAAGGTCAGATAAAGTCTCGTAGACAAGAGTAGTGAGAGAAAGTACTACGAATTCAGACACACGGAGTTTCTCTTAAATGGAACTAAAAGTATTTTATACGATACTAATTTATGAACACCTTGTCCCTATAATAAAGATGTTAGTGGACTTGAGTGACCCCTTAAATGTTTACTGAGTCAGAGTAGAACCAGTCCTCACTTCAAAAGATAGGACAATAGGATGTTTGTACCCGAAGACTCCCCCGATATCACCATTTGTTGAACGGACAGTCACGTCCTCTACTTTCTCTGGACTCAAACTAGGGACCCAGTCTTCTAGGGGACCTCTTTCCGGACCGTTGGGTGAGGTCATAAGAACGGACCTCTTATGGTACCTGTCTCCTCGGACCACCCGATGTCAGGTATCCCAGTGTTTCTCAGCCTGTAGTGATTTCGCTAAATCGTACGTCGTACGTGGGATATTTGTGTATGAATGATTGGGATGTTTGTGTATGGATGATCTAAAAGTTTACAAAACGAGTGCCAAGACTCAGAACCCTTATAGATCCAGACAATTTGTTCAAGACGTATCCGTCGACACTTCACCCTCAGCTCTTACTAATCTAAAGTCCTTATGATTTGAAAGTTGTTTAACTACTGACAACAAAATAGGTGACCTACTATTGTCGCGAGTACCTTTTTTTACGAGATATGGCAAATATACAAGGTCAAAAAATAATGTAAATTGAGGATGTAAAGAAACGTATAAAAATTAAGAATTCCTATTTTTGTAAGTTCGTCTCATCAAGGTGAAAAGAGTCGAAATAATTTCATATTAACTATACGTCGTAATACACTCAAATTCCACGTGTTATATTACTAAACTGTGTGTCAGTTTGTGTTAACTTCACTGAATCGTACGGGTGTACGTATATAACTCTTTAAAAGTGGTTTTATTATAATCAATTGTGTATAAAGAGTATATAATTGGGTGAACTAAACTAACAATATAACTTTTGAACTTTCGATATGAGTATAGATAAAAGGTCATATGTCATGTCATAAGAATTGAATTAGCGGTCCGATACATAATGTAGGGTCTCGAATGAGTAGAAGATTGACTTTCAGATATATGAAATTGATTGTAGAGAGGTAAGGGACGGTGTGTGTAAATCGGGGACCGTTGGTGGTAAGATGAGACAAATACTCCAGTCAAAAAGTTTTAAGGGGAATATTGACTATAGATAGTCAAGTCAAGTCAGTAAGTCAGTACAGGTCGACAAACGTTGGGGTACCTGATGTCGTGTGGTTTGAAGGGACAGGTATTGGTTTAGGTCTCGAACGAGTTTGAGTACAGGTAACACAGCCACTACGGTAGGTTAGTAGAGTAGGAGACAACACGGGAAGAGGAGGACGGAAGTTAGAAAGGGACTTAGTCTTAGAAAAGGTTCACTCAGTCGAGAAACGTAGTCCACCGGTTTCATATCCTCAAAGTCGAAGTCGTAGTCAAGAAGGTTTCTTATAAGTCCTGACTAAAGGAACTCCTAACTAACCAAACTAGAGGAACGTCAGGTTCCCTAAGACTTCTCAGAAGAGGTTGTGACGTCAAGTTTTCGTAGTCAAGAAGTCACGAGTTGGAAGAAATCACAGGTTGAGAGTGTATGTATGTGCTGATGACCTTTTTGGTATTGAAACTGATCTGCCTGAAAAAAACTGTTTCATTACAGACAGTAAAATTATACGACAGTTCCAACCAGTATCAAAAAGAAGGTTCTTCGTACACATAAAAATAAAGTACCGACGGCAATAGTAGACGTCACTAAAACCTCGGGTTCTTTTATTTCTGACGATGACAAAGGTAATAAAGGGTGGATAAACGGTACTTCACTACCCTGTACTACGATATTAGAATCAAAAGACCTACAACTCAAAATTGGGACGAAAAAGTTAGAGGAGAAAGTGAAAGTGACCTCCAGGAAATCAAGCAGAAGTGAAAGACGGTATTCCCACCACAGGAGACGTATAGACTTCAATAACTATAAAGAAGACCGTTAGAACTAAGATCGAACACGAAATAGACCGGACTGTAAAGGGTACTACATGAGACGTATATTCAATTTATTCGTCCTCTGTTATATGTGGAAACTATATGGGGAAAGGGTTAAACCTCGATCAAACAAAAAGGTACAGACCAAGATTGACAACGAACAACTGGATGTATGTTCTAAAGAGTCCTCCGTCCAGTCCACCAGACCATAAGGATAGAGAACTTCTTAAAAGGTGTCAAACAACACTAGGTGTGTCAGTTTCTGAAACCGTATCAATTATTTCGTCTTTATCTACAAAAAGACGTTGAGAGAACGAAAAAACTACTAGGTTGTCTACAACCGTTAGACCAAGGAGACGGAAAAGATTTTGGTCGAACTTGTAGACCTTCAAGTTACAAGTGTATAACAACTTCGGACCGAACCTCTTAAAACTCGTAATGAAACGATCACACACTCTACTCACGTTAACACGTCATCAAACTTGTAAGAAACCTTAACGGAAAGAAACTCTAACCTTACTTTTGACTGGAAAAGGTCAGGACACCGGGGACGACTCAAAAGGTTTAAACGACCGTATAACTCACGTCGTGAAAGTGTCGTAGTAGAAAATCCTAAACTTTATTGAGTCGACCTTAAGATAGTGTAAAGGTAATCGAAAGAAGTGTCACTACGAAAGATTCCGGGTGAACTGAAGAGTAAGGTCCTACAGACTGAGATCCACTCACTAGTGTGGTAGCACCAATAGACCCAGTACTTTTAGAAAAAATATATCAAGAAGACACATAAGAACGGTGGAGAAGAATTATAGAAAACGAAAACAATCTGGGTATGACAAAGACAGGAAATAAGAGGGGTAGAAACGTAGTTTACAAGGGAACCATACAGATTAAAAGAACTTCTCTAGAGATCAGAAAGGGTAAGACAAAAGGAGATAGTGTCCCGTGAAAAGGAAAGAAACTGAATGAAGTGACTCGTGTCACAGGAGTTCAAGGTAAGTGTAATAACATTTATATTCCTAAATAAGAATAAATACCGACTTATTAAAAGGTAATATATATTATAAGGTGTGTATACACACACACAAACATTATATATGTAAATAGGTCAATAGGTAGTTACCTGACCATCCGACGAAGGCACAGAACGGGTAACACTCAGTATGAAGTCACTGCCCTCACGTCTATAGAGAAGATCTTTCACTAAAACCGAACTAGTATACCATCTAACTAAAAATTAAAAAACACTTTTGAGGTATGCTAAAACGTATTATCAAAAGGTTAAATATAAGGAGCGAATGTAAGTCAAGTCAAGTCAAGTCAGCGAGTCAGCACAGGCTGAGAAACGCTGGGGTACTTAGCGTCGTACAATTCGGAGGGACAGGTAGTGGTTGAGGGCCTCAAGTGAGTCGGAGCACAAGTAGCTCAGTCACTACGGTAGGTCGGTAGAGTAGGAGCCGGCTGGGGAAGAAGAAGACGGGGGTTAGGGAGGGTCGTAGTTTCAAAAAAGGTCTCAGTTGAGAAGCGTACTCCACCGGTTTCATGACCTCAAAGTCGAAATCGTAGTAAGGAAGATTTTTTTAGGGTCCCAACTAGAAGTCTTACCTGACCAACCTAGAGGAACGTCAGGTTCCCTGAGAGTTCTCAGAAGAGGTTGTGGTGTCAAGTTTTCGTAGTTAAGCGAAAAGGGGTGTAAGAACGGTCGTGTAAGATAGAGAACAGACAAACTATTGTAGTAAGATTATAATACTCTACTATAGAGTAATTTCAAAAATAAAAGAAAAGACACTATCAATCACTTCGATTTGTGGACAAGTGTTTGAACAACCGACTAACATACATAAGAGACCTTTTTTTTTTACAACTAAGTCCAGGAGACGGGTAAAATTAGACTAAATGAAAACGAAACTCGAAATACTCAATGACTATATAAAACTTATAATTAGGGAATAGATACTATATACTAAAATTTTATAAAAGAGGGTAAGACAAGTAGCGTAAAAGTAAAACGACACATCTTCGAAAAGCCAAAATTCATTAGTGTAAACAACTAAAAAAAAAAAAATAAAACAACCAACACGAAAACCACAATATATACAAATTTTTTTTTCTTTCTTTTCTTTTTAATAACGGTTCTGGTCACAGTTTCTTGAAAAGGTCTCACAACAGAAGACCCTCAAAATATCAAAGTCTAAATTCAACGATTAGGTAAAACTCGATTAAGAACACTCCCAATCTTCTATCCCTATTTTAAAGTAAGAAAAGGGACACCTATAGGTCAAGAGGATCGTGATAAATAACTACTCTCACAGAAATGGTTACTTATAAGACCTGAAGATACAGTTTATCACCAAGTGGTACATATGTACCTAAATAAAAGAGTTAAGACAAGACAACCAAATACACAGATAAAATACGGTTACGACATAACAAACTTAATGATTTCGAAACATTATATTAAATATAGTTCCTTGTACTATGGAGTCGAAACAAGAAACAGTTTTATCAAAACTGATAAGTCCCAGAAAACACCAAGGTATACTTAAAATCCTAACAAAAATAAAGAGATTGCTTACGGTAACTCAAAAGACTATGTCTAACATCACTTAGATATCTACCGAAACCCACCGTACCCCTAAAATTGTGACAATTAAAATTTAATTTAGATACTTGTACCCTATACAAAGTCAAATAGACATAGAAGTTAAATAAAGTAGTAACAAAATATCAAAAACTACATATCTAGAAGGTGAGGGAACTAATTCAAGTAGGAATTCATAACGTAACAAAACTTACGATTTATTAACGTTTGTCCTAACATTTAACATTTATCCTAACGTATGAGACAAAGAACAAGTCTATTATGTAATACATCTATTTACTTCGACTAAGAATATACAACTAGAATGTAGGATGGTAAAGTGACTTAAACAAATAATTAAAATCGTATAAAAACCACCGCGGAAATCCTAAAAGATATATGTTCCAGTATAGTAGTCGTTTGTCTCTATTAATATGTATACGTATGTTTGTTTAAGATAACCAACACAAGGGAACCTCTAAGTATTAAACATACAGAAGGAAAGCGAATATTGTTAAAAATAGACACGACGTTTAAAAACTAACTACGGCTGATAAACAACGACAAGTCAGTGATTCAGTACGGACTGAGATACGTTGTGGTACCTAACGTCGTGTGGTCTAAAGGGACAGGAAGTGATAGAGACTCAAACGAGTCTAAGTACAGGTAACTCAGGTACTACGGTAAATTGGTAAGGTAGGAGATGGAGTGAGACGAGGGAAACCGAAGTTAGAAAAGGTTGTAGTCCCAGAAACGTTTACTCAACCGAGAAACGTAGTCAACCGGTTTCATAACCTCGAAGTCGAAGTCGAAGTCGTAGTCGGGAAGATTACTTATAAGTGTCAACTGAAGAAAATACTAACTGTCCAAACTAGAGGAACGTCAGGTTCCCTGACAGTTCTCAGAAGAGGTCGTGGTACTAAGTTTTCAAAGTTAAGAAGTCATGAGTCGGAAGAAATACCAGGTTGATAGTGTAGGTATGTAATGACCTTTTAGGTATTAAAACTCTAGGTATTGGAACGGGTTAAACTAGGTGAACGACACGGTAAATTTATGAAATACTGAGGGGTAAATGGAATCAAGACATAATGGTCACAAGGGGGAATATAATTATTTAGTAAGGATAAAATATTTAGTTCCTCTTCATAATCAGATTAATCTCAGAGGAGGTTTTATGACTGAATTAATAGTAACGAATCTTCTAAATCATTTTCTCTGAGTAGTAATCGATAGTGAAACAACTCAGATTAAACAACCAAACCCTTTCCTTGGTTCTAATAGTAAGAGTTCCTCAGACTTGACAATTTACGATACAGTAATAATCCACTAACAACGAAATCAACATGGAACTATCAGTAATAGTACGCACTGTGACACAAAGTCATTAGTTTAATACCAGTATACAAAACCTAACTAAAAGGATCGGTTAAATTAAGGATAAACCGAATATTTTGATCACCGTACTTGAATTTCAGGGACTAACTATTGATTGGTGTCGAAGGTTAAATCACCTTCTAGACCAACATAAGGAGATCGTCTTCACAAAAAATAAAGACTAAACTTCCTTGGTCTTTACGATTGGGTCTTCTTATGTTAGAGCCCCCTGACCTTAGTTTAAAATATTTGGTTGGTAACCAATAATAAAATTCCCTCCATTACAGATGAGAAGTGTGTAAAGGAAACCGAGGGTCTCCACACACAACATCACAATCACTGTTAAAATATGTGACCTAAAACCAAGTTCCACATCTAGTTTCTGTCACGGTATTTGACTACTATCAAAAGGTCTCGAACACAGAACCTAATCCAAAGTGGTAACATAAGGTAGATAGTCCGACTGACAAAGTTTCTCTATCTCAAG
Source organism: Capra ibex (assembly GCA_006410555.1). Classification (NCBI taxonomy): domain Eukaryota; kingdom Metazoa; phylum Chordata; class Mammalia; order Artiodactyla; family Bovidae; genus Capra; species Capra ibex. The sequence goes on from SJYO01037955.1 coordinate 35,090,202, forward strand.
TATAATTCGGTGCATCACTACTCGGTAACGATATGTAACCAAAGTCCGTTATAAACTTACTACGGCGTAACTATGTTACCCACAAACTTCCGTTGTCCAAGACTACGACCACACCTATGACACTTATCCACCACATTTTGAATTATACCTTACATATAGTTGTGATTATTTCTGTTTAACGACGAAGGAAGTTCAACCTTTATCAGGTTATATTAACCTGATAACTTTTATTTAGGTTATCGGAATTCCACCGGTTTCCTTATCACGATAAAACTCCGGGTTATAGACAAAGGCGATAGTAAAAAATGTAAAGTCGTTACCGTATTGACTTAATCGGAGTGACTCTCCTTAAAGTACAATAGTCTGTATACTTATATAAGGTGGAAACGGTGTCACTAAGGAGACAAATACCCTAAACCCCTCCAAGTTATCTCTTAAACAGACTGTAAATTTTATACCCATTAAGACTGTGTACTAAGACATACTCTACTACGAAAAACCGTCCACAATAACATTGTGTTTTTTAAGAATATCAAGTATAGTGAGGGTATCCAGGTAGTGGGTAAAGAGAGGACTTTGTACAAAAGTCACTAGTACAGAACAAATCAAGTCCGGGACTTTTTTACCGGGACTCTTATAGGTGTTAAGTACTTAAGTACATACATTTTTAGGGTCTGACGGAGATTAAGTGTCCTTTACCAATCTTTCAAGATGAGGATAAGTGAGAGGAGTGACACTTCTAAAAGGAAGTGATAACATAGAGACCCCATAGGAATTTATACCGATAATACTTAGAAACACAGCTGATTTTGTTTTCTACATGTTGAACTCTCAACACTCAATTCAAAATAAAATCCGTTTTACTCTTGACGTCGGGTCCTCCCTCGTAGAGTCTATCGAAACTTTGACGAGGTTTCGTCGTCACCCCCTTTCAGTTATATATTTCAAAACCACTTCCCCTTAAAGTTCCGGTACTTAGTGAGTAAAATGTTTTACAAAAACAATCAGTACTCCTAGAGTACAGTGGTACTTCCCTAAATCACGAAGAGATCTATACTCCTCTACGTTCCTAAGTCTGGTATCTTAGACAAGGATTGTTGTACGTCGATAGATTTCAGGACAGGGTGGTCTAAGGGACCTCGTGTGTCCCGGAGTGAGGTAGGATTTGAGGGAGTCCCTAACAACTTCCAGTTGTCGATGTCGTCGTACCCCAAGTTAGAGACGTCTCCGTCTACCGTTTACGGAAACAACAAGTCAGGAACCGTTACGAGAACCATTCACGGTTAAACATCAACTGTAGATAATAAGTAGACTGATGACGGTTATGTAACACGGTTTAGTAGATACTTAGTCAGTACCAATGAACAAAAGAATAGTCAAATTAGAACCTTTCAAAAGTATTTCAGTCTCCAAACTTAATTCCTACTCGGTGTTACACCGTTTTTATAAACAGTACTTTGAGACAAGTACATTAAATGACTACGAAAGATCTAGACTAATCTAGACCAAATCTATTTCCTACAGACGTTCTGTGTTTCCTGAATAATTGCAACAACGACTCTATTTTGTAGTAAGTACCTCTTGTAAATCACAATCGTAACTAAACACTAGGATCAATCCTTTAGTAGGTGAAACTCCTGGACCATCGTAAGAGTCAGTCTCTTCCGTTACCGTGGGGTGAGGTCATGAGAACGGACCTTTTAGGGTACCTGCCTCCTCGGACCATCCGACGTCAGGTACCCCAGCGATTCTCAGCCTGTGCTGACTCACTGAAGTGAAAGTAAAAAGTGAAAGTACGTAACCTCTTCCTGTACCGTTGGGTGAGGTCATAAGAACGGACTTCTTAGGGTCCCTACCCCCTCGGACCACCCGACGGTAGATACCCCAGCGTGTCTTAGCCTGTGCTGACTTCGCTGAATCGTCGTCGTTGTCGTCGTCGTAAGAGTCATCGTAAGATCCACGATATTTTTTTTATTTAGTTCGAACCGAGACACTGTTTCTTACGTACAAGAAAGGAGGTTTGAAGTCTTTAATGACAATAAGGGTATAACACCGAACTTTATATAATAGATAGTAAGATAAAAAGAACTATACAGTCACTTATATGTTATAAAACGTCGTGTTCTGTTTCTTTTTTAAATGATATTGGACCTTTACACAAAAAAAAAAAAAAGGGAGACCTGGAGGTCCATTACGTCACTGATCTGACCTCGATGAAAGGTTAACTTCAATCACAACAAAGTTTTAGATCTCAACAGTTGGTTCTAGACTCAGAACATGAAATCACCAACCTGTAAGTGCCAGGTCTCTTCACAAAATATGGAATTTCCTGAATCGGGTCGCAAAGGAACTGCCACCTAATTTTAGAATAGGTATATTTTCCCATAACTCATACATAGTCTTTGTATATACATAGAATATTCCGTAGATCTCTTGAACTGTAAAAGTCGAGTTGTTTAGTCAAAAGGAACCATAGTAGTTATATCGTTTAATGACCATAAAAGATACCTAATAGCTCTGGTATTTACCGAGATATATGTTATAATACATCTGACGTTCTCTCAACTATATCTGAATATATTTCGGTACTTCCGTTTGACAACAGGAATCAGGAATGGTATATTTGTGTGTGTGTGTGAATTACCTCTATCTTTTAAATGAATAAATAATAAAAGGTGTGGTTATCTACACGTGGATTCAGAGGCTACTATTACAGATATAATTCAAAATGAGCAGTCTAAAGAATGACAACAAACGTTAGGGTACCTAACGTCGTATGGTACGAAGGGATAGGAAGTGAGAGAGGTCCTCAGACGAGTCTAAGTACAGGTAACTCAGCCACTACGATACATTGCTAGTGTAACAGACGGTTCCATAACGTACATTTGAATCGTCAAAGTTAAGTGTTGTCCGATAGTAGACCGATTGTGTCCTCAGGTACAAATAGACGGTACTAGATAGTGACAACACGATTCGGTGCGTTCGTTTAATTTACCTTTATAGATACTTAGTGTTGATGATGGTAAAAGTAGGACCTCGTCCCGTACCGCTGAGGTCATAAGAACGACCTCTTGTGGTACCAATCTCCTCGGACCTCCCGATATCAGGTATCTCAGTGTTTCTGAGACTGTACTGACTTCGCTGAAATCGTACCTGTTTTGTAAAATTTAGTAATTGTGTGTAGCGAAGGTCCTTACGTCATGACGACAACTAAAATTCGAACCATACTCTCTGTTCAGGTCAAAATGAACCGAGAGGATGTGTTCAGACTTTTCGTTCTGTTCCCCACAAGATAGTGACTCACATAAATAAGACGAACATATAAATCCTTGACTTCTTTGTCGGTATCACAAGTAATACTTGGACAACTCGTGTGATACTCAACCCGAACCCAGTCTTAAGTCAAAGAGTGGACAGGAGTTATAGATAGTTCGATTGCTGAACTGTCCTATAGTAAAGCCGAATTATCTATAATAACTATGGAGTCTGGTGAATAGATTTATAAAGACTTCTCGGACTTACAATTGGTAAAGTGAATACATCACAACGGGAGAGTCTACCGAGGTCCTAGGAAACTTCTTCTTAGTTGATTGTAAAATGATCTATATAACCCAAAACATTCTACATTGTTCTTGGGGTTTACTTGAAAAACCGGTTGGGTTATAAATACAACTCCAAAAGTTCCAGAAAGGAGTTTCCTTCGGGTGAAGGGGAATTTAATTACCTACGATCGAGTCAACCAAGTATAGAGGGATAATCCAATACCAATAGATAACGTCACGGACTACGGACGAAAGTGAACGGTCGAGAGTAAAAGAAATAATTAACTTTGTTCAAAGTACGTTCCACCGACAGACAGAGAGAGTTGAGGTCCGTAAGGTACTAAATAATCGTTGGTGGTGTCAAAGGACACCTAGTTCCGTGAGACTAATAACTTACTGGAAATGAAACGAAGATCGACAATTCACGATGACGAAACAGAGACAATGGGACCCGAGGGGAGTATAAAAACTATACTCCCTTGTGTTTAGTTCCTACTATTTTGAGTGACAATTGGGACTGAATTGGTCCAGTTTCATCCAACACAGTCACAGTACTCATGTAAAAATTTTAACGAATTTCATACATACACTCGAACCCGAAAGGTACCAGTCAAGTAACATTGTAATGATGTAGGAACTCGGAAGAATGTATATGAGATTAAGTCACGAGGTCTGTAAAGATGAGAGATAACATCCAGTCACAGTCTAAGTTCTCAAGTCAATGACTAGGTTTTAAGTATGTGTATACGTACACATACGTACGACTTTGTGTGTAGATAGATAGATGGATGGAAAGACATTAGATACAGATAGATATTTACAAAAATTGTATTGTAATTTACTTTCTTCACACTCTAAAAGGTCAAACACCTAAAAGTCAAAAGGGAACACTTCTAACTCATCGTTATAAATATCTTCAAACACTTAAACCTTAATGATTGAAAATAAACTAGTATCATTTATAGAAAGTTAGAAACCATTATAAAAACTGAAAAAAGACAATAATAATATTGAATTATAATATGACTATAAAGACCGGTCATCAGTGGGGAATCTAAGAAAGACATTGAATATGAAATTCGAAAGACAGGAAAATTTTTAACCTAGACAGTCTTTATTTATTATCATTAACAGAGAAATGGGTTTAATTTAGAATACAAATTGTATAAATAACACTAAATTAGAATTATAAATATAAAGAAGGAACTTTTGACATAACCTAGAAAACGTGTATCCTGTCTGAAAGAACTAAAACTAATCTATATGTAGGAAGGGTGTCCGTCTTACTTAAAGGTATCCGACACCTACTGTGTAACCTTTAGATATTATACGGGAAGTAATTCGTCAGACGTATTCGATTCCGTTAGGTGAACAATCACTAAAAAAAAGACATTATGTTTACATTTTCCTTAGTTAGTACTTCTTTAAATGAAAACCTTTTTTAAGAAAGAGACATTAACCGTTACTAAAGGTCTTTATATAGAAGAAAAAGACAACTACACTCCCTCTTACGTTTATCAGTACTAGTAGGAACCGTCATTAAGATGTTCATACCCATCTTGGTCAAAATTCTACCGTAGAGGACACTGGTCCTCTGGACTCTCTATCATTTTTAACTTGAAAATATTATAGTCACTCGAGGACTTAAGTATTTAAGTCTAAAAGAAAGAGGATCAAAAGAAGAACTAGTCGTAAACTTACTTGATAAACACAATCTTAATCTTTTGACTTTTATTGTAAGATTTCATATCTTACCCATTTTGACCATATTCTGTTATTATTATAAAAAGACATTGTCCTTAGACTCTTATGATCAATAAGATATCTTTTGAAAAAAAAAAATTTGATAACATATAACTCTGTGGTTGAAGACTACTACCCACCCCAGTAGTACCTAGAATCATCCCTGTTAAATACGGAGTCCTGATCCTACTTGGAAAAAAATAAAACTATAACGTATTGTAGAATTTTATACCTCTTTTGAAAACAGACGTCTACTGAGTAAATTTTAGACTCACTCTTTTAATGCACAGACGATTCTGTGTGCACAAGTACATACCTAATATTAGTCTTGTTAACCTTTAAATCATTAGTTCCGGACCTATTAAATCTTTTCGATTCAGAATATTCTTAGATTTTTAAACTCTCTTTTCTTCTAACTTTGTCTCGTTAACAAAGGGGTTTGGAGAGGGTTCGTGGAGTGGCATACTGACTAATTTCCCGTGACAAACAAATAATACTTCTACGTTGCCAGACTTCGTCCCTGCAAGGACGGTCTCCTTAGACAATTTAGTGGACCATTGGTTCTGGTTCTCCATTTCCTCCATAATGTAATTCCAGAGTTCCGTGTTTGTCTCGTGTCTCGAACTATACTACAGTCTTGGAAGGTCTAAGTATCGGGGTTTATTAACGACTAATACATAAAAATCAGTGCCCCAACTAACTTTCGTTTATCTGACTTGTTGATAAGACACCGTCTATGTACAACTACATACCATTTAGTTATTTTATAACATTTCATTAATTTGAGGTTAATTTTATTTATTTAAATATAATTTTTTAAATTTTTTCTTTTTTGTTTTGGATTTAGAAGATTTCGTTTGTGACTCCACTCCACTTCAGCGGGTCAGCACAGGCTGAGAAACGTCGGGGTATCTAACATCGGATGGTCCGAGGAGGTAGGTACCCTAAAAGGTCCGTTCTCATGACCTCACCCAACGGTAAAGGAAGAGGTCTCCTAGAAGGGTTTGGGTCCCTAGCTTGGGCCCAGAGGGCGTAACATCCGTCTACGAAATGGCAGACTCGGTGGTTCCTTCGGATGTGATCAGGGTCGTTAAAAATGGAAGTTTTTCATGTAACGATTTCACCACGTCTGGATCTTTTCTTTAAAAGACATGACAGGTGAGAGTCCAGTGTCTCTGTTGTCTACACTGATATGAGACTCTTATTTTCGAGACTAAGTGTCCGACACCTTTTAGTGAAAGTACTGTCTTATCCTTTGAAAACATATGGACAGATTGCTCATTTCATATATTGGTGTATAAAAAAATAAACAAGTGGAAATGTTCTCCCTCAATAAAAAAGTAACATTAATAGTACGAGAAGTGATGTAACATAGGCACATGTAAGTTCCTTCTATTTAGTGAGTACTCGTTCTTTAGTGACTGGTAACCCTCGATGTACATTCCTGATTTATGATGGATCTCTAGAACATGAAGTCCTATTTACGTCATTAACTGAAATCTAAAAGAGGAAACCCCCTCTTTAACTCTGTATAAAGTAGTAAGTATGTAATTTTTTTAGATACAATCTTACATGCCTTACTTTTACATATACACCTTTTCAAGAACTATCGGTTTCTCAAACATTATTACGTAAAATTAACAACGAACAGGTAGGTATTAAGTGTTAGGGGGAAGGTAACGGGATACTCTTTGACTTAAGTAAAAGGGGTTTTATAGGTAGAAGAAGATACTTCGAATATCCTAAGTCATCCCCAGACTCACCCAAGACAAATCAGATTTAGTTAGTGTTATAAATAGAAAGATGGACAGTCCCTAACCATCCTTTTATCTGTACCTTTAATAAGTCTCAATTTTCTTAATTCATCGGTAACACATATACATGGTGTCGAAAGAATAGGTAAGTAGACGACTACCTGTAGATCCAACGAAGGTACAGGACCGATAATATTTGTCACGACACTACTTGTAGCCCCATGTGCACAGAGAAAGTTAAGACCAAAGGAGTCACACATAAGGGTCGTCACCCTAACTACCCAGTATTCTGTCAAGATAAAGATCAAAAAATTCCTTAGAGATGTGACAAGAGGTATCACCGACATGATGAAACGTAAGGGTGGTTGTCACATTCTCCCAAGGGAAAAGAGGTGTGGGAGAGGTCGTAAATAACGAACATCTGAAAACCTAGTGTCAGTAAGACTGACCGCACTTTACCATGGAGTAACACCAAGTATAGGTGTTACCTCATAATGAGTCGGTAATTTTACTTATGTAAACTTAGTCAAGATTACTCCACCTACTTTGACCTCGGATAATGTGTCTCACTTCATTCGGTCTTTCTTTTTGTGGTTATATCATATGATTACGTTTATATACCTTAAATCTTTCTACCATTGCTATTTGGACATACGTTCTGTCGTTTTCTCTGTGTCTATATATCTTGTCAGAAAACCTGAGACACCCTCTCCCTCTCCCACCCTACTAAACCCTCCTACCGTTACTTTGTACATATTATAGCATATTCTTTACTTAGCGGTCAGGTCCAAGCTACGTCCTATGTCCTACGAACCCCGACTACGTGACCCTACTGGGTCTCCCTACCATGCCCCTCCCTTTACCCTCCCCCCAAGTCCTACCCCTTGTACACATATGGGCACCTCCTAAATGCAACTATACCGTTTTGGTTATATTATAACATTTCATTAATCGGAGGTTAATTTTATTTATTTAAATTTAATTTTTAATTCATCAGTCGACTCCCGAAGACCCTTTCAAGAAAAGACAAGTCGGTTCTTGGATCCTTATGCTTATTCGGAGATTGCAACTAGAGAGTGCCGTCAGTGGAACATTCGGACTCCCTTTGGTCAGTATCGTATTTCAGTTGGGACTTTTATTTTTTCTGTTTTCTGTCTATTTTGGTTACTGAAACTACTGGAGTAATTCAGTACATAAGTTATTCGAATCTTTGGACGAGTTTGAAGGACAAAATACCCTGTCATTTACGAGAGTAAGAAAATCGTTCAAATATATCTTAAAGATAATTCGGTCTTTGTAAGATTTATTATGTTAGTAAAAAGGGTACATCAAGGAGACCCTTTGGATCTCCCACGAACACTTCTCTAAGATATATCCTGTCGAGAGGTCCCCATAGGTCAATAGGGTATGTAATTCGTAGAGACACCGGATCAAACTGTCTTTTGATTCACGAAGGGACCACTGAGTGCGTCTTTCTTAGACGACTCTTACGCCCTGTGGTCCTAAGTTAGGGACCCAGCCCTTCTAGGGGACGTCTTCCCTTACAAACGGGAGAGGTCATAAGAACGGACCTCTTAAGGTACTTGTCACCTTGGACAATCGATCACAGGTACCCCATGGTTTCTCAGTCCGTGTTAACTCACTGAAAGTGAAAGAAAGTTCACGATAAATAGGTGAGTAAAGAGAATACAGACTGGGAAACGCTAGGGAACTTGACACCAGGTCGTCCGAGGTGACAGGTACCCTAAGAGGTCCGTTCCTATTACCTAACGCAACAGTGAAGGAGGAGGTCCCCTAGAAGGTCTGGACCCCTAGCTTGGGTACAGAGTATACAGAGGACGTAACCTTCCACCCAAGAAATGGTCATCGTGGTGGACCCTTCAGGAGGAAATACTACCAACAAGTCAACGAGTCAACACAGACTGAGAAACGTTGGGGTACCTGACGTCAAACGGTCCGAAGGGACAGGTAGTGGTTGATGACCTCGAACGAGTTTGAGTATAGGTAGTTCAGTCACTACGGTAAGTTGGTACAGTAGACGACATTAGGGGAAGAGGACGGAAGTTAGAAAGGGTCGTAGTCCCAGAAAAGGTTACTCAACCGAGAAACGTAGTCCACCGGTTTCATGACCTCTAAGTCGAAGTTGTAGTCAGGAAGGTTACTGATAAGTTCCAACTAAAGGAAATCCGACCTGACCAAACTAGAAGAACGTGAGGTTCCCTGTGAGTTTTCAGAATTAGTGTCAAACTTTGTGTTGTAGTGTCAAACTTTCGTAGTCAAGAAGTCACAAGTCGGAAGAAATACCACGTTGAGAGTGTAGACATGTATTGATGACCTTTTTGGTATCGAAACTGAAATGTCTGGAAATAACCGTTTCATTGCAGAGACGAAAAATCATGTGACAGATCCAAACAGTATCGAAAAGAAGGTTCCTCTTTCGCCGAATTAAAGTACCTACGTCAGTAGTAGACGTCACTAAAACCTCGGGTTCTTTTATTTCGGACAGTGACGAAGGTAACGAAAGGGTAGAAAACGGAACTTCACTACCCTGGTCTACGGTACTAAAATCAAAAAACTTACAACTCAAAATTCGGTCTAAAAAGTGAGAGGAGAAATCAAATATCAGTATTTGAAATCGTATCAGTTACTTCATCTATAAAAAGACTTTCTAGTTCTCAGAGAAAACAAGAAGAAGATAAAGACGGTATTCCACCACAGTAGATGTATAGTCTCCAATAACTATAAAGGGAACCTTTAGAACTAAGGTCAAATACGAAGTAGGTCGAACCGTAAAGTGTATTACATGAGACGGATCCTCAATTCATTCGTCCCACTGTTATATGTCGTAACTATATGAGGAAAGGGTTAAACCTTGGTCAGGAAACAAGGTACAGGTCAAGATTGACAACAAAGAACTGGACGTATGTCCAAAGAGTGCCCCGTCCATTCCGACAGACCATGAGGGTAGAGAAATTATTAAAAGGTCAAACAACACTAGTCAATTTTTCGAAATCGAATTTGAAATCACATCACTTATTTACATCGTCTTCATCTACGAAAAGACCTTAAGAAAACGAAAAAGATACTAGGTTGGTTACAACCTGTAAACGAGAGGCAAAGGAGACGGAAAAGATTTAGGTCGAACATGTACACCTTCAAGAACCAAATACATGACAACTTGGGATTTTGATCCAAAAACTCGAAAATTTTCCTAAAATCGTAATGGAACGATCGTACACTTTACTTACGTTAATACACCATGAGAATTGTAACAAACCGTAACGGGAAGAAAACCTAACCTAACTTTTGACTTAATAGAAAATACTATTAGGGAACATTTTGTCTTACCAAATATTTACAGATATGAGGTAAAGACCTCATAAGTTTATGAATCGATATACTGAAGTCCAAAGGAACTTCTCATTTTATAATGTGACCTATAAATAAAGTCACCGACCTCTCGAGTACTCCTTTATAAGATAAAGTAAAATCAAAACAGTTATCCCTCCCAACATAGGAGTCTTCTTTTATTCTTGGATTTCTTGTCTTCAATCGAGCCATTGTCATTGTGACAGTTATATAGAGTAATATAGGTTATATGCGATTAGAAAAGAGATTATACGTCTTTTAAAAGAACCATAGTAAATTTTCGACAAGGAATTATTTTAGAGGTTCGTTTTATCTTTGACATCAGTAGTAGTAAATAGTTTAAAATTGTCGTTTGTTGTGAAATCTATTATCTCGAGATTTAAGAAGTGGTGTCTCTTTGGTTCTAATTCTTTCCCAATTGTTTCCTCTAGTCAGGACCCACAAGTAACCTCCCTGACTACAAGTTCGACTTTGAGGTTATGAAACCGGTGGACTACACTTCTCGACTGAGTAAACTTTTCGGGGACTACGACCCTACGACCCTTTCAAACTTCCGTCCTCCTCTCCCCCTGCCGTCTTCTACTTTACCAACCTACCGTAGTGGTTGAGTTACCTGTACTCAAACCCACTTGAGGCCCTCAACCACTACCTGTCCCTCCGGATCACACGACGCCAGGTACCCTAACGTTTCTCAGCCTGTGCTGACTCGTTGACTTGACTTGGTTTGACTTATAGGTGTAATAATACGTTATAATGATTTTTAAAAGTCAAGGTTAGTTATTGTAATTTATTAGAAATATTTAATTTTTTAGTTTTCTATTTGAAATAGTAAAACTAATATATAAAAAGATGGATACCTATGATTCTCTTTTCATTTAATTTTTATATTGTTCTCTAGATCCCTTTAATTTCCTTATGTTTTTTATTAAATATTGAATGAATTAGGATAATCATCATTATCCTAAACATTTTTATGAAAGTTGTATCATCTTTTCGATACTATGAAACCTTATTTGTCTTTCCTTTTTATTGTTTGAAAATACTCCTTTCGTTATGTTAAAATGACTTCCTGTATTTTGTTATGATCTTGTTTCCTTTTATTGTATGGTACGATAAACTACCTTTGTATGTACAAATGTTTTTACAGTCCAAAAGGTTTTAACATAATTTTAAGTCATACTAAGGTCAAACTTTAGTTTAAAATCTCAATACGACACTGGAATTACGGTTACACTTTCAAAAAGAAACGAACAAACAAATGTTTGAACTTAGACAAATAACTAACACTCCTCATTAAATATATACTTGTTTCGGACTCCTCTTTTCCCTTTCACGGGACATTATTCTGTGGTTTTCAGTCCTCTTCAAAAGACTTTTGATCCAGTCGAAGATGTTGTGCGGAGTACCCTTCACCTTCCCCCGTCTTTTCCACCCAAGATCTTAGGTTCTACAAATGGAGGTCACATCAGGGAAGTCACCTCAGACTGGGTGACACCATTCCGGTATTGTCACCTCAGACTGGGTGACAGCATTCCGGTATTGACGGAGGTTCTAGATGACGGTTAGCCACGAAGGAGACGTTAAAATAATGTCACTCGGAGGTCAATCACAGACTCCGGTCCTACAACCCAGTCTCGTGGAAGTCAAGTCAAGTCAAGTCAACGAGTCAGCACAGACTGAGAAACGCTGGGGTACTTAGTGTCGTGCGGCCCGGAGAGACAGGTAGTGGTTGAGGGTCTCAAGTGAGTCTAAGTGCAGGTAGCTCAGTCACTACGGTTAGGTCGGTAGAATAAGAGACAGTAGGGGAAGAGGAGAACGGGGGTTAGGGAGGGTCGTAGTCAGAAAAGGTTACTCAGTGAGAAGTGTACTCCACCGGTTTCATGACCTCAAAGTCGAAGTCGTAGTAAGGAAGGTTTCTTTAGGGTCCCGACTAGAGGAAGTCTTACCTGACCAACCTAGAAGAACGTCTCGTGGAATTGATCAGTGTTTTTAATAAATGTCTTGTGAATCCACTCTTAGAAGATCTATACATCACATCGAATTTTGTCGATCGTTCGGTTTGAGTCTTCGATGTCTCTTTTATAGGATAGTATTACTCCTATTGTTTACTGGTTTAGTCCTTTTACCTTCGACTATATGAAATAACGTCCATCTTACCATAATTACTTTCGTGATTTACTGCAAGAAAGCCGACTTCCCTTTTTGTGGTGGGTGACTTCGAGTCTTGTCTTTTTTCTTCTTTTGTCTTTAACATCAATAATTTTTTTTTTTTTTTTCGTTCGTAAAAAGAACACGAATTAAATCAACTTCTTGTTGACAGACATAATTCGGTTTTATTAATATCATATACCATATTGACATACCATATTGACAGGGTCGATTATGTTTTATTTATTATTCATCTTTAGTTACTTTAATTTTTTTTTATGAGGTGTATTTATATTCGTTGTCTGTGTTTTCAACAAATAGACCTTTTTCAATTATTTTATTAATCTAAGGAGGGATAAATTCTTTTGTCTCTCTTTCTGTCACTAACACTAATGATCACAATCCTTCAATTTTCATAAATAATGATGTTAACTTCCTAACCTTCTTCCTTCGGGTCCCAAACACTACTTGACCTTTTGTTTCACACCGAACTCTTTTCAGTTCATGACTTTAAAGGTCATTATATGACTACCACTTCACTGGGAATCTAAACCGTTGTACTTGAAAAAACCCCAGGAGGGTTTTGGTGAAAACTATCTTGTCCTCCTCACTGTGGTCTGACATCAATTAATCAATTTATCACAACTCCACTAGGAAACCCCCTTTTTTCTTTTTATCTACGTCTATCAAAGAAGTTTTTCAAACCCATACCTCACCTTTTTTTAAGTCAGATAACTTTTTCCTTGTCTATCAGTTATACTTAAAAAGGAAGAAAAGGAAAATTTAAAAATTTAAATTTTCATGTGACACAAATATGTTGACAAATTTTTGATCGGTCGTCTTGTTTTTTTTTTTTTTGTAATAAAGGAGACGAGACATTTTTTATAAACTTCTATTTATTTTACTGTGACCAACAAAAATAGTAGACTTTTGGAACGACGTTTCTTGGTTATTAGAACCAATTTACATTTTATATTACGATAAAACAAACACAAGTGGAAGAAAAGTTATTATTCTCCTCAAAATCTCTAAATATTAACATCGAATAACTTATATTGTAAGTGTTATCTTGACTGTCGGTTAATCAGTTCCTAGACAACTTAATTCATTTTGACGTTAAATATACGACATTTGTTTTACTTTCCCCTTTTTTGTTGTAATCAATTCTCTATTATTCTAAAATTTTAGAACATCCGTTGACTGGAGACGAAGTCTACTTACGTAAAGACATGTACGTCTATATAAATTCTCATCATTTACATAGAACTTAAGTTACCTATTTTACCGGTCGTCAGATATTAATACAACAAGTAACACAATCCGTTAATAACAGTTAAAATTACGAAACGGTGACATAGTACGGAATCCGTTTATGAGAGGTACAAGTACTTATAACCTCTCTCGTTCAGTATTTAGACATTTGACTTGTATTCGTAGAAACTTCGACAGACCGGAGAACGTCACAAACGTTTCGAATTGTATATAAAATTAGACACGTGACGACAAAAATAAAAGACGAAAGGTAGAAAGACAGATAGAAGGACGGAGGACAGATAGGTAACTAGACAGTAAAAAAGGTTAATTCCCCGTTCGATCTACTGTCTGTACTGTCCGTGAGTGACAGGTTACGGTGTCTAAAATTCATCTTCATTAATGACATATACCCTGCCTTCGTCACGTGGTTATGATCGTGGTGGCCAGGGTACTGTCAGTCGAACGAACAACTTATTATCCGTACCCATAATTCACTTCCTATCCCTTATGACTTACGTAAAACTCGTTACTAATAAATACAGTTACGAAAAAATAAAAATGGTTGACTCTCATTTTAAATGTAAAGAGGTTTAACTATTAACTCCTTGAGTAAACTATTAGCTATGGTCATATGAGATTTATTCCATCGGGACTTCCCCTTCTCAAAAGTTTTTTACACTGTCCAAAATACACGTCTTTATAGGAATTGAGAGAGAACAATATCGTGAACAGTAATGTTCATTCTTTTATCGTTGAACCTCGACTTGGTACTATTACTATGGATAAATAAGTCGATATTCATTTCACGTATAATTTAAAATCTCTGTGTGTATCAAACATATATAGTGGTCTATGTTAACAGATATAAATCATTTGAGTCTTCCATAAATAGACAAACATTGGGATAATATCTGATATAGACATAGTCAAAAATCTTCTTGTATAATTAGGAACCGAGAATTTCTACTTTTGTCACTCAACCCACAGACCAATCTTTACGTTCCAAACACTCTCAGTTTTCTTTTTATATGGGTTGACATAAATGATTATGTTACTATAGTCTCATCGGACATATGTTAGTAAAATGAACCAGACTACACTACATTAAACTTCACATTAAAAACATTTCTTCGTCCGCTATGGTGAAAAATGTTACTATATTATAGACAGGGTTACGGAATTAAAAACAGAAATTATGTTAAATGGTTAATTCCCCCGGTCCGGAAACGGACCTTCGTTATTGACCAAGACACAAACTCCGTCCTTTATATATTCTACTTAGACTGCGTATAATTTTACAGTCTTTTTGACCGATGAGTTTTAATTACTCCAATATAATTCTCCTGGGTTCTCAGTCGAACTTATTTTAGAAATTCGGTTACTATTCTATCAAAAAAAAAAATTACTGATGTGTCGACTAATTTTGAGAAATTTACATTTTTTAATCAAGTGTCTCTATATTTACTATTTTTCTTCTTTTTTCATTGTATAGTTTTGCAATTCTAGTAATCTTAAACGAATTCGTATTTGAATAATGAGAGCCATATCTATTACTATTCTTTGATTATAAAATGATAGAAATACCAGCCTTGACATAAACTCTATTAGTTTATCGAACCTCCCGTGACAAGAATTTTTACTTAAAATGGAGTTTTTACCTCTTCTTTAATAATTTAAATTTATTAAAAAAATATTATATAACTTTATTACCTAAATCGTTGTCAGTACTACCGATCATGGTCACACAATTCCGTCTTACGACTACCCTTCTTAATGTTACTTTAATACAGTACTGATCTTACGACATTAGTTAGAGGCATAGTCTTCGTCCAATGATACTTCAATTAATCCCAAATCAAAGTATAAGGGAATAAACGTTTAAAGTGAAGGTTGAGGACCCTCCCCACTCTTGTTACAGAGTGGTGACTCCTTTAATCAACCCAAAATACTTAAAACTAAAAACACATATATTAAAGAAATCATAAGATTGATGAATATAAACGATGAAACAAAACATTAAAACATTGTAAAAACAAATTCTTCTCTGAAGTTTAACATTTCCGGAGTTCGGAATTTATTAAATTTGAAAAAGGACTAATCTTAGTAATCTGAACTCTCGTTGTTTGTTATATAAATGAATTCAATACGTTGACTTAGTAGGTTTTAATAGATGTGTCATAACAACGGTTTTAAAAAGTTCAAATTATATAAGTTTGGAAATATAGCTTGATTTTATCAGTTTTATACCTCTTGTCCCCTTTTCAATTTGTTGGAGTTTTCCTTCACTAGTTATTTTACGTTTTAAACCTCACATGGTATCTTTTTAACGGATGTAAAGAAATTTTAACATTACCTTAACTTTTGTTTTTCAATTTTACTTTCTAAAACGATCCAAAAACTTTAAGATTATACCGTTTTTTAACACTTTTATGTAAAAAATCTCCTTTTTCCTATAACTGATACTTAACTAATAATAATGTATTATCATCCTTCAGTAATTTAAACATTGATCACGATTACACTAACACAAATATATTCTTTACAAAAATAATAATAAAATAGTAACGAAAACTCTCAGTATAATTAAAATTTTAACAACCCAAATTTCTTGTTTATAATCTCCTATCTAAATTTTACACAAACGATTTCGATCTACTATATAAGTATTCTAAATAACTGGAAAGAAGAAAACACTTATAAGTTTTTTTTAATATTAATCTTTTATAAACAATTTAAAGGGGTATTTGAAAATAAGTGAACATGGTACTAGTTCACCCTAAATAAGGACCTTACTTTCCTACCAGTCGTACATTTTTAATTAACCATCATATAGTGTAATTGTCTTTTGTTTTGTTTCGTGTAACAAACTCTTCCTTGTAGGAGAGTTAACTAATTCTTCCTTGTAAAGTGTTTTAAATTGTCTAAAGTACTATATATTGTGAACTTTCTGATCCTCATTCTCCTTTAATGAAGTTGTATTTGTTTTGGTATATACTTTTTGAGTATCGATTTAAGTGACAACAACGTACTTACGAGTCAATACAGACTGAGAAATGATAGGGTACCTGACATCGGACGGTCCGAGGAGACAGGTACTTTAAAAGGTCCGTTTCTATGACGTCACCCAACAGTAAAGGACGAGGTCCCATAGAGGAACCGGGTCCCTAGTTTGGGTATAAGGGACACAGAGGACACAATCATCCACCTAAGAAATAGTGAACTCGTTGGACCCTTAAGTATGAGTCACTATTTTAAAACTTTTGTAAAAGAGATTATAGTTCTTTTCTGTTCTTATCAGAGAAAGTGGTAAAGATAAGTTATAGTATTACCTTGAGTTGGACTCGTCAATCTGTTCTTTTTCTTTAAATTTTCCAAGTTTAGTCTTTCTTTCTTAATTAGAATAGAGACAAATGTCTACCATAATATAAATATACATATTTTGGTTTCGTTAATATACATTTTTCGGTTACGTTTTTCAGTATAGACTGAGAAACACTGGGGTACCTGACATCGGACGTCTCGACGAGGCAGGTACCCTAACTGCCGTTCTCATGACATCACCCAACAGTAAAGGAAGAGGTCCCCTAGAAGGACTGGGTCCCTAGTTTGGGTCAAGAGGGCGTGACGTCCGTCTGTGAAATGGAAGACTCTATGGTCCCTCCAGTTTCGTTAATGTGGAGAGGGTATTTTCTTTTTTGACTTATTTATTTAAGTCGTTTCAACCTCATATGTATTAGTTGTTTACTTTTAAGCAACGTAAAGATATACGATCGTTACTTGTTAGTTTTTCTTCTCTTATTAAGTTAAATTTTATTGTAATTTTTCTTATTTTATGAACACTTATTTGAATTGATTTCCGTTTTGTCTGTAAAAAATAATTTTGTTTTTTAATATGGGACTTTAATTTCTTTGTTTAAAATTTTCTACTTATTTACCGTTTTATAAGGTATACATAACTAACCTTATATATTATAATAATTTTACAGTTGTGATGGGTCTTGTTTGATGTCTAAGTTACGTTAGGACTAATTTTAGTGTTACTATAAAAATCCGTCTTTATCTTTTTAGATAGGATTGTAATTGTTCCTTTAGGTTCCCTGGAGTTCATCATTTCACTAGAACCTTCTTTTATTTCGACTACTTTAGTGAAGGACTAAAGTTTTGAATGACATTTCGATACCATTATGTGTCCGTATGACTGTATTTCTAGTTACATTATCTTATCTTTATTAGGGAGTACGTATATCAGTTAACAAAAAAAAATGTTCCTACGGTTCTGAGAAGTTATCCCTTTCTTTGTAGAAAAGTTGTTCACTAAAACTCTTTGATCTACTAAACGTACGTAATTTTTTCTTTTAACATAAGAATTATAGTATACATTTTTAATTGACTTTCATCTAGTTTCTTGACTTACATTCTCGATTTGATAGTTTAAGTACCTTTTTTTATCCTTGTTTTAACGTACTGTAACCTAAACTTTTACGAACTAACCTATACTGTGATTTTCGAGTCCATTGTTCTCTTCTTTATCTATCCGACCTGAATTAGTTTTAAATTTTACAAACATATAGGTTCCTGTGACAGTCTTCTCACTTTACGTTAGATGTCTTACCCTCTTTTAGTATATAAATTTGGTTTGTTAGTATATAAAGTATTCCCTAACTATAGGTCTTATCTTTTTCTAGAGGACGTGTAGTCGTTATTTTTATATCCGTTAGGTCAATTTCTTATCTCCTGAACTTACCTGTAAAGAGGTCTCTCCTACCTACTCATCGGGTAATCGTATACTTTTCTACGATTTATAGTTTATAATGACCACCAAGTCTACCATTTCTTAAACGGACGTCACACCCTCTGGACCCAAGTTAGGGACCCAACCCTTCTAGGAGACCTCCTCCCGTACCGTTGGGTGAGGTCATAAGAACGGACCTCTTAGGAGTACCTGTCTCCACGACCCACCCGATGTCAGATACCCCAGTGTTTCTCAACCTGTGCTGACTCACTGATTCGTGTGCACGTCGTGTAGAAATTCCTTTAAGTCTGACTCTGGTTATACCACACAGTGAAGGATGTGAACTCTACCGACAACAACTTTGTCTCGTCTTGTGTCACCGTGCACAACCGTTTCTATGCGTCTTCAACCTCAAGAGCACGAAATGACTACCCTTATACTCTACCACGTCATCGAGACCTCCTGACAGTACCAGTGGTTTAACGGTACACTAGGTCGTTAAGGTGAAGATCCATATATGGGGTTTCTCCACTCTCATCCCTGAACTTGTTCACGAACATGTGGATACAAGATCGTCATAAAAATTGTCATCGGTCTTCCACCCCCGTTGGGTCTACACATGGGTTCTTTCTTTCTTATTTGTCTTACATCACACATGTATGACAACTGATAACAAGTCTGAACTTTCTCTTCTTTTAGAACCGCACACGATGTCGTGCCCACTTTGTACTTCTGCAATACGATCCTCCTCCTCCGGTCAGTGTCTTTCAATTCACAACATCGTAGGGTGAACACACCCTTCTGGATCCCACTATTCCAAGTATCTCTGTCTATGACAACAGATCCCAACAACCCTCCTCCTTTGCCCCTGCAACCATACATTACCCATGTCTTAAAGTCAACCGCTCCTATCCCTCCAAGATCTCTTCCTACCACCACTATCCACGTGTCGTTACACCCATACAAATTATGGCGTTTTGACTTCAGAACTCTTGACACCTAAAACAAAACATACATAAAACGGGGTTATTTATTTAAAATTTTATCGATAGGTACTTTATTAAAAAGTTTTTTAGTTTTTATATGGTTCGTATATAATTTTTTATCGTACAAATGGTTTGTTACCGTACGTACTGAAGGATAAATAGGAAAGTGACAACGTCCGAGTTGGAAGGAGTCATTAAAGAACGTCATTTATTCCTAATATAAAAAGTATGAGTAATTAGTCATTGTATCCGAGGACACCCCTGGAGAAACTTAAAAGTGTACATACTATAATGTATTCCTTGTTCGTGATGACTTTCTTTTTTATTCCTACTTTGTTTTTATTTTAGAGGTGGTGGACAGTACATCCTACATACACACATACGTGAATCTGGTCATTAGTCGTTTCAAAAGAAATTTTGAAGTTCCTCACTTATAAAATCTGAAACGTCCGGTATGTCTCAAACAACTTTGATGTACTGAGAAGACAACAGTATATTTTCGTCGGTATTTGTTATGTATTTCCCTACCCGTATCGACTAAGGTTATTTTGAAATATCTGTCCTTGTCAGTACCCGATCGGGAACCATTAAACGACTAGAATTAGAAATGGCACATCATCAAACTAAAGGTCCTCGAGTCGCAAAGAAAACTGTGAGTCGACTGCGATTACTGATCTTATTTAAATTGTGTCCATACGGAAACTTTTCGAAACCCGTGAACACTAACCACAACCTTAGTAGGGTTCAAATAAGGAGAAGGTAAAAGAAACTTAATCTTAACGGTACACTGAAGGAAACCGTCCACTTTATACTTGTCTCATAAATATAACCTTTAAAACCTTAGGTCCACGTTGAAAGGTAGATCGGCAAAGGGATGACTTTACCAACGTCTTAATACACAGGTCTTACTCAGATATAATGGAATCTCCGGAAGGAAAAAATTCCTAATAAATAAACAAAGATAAAAAACGACGTGACCTAGAATTAGTACTACGACCCCAGAGAGAGATCGACACCGGACCCCCGAGGTCTCGAGTACCCGAGACATCGACGTGGTGTGCCTGACAGACCAACTCTACGGACATGAGTCATCAACGTCGTGTACTCGAATCAACGAGACATCGTACACCCTAGAATCAAGAGGTTGGTCCCTAGTTTGGGACAGGAGACGTAACCTTCCACCTAAGAATTGGCGACCTGGTGCTCCCTTCAGGGTGTGGGATCTTAGGACTCTCTGTCAATGTTCGTCTTTCAGGGACGTCATGGTGTTATCTATACAAATTAACCCTTCTTTATTTAACACTGACACAATTCGGTCACTCTAAGACACTAACATTTAATAGTGTCATATTAAATTACGTAGGATGAACTATCATGTGATAAACTAATTATTAACACATTAAAAATAAAAGTAATTAACATTTAACATTAAACGGTTATGTATCGACTTCGTCACTAATTTCCCCAATACACAATTTCCCGTAACTGTCTGAAGTAGACGTAACGTTAATCCCTAATACTACGTATAAAATATTACGACTTCTTAAAACCTTTAGATCCTACAGAAAGACTTCGGTATGATCTTCGAGAGAATTGAGTGTCTGGTTTAAACTAAAAAAGACCTCAATAGTATTTAGAAATCGTCACGGTAAGAATGTTGAAGATAAATTTAGAACTGGATCGTACTTTTAATCCCTAATGTCCGTATAATATATTTCGATTAAAATCATACCTCCGTACAGTTTTATTTTAATAAAAGAATATACGTATATTCTTTTATTTTCTACTGAGTCTAAGAAAGGGAGATGGATAACTCTCTCGAACAGGGTTAATATTTTGTCACGAAAAATAATATCGATACAAAAACTGACATAAGTTTATCTTTTTGAGATTACGTATTTAGTTATTCGTATTGTACTTAAGATTTTGAGTCCTAGTTTCTTATTCAACATAACACGTATAACAATTAAGTATATCGAGTAAAGTAATATTACATACGGACTGATATTATGACTTGAATGTTGGGAAATAATAATTGTAAAATTTTTATTTTAGGTTATAGATGTCGTACGGTCAACCCACAGACTTAAAATATACGAACTAGTAAGACTATGTGTCATAAACAGTAGAATGAAATCACACGTTTTTTTCGACTGTCGTTGAATAAGGTATAAGGAACGGTATCCATATCTGTTTACTGATCGACACTTGAATTTTTGACATAAATTGTCAGATAATCTTGTCCGGTTTGTAACTCTCACTTTTTTGAATAACTATTTTAAAGGTTGAGTACGACACAACCCCTTATCTACTGTCTCTCTTCCCCGAGGTCCGTGAGTCGTGTGTGGTCCCTTTTGTATGTGTTACTTACAGAAACGTGGGAAACAGTGGAGGACAAATGTAAACGGTAACCAAAATTACTTCTCCTCGACTCAAGGTTCTTTAGAGACGTCCCAAGAAGTTGAACAGAGACGAGACTCGAAGCCGTCGGTTGTGTAGACGAACTTGGACAGTCGACACTATTCACATGTAAAACTCAGAATTCTCTCAGACGTTGAACTCATGTCCGTCGTGGTTTCATTTCTAGGATGTGCCGAAATTATGCAAAAAGTTTAAAGCAAAATCCATTTAAACAAGGACCCTAGTCACATACACTTCAGAATTCTTTTCGGAATTTGTAGACGAACTCTGTTACCAAAGTTCCTGTTGTCTACACCGGTAGGTCCCACTCAGTAAGTCAAAGTAACTCAGTCTCTACCCCTTATAGTTACTACAATATGAAATTAAGTTAGTTTATATAATAGACTCAATAAAAAAGTATCCTTTATAGATAAGTAATTAAATAATACCACGAAAAATACATCAAATAAAACCGAAAGTAAAATACCGAAGGTGAGTCAAGGTTTCAAAGAATCCACTTGTGGTAAAAGAGCGTTTGAATCATTCACTTTAACAAGTATACTTTCTTTCACTTTCACGGTCAGTGAGTCAGTACAGGTTGAGAAACGATGGGGTACCTGACATCGGGCGGTCCGAGGACAGAGGTCTGTTCTAATGACCTCACCCAACGGTAAGGGAAGACGTACTCTTTAAGGGTTGGGTCGCTAGCTTGGACCCAGAGGGTGTAACTTCCGTCTAAGAAATGGTAGACTCGGTGATCCCTTCGGGTAACAAAGTATATCATGAATATTATGTTAATCTATAAAACAGTGTAAGAAACAATGTAATACCCTAAGAGGACTTATAGATTTAATAAAAAAAAATTAATGTATATAAATTCCAAGTAAAAAACACGAATTCCCGAAGGGACCACAGAGTCTGTCATTTCGCAGACGGACGTCACACCCTCTTGACCCAAACTACGGAACCAGTCCTTCTAGGAGACCTCTTCCCTTACCGTTGGGTGAGGTTATCATAACCAACCTATTAAGGTACCTATCTTCTCAGACCACTCGATGTCAAGTACCCCAACGTTTCTCAACCTATACTGATTCACTAATTATAAAAAAACACGACATTTAAACTCAAAAGTATCTATGTGTCATAATTCATAGGTGTTGATATCATAGTATCACCACTATGTCATGTCATATGATATCATAGTATATTCAAAGTAATGGGACTTGTTAGGAAACATGAAGTAGCAAATTATGAAAAACCAGGGGTTTATGGACCGTTGGTGACTGAAAAATTTAGTAGAGATATCAAAACGGAAAAGGTCTTACAGTATGTCAAAAGGTAGTGCATAGGAAAATTCTGACCGAAGAAAGTGAATAGTTATACGTAAACATTAAATAGGTATAGAAAATTACAAACTATGGAGTAAAGAAAAGACACATTATGGTAGAGTAACAACTCTACATGGTGTAACAAATGGATATGGATAATTACCTCTAGAGCCAACGAAGACTAAAAATTGTTAATACTTATTTCGACGATATTCGTAAACGTACTTCCACAAAAAATCCGAAAAAAGAAATCGAAACTAACAGATATCAAACTTTTACTTTACGGTACACTAAAAAACTACAGATAAGACGACCTACAAACTCGAAGGACCTAGACACTAGGTCACTGACTGCACTTAAACCCCCTTTAAGAGTCAACAATAACAAAGTTTATACAGAAAACGATGAAAGAAAGAAGAGGAAGACCATAAGAATATACACCCACAACGTGGAAAACATCGACAGGGTGTCTGGAACCTACACTGGAAGACGGGACACATCCGCTAACTATTAGGGTGGCTTCCTTAAGAAGGGTAGAGACAACGTCACAAACCTAAAGATCACAAAGAGAAACAAAACAAAACAAAAGGGAATCCTAAAGG
Source organism: Capra ibex (assembly GCA_006410555.1). Classification (NCBI taxonomy): domain Eukaryota; kingdom Metazoa; phylum Chordata; class Mammalia; order Artiodactyla; family Bovidae; genus Capra; species Capra ibex. Next base: position 35,114,060 of record SJYO01037955.1, read on the forward strand.
TAGAGTGACGGGTGTAAGAGGTAGACAAAAACGTATGACAGATTAGATAGGTAATCGTGAGAATTGTATAATTAACATCGAGAAAATATTGGGACCACGCTAATAAGGGTCAGGGACGATACACACCGAGGAAAATAGAGAACATAAAGGAAATGGAAATTTATACGGAACATTAAAAAGAGCTGTCGGTCTAAACTTGTTTCTTAACGATATTTATCCAGTAATCATTACACCACCATTCTACACCCCGCTCCCCTTCACAAGATATTAAGACACGACACGACACGCTTTAACGAAGTCAGTACAAGTTGAGACACACTGGGCCATCTGGCATCGGACGGTCCCAGGAGACAGGTACCCTAAAAGGTCCGTTCTTATGACCTCACCCAACGGTAAAGGAAGAGGTCCCCTAGAAGGGTTGGGTCCCCAGGGTGGACATTAATCGAGAGTCAACATATCACCCTGTCACGGAGACCTAACACTTGAAGTGGATAGAAAGGAATTCACTTACTTCTACGGACCTCACCCGATCTCAACAAATAAAGGGGAAAGGATACACCTTCCGATGTCGACTAATCTCAACCCATAAAGGGAAGAGGGTCCACTCGATCCGAGACGATTATGGGGTCGGTTAATCTGAGACCAATTAATTAAAGAGGACACCCGTCTGAAATAATTCTTCTTATTGTCGTACGAGACTACGTGAAGTTTTACCAAGGAGAAGAGGACAACGACGACTTTCGTGTCCCCCTAAAAAGAGATCAAGAATTTCACTCTTTGACGTACTCGAGGACCTTCATTTTGAGTGATTGGACACCCTCGAGGGGGTGGTACCGACTCAAGGGGACCTCAAAAATTTACAGTCTTAACAGGTGTAACTCGGAGGTCGTCAAGCAGTCAAGGTCAAACCACAAAGGATGACGTCGACCAAGGGAACGGTCAAAGACACGTACTCTGTCGAGTCCACTCAGCACTGAGGGTCATAAATAGATAGACTGAGACGTCAGAACCTCTGTCGTCAAACTTGACACAGGAGGGGTGAGAATACTTAAGTTCTTCTCAACAACTAAAAGGTCAGACAAGTCTCAAAATAAACAACAGTCCCGTCTCACCATTGAAGATTCGAAGAAAGTACATCTCGTTTTTGGACTCTAGATATCCCTAAAACACTTACAAAAGTCTATTCAGTTCGTTTATGGATTCTCGTGTTCACGACCTAACATACCATTCTCATACAAATAGAGACATTCTTTAAAGATTGACAGAAAGTTTCCCCGAATTAGCAAAACGTGTGATTGAAAGTCACTTACTCTCAAGACACCTTACTCTCAAGGCGACGAGACGAGGGTTCAGTCGTTAACCATAACAATTTTAAAAACTACATTCAGAAAGATTACCAACACATCACTACATCGAAAGAAAGTAAACGTTAAGGGATTACTGTTTATTAAAAGTCATATAAGTACAAATAAACGATAGACGAACAGAAGAAACCACTCTATAGATCTATAAAACGTGTAATTCCTAAAAAATGACAACTTAAAATTTTACAGAAAGACATAAAACGTATATCCTGGAAATAGCCTATACACAAAAGACCTATGAAATAGGGTTAGGTACCGAACAGAAAGATAATGGAATTTTGAATATATTTAAAAATTAAAATCTTTTAGGTTAATCGGTCCCAAAAGAAAACACCTTCACGAAAACTATAACATAGATTTTCACTTAGCGGTTTAAGCTCCAGTGCACTTAACAAGGAAATGAAAACATCACCATGTAAAGTCGTAGAATAACAAACGTTTGAAATTCGTGGCTTTAGTTCATTTTCGAGGTTTTGGACGTCTAAAAATCGAAGGATTAATAGATTAGAAAGTGACAACTGAAAAAGTTAGACTTGTACTACTTTTCTTTCGCATTTCCTGAAAGATTGTTTTTTCAAGATACAAAAATTTGTGTGAATTCAACAAATATTTAAAAGAGAAGTTTCCGAATTAATAAACTTCTCTCCCTCGTTTTTCTTTTAAGTATAACGACACACCTTCAAAAAGAAGAAAAACGACGAAATAAAAGTGTAATCATTTAAAGTGAAGTCATTTTAAAATTTTGCTGAAAAAGAGATGAAAATAACTTTTGATTAATTGTATAATGACGTATTCAATTTCCGTATCTCGTATTAAATATAAGACTTTACTAATAGTGTTACCCAAGTCGACTGTAGGTAGTATAGTATATCGACCTTACTTTTATTTATTTTTCTTTTTCTTTTTACGAGTAATACTATTCTTAAGAATCCTAAATGACAGTTATTGAAAGGATATATAGTATGTCGTCACAATTGACGACAATTGAGAAATTGTGTATATAAAGACAATTAACTTTCTTCCAAATTGTTTAAGGACCTATCTTCTATGACTGTGTTGAACCTTGCGTACACAGAAAGCGTAATGGAGAGTAAAAGTTTCACTAAATTGTATACTATTTGGTATATGGAAAATCAAAATTACAAAAAATTATGTAATATCCATTTATCTGTATTACTCCACCCTCCCCCAAAGTCCTACCCCTTGTGTACATGTGGGCACAACCTAAGTACAACTACATACCGTTTTGGTTATGTTATAACATTTCATTAATCGGAGGTTAATTTTATTTATTTAAATTTAAAATTTTACCTTCTTATTTTCTTTGGTCAAATAAGTCATGGGATCTTTGACGTTTCATCTTCCTTTATCATTCGTACTAGTGTTTTCCTTTCGTATATCCTCCTTTTGTATCCGAAAATATTTAACAGGATATTAGTAGAAGGGAATGTAATATTTAAATTACTGAAATTTGAGTACATTAGACATACATAAACTAGTTGAAAAAGGTCACTAATAATCTTGTTAGAGTATTTACTAAATACTAATTTTCAATGATTAGACCTGTCCTTTTAGAGAAGTAGATTATACTTTCAAGGAACACTTTATGAGATAAATATAATTCTCCTTGTTAATACCTTTTCAGTATAGTACATCACTGGACCGTGTCATTTTTACGGTCTGTCTCCAAAGACCCAGTCTCGTGAAAGTTTCGGTCGTTCCCTAACCCCAAAACTTACCAGGTGTTAAATAGAATATCGATCCCGTCAAAGAACCCTATACGTTTCTTTCGAGTGAAGATTTACTGTTCTTTTATATGGATAACTCCGATATAAATTTCATTAACGTACACATTCTTAAAAACTGTGGTCAACCGAGGACTCGATTGTCAAGACCTGACGAGACTTCCTCATTTTTGTATCCCCGGTGTTATTCGTCCCCTTTAGAAACCGAGTAAAGACAAGTAGTTATATGTGTTTAATTTTTTTTGTATGTATAACGAATAAATTCAACGAACCAGAGATATGGTACTGTACATAAAAGTTTGTACGTGTGTGTGTGTGTACGTGTTTGGTATTTTGATGATTTATAGACTTTTTTTCGAAAGATAATTATGTGTGTAATAATTCAAAAGGAATCCCCTAAAGAAAGAACACGAGAATCTGAAATCCGTTAACATAATCAGTAGATCCCTACAGTGTTTTACGGTGTCTCACCTACTTAATTTACTGTCAAATAAAAGACGGTCAGGACCTCCGATCTTGAGTTCCACCACAACCGTCCAAACCAAAGAGGGACTCGAGAAAGGAACGAAAGGACGGAAGACACAGAAGTATACTGTAAAATAGATCAAAGAGAACAGTATTCTTGTGACCAGAATGACCCAATCCCGGGGTAGGAATGTTGGAGTAAATTAGAATTAAGGTAGATGGTTCAGGGACCAAGATTTACGTCCGTGTGACTCATAATCCTTCAGGTACACACTTAAAACCCATTCGCATTAAGGAGGATATTCACGTTAAATGGAGACCTAACAATAAAACATACTATGTATGTATAGTATGTGTATATATAAATCTATATGTCGGTTATTATACACGGGACACACTAAACTGAAAATTAACGTACACATAATACATGGTATAAAAATGAACTTGTCCTTAACGTCCAAGTAAACCGAATACTTTAAGTCAAGTAAACATTGGTGTCAAAGTGTATCGTGAAGTCATTCTTGTCTTTTAATTGAAAGGATCTACATACTTTGGTTTTATCTTTGTTTAAAAATCAAGGATTTTCTCGAAACTGTACTAAAACATGACACGTAAAGTAAGTTAAATATGGTTGTCTGTAATTGTATAGATAATTTATGAGAAAAGAACACTTCTATAAGTGTTGATGTTTTACCTCTCCGGTAAGAATTCTTGGATAAGAATCCTCCATAAGAATTCTCACGTTGATGAAATAACTCTAATTGGTTAAGGTAATTTTGTAGTAATATTTACTTGTTTCCCCTACTGGGTCTCTCTACAACACCCCTCCCTCCACCCTCCCCCCCAGTACAAACCCTTGCGTACATTCTTAATTTCTAAAATTTTAATTTTTTTATTTTTATTTTTTTTTTAACTATGAGTTTTTTTTTTTATTTATTTCTTTCTTTCTTTCGGAGGAACTTATTTACTCTTCTTTACTGATATTCAATGATTTTAAACTCGAGATACTTTCGTCATAAAATAACGAGACCAAAACAAGTAGATATATTTATATTCATTTAGACCATCGTAATGGAACTCTTTACTAACATGTAATTCAAATGTGAAGGGATGTTTATAACTGTTAAAAGTTGTGACATAGAAGCACAGTCCGTGAAAAGATCCCTAACCCTTATCTAGAGAATTATTTTGTTTGACGGACGAGAGAATCTTGAAGCAAGATCACTTATCTGTTCTTTATTTGTGAAGGAAATTAAACCCAAAGGGGAAATCCTGATCGGTTACTGGAATTATCTTAAAAAGTTCATAAGTTACATATTTTTATACAGATATTAGAGACTTGGCACTGCACATGTATATTATTAACATGGACATTAATGACATAAAGTCCCGAGATACTTGGGATGGATGAGAGATACTGGTTTTATTAGTCGTTTATGTCAAGTCAACATCAAAGATTTACACAATAACCACTTGTCTCCTACTTTTACTTTATATAGTAAATTTTTTACCACTTCATCTAAGAACGAGACAAAACTAAAAGACGATGAATGAATGACACCATACTCTGTTACAAAAGATAGAAGTATTTTGAGTCCACAAAGGACACACTCTGTTCCCTTTATTAATACAATTTCTTATCGAGATAATATCTTTTATACATGTAATGTAAATCGTACCATGTACTGTACATTCTAAGTAACTTTAAGTACCATCGAAAAAGATTTTACGTCTACACAACTCCCGTTTTTATACTCTTTAAACAGGTAAACATCGTGTAAATAATCGATAGTGTAGTAACTAATTAAAAAAACTTTAGTTTGTACAGTAAGATATTCCCTTTAAAGAGTACTAACCTCTTCCTTTACCGTTGGGTGAGATCATAAGAACGGACCTCTTAGGGTACCTACCTCCTCGAACCACCCGATGTCAGGTGTCCAGCGTCTCTCAACCTATACTGACTCACTGAAGTGAAAGTGAAAGTGATAATACTACCATTAGTAGGATCTTTTGACTTTTCTTAGAATTGACATTATATAAGTCCTTTTTTACTCTTATAAAACTACATGACAAACACTCTCCAAAACCATTAAAGTTAAAGGAACAATTATGTAACATAAGAGGAACACAGTCAAACCATTTTACACAGAAAGTTCACAATCAGGTAAAGAAAGTTTAACAGTTCAAATACCAGTGTTTCAAAACATATTATGAGATAAGAATATACCACTAGGACAAAAGTAAAGACCATAAGGTAGAAGAGAAATAAAAAAGAATCGGATCGTTTCCAAATAGGTAATATAATTAGAAAAATTTCTGGGTAGAAAATAAAAGTAATTAAAAGAATAACAGAGATAACTATAAAGACAAGCAATAAAATTTTAAGTAATTATAGACGAACTTCAAACAATGAGGGAGAAAGAAAACTAAATATGACAAGAAGAAAGAGATCATAGGATTCCATTTTCGAATTTAAAAACCAAAATTAGAAAGAAAGAGATATTTTATACGTAAGTCACGATGTTTAAATAGAGATGAAACGAAAGTGACGTGAGGTGTCTAAAACTTTCAAAATAAAGGAAAAAGTAATTTAAGTTTAATAAAAATTGTAGAGAACTGTAAAGATAAAACTGGATACAAAATAAATGTTCACACAACAAATTAGAGGTTTATTAGACCCTAAGAGATCCCTGAAGATCCCCGAGGGGACTATCGAGTCAATCATTTCTTAGGCGGACGTTACGCCCTCCGGGGTCAAGTCAAGGACCCAGTCCTTCTAGGCGACCTCTTCCCTATCCGATGGGTGAGGTTATAAGACCGGACCTCCTAAGATACCTGACAATTCAGGTACCTCAAGACAAAAACTACAGATCAAGTCTAGGTGACACATGACTCTCGTATGAAGTCTACTAAAGTTAAAAAAATTGACACTCAATACAGGGACTTTCACTACACGGAACCACTTACAGGGACACTCGAACTTTCCTCAAATGTCAACTGAGAACTTATTTTACCCAAACTTGACGCGACCAGGTAAACCGAACAAAAATTCTTCGTCTCAGTCGAGAAGGATAAGGACGTAAAAGGTAAGCACCTAAATTAGTTGAACCTAACTTTAAAAATAAGTAACATATAAAGGTAAAATATACTCCCTGAACTCGTAGTCGTCTAAAAACATATACCCTCCCGAGGACCCTGGTTGAGGGGAGTCTATGGGTTCCTACCTGACGTAAGAAGACGATATCTATTCGTAAACATTTCCAGTCAATCTAGTCCAACTAACCATCAAGTCAAGTCGACATAGGAGTGACTAAAAGACTTTCGTCTTAGACAGTTAATAGTTATCTCTAGACTACTTCGGAAGTTGATATAATTATGAACAAATAACCTAGAAAGATAACATAGACAAAAACAGAGTAAATAAAACCATAAAACGATAATACGTGTATACGTAATTCCTAACAACAAAATCTTTTGACTGGAGAAATTCATTATAAGGAGAGATAGGGACTATTTAAAAGAACAGATTTCAGACGAAACGGACTTTAACTATATAGATTGAGGACGAAAGCAAAGTGATCACAATCACACCATATAAAAAGAGGTATTAAAATGAATATTAGATACAAAAAAAGACAAAATTCACCGAAAGAACGTCTGTTGTATATCAGTCAGAAACAACAAAATAGAGGAGAGAGTAAAGGATAAACAAGGTATCAACGTAACTTAGATAAGTGTAAATTTCACTAATACATATATCAACCTAATTAGAGAGGGGAAAAACAAGACAAAAATAAGAACACGAAGAATTGAAAATTTTAGAAGGTGGGAAAAAGACGGAATAGACCAAATTAACCCGTAAAATATACTAAGATAGAAGAGAGTAAAAAATTGTTTAGTTAATATGAAAAATTTAATAAAATACTAAAGGATTGCTACCGTTGTATATAAATGTTGATTCAGGTAAAAGTTTTTCCAGACATAAAAAAAAAATACTCGTCACGTTGTCTTATAAATCTTAAGTCGGGAAGAGTGTAACAACAGTGAGTAAAGTGAATGATTATTCGATATTAGTGGGTCATATAACAACGACAACAGTTAAACTTGTAATATATAATTTAGTTCATACTTTTTCTTTTTATTTTCCAAAACGAAATGGACATACGAAAGAGAGAGTTTACGGGAAGTAAAGAAATACATCTAGACAAAGACTGGACGTAGTAAAATAAAGAGATTTGAAATTTGTGAAAAATTTCAAAATTTTTCCATCTATATGACCACTTTTTAAGGAGTTAAAATAAGTAAACTCTTATAGAAATGAAGGGGAAGTATAAACTTGTTGTTAAAAGGAATTATTTCTTAAGATCCAACCACTAAGGAAATAAAGTTGTAAAATTTATAAAGTGAAATGACAAAAACGAACATGACAGTTACTGTTCTTCAGACGATACTTAGTAGATGGAAAAGAAGTATCCATTCTACAAAAAGACACACGTACGAAGTTCTAAAACAAAAAAAAGATATCAAACTTACACTGTATGGATCCACCTTGAATAAAAAAACAATAAATAGGACGAACGTCAGGCGACCCAGGAACTACATACCAAACCACAGACAGTACTAAAAACTTTTCAAGAATCGACGAAAGTGGAGTTTTTAACAAAGACGAGAAAAAAAGGAAGAGAAAGACACAAGGGTTATGTAGACATAATGTGGACAACAGTAACATGTTTGTCAAGAGTCTATAGAACAAGTCAGGAAAAAGTATAATAAAAAAAATTAGGTACATAAAGTCAAACCTTTCAAAGATAATTGTATAGAAGTTCGAGTTCACTAAGAAAGGAATCGGTATGGGTCAGATGACTACTTGAGTACTTTCCGTCAGAAAGAGGAAGTCACTAAAACTGAAGATCGTAAAGAAAAATTCAAAGGCATAAAGATAAATGTAGACAACAACTTATGTCACGTGAACTATGTACGGGATGCACATAGTCCGTGTCAATAAATTTTAAAAGACTAGACCATGGAAGTCTTATAGACGGTCAAGACTCAAACCAAGACAATGGACCAAACAGAGAAGTTTGACACCAAAAGTAACAGAAGATCACAAAGAACATTAAGAACGTACAGTCTGGATGACATAACCCCTTTCAACGACACCATTTATCCGAAAACCACACTTCAACATACAAGTAGATCGACCCTCAACCGGGCAAAAATAACAGACTACGTCGACATCGACAGTCAGAAGACGAAAGAGACCACGGGTAAGATATAAAAACAAAACAAAGGACACAACAGAAAACTAAACATAATTAGTCCAAAAGATCTCTTTTTCTTGGTTATCCCTTCTATCTGTTCATTTCTTTCTCTCTCTCTGTCTCACCTTCTTTTATCACACAACCGTCTCTCTCGTCTCTCCTCCTCCTTTCTCCCTCTCTCTACAGATTCCTCAAATAAAGTCTCTAAAAAGAAAAAAAAAAAAAAAAATTCGTTAACTGAGTACGTCAACACCCCTGATCGTTCAGGTCTTAAACGTCCTGTCCGGTCTTCTGACCTTTAAGGTCGTTTTTAGATACAACATCAGAACTCAGACCTCTGACCTCTAAGTCCGTCTTAAAGATTTACCTTTGTCTTATGTTCCTAGGGAGGAAACCTTTGTAGTCAGAATCGTAGAATCGAGAATTTGGAAAACTTATCAATTAACATACTTCGGGCGATAGTAATACCCCTCATTCCACTAAACGAAATAAGTTTTAGACAAATAAATTTACAACAAAAAGTCAGTAGGTCATCACAGGTTGAGAAACATTGACGTCGTGTGGTCCGGAGAGACAGGGAGTGGTAGAGGATTCAATAGGGTCCAAGTACAAGTACTAGAGTGACTACGGAAGGCCGGTAGAGTAGGAGACTGTGGGAGAAGAGGAAGACGGGAGTTAGAAAGGGTCGTAGACCCAGAAAAGGTTACTCGGTCGACAGGTGTAGTCTACTGGTTTTATGTCCTCAAAGGTCATAACCTCGTGGTCAGGAAGGTTACTCATAAGTCCCAACTAAAGGGAATGCTACCTGACCAAACTAGAGGAACGACAGGTTCCCTGAGAGTCCTCAGAAGAGGTCGTGACAGACCCAAACAGAATCGAATGCACAGTTCTTCGTTAGTAGAAGACTAAAGTACCGACGTCAGTGGTAGGTGTCACTAAAATCTCGGGTTCTTTCCTTTAGACAGTGATAGAAAAGGGGAAGATAAACGGTACTTTATTACCCCGACCTACGGTATTAGAATCAAAACAAAACAAAATTATAAATCAAAATTCGGTCGAGAAAGTGAGAGGAAGTGGGAGTAGTTCTTCGAGAAATCAAGGAGAAGTGAACGACGGTAATCTCACCATAGTAGACGTATAGACTCCAACAACTCCAAAGAGCGTAGATACAGCTAAGGTCGAACCTTGAGTAGGTCGGACTGTAAAGAGTACTACACGAGTCGTATATCTAATTTGTTTGTCCCACTGTCGTCTGTCGGGACAGTATGACGAAAGAGTTAGAACTTGGTAAGTGAACATGGTATGTCCCAAGATTGACAACGAAGAACTGTACGTACGTCCAAAGAGTCCTCTGTCCATTCTACCAGACCATAAGGGTAGAGAAATTCTTGAAAGGTGTCAAAGAATACTAGGTATGTCAGTTTCGGAAGTCACATCAGTTACTTCGTCTTCATCTAAAAAAAAAGACCTTAAAAGAACGAACGAAATACTAGGTCGTCAACAACCGTTAAACTAAAGACCAAGGATACGGAAAACATCTTAGTCGAACCCGTAGACCTTCAAGAACCAAGTGTATTATGACTTCGGATCGTACGTTCTAAAATTCGTACTGGAATGATCCTCTACTCATGTTGACAGACCACCAATCGTGGAAGGAATCATGATGGGAAGAACCCTTAACCACATTCCTAATTGGAAAAGGTCAGGACACCGGTGACGACCCAGAAGGTCTAAACGACCGTATAACCTACGTGGTAGAACTACCGTAGTAGGAAATCCCAAAACTTAACGAGATGACCTTAAGGTAGCGTAGGTGATCGAAACATTGTCGTCGCGAAAGAGTCCGGGTGAACTGAAGTGTGAGGTCTTATAGACTGAGACCAAATACCTGGTGAAGTAGCGCCAGTATGTCGAGTCACTCTAGAAAAGACATATTAAGAAGGTACGTACGAATTGTAGAGAAGAACTAAAGAAGTCTCAGATGATCCAGAGATGGTAAACACAGGAAGTAACACCGGTGGAAACCCTCTTCACAAGGGAACTATAAAGGGTAAAAGGACTTCTCTAGGGATCTGTAAGGGGAGACAACAAAACAAGACCAAAATACGTGACAAGAAACTTCTTCCGGAAGAACAGAGAGGAACGACTAGAAACCTTGAGATGTAAATCAACCTACATGAAAAGGGAAAAAGGGAACGAAAAACGAAGAAAAGAAAGAAGTCGGTAAGTATTTCGGAGGAGTATTGGCGAAACGGAAGAACGAAAAAACAAGAAACCCGACCAAAACAAGTGACAAAGGACATGTTATGATACCTGGAGACAGGTGTCAAGAAGTCCGAGAGACAAATGATTTGGATTAGGAACCTTCGATAAGTAATGGAGGTGACGTATAAGTATCCTCCAAACTAAAATTCAACGTGGACCGACCGGATCACCAAAAGGGAGGAAAGAAATCACATTCGGACTTAAAACGATACTCTTCGACTACTAGACTCGGCGTCAGTCGAGGTCCAGAACATAAACGACTAATATATGTCGAAGAGGTCGAAACCGATGTTTCTTACATTAGTTAAAATAAAGATACAACTGGTAAACCACTTACAGACACATACTTCAGCAGAGAACAAGACAACCTTTTCCCACAAAGATACTGGTCACGTAAGAATCATCTTAAGTCAATATGAAATGGAACGAAGTAAACAAGAGGTTCCGGTCTAAACGGACAATTGAGGTCCATAGACAACTGAAGGATGAAAACGTAAGGTTGGACGTTACTACTTATCTTGTAAAAAAAAAAAAAAAAAAACCACAATCAAGACACTCCAGAACATACAGGAGTATCTTGACTAGTTGAAGTCGAAGAAACCGTAGCCACCATCTCCGTATCGGAACTTAATAACACTACAACTTACCGAATGAAACCTTTGTTTGGTACTAGTAAAACAGTAAAGCTCCAACGTGTTCTCATGACGTAAAGCCTTAGGAAAGAAGTAATACTTCAGGTGAGGTAAAGAAGATACCCTAAGAACGGGTGTCACCATCTATATCAATTACCAATAGACTTAATTTAAGTAGGTAAGGACAGGTAAAATTAAGTGTCTAAGGATTCTACAGCCACAAATAAGAATGGTAGAGGACGAACTGGTGAAGGTTAAACGGAACTAAGTACCTTGATTGTAAGGTCCAAGGATACGTTATGATAAGAAACGTCGTAGGCTAAAATGAAAGTAGTGGTCTGTGTAGGTGTTGACTCGAAAAAAAGGAGAAACCGGGTCGGTGAAGTAAGAAAGACCCCGATAAACATCAAGAGGAGACGAGAAGGGGTCATCGTACAACCTGTGGAAGACTGGACTCCCTGAGTAGAAAGTCACGGTATAGAAAGACAGGAAAATATGTCAAGTACTCCAAGAGTGTCGTTCATATGACCCCACCAAACGGTAAGGGAGGAGGTCCCCCAGCACAAAACAGTCTTACGAGGTGACACTGGGTAGATAGAACCCACCGGGATGTACTGTACCGAGTATCGAAGTGACTCAATTCGTTCGGGAAAACGGAACTGTTCCGTCACTAGGGACTTCCTGTAAATTTACAATTGATGTAGAGTTTTAATAGGGAAATCCAGTAATAGAGTCATTCACAAACTGGTTTCTATCGGATCCGTTCAACTGTGTATTCCACTTATTAGTTCTAAAGGGATATTTAAGGAAGAGTCTCCAAATCAGAACGTCAATAAAAACGACATTATATGACAGTAAAGAAAATTACTCGGATAGGGGTACCTGACGAAAGGAGTATTGAATAGAAATTGAAAGGGGATAATAGATTACGAAACTAAATCCATTCTGTCCTTATGATCTCCTGTATAATCTTAAATCATAAAGGAAGAGGGGTATATCCTATCTAAGACCTTTAAAGAAGACTCCCTTCGATATGTTTTGTCCTATGTCTCTCGCAAAGTTAAACCAATAAAAAGGGAAATCGTGTAAAGTTCTACAATAAAGTTTTGCATGGTCGTTTAATTTCAAAGGGTGGTTTAAACTCTTCAAAGGTTGGCAATAAAAAAGTTTTTAAAAAAACAGGTAAAACGATAATAGAGAAGACCAGAAGAACAATACATATGTAACCACATGTTTCTCCATAGGGTCCAAACAGATATTGTGAAACGGTAGTTTTTTTCAAAAAAAAAAAAGGAAACAAGAAGTCTAACCACTAGTGTTAAGTGGACACTACTTGCCGAAGAAAGAAGACAGTCCAGAACGGACTACAACTCGGGGAAGACCACTTTAAAAATAAAGTCAATAATTCGAAAACTAAACTTTACATAAAAAATAAAAAGATATTTAGGTAGAGAAAATTGTTAGAGATGAACCACTACCTAAAGAGGATATAAAGGAACATCAAGAAATCAGTATCAAAGTCAACAATATAACTTGTATAGAGTTTTTGGACCAATTTCCATAAACGGATCACTTCGGTCACGAACTCAAAGTAATACCCGTCAAAAATAACTGAAACACACAAAGTTTTTAGAACAACAATAATCTTTGTTGAGATCTTCAGTATAAGAAGGAAGGAGACTTAAAAAAAATAAAAAGATAAACGAAGAAAAAAAAACATCAAACAAACAAATCCTGAAGAGACTTGATAAAAAAGTTAATATAAGAAACGACACGTACAGAGGGTCCCTGCCTCCTCGGACCACCCGACGGTAGATACCCCAGAGTGTCTCAGTCTGTACTGACTTCACTGAATCGTCGTCGCCTTCTTGACTTCTCTAGGTGAGAATAGTAAAGAAAAACGTTGATCAAGTGTCTTTGATGAATTTATTAATATTTTATGTGAGTTGGTTGTCTTTTATAGTGTTGTAACAACTAGTTGATATGAGGTAGGAAGGTTTCTCATAAGTCCAAACTAAAGGAAATTCTATCTGACGAAACTAGAGGAACGACGTTCCCTGAGTCCTCAGAAGAGGCCGTGGTGTCAAGATTCCGTAGTTAATAAACTGTAAGATGGAAGAAATGTCAGGTCGAGAGTGTTGATATGTACTGGTGACCCTTCTTGTATCGAAACCGATATGTCTGGAAACAACCCACTTTCATTACAGAGACGAGAAGTTTTGTGAAAGATCCAAACAGTATAGAAAGGAAGGTTTTTCGTAAACAGAAGACTAAAGTACGATGTATGATCCTTAGTGAGTAAAGAGTAAAGTGGGATGGTATGGAAATCCCGTTTTACATCAAAAGAAATGGGGTCCAGTTGTATAATTTTATCAAACCTGTGACCAAATTAACACGACTTATAGCTACTTTCGGAAAGGAAGGTTCTTAAAATAGATAAAGTTCCTACAGTTTATAAAGAACACTTGAATCCAGAACTGATGAAGACACATGACCCTTCACACTTTGGATCCCGTTGTTCTTTTCGTCTTCCTCCCACACTCCGTACCAGAAGGATAATAATGGAAAAGAGAAAGGAAAATAAAAATATGAATAAATAGAGGACGATATTCGTTTTCCTACCCTTTTAGCCAGATGGTCGGTAATGGACTACGTTTATTTCTTGTACTCGAATTCTAGGGTATGTGAAGTGACCAGGTACACGTCTGTATCAGGTTTGGATTAGAGACCAGGTGTTACGCCTTGTTACCAAGTCCAAAAGAAATAAGTAGAACTAACGTCCAGTCTTCCCGAAGCTTTATCCCAATACCTCATTTCTTACCAATGGTAGAGGGACCCCTTTCTTGAACCCGGACTACGTCTATACATCCATCCGTTTTTAGAACCCAAGAACACAAAAGAGACCACGTGTGTCTTTCCTAAAGTCGTACGACTGACGGTGTGGCTCCTTGTACTGTTTCACTTATCTCTGGATGGCGTACACTCGACTCGTGAGACTCGTACAGATCTGTACCCGTCGGGGTCTACACCAACCCTATATGGATCCTGGGCCTTTGGGTCCCAGATCGGTCGTGAAGACAAAAGCGACGTTAAGTTTCGATAGTAATGGAGAATTAAGTGTTTTAATAAGATATCTAATCTTTTTAATAAAGACTAATTTTTACCTTAATAGTTTAAATTTTAGGAACTGTATCGTCATTCGTCGTTTAATCTAAGGAATCTTTTAGTTGTGTTTATGTATGAGTCGTTAAAAAGAGTCTTAAGTCTCCTTTTATTATCTTTGCACACTTCTCTCTTTTAATCTTGTATTTTAGCTTAGACGTCTTTTAACATTGAAGTACTTTTTTAGTTGTCACTATTTTATAACTTACCTTTTCTATGAAACAATTAGATTTTCCTTCCCGATCAACTATTCGAAACTAAAAAAATTTAATTTTTAATATTCCGATATTTTCATGTTCCGTTTTAATCCATTGTGGTGTGACCATTGAAAATATTTAATGTTCTAAGAAAAAAAAAAAAAAATTTAGGTCTTTTAATGTATCACTAAATAGTCAATTATCAAAGTCTAAGGAAAGTTGTAAAGACTTCTATTTCAGTTCTACTTCGACTATTAATGACTTGTAGACTAGACTATTTTCGTATTACGGTGTTAGCACTCACGAGTTAGTACAGACTGAGAAACACTGGGATACCCGACATCAGGTGGTCGGAAGAAACAGGTACCTTAAAAGGTCCGATCCTATGACCTCACCTAAGGGTAAAGACTGAGGTCCCCTAGAAGGACAACAAATAAGAGAGTTAACACAGACTTTTGAGAAACGTTGGGGTAGCTGACATCGGGCGGTCCGAAGGGACGGGAAGTGACAGAGGACCTCAAACGACATTGAGTACAAGTAACTCGGTCACCACGGTAGGTTGGTAGAATAGGAGACGGTGGGGGAAGAATAAGACGGGAGTTAGAAAGGGTCGTAGTCCCAGAAGAGGTCAATCAGTCGAAAAATGTAGTCAACCAGTTTCATAACCTCGAAGTCCTAGTTATGAAGGTTACTTATAAGTCCCAACTAAAGGAAATCCTAACTGACCAAACTAGAGCGACAGGTTCCCTGAGAGTTCTCAGAAGACATCGTTAATAAGTCACGAATCAGAAGAAATACCAGGTTCATAGTACAGACATGTACTGATGACCTTTTTGATATTGGAACTTATATATCTGGAAACAGTCGTTTCACTACAGACACCGATCACCCATAGTTTTAATAAATTATCTGGGATAGGGGACGATAGTTTTTACTTATGAGAGTTCACCAACCGTAAGATATCGTATCATCTACTTATTTCGTTTTGTATAAAAGAGAGTGGGTCGTTCAATTGTAAAAGACAATTCAAAGATAAAAGAGAGATTCCTGGACGAGAAGGGAACTACTATTCAATAAGGGAAATACTTATGTGAGAATGGGGTGAGAAGGGTAGTCGATGTCATCGTTCGATATAAGATACTAAAGACATCCTGTGTTTATAGTATACTATTACGTTTTATGTATAATGTATAAACAATCGTCTACCAACCAGAGGAAGATATCTAGAATTTTATGTTTAGTTTTATTTCAGGTTTACCTTATTCCCGTCTTTATATATCTTGTATTAATGACTTTATTATATCCTCTATTAACTTTGAGACTCGACATGTTTTTTGCATCGGTAGTTCTATCTAAAAGAATTTATCGTTTTCGAAGTTTTTCAAATTTGTTTAGAGTTTTATCTCTTTATTACATATGTTACGCTTTATTAGTTATATCCCTGTTTGGAAAAGTAATTTTTTTTCCCTATTTACATAACTTGTTTACGATCCTTCTTCATTAAGTGTTTTCGTTTACATTTTGTAGATTATTTAGTTTACAAGTTTGATTGGTCACAAGTTGTTTTGTTTTTAAATTTATTTTTATTATACTTACAAAACGGAGATGTAAATTAATTACTTTAAATAATTTACATTTGATAAGTTTAACCATCTTTATCTTTGTAATATGATTATGATACATAGTAAAACCTAGGACGAAAGATAAACTATTATTCTAAATCTCTGAAAAGTACAGACAAATGTCTACATATTCAAAAAGTTTCATGGAAATAGTCAAGTCAAGTCAGTGAGTCAGCACAGGCTGAGAAACGCTGGAGTACTTAGTGTCGTACGGCCCGGAGGGACACGTAGTGGTTGAGGGTCTCAAGTGAGTAAGTACAGGTAGTTCAGTCACTACGGTAGGTCGGTAGAGTAGGAGACAACAGGGGAAGAGGAGGACGGGGGTCAGGGAGGATCGTAGTTTCAGAAGAGGTTAGTCAGTTGAGAAACATACTCCACCGGTTTCATGACCTCAAAGTCGAAATCGTAGTAAGGAAGGTTTCTTTAGGGTCCCGACTAGACGAAGTCTTACCTGACCAACCTAGAGGAATGTCAGGTTCCCTGAGAGTTCTCAGAAGAGGTTGTGGTGTGAAGTTTTCGTAGTCAAGAAACCACGAGTCGGAAGAAGTGTCAGGTTGAGAGTGTAGGTATGTACTGGTGTCCTTTTTGGTATCGGAACTGATCTGCCTGGAATCAACCGTTTCATTACAGAGACGAAAACTTATACGATAGATCTAACCAGTATTGAAAAGAAGGTTCCTCATTCGCAGAAAATTATAGTACCGACGTCAGTGGTACACGTCACTAAACCTCGGGTCTTTTTATTTCAGACTGTGACAAAGGTGACAAAGGGGTACATAAAAGGTACTGCACTACCTTGGTGTACGGTACTAGAAGCAAAAGACTTACAACTCGAAATTCGGTTGAAAAAGTGAGAGGAGAAAGTGAAAGTAGTTCTTCGAAAAATCAAGGAGAAGTGAAAGTCGGTATTCCCACCACAGTAGACGTATAGACTCCAATAACTATAAAGAGGGCCGTTAGAACTAAGGTCGAACACAAAGAAGGTCAGGTCGCAAAGAGTACTACATGAGACGTATATTCAATTTATTCGTACAAGTGTTATATGTCGGAACTGCATGATCTAAGAAATATTAAGTGGTAGGGTACCCCTGTCACTCGATAGGAGTGAACAACGATACATTCGTTAAGATATCCCCTGTTGGAATAGGTATCTTAAACCAAACTATACAAAGGAACTGTGAGTAATTGAGAGGACCTCTTTGAACTGGGAAAAGGGTCTGAAATTAGGTCCTTAGTGTTCCTGTCAGTGGTTTAAAATCTTGAAGCAAAACGTAACAAATCTAGACATAACAATTAGAACACTAGAGTGTCATGAAGGAGTTAGAATAGTATAAAGGAATACGATTGTTTTAGAAAACTCTCCATTTTGTATAAAGGATAAAAATTATTTGTACATGAATAATAAAAAGTAATTGAAAATAAAACAATAACCGTGGTTTAATAATTCCCGTTTTCTTTGTTGAAATAAGTCGGTATATATTAAAGTTTAGTCAAAATATAAATAATTATAACTTGGTATTTCTTCCGTCTTACGGTTTCTTAACTACGGGAACTTGTCAGCACGACCTCTTCTGAGAACTCTCAGGGAACCTGTCCTTCCTCTAGTTTGGTCAGTCAGAATTCCCTCTAGTTGGGACTTATAAGTGACCATCCTGACTACGACTTTGACTTCGAGGCCATAGAACCAGTAGACTACGCTTGTCTACTGAGTAACCTTTTTGACGATTACGACCTTTACTAACTCCCGTCTTCCTCTTCTCCCACGGTCTCCTACTCTACCGACCTACCGTAGTGACTACGTACCTGTACTTGTACCCGTTTGAGGCCCTCTACCACTCCCTGTCCCCCCGGACCGTACGACGGCAGGTACCACAGTGTCTCAGTCTGTGTTGACCCGCTGACTCGTTGTTGTTATAACCCATGAATAATAAGCAATAGGTTTTAATTTTAAATCACATAAATGTCTTATAGTCTTTTTTGTCCTTTAATTTTAATGTATAGTCAAGAAACGAAAACTTTAATGTAGACTATTCGAAAACACAAAAATCCCTTTTCATACAGTAATGGTGAAAAATTACATCGTATGTAATTCTTGTAAAAGGTACAATTTTAAAAAACTTTGGTACAATGTTTTGTAAGGTACGCTACGTTCATAGTATAATTAAATGGACAGAAATAATGAAAAATATAGAGATTTGTAAGATATTATTCACAAGGATATGTAATTAGGAAAATTAATGAAATAAAGAAATGAGTATACTGTAATATTATTAATAAAATTTCATACGACACCCGTAAGTTTCCGTATCTCTTTTGAGATATAGGTCTTCATAATCATAAATTCTTAATATCGTAAAGATTTCTCCAAAATTCATTTACTTGGATCACTAATTAAAATTCTTGTATTTTGAAATTTGTCGGTCTATACATGACGGACTACACTTCATTATTTTTCCTGTTGTGTAGTCGATACTTCTTTAGAGTGGTTAGTTTAGACTGAGTTTTTAGAACAATTTAGACACACAAAATTTTCTAGTACTTTCAGTTTCTTGATACAATTTCTATTTCGGACATCTTTATGTGTGTCTTTTTATGTCTTCCGTTTATTGGTACGTCTCCCTTCTTACTTGTAGTACCCCCTTTTTTCTTTCCCCTTTGTACGTCTAAATTTCTGTTCTTTTACCAGTCGGTTCGATAGTCATAAGATTCAGGATAATCCTAAGACTAAAGTTATTTTGTCAAAAATTTATTTAATATTATATGGTACCCCTATATATGTGACTGATATAAAAAAGTTATAATTTCCAATAACAATTTAAACACACGCCTATAAACCCTTTCCAAAAAAGAAAATATCAGTAAAAAAAAAGGACTATTTTATAATACAGACCCTAAAAGTAGATATGATGAGTCCTCCATTTCATTTAACCGAACGACACGAATCAACGAGTTAGTACAGGTTGAGAAACGATGGGGTACCTGACATCGGGTGGTTCAAGGAGACAGGTACCCCTAAGAGGTCCGTTCTTATGACTTCACCCAAAGGTACGGGAGGAGGTCCCCTAGAAGGGTTGGTTCCCAGTTTGGGTCCAGAGGACTTAACGTCCATCTAATAAATGACAGACCTCACGTATCATTTACTCAAATTATAAATCCATCTCCTGTCTATCATGTCAGAATTATGTAGTACGAATACCAAATAGGATTTCTCTAAACCCTTTCCCTCATTTTACTACCCTAAGTGTTCATCCTCATGTGATAATACTTACATCTGTACTTAAGTAGGTCTTCGTTCCTTTGGAAATCCGGGAAGGAGTTAAAGACATTAAGGTCGGGGGGAGAGACCGTGTGAAAGTACCCGACATTAAAGAGATGTCTTACTATTATCTACTACTTTTTTTATTCTTACTTAATTTTACTCTACACTTTCGGTTTCCCTGAGGAACCATCTTCGTTTCTTCGGGAGTACAGAACGTCGTCCTTACGTCTCTTTCGGATCGTACTCCGGATTCTAAATAGTCAGACGTACTGATTGAAGTTTCCTCCAATTTGAGTCGTCTAGTCAACATGGTTCTCGTCACGGGGTAACCCTTTTAGACCTAGGGATTGTGTGTCCAAGATCTGTATACCTACTAAAGAAGACTTCTGAAACTAAGGAGACTGAGAAGACTTGGTAGATTCGGACGTCTTTATAAGGTAAACAGAGATAATTCGTGTTAGTAGAGTTTATTGGGACTTTCCGTGAGTTCTAGATTGAAGAAGGACCGGTGTACCGAATATGGATCCAAAATTCTGGATTAGGGTTGGTTGTTTTCTACGTGATCCGAATAATTTGTTACTTTCATGATTTCAAAATTCTACGACGTTTATATGGACTATACATAGTCATCTGTAGACCTTTTATACGTACTGTAACCCAATCCTCTAACAAATAATTTCCTTGACCTTGTATCTTAACTTTCCCTTCTCAAATAAATGGACTCTTATAAGAACCCTCTATTTCCTAAATCGGAAGATCTTTCTTCGAGTCTTATAAAATGTTTAATTATTTCACCGAGGGTCACCGTATCACGTGTGTCACCGGTTCGACTCGTTTTGACTTTACACACTTGACGGTACAGTCTACTATCTATTTCTCTAATTTTCCATGTCTCTTTATCTGTACCAGTTTAGCTACATCATAAATGTCAGTCTTTTACTCGTACTAACAATACAAGGAACCTTTCCGGGTCAAGTCAGTCAGTCAAGTCAGTGAGTTAAAACAGGCTGAGAAACGCTGGGTTACCTGACGTCGTACGGTCCGGAGGGACAGGTAGTGGTTGAGGGCCTCAAATGAGTCTGAGTACAGGTAACTCAACCACAACGGTAGGTTGGTAGAGTAGAAGACAGTAGGGGAAGAGGGTGGAAGTTAGAAAGGGTCGTAGTCCCAGAAAAGATTACTCAGTCAAGAAGGGTAGTCCACCGGTTTCATAACGTCAAAGTCGACAACTCCTCAAAGTGATAAGTCCTCACTAAAAGAAATCCTACCTGACCAACCTAGAGGAATTACAGGTTCCCTCAGAGTTCTCAAAAGAGGTTGTGGTGTCAAGTTTTCGTAGTCAAGAAACCGTGAGTCAAAAGAAATATCAGGTTGAGAGTGTAGGTATGTACTAATGACCTTTTTGGTATCAAAACTGATCTACCTGGAAACAACCGTTATCTGTGTGTTAAAAAGTACCGGTGTACTTACGGACCACTCTTTCTTCGTAATTCAAGATATCACCGAGGTGAAAAGTCAAATCGTAACCTCTATCCTTTACCAAAAATTTCTCAAATATATCGACTTTTACTACAGGTACTTACTTGAAACTTGTCACCTCTGATCCACCGTCACAATTAACCGTCATTGGTCCACCATGAATTGGTGTCTATAATACTACTGTTCGTTTCAAGCTCATCTTCGGGACCCTTGGTTTATGTGTTCTTTGATATCCTACCAATTATCATATACTGGAGGTCTCCCCGTTTTATCTAACCATCGACTGTTGACGTCATGAGTCGAACTTGATCGTCTTCTTTGGTTCCAAACCACTGACCCGTAGACTACTATTGGTGGGATTATTTTTACAGTACTAAGGAACGTATACAGAGTCTGGTCTCTGGAAAGTTTTTAGTTTTGAGTGAATTGTAATCAAGGTTCACCTGCCGTCGTGGTATCGTATAAATGTGTTGTTAAGTGCCTCAAAAAGAGGTTTCTTTTACTCCTGGCAAAAGAGTCAACTGACATATAACCCTCTATCCCTAATGAGACAAAGAGTGTGACAACTGTATCCCATAGACTAGAGATACTGTGACTTGATACTTATGAAATCTTGTAATAATACCGGAAGGATATACATTCTCCTGTAATATTTACCAAATGTATCTAAAGGAACCATCAGTAAAGGGACCTCGGACTTTCAAATTAACCATAATTGTATAAACTTTCGACCGTGTCTAACCCAGGAACTAATACACGTACGTACGTACGAATCAGTAAAGGCTGAGAACACTGACGTAACCGACTTCGGGAGGTCCGAGGAGACAGGTACCCTAAAGGGTCCATTCTTATAACCTTACCCAAAAGCAAAGGAAGAGGTCCAATAGAAGGGTTGGGTTCCTAGTTTGGTCCCAGACGACGTAACGTCCACTTAAGAAATGGTAGACTCTGTGGTCCCTTCGGAACTTACTGATAGTTTTACACGGTCCCAGGTCGGGACCACCTAGGTCCCATTAAGTTTCACCCCTGTCACATCCACTCCTTTTTGAATAAATAAATAAATTAATCTTTATATTCTAATCTAATCCTTCTTTATCGTATCATCCTTTTAAATCACCTCTTTTCTCCGACTTATTGAACCAAATACACCTTTCGGTTATTTAAAGGTCTGTTCCTTGAACGTGGTAGATGCAATCCGGCGGTCACAGGAGAACTTATCGCCCCCCACGGGGTGGAACCCGAGGGAGAAAGCACCTAGAATCTTCGGCCTCGTACATTCATCTGTACCACTCGGAGGTGTGGAGTCTACCCTTAAGTCGGTCTTTTCCTCATTCTGTTCTTCTGTGTCCCCTTGGTCAGAAAGGTCCTGAACGGACCGGAGATAACAGATCTTTCCGGAAAATATGGAAAAACTAACATGTATCTCAAGTTGCCCATTATGTTTTAATACGTCACAATCGTCGGGTTTGAGAATAGTTTTGGTCCGAAAAGAGAGACGTATGGACAGAATCCATTAAATGTAGTAGAAGGCCGGTTTTCACGGTTAATTGCAAAATGTCGGAAAAAAGACTATTCCCAAACAGTTGGTCTTCTGAATAAACACCACAAGAAGAGTTTCAGACCACGGTGAGAGTCTTTCATGATTTATTTCAATATAAGAATGTATCGTTTCTATGTCGTTAAATATTGTTCATTTTCCTCATGTCACTAAATATTGTTTTCTTTTCAGTAATTGAGTTTTCAGATCACAACGATTGTAGTTTTGATGATATATGGAAAAAGGTATAGGACTAATATAACTAATTGTAGGAGGGTCCACGGATTTTCTATTTCTTATACCTCCGGACCGTCGTTAGTAACTCAGTTGTCACTTTAGGTAGTGGTTATACTAAAAATCGAGAAATCTTTTCCGAGACATAGAAATTCTACAAAACTCGAAGTACGAAGAACGCCAACCCCCCGACATTCGTTAAGTGGTCGACATTTTTCAGGTCCCCTTGGACAATCCGTTCGATCTCTCAATAGTCTCCCCCAAAATTCGTCTCTGTAAGAAAACGTCCTCTGACTTCGGGACTTAATTGAAAAAGGTCTCTCACAGTCTTCTCACCTTTTCATGTTATGTTATTCCATCCGTCTAAGAATAAAACCCCCATGTACGAGTCTTTTATGGTCCTCCTTTGGAACTCCGAACTGAGTGGAACGGGTAGTCCGGAGAGGCGTACTGGAACAGTACCCACCTTAAGGAGTGCGACCGAGGACCGTTTTTACCCCTTTCGTTTCACCTTCTGAGACTTTGATAAGGATGGTACTGTGTCAATCATTTTTATATATTTAACATAGTACATAAATGATATTTTAAATCCTCTAAACACAGTCGGTACTCAAAGATTGTCTACTTTCTTACCACCCGGAGCAGTGTAGGTCAATTTAATGGTTCGTGACTGAGACGTCCTTCGTCCGCCGAGGATATTCTACTGACATTGAGGACGTTCGGGTCACCAACAGGACTAACTGCGACGGAACTGTCTACACCATTGAAATGATCTTGTCTACATCAGAGTTCAAGTCCAGACACCTGTCACAAACCCGTACACGTAAAAAAAGATAAAGTTATTCTTTTCTCTTAGTCCCTCTCAATAACAAGTGGAGGTTACACACTATTTGTAAACATTTAAAACGAGAATTCGACATTGAGGGAAAAGGAGACGGTATTACATCAGTTACCGTAGAGTATGATAGATTTGTAGAGTCTCTCATCATGTACTTAGGTAACGAAACTCCTATCTTACAATAAGGTAAGTTTATCAATCGTGGTCCTTCCTAAAACATTGAGAATAAATCTCCTACTTCACCAGTACTACCGTCTCTACCTCCCGTGTCGTACTTAAGAATGATTCCGATTAGATCGATGACAATGCTGTTTACAGGGTGAACAAATTTTTTTTTTTTTTTTTTTTTTCTGGTTTTGATTCGAGGTTTTAATGTATTAAAGAACTCTAAACGACAGATGAACCGTCGTTCAATTGATGAAACTTATAGAAGGTAGGACTCTCATAGACACCAGAACAATGACGTTAGTTATTAAAAATATTAAAAGACGGTCCCAAAGTTTTCATAAGGACAAGACGATGAATGTAAAGTTTCTTTACTCAAAGAACCTTCCACATTACCAATTAAAATACGGTGTTTCACTGGTTTGTAAACCAATTTTTAATGGGACCCACACACTCCGACAACGAGACACACACGTGAGACAGTACAGGTTGAAAAACACTGGAGTACCTGACCTCAGGGGGTCCGAGGAGACAGGTACCTCTAAAAGGTCCGTTCCTATGATCTCACCCAACGGTAAAGAATGAGGTCCCTTAGAAAGACTGGACGGACAGAATGTATCCTCCCGTCTAAGAAATGGTGACTCGGTGGACCCTTCGGCTTCCGACAAAGATCTCCTCTAATTGTAAACTTAGTCTTCTAATCATTTCTTCTAACAGGAGTCATTCCATCCAAGATTTAACTCTTTCCTCATCGGTTCGGACATATAAAAGTGGGACGAATAAATTGAATATACGTCTCATATAGTACGTTTTACGGTCCGACCTATTTCGTGTTCGATCTTAGTTCTAACGACCCTCTTTATTATTGGCGTCTACTGTGGTGTGGTGTAAAAAATACCGTCTTCCGTTTCTTCTTATTTCTCGGAGAACTACTTGTACTCCTTTCACTTTTTCAACCGAAGTTCGAGTTGTAAGTCTTTTGATTCTAGTGCTGTCGACCAGGGTAGCGAAGTACCGTCTGTCTACCCCTTTACTACTTTTGTCACTCTCTGAAGTAAAACCCCCCGAGGTTATAGTGACGTCTACCACTAATGTCGGTACTTTAATTTTCTACGAATGTGAAATCTTCTTTTCGATACTGACTGGATCTATCGTATAATTTTACGTCTCTACAATGAAACGGTTGTTTCAAGGCAGATCGGTTTCGATACCAAAAAGGTCATCACTACATATCTATACTCACAACCTGATATTTCTTTCGACTCGTGGCTGCTTCACTGCGAAAACTTGACACCACAACCTATTCTAAGAACTCTCTAGGACCCTGACGTTCCTATAGTTTGGTCAATGAGGAATTACTTTAGTCGGGTTGTAAGTCACCTTCCTGACTACGACTTCGACTTTGAGGTTATGAAACCGGTGGACTACACTTCTTGACTGAGTAGACTTTTCTGGGACAACGACCCTTTCGGACTTCCGTCCTCCTCTTCCCCTATTGTCTCCTACTCTATCAACCTACCGTAGTACCTGAGCAGCTACATGTACTCAAACTCCTCCGAGGTCCTACAACCTGTCCCTCCGGACCACATGACGTCATGGTGACCCAGTGTTTCCCAACCTGTTCTGACCCACTCACTTGACTTGACTACCATTCATCTAGTTTAGGTTAGTTACCTTCTGGACTTTTCTTGTTTTTTCACGACTCAATTTCCCTTGTGAAGGTCAGATTGAAGGACAATCGACCCGGTAACAAAGAAAAGGAAGGAAGGGTAAGTTTTACCTTGTACTTTGACTCAAGAATCGAGAGTCAGGACGTCCGAAAGATGGTCTTAAATGTGGTGATCGAGAGGACCACGAGGTCCGGAAACTTGAGTCTGACCTTCTGTCGTAGTCGACAAGGACCAGAGGTATACGACTGACTTCTAGAACTTTGAAGTGTTGTAAGTATACTCGAGAAAGAACATTATTTAGGGAAATCTCCCTCTCCAGGCAGAGGATAAACAAGACAAGAGACCGCTTGGGACTTACTATGTCATCCAAAATATCGTCCTTGAAGTAAACATCCTCAGTACTACTCGAAGCACGAGTTCCTTCAGGAAAGGACAACAATGACAGATCATAAGTTTTGCAGGAAAGACACACCGGTACCGAGGTGTAGAGACACAAGTCAAGTCGGTGTCAGTGAGTCAGTACAGGTTGAGAAATGTTGGGGTATCTGACGTCGTGGGGTCCGAAGGGACAGGTAGTGGCTGAAGGGACAGGTAGTGGCTTGAATAAGTTTGAGGGTCGGCAGCTCAGCCACTACGGTAGAGACGTAATCACACTGCCATTGTGACTACAGGACGTACGAAAGATTTCATTGTTAAGTGAATGTTATGGTACCGTAAAACCTTATAACGGAAGACTTTAGACAAATGAGACCTAGGTAAATGGGGACCGTAGATTCGTTAGAAAGAAACCTTAAGGATCACGAGGACAGAAGAGTCGTACCTAATACAGGGGTTGTCGAAAGGAAGTCCCATTCAGAAACAGAAAGACTTTTTCGGATAAACACCATGTAAGTTCACTACGGATTCCTAAATCCGACAATACCAAACTAGAAAAACGGGGTCCCACGAAGGAACCGAGAAATAAATAAATAAATAAAAAATTATATAGACTTTGGACCTCGTATGTTCAAGAAAAATATCATAACGTCTGACAAGATCTATGAAAACTTCACTTCAAAAACAGACAATGAGGACCCAAGGTACTCCACGTACCAGGAAACCACAAGTCGAAAGAGAAGGGAACACGGTGACCCGACGTCGACTGGTTCGTGCCTAGACTACGGGACCTTACCAAACCGGTGTGTAGGCGGGAGTCTCCCAGAATCTCCTAAAGACCGGTATATCCAAGTCACTTTCACAGTAGACACTTAATGAAAAAAAAAAATAGAGAAAACTAGAGAAAAGTATTTTTCTCTAAATTTCTTTAACGAGCCTCTTTCGTTACCGTTGGGTGAGGTTATGAGAACGGACCTTTTAGGGTACCTACCTCCTCGGACCATCCGACGTCAGGTACCCTATCGATTCTCAGTCTGTGTCGACTCGCTGAAGTGAAAGTGCAAAGTGAAAGTACGTAACCTCTTCCTTTACCGTTGGGTGAGGTCACAAGAACGGACCTCTTAGGGTCCCTGTCCCCTCGGACTACCCGACGGCAGATACCCCACCGTGTCTCAGCCTGTGCTGACTTCACTAAATCGTCGTCGACGACGTCAGTATCAGGACAACAGTCACCGATTATTAACAACTAGTAAAAAATATTACAGTTTCAATTAAAAGTAGAATTTTTAGGTAATTGAAATAATATATAAGTATATTTAATATCTATTTGAAGTCAAGTCAAGTCAACAAGTCAGTACAGGTTGACAAACGTTGGGGTACTTAACGTCGTGCGGTCCGGAGGGACAGGTAGTGGTAGAGGGTCTCAACTGAGTTTGAGTACAGGTAACTCAGCCATTACGGTAGGTCGGTAGAGTAGGAGACAGTAGGGGAAGAGGAGGACGGGGGTTAGGGAGGGTCGTAGTCTCAGAAAAGGTTACTTCAATTGGGAAGTGTACTCCACCGGTTTCATGACCTCAAAGTCGAAATCATAGTAAGGAAGGTTTCTTTAGGGTCCCGACTAGAGGAAGTCTTACCTGACCAACCTAGAGGAACGTCAGGTTCTCTGGGAGTTCTCAGAAGAGATTGTGGTGTCAAGTTTTCGTAGTTAAGAAGCCACGAGTCGGAAGAAGTGTCAGGTTGAGAGTGTAGGTATGTACTGGTGACCTTTTTGGTCGGAACTGATCTACCTGGAAACAACCGTTTCATTACAGAAACGAAAACTTATACGATAGATCCAACCAGTATTGAAAGGAAGGTTCCTTATTCGTAGAAAATCAAAGTACTATTTGAATCCGTATTAGTATATAAATATTCAACAGTAAATAATACTTAATACACGTTACATACGTAGTAAGTAATATAGTAAATTAATTTATAAAATGAATACTAATTATCAAAGAGTATCGTAAATTATATTAAAATATAACTGGAATGTTATTACATTATCTAATTTATAGATATGAGAGAAGGACTAATCCTCAATTCGGTAGACTCTTGACCTTAAAATAAAATTCTGAAATATCCTAATACCGATTTTTGTTACGAACTATACATAATAATCGTTCATATTTAAAATTTCACGATGTCAAGTTTAAACCTTGTAAAATAAATGAATTTGTAACGTAAAAAGTTGATAGTTGGATTTTGGATTCTTATTTGGGTGTTTTGGTTCGTTTATTACACGACCTTTTTAACATTAATTTTTTAATGTCCCTTATGGTAGTTTTATATAATGTATTTTTACTTACAAGTCTAAATCGTATATTTAGGAGTATCAACTTAACTAAATATACATACAGATACTATAAATTTGTAAGTACGTATACTCTGTTTGTAAAGGACTTCTTAACGATTTTATCACACTCTAGTTTTGTAGATTAGAAGGTATCTTGTTAAAAAACGTCTCTATAATGAACGATTTTATCTCATCGTCTCGTTTAAACTGTAAGTAATATTCGAGGGTTTAAAATGAAGTTTATAGAAACCCATCTTTTATTTACTAATTTTATCTATTACCTATATAAAGAAAGGACAGAAAGTAGGCTATAGGTTATTTATGTATTGTGTAATCGTCTTCGAAGGGATTACCTAACGTCAACCTCCTTCTACTATAAAACTATCTCTTTTACAGGACATCGAATGTGTTTTAAAAATGAAAGAATAACTAATGAGTACAAAAAAAAGAGTCACATGTTTATTTTATTTATCAGGGAATTTAAAACAGTAGATATAATTGGAAAAAAAAAGGACACCTTTAATATGAAAGATAGTGACAGAATTACACAAGGAAGTACAGAAACTTTAACATATAGTCTAAATTGAAAAATTAAGATATCAAGTGGTGTCAGACTATCGATAAAAAGGGTTATAGTGTGGTCTAATAAGATTAGGTCTTAAAAATTTTCTTTGTAGATATTTGTTTCTGGAGAAATTTCACAAACGTTAAAATTCATGTTTATGAAAACTTTGAATGTCCGTTTTTGTAGACATCTGTTCAGAAAAGGTAAGAACCTCCTGTTTGGGATCGTGTAAAAGATGTTAAATAAACTGAAAGTGACGGGTAAAGAAGGCTCGTTAGTTAAATAGAAAGAGAAACCTTAGACACTTGTCCTGATGTAACAGTTACCTCTCCACCGTACCTAGAACGGCCAACCAACGGGGAAACGAAAAAAGGGTCACGATAGTGGTCTCTCTTTACTGAGATCCGGAGTCATGTCTTTTGTGAAAGACTGTTTGACGATAGGTACATACTTTTCCTGTCATTTACATATATACGTTTGGAGGTAAACTGAAGGAAGAAGGATTATCTAAAACACTAAACGTACTGACGTGTTTGATAGGATCTTAAATATCTTCATAGACTTTTTTACTTACTTAAAAGTCCCCGACTTTGTGACCGATAACCAAAGGTATACATTTTACATAAGTCATCAACTTTTAGTTGAAACCATGAGACGACAAGTAAAAAAGTTTAATATAAACATCTTGAAAAAGAACAAAGGGAAGAGAGAAAGTACTTACGGATTTACCGGTCCGTTATAGTTTTACATAGGATTACTTTCTGCTGGTCATCAATCAATCATCTCTCCGTTCTTCAACATGACTTTATAGTTAAACTTTCTTTCCTGGTCATCGGTCAAAACAAGTTTCGATTGGGAGACACTTAGGTAGAAAAATAGAGAGAGTGTCTCCGAGTGGATAGACACTTATCCGTTACTTGTAGGGATCACACTTACTTGTGTTTCATTACACAATTGAGAGGGCCACCCAAAAATAAAATATGTAGTAATATTCACCTGTTTTCGGTGATTCTTATCACTTAAATGCGGATTCTGTGAACGTTTTCGTCTACCGTAGTCAAGAGGTTTGTTAAAGTGATGTTTTAGATAATCATTCCTGTCGAAACCATTATCTTCACGTAGGTTCCAAGAACGGGGAGTCCTAACAACTCGACCAGAAACGCTATCTCAAGGTAAAGTGTAGTCACAGAATGAAAAATAAGGAGCTACATGTGTTCTCTTTATAATACGTACACAGATTTTCAACCCGAAAGGTTCACCGAGTCACCATTTCTTAGGTGGATGATCACGTCCTCTGTACCTAAGATAGAGACCCAACGTTTCTAGGGGACCTCGTCGTTTCTCGTTGGACGAGTCCATAAGAACGGAAATTTTAAGATACCCGTCTCTTGAAACAACCCGATATCAGGTACCCCAGCGTTTCTCAACCTGTACTGACTCGTTGACTCGTGAGTGTGTACGTGTAGATTCCAATATGGGGACGAAGTCTGGCTTAGATGAGTTAAAAGGTGACGATCATAACTTTCAAGACCCGAAAGAGAGTACTAAATTCTACTCGCCAAGTACCTTGAAGATTTTACATATATCCGGTAGGTGTCATATAAAGAAATTGTGACACCAGAAAAAAATATCATGGATAGTGATAGCTTTTTATTTATCGTACAATATTGATATATTATTGAAAAAAACAGAAGACAACAATCCCAAACTCAAAGTTCTCTAGCATTTTACGGAACTCTGTTCTCACCGAAAAGAGTAAAAAGTAATTCTAAACTATCAATAACTGTTTTATTTGAAATATAACATTTACGAAAACTATCACTGTTTTAAACAAGTATTTAATTCTCATTGGTTGAAAGTAAAATTTCGTACGGTGATAACTGATCGATTGTTCGTACGATTTTGTTGGAGTTTTTAGAGTATAAGTGATAAGGAGGACCTTTATTACCTACTATAAGTAAACCGACTAAGTTTTAAAATGAATGTACTAAAAACTACAATAAGTCTACTAAAATAAAACAATTTCGATAAAACTTGTCTTACTATTTTCAGTAGGTCCTGGATATTACCATTTACATCTATAGTTTATTATAAAAAAAATGACCTTTTTTTTTTTTGATATATCTTATGGACACTTGGGTTCTTAGAACAGAAATACTGTATTTCTTCCAGACTGTCAAAAATTAGTAAAATGGTATCCTCGGTACCATAGAACGTGTACATAAATATTGACCTCGATGAAACCCCTATTTACTTGTTAGTTGGGTAAATAAGTCGAATTTAAGATCGTCACGAGTAATCTGTAACAATAATGTTACTTATTGGACGTTGGATTTAGGATGGTTGTGTCATATTTGGATATACAGGAACTATTCATAAAGTATGACAGAAAATATATATAGATGTACATATATATAGATATACATATATATATTTATTGGAGTCTATACGTCTACTGTGGTGGGAATACCGTCTTTCATTTCTTCTTGATTTCGTGGAGAACTACTTTCATTTGCTCCTCTCACTTTTTCAACCGAAATTCGAGTTGTGAGTCTTTTGATTCTAGTACCGCAGGTCAGGGTAGTGAAGTACCGTTTATCTACCCCTCTGTCACCGACTGAAATAAGACCCGAGGTTTTAGTGACGTCTACCAGAAACGTCGGTACTTTAATTTTCTGCGAATGAGGAACCTTCCTTTCAATACTGGTTGGATCTGTCGTATAATTTTTCGTCTGTGTAATGAAACGGTTGTTTCCAGGCAGATCAGTTCCGATACCAAAAAGGTCACCAGTACATACCTACACTCTCAACCTGACACTTCGTTCGACTCGCGGTTTCTTAACTACGAAAACTTCACACCACAACCTCTTCTGAGAACACTCAGGGAACCTGACGTTCCTCTAAGTTGGTCAGGGAGCATTTCCTCTAGTCAGGACCACAAGTAACCTTCCTGACTACAACTTCGACTTTGAGGTCATGAAACCGGTGGACTACACTTCTCGACTGAGTAAACTTTTCTGGGACTACGACCCTTACTAACTCCCGTCCTCCTCTTCCCCCTCTGTCTCCTACTTTGTCTGAGTTACTTGTACTCCAAGTCATTTGAGGCCCTCAGCCACTACGTGTCCCTCCGGACCAAACGACGTCAGGTACCCCGGTGTTTCTCAGCCTGTGTTGACTCATCGGACTTGAATAGACTAACAGAAGATATAAAGAATTTTTATATTTTCACCGATATGTATTCTATCCAATTTCATAAGTAATAAGGTCCTTATAAGAAGTTCATCACTAAGGTACATGAACCATTTAGATCACTCAAATTTAAAACTAAAGTAGGTGATAATCCATACAGTAAAACCTTTTAAGTGTGTTAAAAAATTTTATAGTCGAAGGAGTAGACATTTTAATCCATTTAGATCATGACTCGAGGACGGAATAACATTTCAAATTTATACCATCTCATATATTCTAATAATTCTGTTCGGAGACACGTTGCTCTCGTGGATTATGAATTATTAAAGACTCGAACAAATTCCGTAACCGAAACGAAAAGAAAAGTCATAGTTCTGTAAATGATTTATCTCCAAGATAATAAAAAATCTCGATTCTTTTTAAGTTCAACTCTAAAGGGTTTTTCTATCATAATCTTTGAGTAAAATGCTAAAACCATAGTAAAGAAACCGTGTCTTTTCAACCAAAGAGAGGATTATACGTGGGTCGTATAGAACAAACGGAAAACTTTCAAATACGACGATAATTTGTAGTTTTAAACACAGTGTACCTTTACGGAAGGACCCTCCCACACGAAATGACAACTTAGTAGACAGCCCCCGATAGTAATCCATGTCTTCGAAACTTCATTCTGGATTTCGGTTTTAAGAGTGTCTACAACGTACCTTTGTTTGAAGTTTTTCCTACGAGTCACAAATAAGTATCCGTCCATTTGTAGACACTTTCTCTCTTTTCTTTCGACTCTCTGTCCTCTCTCTGAGT
This sequence comes from Capra ibex, assembly GCA_006410555.1. NCBI lineage: Eukaryota > Metazoa > Chordata > Mammalia > Artiodactyla > Bovidae > Capra > Capra ibex. The sequence goes on from SJYO01037955.1 coordinate 35,147,223, forward strand.
GAATTTCCGAATCGAAACTTGTTTTGTCCGGAATCCGGAAAAGAAAGTTTAACTACACAGATAAATATACCGAAGGACGGAGAGGCGATCCATTGATAACTTCAGAGTGAAACACTTGATTAAATGTAACTGGAGATGGAATCGGAGTTGTCAAGATAAATTTCACTCCAAACAAAAGGGATTACTCCTAGTCGACACTCGTCCCCACTGGTTTTCTTTTCTTTAAGGGAAACTGTCCAACACGGAGACGAATCCGACTTTAAACCTCTTTTCCTCTCCGGTGCTTATATGTCTTATGGACTCTTACATTCAAATTGTAACTTCCAGAATATTTATTTTACATAGATCTCAGTGGTGTATAAAGAAATAATTCTTTGATCTTTGCCGTTGGGTGACACGATAAGAACAGACATCTTAAGGTTCTTTGCTCCTCCGACCGTCTGACGTTCAGGTACCCTAACGATTCTCAGTCTGTGCTGATTCGCTGATTGTCTGTGCAAAAGGTCTGTGATTCCGATGTTTTTACTCTAATTTCGGTACTTTTCTTACTGGTAGAAACTATTGAGAACCAGGTGTTTAATTTGAGAAAGAGAGAAAAATTACTCATGTTTTACATCTAGTTCTCGGTGTGATTATGTTAGTAAACGAGAAACAGAACAGTAGTTGACTACCGAATCTTTATGAGTACGGTAGGTTTTCACTTCTTGTTCTTTTGTTTTGATGTTTAATCCTTCCCAGGTAGATAGTCTAAATATCGAACCAGAGAGTTTCGGACTTCGAATGATTTTGAAGTTTTACTAAAGTAGTTTACCACAATATTGACCTCTATTTGTCGGGTCAAGGGAATCTCAAAAGTTTCAAAGAACAGAAAATAATAATCAAGTAATATACTAAAGAAATTTTTTTTTTTTTTTGTTTGTCACTAGATAGTTTATCACGGTGATTTAGAGAAAAGGTGAAACTAGAAGTAAATACGAAATTCCGTTTTGTCGGATACACTAAGAGTTGGATTATTTTACATCTAAGAAACGCGAAGTACATATTCGATTCGAAAGGAGTGGAGGTTCGTAAGACCTTGACTAGTTACCATTCGGACGGAGTTTTTCAGAAAGGAATAGGAGTCATCCTTATATAGTTATTTAACCTTCTCTACTACTACGATGACTTCGGACGCTCGTGTCGAAGAGTAAAGTAGTCAAGACGACTACAATGGAGACCGAGTCTCCAAGGTAAAAGAAACATACTCTACGTAGTCCTAACGAAACCGTCGTTCGGGGTATCCGTATACCGACTTTCTAAGAACGAAAATTTCCGACTAAAATGACCGAGTGGTCGAGTCCCATCATCGTCAAAATTGTTACTGACCCATCGAGCATTTTATTAGGTCTCACGACAGGAATAAGACTCTATTATTTTTCTTTTGTTTGAATCTCATTCGTGTAGTGTGAGTTTTCTATTTTCTTTTATAAATATATAAGAAGATCAATTGTGATTGATATTAGTATAATATTAATATAAGAAATAATAATTTTCGACTACTCAAAACCGAGTCTTTTTACACCCATCCAAAGGACCGAAAGTATGAACCCTCGTAATACCGACCTCTTTAATCTTGTCAGTATATAACAGGGACTTTAAGAAATTTAGGTGATGTTTAGTGAGTCCTATTAGTAAACAACTAATTCCAAAACACTACAAATTTACCTTATTATACATAAGTACACATCCTAGTACTATTTGTGTCTTCATCAATGAGTCGTACCTAACAAAAAACAGAAATTTTTATTTTGAAAGAGAGACAGTCGAAGTTTTATGAATGGAATTTTCGTGTCCCAAGGGACTAAAGAAAGAGATAAGAAGATCTAAAACTATAAAGTAACTGGTATTACTTAACTTAATACTGGGGGTTTTCTATCTAGGTACGGGATTATTAGTCTTACAGACTTAGTAATGGATCATACCTTTTTCTTCCGTTCCCTCTTTCGTTACTGTTTGGTGAAGTCATAAGAACAGAACTCTTGGGGTACTTACCATACTTTTCCGTTTTTCAATACTGTAACTTTCTACTTGAAGGGTCCAGTCATCCACGTGTTATATGAAGACTCCTTCTCACTTCTTTATTGAGGTCTTCCTTTCTTCTCTGTCTCGTTTCATTTTTTTCGGGTCAACACCTACAGTGACCACTTCCTTCATTTTAGGGTACGACATTTCTTGTCAGGACGTATCCTTGGACCTTATAATTCAGGTACTTAGTACAATTTAGCCTTCACCAGTTTATCCTCTCCCATTCTCACTTGCAGTTGTAAAATCCTTAGTCCCTTGATTTTACCTGACCTTACCTACTTAAATTGAGTCTACTGGTAATGTAGTTGATGACACCCGTTCTTAGGGAATCTTCTTTACCTCATCAGGAGTCTCAGTTGTTTTCTCAGACTTTACGTCATGAACCTACGTTAGAGTTTTTACTGTCCTACTAGAGATAAGTAAAGGTTCCGTTTGGTAAGTGATAGTGTCATTAGGTTCAGATACGGGTCTGGTCATTACGACTTTTTCGATTTGTCAAGATACTTCTGGATTTTCTGAAGACCTTGATTGTCGGTTTTTTCTACGGGAAAAGTAACATCCCCTGACCTTACTTTTTCGTCTTTCAGTTCTCTATGGACCTCATTCTCCGTTCAAACCAGAACCTCATGTTTTACTTTGTCCCTTTTCTGAGTGTCTCAAACGGTTCTCTTGAGTGGTCAGTATCGTTTGTGGGAGAAGGTTGTTGTGTTCTCTGCCGAGATGTGCACCTGTAGTCGTCTACCAGTTATGGTTTTAGTCTAACTAATATAAGAAACGTCGATTTCTACTTCTTTACGATATGTCAGTCGTTTTTGTTCTGACCCTCGACAGACACCGAGACTAGTACTTGAGGAATAACTTTTTAAGACTGAATTTAACTTCTTTCATCCCTTTTGGTGATCTGGTAAGTCCATACTGGATTTAGTTTAGGGAATACTATATGTCACCTTTACTCCTTATCTAAGTTCCTTAATCTAGACTATCTGTCTCACGGACTTCTAACATGTCCTCCGTTACTAAATCTAGTAATGGGTCTTCTTCTTGACGTTTTTCCGTTTTACCAATAGACTCCTCCGGAATGTTTATCGACTCGTTTCTTCTCTTCGATTTCCGTTTCCTCTTTTCCTTTCTATATGGGTAAACTTACGTCTCAAGTTTTCTTTTTGTTCCTCTCTATTCTTTCATAAGAATTCACTGGTTACGTTTATTTGTCTCCTTTTACTATCTTATCCTTTCTGATCTCTAGAGAAGTTCTTTTAATCTCCATAGTACCCTTCTAAAGTACTTTTCAACCCGTGTTTCTGTCCTTACCATGCCTGGATTGTCTTCGTCTTCTATATTTCTTCTCCACGTTCTTATGTGTCTTCTTGATATAATTTTTCTAGAAGTACTGGGTCTATTAGCACTCTCACCCTAGTAAGTGGATCTCGGTCTGTAGAACCTTACTTTTCAGTTCGTCCGGAATCCTTCGTAGTTATGTTTGTTTTGATCACCTCCACTACTTAAGGTGTACTCGAGAAAGTTTCTACTACGTCATTTTCACGACGTGAGTTATACGGTCGTTTAAACCTTGTGAGTCGTCACCGGTGTCCTGACCTTTTCCAGTCAAAAGTAAGATTATGGTTTCTTTTCCGTTACAGTTTCATAAGTTTGATGATGTGTCAACGTGACTAGAGTGTGTGATCGGTTCATTACGAGTTTTAAGTTGTTCGGTTTGGAGTTGTCATGCACTTTGGTACTTGAAGGTCCACAAGTTCGACCTAAATCTTTTCCGTCTTCTTGGTCTCTAGTTTAACGGTTGTAGGCGACCTAGTGACTTTTTCACTCTCCCACGGTCTTTTTGTAGATACGGACGAAATAACTGATACGGTTTCGGAAACACACCTTTTAAGAAGTTCTCTACCCTTATGGTCTGGTGGAATGGACGCAAGACTCTTTAGACGTACGTGCAGTTTTTCGTTGTCAACCTTGACCCGTTTCTTGTTGTCTAACCAAGGTTTAACCCTTTCCTCTTACAGTTCCGACATATAACAGTGGGACGAATAAATTGTATACGTCTCATGTAGCTCGTCTTACGTTTCTGTAGTGAAACGACTGTTTCTAGGTAAATCAGTTTCGATACCAAAAAGGTCATCAGTACATAAATACACTCCCAACCTGATATTTCTTTCAACTCACAGTTTCTTGACTACGAAAACTTGACATCACAACCTCTTCTGAGAACTCTTAGGAAACCAGTCGTTTCTCTAGGTTGGTCAGGTAGGACTTCCTTTAGTCAGGACTTATAAGTAGCCTTCCTGACTACAACTTTGACTTTGAGATTATGAAACCGGTGGACTACACTTCTTGACTGAGTAACCTTTTCTGGGACTACGACCCTTTCTAACTTCCGTCCTCCTCTTCTCTTACTGTTTTGTACTCTACCAACCTACCGTAGTCCCTGAACTACTTGTAGTCACACTTGTCCGAGGTCCTCAACCACTACCTGTCCCTTCGGACCACAAACGTAAGGTACCCCAGTATTTCTTAGTCTACACTGACTCGTTGACTTGACTTAACTACCTTTTTCAACACTAATTCAATTCTTAGAACTTCCTTCAATGAAACGTAATTGGCCTTCCCTGGATTTATATTAGTGTAAACAGAAATAATTTCTCTGTTAAAACTCTGTTAGTCTTTTCCTCTTTTCGTGTTCTCCTGTTCGGACTGAGTCTCTTTGAAGTCATCACATCGGTGTTCGGTGTCTTGTGAACCTGGGTAGTTTTAAACTTCATCGTTTTTATCTACAAAACGATATCAAAACTCTCCCTCACATCAGGACGGTTGTAAAACTAAATCCGGAATCCGGAGATTGATACTCTGTTATTTAAAGATATCTACATTTGGTGGTTAAAGACTACATAAATACCCTTCATGTCCTTTGATTACGTAACGGTAAAATAGTGAAAAAGTGTAAGGTTCACACAAAACCGTTAGAATAGCTATCTTACAATTCTGAAACTTTCACGTTTAGTGTAGAATGAGAAGCACCTCTTAAGTCATGGAGCGTGTTCAGAAATGAATATCGTTCCCGATCTTCTTTTAAGGGTTTTTATAATCATTCACGGTGGGAGTCACTCTCTTAATAAAACCTGTACCAAGGATTTACGTTATTAATTCTTTCCACTAAACCACTTTTCAGTCGTTTTAACTTGATATTAGATTTATATAGAAAACTCTTTTCCTGGTTTACTTAGTGTAAAATTGTGATCGACTTTTAAGTGTCAGAACGGTCGTCGACAAAAAGACGTTGTTTCAACAAACCAATATTATAATTTATGTTGATATACCAAAGAAAATATAAAGAGAATCAGACTTAAAGTACAAAAAAAAATTTATATTTAAATAAATAACCTCCGATTAATGAAATGTTATAACTTAACCAAAACGGTATATAGTTGTACTTAGACGGTGCCCATACGTGTACAAGGGGTAGGTCTTTGGGGGAGGGTGGAGGGAGGGACATGGTAGGGAGACCCAGTAGGGTACGTGGTCGGGGTTCGTAGAACATAGTGCGTAGCTTGGACCTGATCGTTAAGCAAAGTATATACTATAATAGGTACAAAGTTACGGTAAGAGGGTTTAGTAGGGTGGGAAAGGGAGAGGGTGTCTCAGGCTTTCCACATAGGGTGTCTATGTAGACACAGAGAAAACGACAGAGCGTATGTTCCAATAGTAACGGTAGAAAGATTTAAGCTATATATATATGTAATCATATGACATAACCACAAAAGGAAAGACCGAATGAAGTGAGACATATTATCCGAGGTCACAGTAGGTGGAGTAATCTTGACTAAGGTTACATAAGAAAAATTACCGACTCATTATGAGGTAACACGTATACATGGTGTCGAAAGAATAGGTAAGTAGACGACTACCTGTAGATCCAACGAAGATACAGGACCGATAATATTTGTCGCGACGCTACTTGTAACCCCATGTACACAGAGAAAGTTAAGGCCAAAAGAACCACACATACGGGTCGTCACCCTAACGACCCAGTATTCCGTCAAGATAAAGGTCAAAAAATTCCTTAGAGGTGTGAGAAGAGGTATCACCGACATGATCAAACGTAAGGGTGGTTGTCACGTTCTCCCAAGGGAAAAGAGGTGTGGGAGAGGTCGTTAAATAACGAACATCTGAAAACCTAGTGTCGGTAAGACTGACCACACTTTACCATGGAGTAACACCAGAACTAAACGTATAGAGACTATTACTCACCACAACTCGTAGAAAAGTACACAAACAATCGGTAGATATACAGAAGAAACCTCTTTACAGATAAATCAAGAAACCGGGTAAAAAACTAACCCAACAAATAAAAAGGCCTTAACTCGACGTAGTCAACGAACATATAAAAACTCTAATCAAGAAACAGTCAACGAAGTAAACGATAATAAAGAGTGTAAGACTTCCGACAGAAAAGTGGAACGAATAGCAAAGGAAACACCACGTCTTCGAACATTCAAATTAATCCAGGGTAAACAAATAAAAACGAAAATAAAGGGTATAAGACCCTCCACCCAGTATCTCCTAGGACGACACTAAATACAGCCTCTCACAAAACGGATACAAGAGGAGATCCTCAAAATATCAAAGACCAGAATGTAAATCTAGAAAGTAGGTAAAACTCAAATAAAAACACATACCACAATCTTTCACAAGATCAAAGTACGACAATGTTCACCAACTGGTCAAAAGGGTCGTGGTGAACAATTTCTCTAACGGAAAAGAGGTAACATATAAGAACGGAAGAAACAGTTTCCATTCCACAGTTATCCACGAACCTAAATAGAGACCCGAAAGATGAAACAAGGTAACTAGATATAAAGACAGAAACACGGTCATGGTATGACAGAACTACTGACACCGAAACATCATCTCGGACTTCAGTCCGTCCAACTAAGGAGGTCAAGGTAAGAAGAAAGAGTTCTAACGAAACCGATAAACTCAAAAAAAAACATAAAGGTATGTTTAGAACTTTAATAAACAAGATCGAGACACTTTTTATGGCAATCATCGAACTATCCCTAACGTAACTTAGATATCTAACGAAACCCATAATATGAGTAAAATACATTTAGTCATATGAGTAAATATGATATAACTAAGAAGACTAGATACTTGTACCATATAAAGAGGTAGATAATCACAGGAGAAACTAAAAAAAGTGATCACAAACCATCAAAGATATCAAAAGATATATATCCAGAAAGCAAAGAAATCCATCTATATAAGGATTCATAAAAAAAAAAAAAAAAAAAACCACGTTACCACTTACCTTAACAAAGGGACTAAAGAGACAAAAGAGTAATAATCACATATCCTTACGTTCCCTAAAGACACACAACTAAAATATAGGACGTTGAAATGATATAAGTAACTATCAATATGATTAAAAGACCACCTCAGACATCCAAAAGATACATCTCCTAGTACAGTAGACGTTTGTCACTCTCAAAATGAAGAAGAAAAGGTTAAACCTAAGGAAAATAAAGAAAAAGACGAGACTAACGACGTCGTTTTTGAAGGTTTTGATACAACTTATTATCACCACTTTCACCCGTGGGAACAAAACAAGGACTTAAATCCTCTTTACGAAAGTTAAAAAGTGGTAACCCCTATTACAAACGACACCCAAACAGTATATATCGAAAATAATACAACTCCTTACAAGGAAGAAAAGGACGAAAGACCTCTCAAAAATAGTATTTATCTACAACTTAAAACAGTTTCCGAAAAAGACGTAGATAACTCTATTAGTATACCGAAAATAAAAAGTTAAATAATTACATCATATAATGTAACTAAACACCTATAACTTCTTAGGAACGTAGGAACCCTATTTCGAGGTGAACCAGTACTACACACTAGAAAAATTACACAACAACCTAAGACTAACGGTTTTAAAACAATGCCTGAAAACATAGATCCAAGTAGTCACTATAAACGGACATCAAAAGAAAAAGGTACCGTAGAAACAGTCCAAAAATGTTTGCCACTACCACCGGAGTATCTTACTCAACCCTTCAATTGGAAGGAGACGTTAAAAGACCTTCTCAAACTCATCCTATCCACAATCGAGAAGAGATTTAAAAACCATCTTAAGTCGACACTTCGGTAGACCTGGACCCGAAAACAAACGACCTTCTAAAGACTAATGTGAAAGTTAAAGGCACGAACACTACCCAGACAATTCTAAAAGGTAAAGAAGGACCAAGTCAAAACCTTTCAACAAGTGGGTTCCTCACCACCGACACGACCGTGTCCTCCGGGATCTCCTCGATAGGGTGTAACTGCTAGTTCTTCCCGCCGCCACTCCTCTATGGGAAGCAGGTTCCATTCCTCGTCACCGACGTGAAACGACCTCGTCGGCACTTCTCTATGGGGTGCGGGGTCCATTCTCTATGGGTTCATTCTACCATCCACAACGTTCTCCCGTAGTCTCCCGTCTGTGTGACTTTGGTATGAGTGTCTTTTGATCAGTTGGATTAGTGTGATCCTGGTGTCGGAACAGATTGAGTTACTTTGGTTCGGTACTGGCGTCTCGTTGGGTTCTGCCCGTCCAGTACCACCTCTCCAGACTGTCTTACACCAGGTGACCTCTTCCCTTACCGTTCGGTGAAGTCATAAGAACGGAACTCTTGGGGTACTTGTCATACTTTTCCGTTTTATTATCCTATGACTTACTCCTTGAGGGGTCCAGTCATACCACAGGTTATACGATGACCTCTAGTCACCTCTTTATTGAGGTCTTTCTTTCTTCCCTACCTCGGTTTCGTTTTTGTTATGGGTCGACACCTACACTGACCACTATCTTTGTTTCAGGCTACGACATTTCTCGTTATAACGTATCCTTGGACCTTACAGTCCAGGTACTTAGTTCCGTTTAACCTTCACCAACTTTTTCTCTACCGTTCTCACTTGCAGCTGTAAGATCCTTACTCACTTGATTTTACCTGACCTTATCCACTTAAATTGAGTCTACTGGTAATACAGATGATGACACCCGTCCTTAGGGAGTCTTCTTTACCTCATCGGTAGTACCAGTCGTTTTCGCAGGCTTTACGTCATGAACCTACGTTAGAGTTTTTGTTGTCTTACTAGAGACAAGTACAGGTTCCGTTTGGTAAGTTATAGTGTCATTAGGTTCAGATACGGGGTTGGTCATTACGACTTCTTCGATTTCAACTTGCCAAGATGCTTCTGGATGTTCTGGAAAATTTTGATTGTGGGTTTTTTTCTACGGGAAAAGTAATATCCCCTGACCTTACGTTTTCATCCTTCAGTTCTTTGTGGACCTCATTGTCCGTTTAAACCGGAACCTTACGTCTTACTTCGTCCCTTTTCTGATTATCTCAAAACCGTTCTTTTACGTGACCAGTATCGTTTGTGGGAGAAGGTTGTTGTGTTCTCTTCTGAGATGTGTACCTGTAGTAGTCTACCAGTTGTGGCTTTAGTCTAACTAATATAAGAAACGTCGGTTTCTACCTCTTCGAGATATCGTTTTTGTTATGGGCCTCGATTGACACCGAGTCTAGTACTTGAGGAATAACGGTTTAAGTCTAAGTTTAACTTCTTTCATCCCTTTTAGCGATCTGGTAAATCCATACTGGATTTATTTTAGGGAATACTAATTTGTCACTTTCACTCTTTATCTAAATTCCCGGATCTAAACTATCTATCTCACGGACTACTTGATACCTTATTCCAAGTACTGTAACATGTCCTGTGTCCTTAGTTCTGTTAGGGGTACCTTTTCTTTACGTTTTTTCGTTTTACCGACAGACCCCTCCGGAATGTTTATCGACACTTTTCTTCTCTCCACTTTTCGTTTCCTCTTTTCCTTTCTATGTTCGTAGACTTACGTCTTAAGGTTTCTTATCGTTCTTCTCTATTCTTTCGGAAGAAGTAGCCAGTTACGTTTCTTTATCTCCTTTTGTTGTCCTGCCCTTTCTCATCTCTAGAGAAGTTCTTTTAATCTCTATGGTTCCCTTGTAAAGTACGTTTCTACCCGAGCTATTTCCTCTCTTTAACATACCTGGATTGTCTTCGTCTTCTATAATTCTTCTCCACCGTTCTTATGTGTTTTCTTGACATGTTTTCACTAGTAGTACTGGGTCTATTAGTGCTACCACACTAGTGAGTAGATCTCGGTCTGTAGGACCTTACACTTCAGTTCACCCGGAATCTTTCGTAGTGATACTTGTTTCGATCACCTCCACTACCTTAAGGTCAACTCGATAAAGTTTTGGACTTTCTACTACGACACTTTCACGACGTGAGTTATACTGTCGTTTAAACCTTTTGAGTCGGTACCGGTGTCCTGACCCTTTCCAGTCAAAAGTAAGGTTAGGGTTTATTTCCGTTACGGTTTCTTACGAGTCTGACGGTGTGTTAACGTGAGTAGAGTGTACGATCATTTCATTACGAGGTTTAAGAGGTTCGGTCCGAAGTTGTTATACACTTGACACTTGAAGGACTACAAGTTCGACCAAAATCTTTTCCGTCTCCTTGGTCTCTAGTTTAACGGTTGTAGACGACCTAGTAGCGTTTCCGTTCTTTCAAGGTCTTTTTATAGATAAAGTGAAATAACTGATACGGTTTCGGAAACTGATACACCTAGTGTTATTTGACACCTTTTAAGACTTCTCTACCCTTATGGTCTGGTGGACTGGACGGAGAACTCTTTAGACATACGTCCAGTCCTTCGTTGTCAATCTTAACCTGTACCTTGTTGTCTGACCAAGGTTTATCCTTTTCCTCACTCAGTTCCGACATATAACAGAGGGACGAATAAATTGGAGATACGTCTCATGTAGTACTCTTTGTGACCTGAACTTCTTTGTGTTCGACCTTAGTTCTAACGACCCTCTTTATAGTTATTGGAGTCTATACGTCTATTGTGGTGGGAATACCGTCTTTCACTTCTCCTTGATTTTTCGGATAACTACTGTCACTTTCTCCTCTGACTTTTTCAACCGAATTTAGAGTTGTAAGTCTTTTGCTTCTAGTACCGTAGGTCAGGGTAGTGAAGTACCCTTTATCTACCCCTTTGTCACCTTTGTCACAGTCTGCATTAAAAGACCCCGAGGTTTTAGTGACGTCAACCACTGATGTCGGTACTTTAATTTTCTTCGAATGAGGAACCTTCTTTTCAATACTGGTTTGATCTGTCATATAAGTTTTCGTCTCTGTAATGAAACGGCTGATTCAAGGCAGATCATTCCCGATATAAAAAAGGTAACCAGTACATACCTACACTCTCAACCTGACACTACCTCCGACTCGTGGTTTCTTAACTACGAAAACTTGAACCACAACCTCTTCTGAACTCTCAGGGAACCTGACGTTCCTCTAGGTTGGTCAGGTAAGACTTCCTCTAGTCGGGACCCTAAAGAAACCTTCCTTACTACGATTTCGACTTTAAGGTCATGAAACCGGTGGAGTACACTTCTCAACTGAGTAACCTTTTATGAAACTACGACCCTACCTAACCCCCGTCCTCCTCTTTCCCTACTGTCTCCTACTCTACGGACCTACCGTAGTGCCTGAGCTACCTGCACTTAGACCCACTTGAGGCTCTCAACCACTACCTGTTCCTCCGGACCGCATGACGCTAAGCACCCCAGCGTTTCTCAGTGACTTGACTTGACTTGACTTGACTTGAAAGGATTCTTAAACAGGTAAAGAAGGTACAACAGGTAAAATAACCGTATATTAACGACTATCATCAAAGAATACTAGGAAACGTAATGACACAACAGTCAACACTAGACAGGTAAAAGTAAAGATTAAAATAACTAAACTAAAAAGAGGGAAACAAAGAACTCAGACCGATTACAAAACAGTCAAAATAAATAGGAAAGTTTCTTGGTCGAAAAAAGAAACAACTAAAAACGATACCAGAGAAAACAAAGAAAACGTAAATAAAGACGAGATTAAAAATTTTAAAGAAGGGAAGATGATTGGGACCCCAAGAAAAGAAGGAAAAGATCAACGAAATCCACATCTCAATTCAATAAATAAACTGAAAAAAGAACAAAGAACTTTGTACGGAGATAACGATACTGGAAGGGGAATCGTAACGAAAATGTCACAGGGTGTCCAATCCAACAAAACAAAAGTAAAAGTAAGTAAAGATACGTATAAAACTAAAGTAAAAAATAAAGAAGACACTAAACAACCAATAAGTCGTCGTACAACAAATCGGAGGTATACAACCTTAAAAATTATCAAAAAGAGGACATTGACTCTAGATTAGAATAACATAACACCAGTCTTTTCTACGTACCTTACTAAAGTTAAAAAAAACTTAAATGGTTCCGATCTAAATACCGGGTCCTACACTAGATAGGACCTCTTCCAAGGCACACATGAACTCTTTTCCACTTTAAATAACAAAACACCACTTTACAGGATATCTATAGTTAATCCAGATTGACCAGATAACATAGTAAATTTCAAACACAAAGGAACAATTAAAATACAAATCAACTAGATAGGTATCCACACTCACCCCATAATTTCAGAGGGTGACAATAACACAAAAACAATTAAAAGGGAAAGAATGAACAATCGCAAACAGAAAGTATAACACCACGAGGATACAACCTACGTAGATATAAATATTAACAACATAGAAGAGTCTAACTAGGAAACTAGTAATACATGACGGGAAGAAACAGAGAAAAGTGTCGGAAACGAAATTTCAGATAAAATAGACTATACTCATAACGATGGGGACGAAAGAAAACCACAGATAAACACACCTTATAGAAAAAGGTCGGGAAGTAAAAGTCAGACATACATAGGGGACAAAACGCCACCCAGAGAACATCTGTTATGCATATCCCCAGAACAAAAACATAGGTAAGTCGGTCAGAAACAGAAAAACAACCCCGTAAGTTGGGTAAATACAAATTTCATTAATAACTATTCATACTAGGACAACGGTAAAGGAAATAACAAAACCCAAACTGAAATATGTAGGAAAAACACAAAGGACAGATCTCTTCTAGGAAATCGTAAACAACCTCTTGACCAAACCACCACGAGTCAAGAGAGTCGAAAACGAACAAACATTTCGAAAACTAAAGAGGAAGTATAAACTTACTCTAGGAACGACCCATGTCATTAGACACGACATCAAAAAAGAAAGTAGTGAAGTTCATACAGGACGGTAAGGGAGGACCGGACTTCTCAAAGATAACTTTCTAGTCGACAATAGGAATACCCTTAGGGGAACACACAATAAACAACAAAAAGGGAACGACGAAAATTATAAACAAGAAACAAGTAAACTAATTATACACAGAACGCCACAAAGAGGAACACAAATAGGACAAACCCTGAGAGACCCAAAGAACCTGAACCCACTAATAAAGGAAGGGGTAAAATCCCTTCAAAAGTTGATAATTAAGGAGTTCATAAAAAAGTACCAGAAAGAAAGACAGAAGAAGAAGACCCTGAGGATACTAATCTTACAACCCCACAATTTGTAACAGGACCTCCAGAGACTCTAACAGGAGTAAAGAAAATTAAGTAAAAAGTAAAAAGAAGAGACTAACTAAATAAAGATGATAAGACAGAAGATGAAGTGATTAGGATAGAAGACGGAGACAATAAGATGATAAACAAGGGAGGTCTCACAAAAACTAGAGTAAATAACGTAATAAGTAATATATAACTGAAAAAAAATAAAGAAGGTCCAGGAACAATTTGGAAAGAACGTAGAAGAGTCAGGAACAGAGATCGGATAAATAGACACTAAGGTAAAACTAAAGTTCTAAAACCTAGTAAAAGTGATAGAAATAAGCCTTAAGAAATAGTCCAACTAGGGGATAGAAGGAGAAAACAAACCAAACCACCCGCAAATAGGACAATGAAATGGACGACCCATAAGGAGAGAGAGAGATAGGACAAATATAACGACACAAACCCTACCGAAAAGACATAAGACCGTCTAACACCTCAAGAGAGATAACACCTCAAAAGAACGACACCCACCTCAACATTCCCACCGAACAGTTCCAAAGGACCAATCCCTTCGAACACAAACACAAGACCACCCACCTCGACCTAAAGAAGAGAGACCTTACGTTACTTCACAGGTTATTACTTAATACTCTATAGTGACCCAAACCTCACTGAAACCCGTCGGTCATATAACTTCGAGTCCCGATACAAGGACACAACGACCTCTTAAACGTATCATACAGAACGAGACCTTGAACAACCGGGAACCCACCACGAACCAAAGTCACATCCATACCTCCGTAAACTACTCGAGGACAGCTAATTGTAAGGGACCTCAGTCCTCAAGAGACCACAAGAGTCCTAAACCTGAATGCGGAGGACGAAGACCAAAAGTCAGAATAAAAATGTCATCGGAGTTCTGAAGAGGAAGATATGTCGTGACAACTATTTTGTAGATCCAATTTCCACTTTTCAAAGAGGTATCACTCCTTGTAGGTCTCTCCAAGTGTCTCAGTGTACATCTTCTCTTCTCCCTCCTCCCTCAATCTCCACTGGGTTTACTTTACTCCACCTTAGTTTTCTCCTCTCTCGTTCGATCGGTCATTAGTGAAAGAATACACGCTAGGTGTCAGACCTGGCGAGTCTCTACAAGTGCCTCAATATGTGTCTTCCCTTCTCCTTCCTTCCTCTGTCTCCATCGGTCCTCCTATTCCCCCCCCCTTAGTTTTCCTCTCTCTGTCTAGGTCGGTCATTAGTCAAGGGATTCACAAGAGGTGGTAGACCTTGTGTGTTTCTCTAAGTCTCAACCCATGTCTTCTCTTCCCCCTCCCTCCTCTATCTCCACTGGACCACCTCTTTTTCCTCTCAGGTTTCACTCTCTCTCGTCAGTTCGGTCATTAGAGGGAGGGTTCATTTTTACCCATGACTTCTAACCCGAGAAGTTCCATGTTTTGACTATTGTTTATGGTTTTCGTTTCTACTTTTTAGATCTCATCTCCAACCTAAAAGTTTTTATATTATAATTTCTTTTCTTTTTTTTTTTCTTTTTTTCAGTGTTAATATTTTTAATATATATACTTCAAACGAAATTTTTTATCAGAGAAAAAAAAAAACGTTTCATTATCATCCAATATTTTTACTTTTACTTTCCTCATTATCTCCTGAAATTTTAAAAAATTTTTAAAAAATTTTACTAGTATTTTGATCATTTTTATATAGACCCTGAAAGAGACCACCACAACACCCGTCGCACCCCAGTCATATAAAGACCGATCAAGGAACCAAGCCGAATATAAAAAGTTCTAGATATCCGGGGAACCTCTTCCACTACCGTGGGGTGAGGCCATGAGAAGGGACCTTTTAGGGTACCTGTCTCCTCAGATCATCCGACGTCAGGTACCCCAACACTTTTCATCCTGTGTTGACTCACTGAAGGGAAAGTGAAAAGTGAAAGTACGTAACCTCTTCCTTTACCGTTGGGTGAGGTCACAAGAACGGATCTCTTAGGGTCCCTACCCCCTCGGACCAACCGACCGTAGATACCCCAGTGTGTCTCAGCCTGTACTGACTTCACCGAATCGTCGTATCCGGGGAAGGACACATCAGCCATGATTGATGTCCCAAAATTAGATAACGTGGACAGTGAAGGTTCTACCAAGGGAGACAAAATCGAAGAAGACAAACGACCAGAGAAGTCACAGACTAAAGACGGGACTGTGTTCCCCCGACACCACCTGTGAAAAAGTACGAGTGAACAAGTCACCGCGAGACCCCTCACTCCCGACGACGTTTGTTTAATGTGACCGTACACGAGCGTCACAGAGCCGGTGTGACCCGGACGGGGACGAGTGTTGCGCACACGGGAGGGACGGGTGTGACGAGTCCGAAATCCAACGAGATGGCCCTTGGCGGGCGCCGGCCGGGACCCGACGTACTTTAAGGGTTCAAATTCGGTGAGTCCAAGTCCGTGAGCATCAGGAGTCTCCGCGTCTGAACCAACCCGGACGCAAAACACGGGAAGTGTCCAGGTTCGTCGAGTCCAGTACTCCACAAACCGTTCACGTCAGCGACGTTGAATGACGGAGGGGACAGGGACGAAAAACCAAAAGACCCACATGTTGGTCGTACAGAAGAGTCCGCCTACAACTGGCAGGTCTTGGGGTTCTTCAGAATCAATCGTTTCTTCGGACGAACGTCAAACCATCTATTACGGAGAGACCCCGACGCTAACGGGAGAAGACCGAGATCGACGGATAGTGGCTTCCACCTACCAGACGTCGACCGATCGAGACGAGTCAGTAAACAAGACACTCACCCGGACTACTACAGAATCCAATCCCGAAAAGTGCACCATCGATAGGGTGTCAGACCAAACGATCGAGTTCAATCGAGGGAGTCTAACGGGAGCCCCGTAAGTCCGGGTCAGGAATGAGATTCGTTACGTCGGGTACGGAGGGACGGGTCGGGGGAGAACGATCACCATCCACGTCCGCAGACGCGACGAAGAGGTGACCCCCTCAATGGTGACCCGTGCATTAGACACCTAAAATTAATAAAAAGGAGGGTCAATACAACGGGAGACATCAAGGTTCCGAACGGTGTCTGAGCCGTCACTCTCACAAAGGACCGCAAACCGTTGAAGAGAGAAAAATTCTGAGGGAAGGGCCCTACATCGAGGTAGGGATGGAAAAAACAGAGAGAAAAACAGAAAATATAAAAAAGGATAGAGGAAAGCTTCTGTTACCCAACGAAAAGACCCACGGACTACAGGAGACGGCCGTAAGTCTTCAACAAAACACCTTAAATGAGTCGCAAATTTACAATAAAACTACTTAAAAAAACCCTCTTTCACCAGAGGGACAAGACAAGGAGACCGTAGAATCCTGACGGAGGGGTTAAAGTACAAAAACAAAAAAAAAGGAAGTTAGAAGATGTAGTAATTCGAAAGGAAGAAAATATTAGAATAGAAGAGAATTTTGTACCTCGACGAAGAGAAGATTTATTATGTACCACTTATACACGTACCTACCTTTAATTAAACCTCTCCATAATGAAAACTTTCTCTTCCTTTTTACCCTATTGTCGTATCTTTACATGAAAGACTTGACCAAAACACATCAGAAAGAGAAGGTAATACCGTGTAGACAAAAAAAAAAAAAAGGGGAGACACGTGTAGATCTAAGACATAGTAAAGTTTAGATAAAAAGACCGTGTAATACAAGGTTGTACCCCGGTAAAAAAACAAGAATTTGTCTAATGAATAAAGAAAATGGAGGAACCTAGAGAGAAAGAAAGAGACTACCTTTTGTTTTGTGGAGTTTTTGAGGTCATAATACGATAATCTCGCCGAAAGGAACCCGTAACAGACTTCAAGAGTCCAATTGCACCTTTTTTGTAACTATCTATAACATTTATAATATTCTATAGTTACAATTATATAATGTAAAGTACTATTAAATATAACATATTATAAACTAAACTGGTAATAAAAATCGGAGTGTTATCCGACCGACTTTCCTTTATTCTGTTGAAAGGATAATCTTATTTTAAAAATAAAAAAATTAGGTACTATAACTTTTGATTTTAAGTTTTCTAGTTATTGTATGTGTTTTATTTCACATTACAAATGAAAACTGTTAAATTCTTCGGTCATACAGTCTTATTTGTACGTATTCTAAATTAATATCCGAGTTTATCGGTCTCGGTCGGAATGATTTTGTAAAAGGGACTGTCCGATACCTCAGGGACAATGACTTAGACGAGTTATCGATTTCTTTGTCAGTAGTTAAACCACTGAATTTGTAAATTAAACGACTACTGTACTCTTACATGTAGATCCTCTTACGGTTAACACGTGTGTTAACATTCGACATAACATCTGGTATTGGTTTATGATATTTTGTTACATTTTATTCCAAACGTACTTGATAAATTGTATGAAAACTGACTCTTACAGGTTGTCACATTTATAATAAAAAGGGAACACCTACATATGTGTATTATTTTAAATTACTCTTTAGAGAAACCCATAAAAATGGGAATTAATCAAATTTTTAATCAGACCTCTCCTTCAAATACTAGTGAATGGTATTAAGGTGGAAAACATCAGATTCCGGGGTGGTACGGAACGAGAAGAAATGACCCTAAAGGTTAGGTAGTGTAAAGATGAGGAAGTAGTTATCCCGAAAAATAGAGTAAAGACAAAGAGATAAAATTTAGGGAACCAAAGACTAAGGTTTGAGAAAAGAATCACGAACTCTTTAACAAAACGAACAAAAAGAGATTTTCAGATTCGGGTCAATGTGAAGACCGGTATAAGAAATTTGACGGAAGATGTCTGATACGGTCGATATCCTTATATCTCTCTTTTTAGTCTCTAGGTCCACCCACCGATCTGATTCCTAAACTGATGGAGATTAACAAACCGTTTGGGTGTCATAATGGGGAGGAATGTCGGTGACCTCTCCCTAAAGTCAAAAAACAAGGAAGGTCCGGAAGTAAAGTCTCGGAGTAAATGGTAAATGAAGTTTCATTGTTCTAATAGGGGAGATGGTTATTTGTCTTTTTGTCTTTTGTAATCCTCTGTTGGAGAAATTTAAGTATCGTAGTTTAAAGGTAAATAAGAATGTATCTTTGAGGATAAAAAAAGAAGGAGGGAGTATTAATATGTAACTTTCGGTAGAAGAGATCATCACAGAACTTACACTGTCGTAAAAGTCCTCTGAGTATTATAGGTAATGAGTAATAGAACGTAATATAGGTAATGAGTTATAGAATGAGTAATAGAGAATAATAATAACAGGTTTGAACGAACAGATATTATGTTGAAGTTATCGAAAATTTTTACGAGAAGTACACAGAGAGTATTTCTTGTATAATTTTTTTTTTTGGGAGTTTTATATATACTACTGGGACACATGATAGACACGTTGAGAAGACATTCAGATTTTACAGAGTTTTTCAATCTCCTAAAATAGAGGAGAATGGACATAGTAGGATTAAGAGACGTACAAGAGGATCTATTTGAAACACTTCTTCAAAGAAAAGGAGTTGGGGAAAGTAAAGGTTTGATAAAACTTAAAATACCAATTACAGACTTTCCTGGTGTGGTCTCTAAAGGTAGGTTATTTAGACTAGTCGTTAAAATCTGTGTTGAAAACTAAATCGTCGTCACAAAGTGTGTCGGGTCGTGTGTAAGGAAAACTTTATACAGACAACAGTGAAAAAAACCAGTGTCATACGTACCTAAATCAAAGGACTTAAGAAAAAGAACACCTGAAGAAGTATATATTTGAGAGTGGTAGTACATCATCAGGGTGATCCAGTGGAAAAGATAGGACCGAAATAATGACATATATACTTTAATGAAGGGTTAGTCAATAGAGATCGAGTCTGGTGAGAAACAAACATAAATATTAATGAACGATACATTGTCAAAGACAATTTACAGACTTTTACGTGGGAGTTTTATTAATTGGGAGTGAGAGGGATAGAAAAGAAGTGGATCTGAGAAGTTAGAGTCACTTACACGTCGGTAAATGAATTCACAAATTTATGTGTAGAGTCTTAGAGGGTATTTACTGAGAACGTGTAAAAGAATTGTTAAATAGTGATTCAGGAGAAAGATTTTTAAGGAATCATACGGGATCAAGGTGAATTATGAAAAATATGTGTGAACTTGTCGAAGTAACTGGTTTATGTTTGAAAGAGACGTAAGTAAAGATGAGGTTGAAGTGTGTAGTATTGATCTCACTAGAAATCTTTATGTGTAGACTAGCACATTGAGGTACGAATATTCTAAGACAAAATGGTAAACATATCTGTATTTGTCACAGTCCGAAATAAAAAAACCCGAGGTTTTAGTGACGTCTACCACTAACGTCGGTACTTTAATTTTCTGCGAATGAAGAACCTTCTTTTAAATACTGGTTGGATCTGTCATATAAGTTTTCATCTCTGTAATGAAACGGCTCATTCCAGACAGATCAGTTCCGATACCAAAAAGGACACCAGTACATACCTACACTCTCAACCTGACACTCCTTCCGACTCGTGGCTTCTTAACTACGAAAACTTAACACCACAACCTCTTCTGAGAAGTCTCAGGGAATCTGACGTTCCTCTAGGTTGGTCAGGTAAGACTTCCTCTAGTCGGGACCCTAAAGAAACCTTCCTCACTACGATTTCGACTTTGAGGTCATGAAACCGGTGCAGTACACTTCTCAACTGAGTAACCTTTTCTGAGACTACGACCCTCCCTAACCCCCGTCCTCTTCTTCCCCTGCTGTCTCCTACTCTACCGACCTACCGTAGTGACTGAGCTACCTGCACTCAGACTCACTTGAGGTCCTCAACCACTACCTGTCCCTCCGGACCGCACGACGTTAAGTACCCCAGTGTTTCTCAGTCTGTGCTGACTCGTTGACTTGACTTGACTTTGAGGTGTTAGATACTGTACCTTTATATGTATATATACATATCAATGTATGAATACGATATATATATAAAAAAACAAACAATATACATAAATATATTTTAGGGATCGTATCGAGAGGTAGGAAGGAAAGGTTAGGATCGAAGACAACACGATCGATTAAAGAACTCTAAGTTACGGAGGAAGTCAAGTGAAGTCAGCGAGTCAACACAGACCGTGAAACACTGGTATACGGCGTCGTACGGTCCGAAAGGTCAGGTAGTGGTTGGGGGCGTCAGGTGGGTTTGGGTACAGGTAATCCAGTCACTACGGAAGGTCGGTAGAGTAGGAGACAGCAAGGGAAGAGGAGGACGGGGGTTAGGGAGGGTCGTAGTCCCAGAAAAGTTTACTGAGTCGAGAAGTATAGTCCATCGGTTTCATAACCTCAAATCAAAGTTGTAGTCAGGAAGGTTACTTGTGGGTCCTGACTAGTGGCAATTCTACCTGACCAACCGAGAGAAACGTCAGGTTCCCGGAGAGTCCTCAGAAGAGGTTGTGGTGTCAAGTTTTCGTAGTTAAGAAGCCACGAGTTCAAAGAAGGGTCAGGTTGAGAGTGTAGTTATGGACTGGTGACCTTTTTGATATCGGAACTTATCTACCTGGAAACAACTGTTTCATTACAAAGACGAAAACTTATACGATAGATTCAACCAGTATTGAAAGGAAGGTTCCTCGTTCACAGAAAATTGAAGTACTGACGTTAGTGGTAGACGTCACTAAAACCTCGGGGTTTTTTATTTCAGACTGTGAAAAAAGTGACACAGGGGTAGATAAACGGTACTTCACTACCCTGACGTACGGCACTAGAATCAAAAGACTCACAACCCGAAATTCGGTTGAAAAAGTAAGAGGAGAAAGTGAAAGTAGTTCTCCGAGAAATTAAGAAGAAGTGAAAGACGGTATTCCCACCACAGTAGACGTATAGACTCCAATAACTATAAAGAGGGTCGTTAGAACTAAGGTCGAACACAAAGAAGGTCGGGTCGTAAAGAGTACTACATGAGACGTATCTTTAATTTAATCTTCCCACTGTTATATGTCGGAACTGTATGAGGAAAAGGATAAACCTTGGTCAGACAACAAGGTACAGGTTAAGATTGACAACAAAGGACTGGACGTTTCTCCAAAGGTTTCTCCGTACAGTTCACCAGATCATAAGGGTAGAGAGAGTCTTAAAAGGTGTCAAATAACACTAGATGGGTCAGGTTCCGAAACCATATTAGTTATGTCGTCTTTATCTTCAAAAAGACCTTGAGAGAAGGAAAAAGCTAATAGGTCTCCTATAACCGTTAAACTAGAGACCAAGGAGACGGAAAAGATTTTGGTCGAACTTGTAGTCCTTCAAGTGTCAAGTACATAATGACTTCGGACCGAACCTATTAAAACTGGTAATGAAATGATCGCACACTCTACTCACGTTAACACGTCATCAAACTCGTAAGAAACCGTAACGGAAAGAAACCCTAACCTTACTTTTGACTGGAAAGGGTCAGGACACCGGTGACGACTCAAAAGGTTTAAACGACCGTATAACTTATGTCGTGAAAGTACCGTAGTAGAAAGTCCTAGACTTTATCGAGTTGACCTTAAGGTAGTGGAGTGATCGAAACAAGCATCACTACAAAAGATTCCGGGTGAACTGAAGCGTAAGGTACTACAGACCGAGATCCACTCACACTCACTAGTGTGGTAGTACTAATAGACCCAGTACTACTAGAAAAACATGTCAAGACACATAAGAACGGTGGAGAAGAATCATAGAAGACGAAGACAATCCGGGTATGGTAAAGACAGGAAATAACACGGGTAAAAACGTACTTTACAAGGGAACCATAGAGATTAAAAGAACTGCTCTAGAGATCAGACAGGGTAAGACAATAAAAGGAGACAAAGAAAAACGTAACTAGTCACTCCTTTCGAAAGAATAGAGAGGAACGATAAGAAACCTTGAGACGTAATTTTACCCATATAGAAAGAAAAAGAGGAAACGAAAAGTGAAGAGAAGAAAAGTTTCGATAAACATTGAGGAGGAGGTTGTCGGTAAAACGAAAAAAAACGTAAATAAAAAGAACCCCTACAAGAACTAAGGACACAGGACATGTTACAGTGCTTGAAGTAAGGTATCAAGTAGTCCGTGAGACAGAGAGTCTAAATCAGGGATTTTAGATAAAGAGTGAAGGTGACATATTAAAATTCCTTAAACTAAATCCAGTATGGACTTACCAGAGCACCAAAAGGGGTGAAAGAAGTTAAATTCAGACTTAAACCGTTATTCCTCAATTACAAGACTCGGTGTCAGTCGAGGACCAGAACAAAAACGACTGATATATCTCGAAGAGGTAGAAACCGACGTTTATCATATTAGTTAGACTAAAGTCATAACTGGTAGACCACTACAGGTACACATCTCAGAAGAGAATACAACAAACCTTCTCCCACAAGCGAATGGTCACGTACTAAAAGTGAGACGAACCTTCTAAGAGGAAACAGGTGAAACGTATAATGAAACAGGTGAACGTACATTCCTAGGATGAAAAATAGACGTAGAGACTCTACGTTCACTAGTACGTTGATGAACTCCTCCTACAAATTTGTAGACTTATAAAAATGGAAGTAGATAAGAAACGAAAGTGACTATACAAAGGTCTAGTGGGTCCTTCAGAAGGAATTCTTACCAAACTTATCTCTGTCTAAAGTATCGTCCTGCACTCCTCGTACCTATATGGTATACAATAAGTGAGGATCATTAACACCCTTCTTATAAATTAAAATTGTTAAAATAGATAGATAGGTGGGTAGGTATACGTCTTAAAACGTCAATCAAAAGAGAAATTGAATGGGGGTGAGTATTGGTATTCGTACATTAACAAGGGTTTACGTTTAAACTTATATTAATTACAGAATGAACTGAGTTCTACTACATTGTCATCCACCGAATTTACTTTCTCTAAATAAAAGAATGTCAAGAATTCCGACCTTTCAGGTTCTAACAAGAGACCTTCTTAAATCAAAACCATTGTGTGAGGAGTACCAGACGTCGATAGATGGACGTTTGTACCGTTCCACTCCCTCCCGTTTTCTCATGTTCGAGAGACCACGGAGAACATTCCTGTGACACACGAACACGACTCAGCGACGTCAGCACAGATTGAGAAACATTACAATACTTGACATCGGACGGTCCGAGGAGACAGGTACCCCTAATAGGTCCTTTCTTATGACCTCACCCAACGGTACGGGAAGAGTATTTCTGTGATCAGGATAATATAGTCCTGGAATGACATACTGTAGTAACATTAAATACATAATATAACTTCATATCAACTAAATGATACAATATAACTGTAACTTCATTTTTTACTTTCACAATCAACGAGTTAACAAAGACTGAGACACTTGTGTACCTCCCATCGGACGTTCTGAGGAGAGAGGTACCTTAAGAAGTCCGTTCTTATGACCTCACCCATCAGTAGAGAAAAAGGTCTCTTAGAAACGATCGGTCCCTAACTTGGACCTAGAGGACGTAACTTCCACCTAGGAAATGGAATAAATTGGAATTAATGGAGGAACATATGGGATAGAGGTTTACGTCAGTACGACCCAAATTACGACACCGTATACTTTAAACCCTATATCAAGTCAGGTATCGTTATTTATGACTTCATCGATGTACCGATTTCATAAATGAAAGAAAAGATGTTATGAGATCAATTGACATGAATTTAACGATTGGTGTGAAGTTACTTTTTTAAATGATCAAGTTCCTTTGAGGGAGTTTAATATTTCAATTTAACGTTAAAGGATAGAAATCTCTTTTAGACTTCTTTATGTACAAATGGTTGGGTTCTTCGGACTACGATATAACATATTAGTCTCAATAATCACGACACATTCTGTCTTTGTCTTACCCATACAAACCTTCCTTCAGAGTTTGTTTCTGTCTCATAATTTTTCGTCTCTGTAATGAAACGGATTTTCCAGACATATCAGTTTCGATACTAATAAGGTCTTGAGTACATACCTACACTCTCAACATGGTATTTTTGTCGACTCGCGACTTCTTAACTACGAAAATTTGACATTATTTCTTCTGAGAACTCTCAGGGAACCTGACGTTCCTCTAAGTGGGTCAGTTAGGATTTCCTTTAGTTGGGACTTATTAACAACCTTTCTAACTAGGACTTCGAGGTTATGAATCTGGTGGACAACGTTTCTTGACTGAGTAAACTTTTCTGAGACTACGACCCTTTCTAACTTCGGTCCTCTTCCCCTACTATCTCCTATTCTACCAACCTACCGTAGTGTCTGAGTTACCTGTACTCAAACTCGTTCGAGGTCCTCAATCACTTCCTATCCCTTCGAACCACACGACGTCAGTATCCCAACGTCTCTCAGCTTGTACTGACTCACTGACTTGTTGTTGATTTTGTTACTCTTCATAGTACCTATAAAGCCTCCAGAAATTACAAACGGGGAAGAGACAGTAAGAAGACATGTGAAAGAAAAATATATTCGTTAAATATAAAAGAAAAACAACATATTTAGACGAGACGTTGACGTGACAATTAAGGGTCTTGGTATAGGTCTTATCGAAAACGTTTTAAAATGTACATGTAAATTAAATCTCGTCGGATGTTCGTGTCCCAACTTTTTAACAGATTTTCAATTTTATATAAAAAGTCCAAATTATTAAAATTACGTTTCAGATATACGAGATATTAAAAAAAAGGAGGACCCCGTTCAGTTTTTGTAAAAAAAAAATTTAAACTGTAGACATCTTTAAATTCACAATTCTATAACTGAATAAAAATAAATTGTGGTTATCAAAGAATAACAGAGAAACATACAAAATAAAAACAAAACAATAACAAGTTAGTGACAACACAGTCTGACTTTATTTAAAAATTTTCATATGTTTATTTCAGAGTAAAATATATTTATAACAGTAAACAAAATCACCAATCATTATGTAGATACTCTTGGAATCCTGGTAAAACGGTATTATAATTTACTTTAACATTTAAAACTTACTTTAATATACCATTTTGGAGACTTTGTAAATAACATTATAACGTACTATAACAAAGAATACCGTTTGTACTATATTATTCAATGTAAAATTTTATACATAAACAAAACATATTAAAAGAGTAAGGACCAGACGGTGACCAAATGACAGTCGTTAAAAAAAGTAAAAAGATTTATCAAGGAATTTTTATACGCTTACGAGATATTTATTAAATGTCCGTTCAATTTGAAATAGGTTTTAGATTCAAAACGTCAATGACTTCCGTTCTACCCAAACTCAGAACCTCTACCTACACCTCGTCGTCCCTAGAACCAAGACCATCTTCGAAGTCTCGAATAGTCTCATTTTCTCAAAGTCCTCTACTACACAAGAGTTTAGGGGTCGACTGAAGGAAACCTATTGAGTACCGTATGGTAAGTTTTGTCTACTTTACGGAGACCTTTTCCTTTACTTCTTGAACCTAAAGAAGATAACTTTGCCCGTTATCTCTTCTCCCATTGCTTTATCAAATCCCGGTGAACCTTTGAATGGATACTAATCCAGTCGTACCCGTAACAATAAAAAAGTCAAGTCAAGCCAGTGAGTCAGGACAGGTTGAGAAACACTGAGGTACCCGACGTCGTGTGGTCTGATGGGACAGGTAATGGTTGTGAACCTCGAACACGTTTGAGTACAGACTCAACCACTAAGATAGGTTGAAAGAGTAGGAGATAGAAGGGGAAGAGGAGGACGGAAGTTAAAAGGGAGGGTCATAGTCCCCGAAAAGATTATTCGTTCAAGAAGCGTAGTCCACCGGTTTCATAACCTTAAAGTCGTAGCCAGGAAGGTCACTTATAAGTCCCAACTGAAGTAAATCCTAACTGACCCTACTAGAGTAAAGTAGGGTCCCTGAGAGTGCTCAGAAGAGGTCGTGGTGTCAAGTTTTCGTAGTTTAGAAGTCGTGAGTCGAAAGAAAGAAAAAAAGAAAATTAAAAATAAAAATGAAATAAAATGAAATGTTATGACATAACCAAAAGTTATGTAACTAAGAAATATCAGGTTGAAAGTGTAGGTATGTACTGATGACCTTTTTGGTACCAAAACCAATTTTTCATCTACAGAGATGAAAAATTATACGACAGATCCAACCAGTACCGAAAAGAAGGTTCCCCGTTCGTAGAAAATTAAAGTACTGACGTCAGTGATAGACGTCACTAAAACCTCAGGTTCTTTTGTGAAACAGTGACAAAGGTAACAAAGAGGTAGATGAACGGTACTTCACTCCCCTGGTCTACGGTATAATTAAAAAACTTACAACTCACATTTCGGTCGAAAAAGTGAGATGAGACAGTACAAGAAGTCCTCCGAGAAATCAAGGATAGACGAAAGTCGGTATTCCCACCACAGTAGACGTATAGACTTCAATGACTATAAAGAGGGACGTTAGGACTAAGGTCGAACATGAAGTAGTTCGCGTCGTAAAGAGTACTCCATAAGATGTATATTTAATTTATTCGTCCCACTGTTATATGTCGGAACTGTATGAGGAAAGGGTTACCTTGATCAGGTAACAAGGTACGGGTCAAGATTGACGACAAAGAACTGGAAGTATGTCTAAAGAGTCCTCCGTCCAGTCTACCAGACCATAAGGGTAGAGAACGTCTTAAA
Organism: Capra ibex; assembly: GCA_006410555.1. Taxonomy (NCBI): domain Eukaryota; kingdom Metazoa; phylum Chordata; class Mammalia; order Artiodactyla; family Bovidae; genus Capra; species Capra ibex. The sequence continues at coordinate 35,174,453 of SJYO01037955.1, forward strand.
AGGTGTCAAACAACACTAGGTGTGTCACTTTCCGAAGTCGTATCAGTTACTTCGTCTTCATCTACAAGAAGACTTTAAAAGAACGAAAAAACTACCAGATTACCTACAAACGTTAAACTAGAGACCAAGAAGACGGAAAAGATTTAGGTCGAAGATATAGACCTTTAAAAGTCAAGTGTATGAAAACTTCGGATTGAACTTACTAAAACTCGTAATAGTACGATCGTACACTTTACTCGTTTAACATACCATCAAACTTTTTAGAATGAGTAACGGACAAAACCCCTTACCTTACTAATGACTGTAAAAAGTCAGGGTACCAGTGGTTTAAACGACGGAATCACTCGTCTTATGAAATTGTCTTAGCAGAAAGTCCAAAACTTTATCGAGTCCACTTTAAGGTAGTAGAAGTGACCGAAACGAGTATCATTACGAATTTCTGCGTGAACTGAAGTCTGAGGTCCTACAGACCGAGATCCATTCACCGGTATGGTAGTACCAATAGGACAGTAATTCTGGAAAAAACATGTAAAGACACATAAGAACGGTGGAGAAGAATTAGATACGAAGACAATCCAGGAATATCAAAAAAGGATTTGACACGGGTAGAAACGTACTTAACGTGGGAACCATATAGATTAAAAGAACTTCTCTAACGATCAGAAAGGGTAAGATAATAAAAGGAGACAAATAAACGAAACACATCCCTTGTTCCATTTTCCTTCCAACCCTTCACGAACGTTTGTTCTGAGAGTTGGTCCCGACTTGTAAGAACGTTTGCTCTACAAGACGGGTCTTAGGACAAACAAGGGCACCCTTTTCTTGTAAAGAACGTGTGTCCTACAAAGAGACTAAGGAGTTTTCCTTGTCTGGGTCCCTGTTTTCCCTAAGATTCAACTATTCCTTCCAGAGTTTTGTTTCAGAATCGACGTCATTTATTCAATTCCATTTCCAATAGAGCGGGGTGCAACCCGCGGCTACAAGTCGGGACCAACTCTCAGAACAAACGTTCGTGAAGGGTTAGAAGGAATATGGAACAAGGGATGTAGAGGGGAAAGAAAAGAACGTCCACGACTTATTCGTGAACTTTTTCGTTTCGAAGAAGAAAGTTAACAAAGGGAAAAGCGGTCACGACCATCTGATATTTTCGTTACTTTGTATTTCGTTGTTAATGTTTCATAAGTGTTTCCTACAACAATTGTTACATCTATGTACGGGATTTCCTAACTCCAATAGATTAGGAAGAACTTCTGAGAAGTCATATAGTCTTGGTTATTCTAGTCCGTCACAGAATGATTTTCAACTGTTATATCAAACAAGGTTAAGGTATTAAAGTCGTCAATTTAAGACCACAGGGTGGTTTCTGGAAAAGTGGAAAAGGGTTGGGAGTGAGTATAATTTCCCTTGTCCCCAATGTGTGTCTACCCTACTTAAGGTTAGTGTAAAATTGTGTGAGGAACATCGATTGTGTCAGTGAACTAGAGGATTGGTCCTTTGTCACACAACATTTAAGTTATATAGTCATCAGTTAACTCTCAGGTTTAGTACGACAACAACGGTGTTATTTATTCGTAGAAATACGACGAGGGACTGTTTTAGTCGTCAGACATACGGGACTACGTTTCGTTCTGGACATGTCAACGACAACGACAATGACTTCGGTGCCGCTCTTAACTACGCTACTGTTACGGTTCGTAAGAAGCCCTAGCTACCCCTTCTCAAACGTGTCGTAAGTGTTCTCCTCGCTGTCGTTTTCTCGGGCTGGTGACGGCTCACTCTAAGCGTCCGTTGGTCTCAAGTCGGGCACGAAAGTGTCACTGGTTTCTCATTAATGACCTTACCTGGTAGAACAAAAGTTGTAAAAGGGTGGTCCTTGCCAAATATGTAACTCAGTTCAATGTTAGTCTTGTACTATATTGAGGGTTTTAAAGTAAGGTTTAGGTAACGGGTATGACATTTCTTATTCCTTTAAAGTGTGTACAATATCGTCTCATTCTAAATAATGATACGTTTACTTGAACTTTGCTGGGAGATCCCAGTAATTATAAGTTTCATTTCAAATGGCAGGTATATCATTATCTCTTCTGTTAATCTTTTACCAGTTGAGTGTCACTATTCTCGCGCTAGTTGTTTGAGGACTGTTTCACATCCCGATAATTAGTAAAGAACTCCGTTGTGACAGGTGACTATTGCAAAATGCCCGACGGGTACTAATATGTGACCTTATCATTTTCGTTTAAATAAAGAAAATAAACGTTTCCTTATCATTTTTTCGTTAGGAAGTTTAGATTTTGGTAGTTTCTGGCTAAGACGCCTTAGTTCCGTCCTCTTCCCTCTGGATTAACGTTACGGGGGTATCTAAGATATGTGAACAATTGAAGGGAATTTAGTCAGTTGTAAGAGGTAAATGGTCTAAAAAAGAATTATTGTTTTTGTCCTCTTAAGGTTCCTCTACGCCTTCCAAGTTATACCGGTCTAACTTCGACAAAAAGATGATTGACAAAATTTCGGAGTTCGAAGTCAAAACCTTCGCCGGTGACGAGTTGGGTAAATCCCTGTAGTCAATTGGTAAAGTTACCCTCTCGAGCTCCTTAGACTCGTCACCGATGTCAAAAGACTGCTCTACCACTCGCAACAAGGATTTCTTTTATTTTCTAGTGAAGAGGTCTATAATTATCCATGTAATTGTTACATTTTTCTTTATTTATGAAAGGAAGGTAATCTGTTAACCGTACCGTTTCCAACTCGCGAAGAGATGTGTAGACGATATCTAGGATTCGGACAATTTTGTTCTCCTGAAAAAAGAAAAAAGGTCAGTAATCCGGTGACGACCTCTCTTTATTGGCTTTGTAGACGAGGACATAGGTGATTAGGAAGTTTAACAGATAGAAGTTATTAGTCACTGTAATTTCTCGCTCTCAGTAATTGTTCGTAAAGGGTTTTATATGAAACAAGACATGAGGGTTTTGGTAGCTGAGAGAGAGGGATGGAGTCGGAACAGCCGTCGATGACCTTTATCCCTACGTATTCCACCACGTCTTCCAAATTGTCGGAACCTTCAAGCAAAGGACAAATTATATTGGAAGGTTTTCCGTCGTCAGTAACGAAGATGTCTTAAACTTAGGAGGGGGCTTGAGTGTAGAGATAGACAGAGCCACTTACTTAGACATGATCGTAGGCCTCCAAACCCGTCTCCGGCTCCACTTCGCGGGGGATGTAAGCGGAAGGAAGAGGAGTGAGTGTCCGTGTAGGAGTATGTCCCCTAGTAGGAAGAATTCTTTTGTACTCCACCGGAGTGACAGTCGTCGGTAATTAAAATTTCGGACACAATATCGCGATGTATCTCAGGTGTCGAAATTTCCTTAGTGTAAAGGAAAAACTACGACGGAAGAATTGAGAAAAACATGGTGAAAGGTAAGGGAGTTTAAGTCGATATGAAAACAAACTATAACTTTGGTTATCGTTACGACGAGATATTCCGTCTTCTTGAGTGAGTTCGCTACACATCTGCAAAATTAAGGAAATCTTACGTCCTCGGGGAATTGGTCGAGGTATATGACACTGAAATTTCTGCCCCTTAAGGGGTGCAAAAAAAGAAAAAGAAAAGAGAAACAAAAAAAAAGAAAGAGAGAGATAGAGAAAAAAAAAAAAAAAAAGAAAAAAGGGCTTTCAGGGGGAAAGTCGCAGGGCGGGGCCCCACGAATGGGAAAGTCAAGCCAGCACGGGACACGACCCGCGGTCTCGTAGACCGCTCTATTGGAAATGGAATTGAATAAATGACGTCGATTCTGACAAAACTCTTGAAGGAATAGTTGAATATTAGGCGAAACAGGGACCCAGATAAGGAAAACTCCTTAGTTTCTTTGTAGGAACACACGTTCTTTACAAGAGAAGGGTACCCTTGCTTGTCTCCTAAGACCCGTGAAACGTTCTTACAAGTCGGGACCAACTCTCAGAACAAACGTTCGCGAAGGGTTGGAAGGAATATGGAACAAAGGACGTGTAACCAGTGAATTCTTAATAAAAGAGTATGGATGAACGAAAAGAGTACTTGAGACGTAAGTCAATCCATATAGAAAGGAAAAGAGGAAACAAAAAACGAAGGAAAGAAAAGAGTCGACAAACATTCGGGAGGAGTCTCCTCTACCAAAACCAGTGGCGGAGGACATCTTACAACGTTTGTAGACAGGTATCAAGAAATCCGTGAGATAGTCTAGATTAGGGAACTTAGATAAACAGTGAAGGTGACATATTAGTATTCCCTAAAAAAATCCAGTTTGGACTTACCGGATTACCAAAAAGGATCAAAGAAGTTAAATTCAGACTTATAACGTTATTCCTCTAGTACTAGACTCGGTGTCAGTCGAGGCCCATAACAAAAACGACTGACGTATTTCGCAGAGGTAGAAGTGGCCGTTTCTTATATTAGTTGGACTAAAGTCATAACCGGAAGACCACTACAGGTAGACAACTCAGCGGAGAACACAACAACTTTCTCCCACAAATGATACTGGTCACACAAGAGAACCTTTTTAAGACAATCAGAAACGGTACGAAGTAAAACATGAGGTTCCGGTTTGAACCGACAATGAGGTCCACAGAGAACCGAAGGATGAAAACATAAGGTCGAGGGATACTACTTTTCATGTAAAACAACAACAACAACAATCAAGATCTTACAGGACATCCATAAGTATCTTTACAAGCTGAAGTCGAAGAAACTGTAATCACCAACCCCGTATCAGAACCTAATGACGACTTACCAAATGGAACCTTTGTTTGTCTAGTAAGACAGTAAAAACTCCAATGTGGGTTCATGACGTAAAGTCTGAAAAAACAACTGACAATCCCGACAAGGTAAAGAAGATTCCCTATGAACGGGTGATTCCACACCATGAATACTTACGGGATAAACAAAATATTCTAAAGAGACGAGACCTGTGACCCTTGAGTTAAAGACCGAAACACACTATGGATCTAAATTAAAAGAGGACGACATTAAACAGAAAGGATCGAAGTCACTGAGTGGAATTTCACAGAACTCCATCTATGAGTCGACTACTAAGTTCTTCTGAAGACATTTCCGAAACTCTTGAGACAGGAAGTATAGAAGGAGGTAAGCTTATGTAACATGTTTAAAATAACTGAAAGAAAAGAGTTTAAAACTAGAGACCATAACCTTGAGTTACTTTAACGCCCTGAGATACAAATAATAAAATATTAACGAAATATACATACACTAAGTAAGGTTCATGTTGTACCGACTAACAGTATATATTCACACTATTAGAAGTAAAGTTACCATTTTTTGTTTAAAATTAGTAATTTTAATTAATAAAACAATAGTGAAATATGAATGTGACGTATTAGTTTTTAAAATTCACGAAAATTCTTTGTAAAGAATGAAACATTATTCGATAAGTCACAAAAGACTCGAAATATTTCTTATATAAAGACAAAATTGATTGAAAAAACCGTACTGGCATATATGGAAGGACGATTCTCTGTGTCTGATTTATTATTGTTTATTCGTCTCACGATTACTATTTTTAATATTACTGTAGATATTACATACAAACGATTCAGAGAAGTAAACACAGGATGAGAAACGTTGGGATACCTAACAATTGGACGACTCGAGGAGACAGGTACCATAAGAGGTCCGTTCTTATGACCTTACCCAAAGGTAAAGGAAGAGGTCCCTTAGAAGGACTGGGTCCCTAACTTAGACGTTGAAAACACAGAGGACGTAACGTTCTCCTAAGAAATGGTGACTCGGTAACCCCCATCACTATTATTATTATTTTATAAAAATTTATAATGTGTCAAGTCAAGTCAACGAGTCAGTACACTCTGAGAAACTCTAGGGTACTTGGTGTCGTGCGGGCCAGAGTGACAGGTAGTGGTTGAGGGTCTGAGGTGGGTTTGGGTACAGGTAGTTCAACCACTAGGGTAGGTTTGTAGAGTAGGAGACAACAGGGGAAGAGGAGGACGGGAGTCAGGAAGGGTCGTAGTCCCAGAAAAGTTTACTCAGTCGAGAAGTGTAGTCCATCGGTTTTATGACCTCAAAGTCGAAGTTGTAGTCAGGAAGGTTACTTGTGGGTCCTGACTAGAGGAAATGCTATCTGACCAACCTAGAGGAACGTCAGGTTCCCTGAGAGTTCTCAGAAGAGGTTGTGGTGTCAAGTTTTCGTAGGTAAGAAGCCGCGAGTCGAAAGAAGTGTCAGGTTGAGAGTGTAGGTATGTACTGATGACCTTTTTGGTATCGGAACTGATCTGCCTGGACACAACCGTTTCATTACAGAGACGAAAAATTATACGACAGATATAACCAGTATCGAAAGGAAGGTTTCTTATTCGCAGAAAATTAAAGTACTGACGTCAGTGGTAGACGTCACTAAAACCTCAGGTCTTTTTATTTCAGTCGGCGACAAAGGTGACAAAGGGGTAGATAAACGATACTTCACTACCCTGACCTACGGTGCTAGAATCAAAAGACTTACAACTCGAAAGAGAAGATATTTAAATCATGTCTAGAACATTTTTGAAAGTGTAAAACTCAAAAAATATTTATAGTATGTAATTTTAAAATCTTCACCTTTTACTAATAATTAAAAATAACCTATCTGTATGGGAAGGGTTTAAACTATCAGTGTATCCAAAATATTGATTTAATTAATATAAATGAATTTTCTTAAAGATTAGAAAGGATAGAAATGGAGAGTAATAATCTAGAAAATATATTGTTGAAGAAGTGTAGACCTTAAATATAAATACTAAAAGTACCAATATTCCTGACAAAACACTCTAAAAATATTTTTATTTTAATAAAACATAATCCTTTATAGAACATAAACGGAGGTGTGAATTTAAAGATTACCTATTAAATCAAAAAAAAAGAAGAGTAATAAAAGGGAAATAAGTATCTTCTACAGGTAAAAATACCTCTCTTAGGATATCTTTCGGGTACACAGAAACAGAAACAGAAGAAACAGAAAAACAGGAATAATTAGACAAATCAAACACATCGAAAAACTAATAAGAATGTGTAAAATTTTTGATGTTATATAGATCGAAAACTATTGAAAAGTGGTTTAAGAGTAAATGTTGATTAGTACTCTGAATTAAAAAATTCAATAATAAAAATAGGAGACAGTCGAGAAAAATACACACTAAGACTAGTAGAGATTCAGTTTAGAATACATAATAAAGTGGTAAGTTTATCGTTAACAGTCAGTCTGAATTTTCTTCGTTACCCAAAAATTTTATTATAAAACAAATACACTGAACTGTTTTCCTTGACTTGTCTTTTACGTCGAACGAGTCGTAGAAGTAGTGAACTGGGACCTCGATGGAGACACAGAAATGAGTAATTTTACCCCGTGTACGTAGACAACGTGAACTCTCGTTTCTACATACGTTTAGTGAAACTGTGTGTCTTCGTTGTCAGAATTCAAAGGTTATCTAATAAAAAATAGTGTGGTCAGTTAGCACTTTCTTTAGTTGAGACTTATAAGTAACCTTACAAGTAACCTTTAGTTGGGCCTAAGTAAACCTTTGTTTGGTTGGGACTACGAGTCCGACTTCGAGGTCACGAGACCAATGGACTACGTTTCTCGACTAATTAACCCTCATTCTGGGGCTACGACCCTTTCCAACTCCGGACTTTATTTTACCACACTGTCTCTTACTCTACGTACCTACCGTAGTGGTTGAGTAACCTGTACTCAGACTCGTTTGAGGTCCTCTATTATTTCCTGTTCCTTCGAACTGTATGACGTCAGGTATCTAGTCTTTCTCAGTCTGTACTGAATTACTGAAAAGTTGTTAAAAACAAAATTTGTAGATGAAGACGAAGTTAATTATACGATTTTGGAAACTGACATATCTAATCTTGTTTGACACCTTTTAAGAATTTAACTACCATTATGGTATGGTGGATTGGACGGATGACTCTTAAGACATACGTCCAGTTCTTCGTTGTCAATCTTGGTCTGTACCTTGTTGTCTGGCCGAGGTTTAACCCTTTCTGCATACAGTTCCGACATATAACAGTTGGACGAATAAATTGAAGATACGTCTCATGTAGTACACTTTACGACCCGATCTACTTCGTGTTCGACCTTAGTTCTAACGACCCTCTTTATAGTTATTGGAATCTACACGTCTACTGTGATGGGAATACCGTCTTTCACTTCTTGATTTCTCGGAGAACTACTTTCACTTTCTCCTGTCACTTTTTTGGCCGAATTTTAAGTTGTAAGTTTTTTGATTCTAGTACCGTAGGTCAGGGTAGTGAAGTACCGTTTATCTACCCCTTTGTTACGTTTAGTACTGTCTGAAATAAAAAACCCGGAGGCTTGAGTGACGTCTACTACTGACGTCGGTACTTTAATTTGCTACGAACGAGGAACCTTCTTTTCGAGACTGGTTGTATCTATCGTCTCTGTAGTGAAACGGCTGTTTGTAGGCAGATCAGTTTCGACACAAAAAAGGTAATCGGTAATTGCTACACTCTCAATCTGACATTTCTTTCGACTGACGGTTTCTTAGCTACGAAAATTTGACACCACAACCTCTTCTGAGAACTCTCAGGGAAACTAATGTTCCTCTAGTTTGGTCAGGTAGGATTTCCTTTAGTCAGGACTTATAAATAACCTTCCTGACTACGACTTTGAGGTTATGAAACCAGTGGACTACAGTTCTTGACTGAGTAATCTTTTCTGGGACTAAGATCCTTTCTAACTTCCGTCCTCTTCATCTCCTGTATTCTACTCTACCAACCTACCGTAGAGACTGAGTTACCTGTATTCAAACTCGTTCGAGGTCCTCGACCACTACTTGTCGTAGGACGTCAGGTACCTCGGTGTTTCTGACTCACCGACTTGACTTGATTGTACGTGTATAAAGTACCGGACGTCCGAGTGAGTGTCATTGAGTACTGGTCTATGTAAAGGTATCTAGGTCTTAAAGTGTCGTTTACTCCGTCAACACTAAAGTGTAAGTAGAATTATAAAATTAAAGGTTTGTTTGTATTAAAACTTTTGTAATAACACTTGTTGTCTAGGTTTATAATAACAGAGTCTACCAAGTTCCAGTTCATTTGAATTAAAGTAAAGAAATGAAAGTCGTTAAAATAAAAGAGTTCTAAGTATGAAGAGAAAATTGACAATATTACTTTACATACGTAACATATATCACAACGATAGAAATATTTGATAAACCTATATGAGGTATAAATAAGAAGAACGAGATTAAAGTACCAACAACACAGAATTTATTATAACTCTGAGGTGTAAAAAAGAGTTATTAACGGGGTAAAGTAACATTAGACAAAAATTCTTGCATCAGAGTAAGTGGGAAATTGATGTCATAAAAAGTTAAAATACGAAAAGACCAAGACATGAGATAAGTAAAAATATTTAGGTTCAAATAAAATAAAAATAAACCACATTTAACTGTATTTTTTTAGGAACTGAGAAAGTCTATTAATCTTTCCTTATCGTATTCCTAAATTTAATTGATATCAAACGAAAGTGACCAAATATCTAAACGTATAAACCCTCTTTTCATACGTCTTGGCTTAGAATTTCGTCCCGTCACTTCAGAAAATATTTTAAGTAACTTGAGTTTTTTCAATATCGTGTATGCACCTTGACTATTTTTTTTACTTGTGTGGTATAAATAACTTTATATCTACTCAATAATCGAAGTTCACACTTTGTGTCACTAGGTCATAAAATATCTAATATGAGTTAAATTTTCAATAGTATTTTATACCTATAAAAGGGACACGACATGTTATATAAGACATAGAATAAAATTTAAACATAAAGAATTAAAGGATGGGGACAGAACGGGAAAGGTTGGAAGGGAGAGGGGTAACTATTGGTGATTAAAAAGGAGATATGGAGATTGAGGAAAAGACAAAAAAAAAAAGTATAAGTACGTAAATAAAGTAAAACATCTAAAGTGTCTATTCACTATTTTTTATTATAAAAAGATAGAGACTACTGAATTTAAGTGATTCGTATTATAGAAGGTCCAGGTAGGTACAACTATGTTTTCCACTTTAAAGTAAGAATAAATACTGATTATAAAGTAGGAGACTCATACACATAAACTCCCTCTCTCTCTCTCTCTGTCTCTTTCTCTCTGTACAATAAATAGGTCAGTAGACAATTAACTGTGAATCCAACGAAAATATTGAATCGATAACATTTATTATGACGATACTTGTAATCCCATGTACACAAAAAAGTTTAATCACAAAAAGATAAAAAACCTATATATGGATTCCACCTTAACGACCCAGTATACCATCAAGATAAAAATCACAAAACTTCTTTGAGGTTTGACAAAAAGTATCACTGACCTAGTTAGATGTACAGGGGTTGTCACATGTTCCCACGAGAAAAGAGGTATAGGAGTGGTTACAAACGATAAACATCTGAAAAACTATTTTCGGTAAAACTGTCCACACTCTATAGAAAAACACCAAAAAATAAACGTGTAAAGAGTAATTTCACAACTCGTAGAAAAGTACATGGACAACTATAGACATACATCAGACCTTTTTATAGATAAGGTTAGAAGACAGGTAAACAGGTAAACAATCTAACAAACAATGACTCAACACACACGACAAGTATATAAGATCTATAATTGAGTAATAACCAACATAATAAACCTCTGTGAAAGAGAATAAGTCATCAAACTTAAAGGGACCACCGAGTCGTCTTTTCTTAGATGGACGTTACTTCCTCTGAGGGTCCAAGCTAGGGACCCAGCCCTTCTGGGGGACCTCTTCCTTTACCGTTGAAATAGGTCATAAGAACAGACCTCTTTGAGTACCTATCTCCCGGGACTGTCTGATGTTAGACCCCAACGTCTCTGAGTCTGTACTGACTCGCCGATTCGTGTGTGAAACTTGTTTTCGAAATTTCAAATTCAACGAGAGTAAATTAATCGAGAATGAATAAAAATGAAAGTAAAGAAAACGAAACCCTCTATCTTTTTATCACGATATTAAATACATTTTTTCCAAGACGGATGTAAAATAAGATCCTCAAATAACAAAGAATAACATCTAAATTCACAAATTAGGTAAAACACACACGTATATCACACTCTTTCACAGGATTAACGTAGGGAAAAGTACATCGTGAGGTCAAAAGAGTCTTGTTGAATAATTTCTCTGACTTAAAAGGAGTAACATATAAGAATGAAGGAAACAATATGTAATTGACTGAACTACCTCGACTGACACGGAGTCTAGTACTTGAGGAATAACGGTTTAAGTCTGAATTAACTTATTTCATCCCTTTTGGTGATCTGGTAAGTCCATACTGGATTTAGTTTAGGGAATACTAATATGTCACCTTCACTCTTTATCTAAATTCCCGGATCTAGACTATCTATCTCACGGATTACTTGATACCTGCCTCCAAGGACTGTAACATGCCCTCTGTCCCTAGTTTTGGTAGGGGTGACTTTTCTTTACATTTTTTCCTTTTACAGACAGATCCCTCCGGAATGTTTATCGACACTTTTCTTCTCTTCGTTTTTCATTTCCTCTTTTCCTTTCTATATTCGTAGACTTACGTCTCAAGGTTTGTTATCGTTCCTCTCTATTCTTTCAGAAGGAATCGTCAGTTACGTTTCTTTATCTCCTTTTGTCGTTTTACCCTTTCTGACCTCTGAGAAGTTCTTTTAATCTCTATGGTTCCCTTTTCAAGTACGTTCTACCCGAGCTATTTCCTGTTTTTACCATACGTGGATTGTCTTCGTCTTCTATAATTCTTCTTCACCGTTCTTATGTTTCTTCTTGACATGTCTTTCTAGAAGTACTGGTTCTATTAGTGTTACCACACCAGTGAGTGGATCTCGGTCTGTAGGACCTTACACTTTAGTTCACCCGGAATCTTTCATAGTGATGTTTGTTTCGATCACCTCCACTACCTTAAGGTCAACTCGATAAAGTTTAGGACTCTCTACTACGACACTTTCACGACGTGAGTTATACGGTCGTTTAAACCTTTTGAGTCGTCACCGGTGTCCTGACCTTTTCCAGTCAAAAGTAAGGTTAGGGTTCCTTTCCGTTACGGTTTCTTACGAGTTTGATGACGTACTAACGTGAGTAGAGCGTACGATCATTTCATTACGAGTTTTAAGACATTCGGTACGAAGTCGTTATGCACTTGGCATTTGAAGGTCTACAAGTTCGACCAAAATCTTTTCCGTCTTCTTGGTCTCTAGTTTACCGGTTGTAGGAGACTAGGACCTTTTTCGTTCTCTCAAGGTCTTTTTGTGGATAAAGACGAGATAACTGATACGGTTTCGGATGCTGACACATCTAGTGTTATTTGTCACCTTTTAAGAAGTTCTCTACCCTTCTGGTCTGGTGGACTGGACGGAGAACTCTTTGGATATACGTCTAGTCCTTCGTTGTCAATCTTTACCTGTACCTTACTGTCTGACCAAGGTTTAGTCTTTTCCTCATGCAGTTCCGACATATAACAGAGGGACGAATAAATTGAAGATACGTCTCATGTAGTACTCTTTACGACCCGACCTCCTTCGTGTCCGACCTTAGTTCTAACGGTCTTCTTTATAGTTATTGGAGTCTATACGTCTACTGTGGTGGGAATACCGTCTTTCACTTCTCCTTGATTTTTCGGAGAACTACTTTTACTTTCTTCTCTCACTTTTTCAACCGAATTTCGAGTTGTAAGTCTTTTGATTCTAGTACCGTAGACCAGGGTAGTGAACCCCTATATCTACCCCTTTGTCACAGTCTGAAATAAAAATACCTGAAGTTTTAGTGACGTCTACTACTGATGTCGGTACTTTAATTTTCTACGTATAAGAAACTTTCCTTTCAATACTGGTTGGATGACGACGAATCAGTGAAGTCAGCACAGGCTGAGACACACTGGGGTATCTACCGTCGGATGGTCCGAGGGGCCAGGGACCCTAAGAGGTCCGTTCTCATGACCTCACCCAACGGTAACGGAAGAGGTACTGGTTGGATCTATCGTATAATTTTTCGTCTCTGTAATGAAACGGTTGTTCCAGGTAGATCAGTTCCGACACCAAAAAGGTCACCAGTACATACCTACACTCTCGACCTGACACTTCTTTCGACTCACGACTTCTTAACTACGAAAACTTAACACCACAACTTCTTCTGAGAACTCTCAGGGAACCTGAGGTTCTAGATTGGTCAGGTAAATTTCCTCTAGTCACAACCTACAAGTAACCTTCCTGACTATAACTTCGACTTTGAGGTTATGAAACCGGTGGAGTACGTTTATATGGAGACATATATTTATCCCGTTAATAAGACGTACGTTACATTAATGACGATACAAGACGTCTGAGACTACGACCCTCCCTAACCCCGTCTCCTCTTCCCCTACTTTCTCCTACTCTATCGACCTTCCGTAGTGACTGAACTACCTGTACTCAAACTCACTTGAGGCCCTCAACCACTACCTGTCCCTCCGGACCGCACCACACTAAGTACCCCAGCGTTTCTCAGCCTGTGCTGACTCGCTGACTTGACTTGACTTGACCGTAATTCACGTAGTAGAAACCACTCTTATAGACACCCGTAAAACTATCTTTATCGCAATTAGACATCTAAAGAAACACAAAATACCTGGAAAATTGTTATAATTAAACACATTAGGTACCTGTACTCTATAGAAAGGTACAGAAAAATAGTAGACATTAAAGGAAATAGTCGTAAAATATGAAATCTCATATCCAGAAAAAATGGGAATCAACTTCGAATAAGAATACAACAAATAAGGAAACTACACTAAAATTTACTCAAAAAAAAAAACGAAATAAGAGGACTAATAAGTAATAATCATATGTGTTTTCGTATTAAAACATATAGTCACAACAGAAGACGTTGAATTATAATGAAGATTATCAAAAATTCATCTCTAAAATACCAAAAGAATCATGTTATAATATAAGGCACGTTATCACTGTCAAAATAAAGAAAGAAAGGTAATACCTAGGAAAAATAAAGAACAAGCTAACGACGTCGTTCCTGAGTGTTATGATACAATTTATCTTCACCGTCCTCACCCGTAGGAACAGAACAATGACTAAAATCTTTTCTTTTTATAGAAAGTCGAAAAGTAGTAAAAATACTACAATCGACACCCAAACAGTATTTACTGGAAATAAGGGAACTCCATACAAGGGAGATATGGTTGAGATTACTCTCAGAAACAGTACCCACCTACCCTCCTTCTCGACTTCTACTTGCCCGATCTCGGTCCCGATCTATACTCGGACCGTAAGAGGATACGAAACACCAGTACCGAGAGACCAATCTTTACCCATGTACAAGGTTCCACGACCTCGACTTCAGGAATCCTAGTCCAGGTTCGACTGTGATAAGTAAGTTTCACAAGACAGGAACCGTTTCGTGGAAGTGGGGTCACCGATCATCGTACTTTCGTTCTTCTCGACTTCACCCACGGATCACGTTCGGAACTATATAAGATCCGGTCAAGGATTAAAGGATTTTAAAGACCGTCGGACATTAAGTGGGGTGGGGAGACACATGAGAGAATCCCCGTGTTCAGGACTACACTAATGAAGAGAAAGGATGGACCGAGGTACACCGAGAAAGAAATATCGAAACCAATATCCTCTCAGGAGACGGTCAAACAAAAGTCACTCTTAAAGAGTTACATATAACATGAAAACTACACAAGTATTCACCTCCACTGGAGTAGTAGAAGGCTGAGACGATAGAACTAGACGATTAAAAAACTTAATTATTTCCAATGATCTCCTACCTGTCTAGAAGACGATAAACGGATAAAATGTCAGGTGTACTTCATATTGACAACTCTTATTCCTTTATCCTACAATATATATAGTAGTCAGGAAAGTCCCTACGATCATTTTAAGAGTATACAGATGAGATATCTGATAGAGATTTAAAAAGGTACATGTTAAAAGGATAACTCTAGTAAACTTATTAAGATCAATGAAAAGTGACACGTGGAGGTCACCACCACTACCTCTTTCTACCACTACCTCCTCTTCCTTTACCGTTGGTTAAGGTGACAAGAACGGATCTTTTAGGGTACCTACCTCTTCGGACTACCCGACGTCAGGTACCACAACGTCTTCTCAACCTGTCTTGACTCACTGATTTGTTGTACGTGGTGGTGATAGTGATAGTAACATTTTTAGTTAGTAACAAAACCATAGAAATAAACTACTTAGTGAACTCTCTAAGTATGTGAATTATTAGTTTATTGTTTAATTACAACTCATAAAAGTAATTAAGAGTAAATATCTTCTTCTTTAACTCGTAAACATGTAAAGATTTAAAGGTAAGAACAAACCAGACCTTTAACTTAGAAAAAGGTTTAAGTGTCTATTGTACGAAATAGATGATGAAGGGCCGTATCTTTGTCTTTAAATGGGGAAACTTTTTGAGAATGTAACTACGTCTAGAAGACGAACTTTGTAGTCATTCTTAAACTCAACCCTTAGATAGTCATTGATAGTTTTTAATCCGTTGTAAACTTCTTGGTTTTATCTTAAGAAATAAACAACAATTTTACAAAGTAAAATATCCTATACAATTATCATATCAACAACAATAAGTCAGCGATTCGGGACTGAATACAACACTGGGGTACCTGACGACGTACGGTCCGACGGGACAGGTAATAGGGGATCTCAGACGAGTTCGAGTACAGGTAGTTCAGTCACTACGATAGATTGGTAAAGTTTGAGACGACGATGGAAGAATAAAAAAGAAGTTATAAAGAGTCGTTGTCACAGAAAAGGTCACTCAACCGAGAAGTGTATTTCACCGGTTTCATAACCTCGAAGTCGAAGTCGTATCCAGGAAGGGTACTTACTTACAAGTCCCAACTAAAGGTGTTCTAACTAATCAAACTAGAGGAACATTGGACTCCTTGAGACTTCTCATAAGAGGTCGTGGTGTTAAACTTTTGTAGTCAAGAATTTACGAGTCAGAAGAAGTACCAGGTCGAGAGTGTAGGAAAGTACTGATGACCTCTCTAATATTGATACTGATAAACGTGGAAACAACCGTTTCACTACATAGACGAAAAAGTATACGACAGATCCAAACGGTTCCTTGTTCACATAAAATTACACTACCTATTACAGTGAAAGACGTCACTAAAACCTCTGGTCTTTTAATTTTAGACAGTCATGAAGGTGAAAGAGGGGAAGATAAACGTCTATGGTACTAGAATCAAACAATGTAACTCAAAATTCGGTCGAAAAAGTAAGAGGAGAAAGTGGGAATAGTTCTTTGAGAAATCAAGGAGAAATGAAAGACGGTAATCTTACCATAGTAGACATATAGACTACAATAAAAAGTGTCGTTAGAACTAAGATCGAACACGAAGTAAGTCGGGTCTTATAATGTACTAGATGAGACGTATCTCCAATTTATTCGTCCCACCCACTGTTATCTGTCGGTAGTCAAGTCAAGTCAACGAGTCAGCACAGGTTGAGAAACACTGGGGTACCTGACTTCGTACTGTCCGGAGGGACAGGTAGTGGTTGAGGGTCTCAAATGAGTTTGAGTACAGGTAACTCAGTCACTACGGTAGGTTGGCAGAGTAGGAGACAGTAGGGGAAGAGGACGGAAGTTAGATAGGGTCGTAGTCCCAGAAAAGGTACTCTGTCAAGAAGTGTAGTCCACCGGTTTTATAACCTCAAAATCGAAGTTGTAGTCAGGAAGGTTACTTATAAATCCTTACTAAAGGAAATCCTACCTGACCAATCTAGAGCAACGACAGGTTCCCTGAGAAGTTCTCAGAAGAGGTTGTGGTGTCAAGTTCTAGTAGTTAAGAAATGTGAGTCGAAAGAAATATCAGGTTGAGAGTGTAGGAATTTGATGACCTTTTGGTGTCGAAACTGATCTACCTGAAACAACCGTTTCATTACAGAGACAAAAAATTATATGACAGATCCAACCAGTATTGAAAAGAAGGTTCCTCGTTCGGAGAAAATTAAAGTATCGACGTCAGTGGTAGACGTCACTAAAACCTCGGGGTTTTATTTGAGACAGTGACAAAGGTGACAAGAGGGTAGATAAACGTTACTTCACTACCATGGTCTACGGTACTAGAATCACAAGACTTACAACTCGAAATTCGGTTGAAAAAATGAAAGGAGAAAGTGAAAGACGTTCTCCGAGAAATCAAGAAGAAGTGAAAGACGGTATTCCCACCATAGTAGACATATATACTCCAATAACTATAAAGAGGGTCGTTAGAACTAAGATGTATGTTCAATTTATTCGTCCCACTGTTATATGTCGGAACTGTATGAGGAAAGGGTTAACCCTTGGTCAGACAACAAGGTACAGGTTAGGATTGACAACGAAGTACTGGACATATGTCCAAAGAGTCTTCCGTCCATTCCACAAGACAAATTCTTAAAGGGGGTCAAATAACACTAGGTACGTTAGTTTCAGAAGTCACATTAGTTACTTTGTCATCTAAAAAAAAAATTATATCTTAAGGGAAGGAAAGAAACTCTAGGTTGTTTATAACCGTTAAACTAGAGACTAGGAAATGGAAAAGATTTGTGTTGAACGTGTAGACCTTCAAGAGACAAGGACATGATAACTTCGGATTGAATTTCCTAAAACTCGTATTGGAACGATCGTACATTTTACTCGTGTCAACATGTCATCAAATTTGTAAGAAACCATAACGGAGAGAAACCCTAACTCTACTTTTGACTCGGAAAAGATTAGGACTCCGGTGACTACTCAAAAGTTTTAACCGACTATATAACACATATCGTGCATTCTAAACTTTATCGAATCGACCTTAACGTAGTGCAGACGATCGAAACAAGTATTATTACGAAGGTGAACTGAAGTGTGGGGTCCTACAAACCGACATCCACTCACTGGTGTGGTAGTACCAATAGGCCCAGTAATTCTAGAAAAAACATATCAAAAAGATACATAGCAACGATGAAGAATTAGAAAACACGAAAAGAATTAAGGAATGACAAACACAGGAAATAACACGGGTAGGAACGTACTTTATAAGGGAACTATAGAGATTAAAAGAACTTCTCTAGAGATCAGTAAGGGTAAGAGTACAAATGGATATAAAGAAACGTAACAAGTAACTTCTTCCAGAAGAATAGAGAGGAACGACGTGAGACCTAGAGACGTAAGTCAACTCGTACAAAAAGGGAAGGGGGGAACGAAAAACGAAGAGAAGAATCGATAAATATTTCGGAGGAGTTTGTTGTTGAAAGAGAAGAACACAAAGAAAAAGAAACCCAACTAAAACTAATAGTGGAGAACATATTACAACTCTTGGAGACAAGTAATAAGAAGTCCTTGAGACAGATGGTCTAGATTAGTGTACTTAGATAAATAGTGGAGGTGCCTTATTAGTATCCCCTAAAATAAATCCAGTGTGTACTTACCGGATCACCAAAAAGGAGGAAAGAAGTTAAATTTAGATTTAAAACGTTATTCTACGAGTACTAGACTCGGATTCAGTAGAGGTCCGGAATAAAAACGACTGGTGAATTTCGAAGAGGTAGTAACCGACGTTTCTTATATTAGTCAGACAAAAGTGATAACTGGAAGACTACTACAGGTATACATCTCAGTAGACAACACAACAACTTTCTCCCACAAACGATACAAGTCACACAAGAGAACTGTTTTGAGACAATCGTAAAAGGGACGAAGTAAAACATGAGGTTCCGGTTCGAACTGACAATGACATCCACAGAGACTGGAGGATGAAAACTAAGGTTAGGGGATGTTACTTTTCCTGTAGAGAAAAACCACTATCAAAATCTTCAAGAACAACTGAAAGTATCTTTATAAGTTAAAGTAGAAGAAATCGTAATAACTAACTTAAACACCTCTACACCTAATTACACTATAACTTACCAAACGTAACCTTTGTTTGGTATAGTAAATGGATTATGGATTACGATTTTATGACAAAAAAGAGACAGTGAGGTAATGCTGTTTTACCATAAAAATCATGAAAATTTACTACTAAATCTTTTTTCAGTTGAGTAGTTGATAGTACAAATGGACATGAAAATTTTTTCTCTAGTTGAAATTATAAAAACATAGATAGAATTTCAGACATTATATAGTAATTATACATTTTAATTGTTTACAATAGTTTTCTATTAATTAAGTTGATTAATTTAAAATCGTATAAAATTTAAGAGTTCTTAAAATATTCACGATAATCAAAATATAAAAATAATGTTGTATAATTTATATAAAACATAATAATTAGGTTAAAATTAAGTTAATTCTTATTTTATGTCGAGGAGATACTCTCAGTCTGTATATTCATCTATTGTTTCGTCACACAATAAACGGTATGTCTTAGTAACGTCTTCCACGTTGTCATTATCGTTGTTTCATCTCCGATTAATATAAACCATAACCTATTTTCATTTTTTCTGGAAATACCACCTCTATTATAGATTGCACTTAAATCTTGTACTAATGTCAAATGGTACTCTTATTTTTATATCTGAATTAATAGATCCTCATTTATCTTAGTAAATTTTCGCCCTTTTACAGGTGTATGTCTTAAATCTGTGTATTATGTACTATATGTTACACTCGTGATTATTAAGAGATTAGTTTTAATAATTTTTACTCTCGTGAGCTTTTGAAAGTGACAAGTCTTATCATAAGAGACAGTTATTATATAAAATTTACATTTCTATATGGTTTTCTAAACTTACCAATTCCTCTATAAAACTAATCATTGAGATCTCTATTTACATTGTCTAAACACTGTTTTCTCTGAATTTCGGGTCTCACCGAAGGAGAGTTGTAACAGACAAGAAATTACTTACGTACCTTTACTATTACCTAATTTATTATTTGATTTGTTATACTTTTATATCTATTTAGAGAACCGAAACGTAGACTAACACCTGTGTATTTTTCTTAGTAACCGTCTCTGATATCACTTAATTTTTTTTCTTTGGGACTTGACTTACTTTATAAGATAACTCTCTGATAGTTTTTATTAATCGGTAGACTTCTTACGTTAAACGTTTTATGGCTCGATATAGTATTTCGAATACTTCTGTAAAATTCATTTTCAATTCCTGGGATTGACCTCTAAGAAGTAGGGTTTATTATTATTCGGAACCATCTCTTCTTCAGTGAAGAAAAAGTCATTATTTGTTAGGATTTGACTAGTTTACGTATATGTATACGTACCTCTAAGGACTTAGAAGTTTCATTTATACATTCATGTCACATTCTTCCCGTCATACCCCGTGTTATTGAAGAGTTAAGTAGCATCCTGATTACTTCGTATACTCTTTCTCAACACATGTGTGTAGTTAAACAGTAGAAATGGAACTACTTAACCTTCAAAGGATAGACTGTGACAGTTGCAACCTACTTTTCAGTGTATGTAGTTGTTATCATTCGTGTCTTATACGTATTAACTTCCAGCTCTACACTAATTTTAATTTCGGTCCAACTTAAGTGGAGTATCTGGTATTTACTGTCCAACTCTTAAAATTACAATATGTAATAAATAAACTCAAACAGTTTAATAAATTTGTCATAAAATTATTTTAAATATGTTAAAGAGTTAGATATAAAAGATCTATGAAATGTACCTACACATACTGAAACTTTGATTCTTTTTTCTTCTATATGAGTAAAATCTTTATAAAAGAAGTTTTTATTAAAAATTTATATAATTTTAATAGCACGATGTGACTACAGTGTGTGTATTCTTACTAAAAGTAAAATTGTTTTGAATTCATAGATGAAAGACACGGTTTTAGAAGTGGGAAAACAAACCCCGGAAACAAAATACGTCGGTGTAAAAAGTTTTGTAATAATGAATACAAAGAACTGTAATAGTATTATGAATATATATCTATTGTGATTCAATAAATTTTTAGTTACGTATATTCTTCGTTTAATAGGAAGGTTAAAAACGGTTAATGTGGTTGAGACACTTAACATGACACCATGTGTGTAAAATACTCCATGACACTACCAATTACATAGTCGAACTTACCAGATTCTCAACGGGTCTATCGAGCATTTTGTAATAAAGACTGATATCAGCACTTCTACAGATCTCTTCTCTACTAGTAAATTAAATAATCTAATTTATTCCTTTTGGTCGGAGTGGTTACACTAACTACCCCTGTAGTGGGTTAGGCAACTCCCGTGTTCATCTTGACTTTCCGTTTCTCCTCCGTTTTTCCCTCACAACATAGAGTGAGAACTCTATGTTACAGGTAAAAATACGGGAACCTGTACTCTCAGGACGAAGACTACGGAAACCTGGAACGGACGTAATATGGTGGTTGAAAGGACCTAGACGTCGAACGTTCGGGGTCCATTAGTGTATAGAGTTGGAGGGTTTGACGTACTCGGTTAAGGGTATCACTTAGAGAAGGGTATTACTTA
This sequence comes from Capra ibex, assembly GCA_006410555.1. Classification (NCBI taxonomy): domain Eukaryota; kingdom Metazoa; phylum Chordata; class Mammalia; order Artiodactyla; family Bovidae; genus Capra; species Capra ibex. The sequence continues at coordinate 35,195,940 of SJYO01037955.1, forward strand.
GAGAAGAATATGTAGATATATAGGATAATCAGATAAAGAGACCTCTTGAGATTATACCTATAGTAGGTGTTTATAGTAGAAAGATTTGTAAAACAGACTTTTGTGTACGTATAAAATAGACAAAGGACTTTTGACGTGTTTGAAACGTTGATCACTTAAGGTGAATAATTATACATCATATTCTTAGTTTATATATTTTAGATAAAGTACTTTTAAAATAGAACCCAAGTGATGAAACTTCTTCCTTCATGTAAATTTACTTTTACGATTTTATAAAAATTACTCATTTTAATTGTATGTTAAGATCTAAAGAATAATTCAGGTACAACCCATTATTTTGTTTTAAGAAATCGTGTATAATGTTTAATTTAATAAACTAAATTATAATATATTATTGACAACCACCTACACTCTCAACCAGACACTTCTTTCGACTCGTGTCTTCTTAACTACGAAAACTTGACACCACAACCTCTTCTGAGAACTCTCAGGGAACCTGACGTTCCTCTAGGTTGGTCAAGTAAGACTTCCTCTAGTCGAGACCCTAAAGAAACCTCTCTTACTACGACTTCGACTTTGAGGTCATGAAACCGGTGGAGTACGCTTCTCAACTGAGTAACCCTTTCTGAAACTACGACCCTCCCTAACTCCCGTCCTCCTCTTCCCCTGCTGTCTCCTACTCTACCGACCTCCCGTAGTGACTGAGCTACCTGGACTCAGACTCACTTGAGGCCCTCAACCACTACCTGTCCCTCCGGACCGCACGACGCTAAGTACCCCAGCGTTTCTCAGCCTGTACTGACTCGTTGACTTGACTTGACTTAACTTATATAAGATTTTCATGACAAACATACATTAAACATTTAGACTACGATGCATTACATGATTTCTTTCCTTTGCATAATACAGTTTTACAAAATTCTTTTGACCTTGATTCATATAAAAGTTTAACAAGTACACTTCTTTCATTTCGACATTATATAAAATTACAAATTTTACGAAACGAGTCCTCTTATAATAGTTTGACTTCATTTATTATTAAATTAATATTAACGTACGGAAATTTTGGTTCTATATAAATGAGAGACACACATGTATAATCATATTTTGTAAATCAACTTGAAAAAGAATTTAAAATGTCTTATAAAAGTCAAGATATTTATCTCTTGATCAATGACCTATACAGAATATATCTCACACCTCAGTATAAATGTCAATACTTTATGTTTACTCATTAAATAATCATGTATGTAATCCTTTTTACATCTATCTTTATTTCCAGTTAAGCATTAAGATGTTTAAGTCAAGATTCTTTCTTTACCGTTGGGTGAGGTCATAAAAACGGATCTCTTAAGGTACCTGTCTCTTCAGACCACCCTATGTCAGGTACCCCTACGTTTCTCAACCTATATTGACCCACTGACTGTGAAATTTGTGATAGATCTGAGGTACCAATAATAAAGAGGGTAATAAATTAAAACAATCAAAAAGTTTTAAAGTCCTAACAAGTGTGAATGATTAGAAAAATCCTTCGTAATAAAACAAAAATGATAATTAGAGAGACAAGGAACTGACTACCATCATAATAAAAGATTACGTTAACGTATATACATGGTGTAGAAAGTCACCTCGATAAAGTTTAGGACTTTCTACTACGACACTTTAGTTATACGGTCGTTTAAACCTTTTGAGTCGTCACCGGTGTCCCGACCTTTTCCAGTCAAAAGTAAGGTTAGGGTTTCTTTCCGTTACGGTTTCTTACGAGCTTGATGGCGTGTTAACGTGAGTAGAGAGTGTGATCATTTCATTACGAGTTTTAAGAGGTTCGGTCCGAAGTTGTTATACACTTGGCACTTGAAGGATTACAAGTTCGACCAAAATCTTTTCCGTCTCCTTGGTCTCTAGTTTAACGGTCATAGATGTTCTAGTACCTTTTTCGTTCTCTCAAGGTCTTTTTTGTAGATAACGACGAAATAACTGATACGGTTTCGGAAACTGACACACCTAGTGTTATTTGACACCTTTTAAGACTCTCTCTACCCTTATGGTCTGGTGGACTGGACGGAGAACTCTTTAAACATACGTCCAGTCCTTCGTTGTCAATCTTGACCTGTACCTTGTTGTCTGACCAAGGTTTATCCTTTTCCTCATGTAGTTCCGACATATAACAGTGGGACGAATAAATTGAAGATACGTCTCATGTAGTACTCTTTGCGACCCGACCTTCTTTGTGTTCGACCTTAGTTCTAACGACCCTCTTTATAGTTATTGGAGTCTATACGTCTACTGTGGTGGGAATACCGACTTTCACTTCTCCTTGATTTTTCGGAGAACTACTTTCACTTTCTCCTCTCACTTTTTCAACCGAATTTCGAGTTGTAAGTCTTTTGTTTCTAGTACCGTAGGCCAGGGTAATGAAGTACCGTTTATCTACCCCTTTGTCACCTTTGTCACAGTCTAAAATAAAAACCCCCGAGGTGCCAGTAACGTCTACCACTGACGTCGGTACTTTAATTTTCTGCGAATGAGGAACCTTCTTTTCAATACTGGTTGGATCTGTCGTATAAGTTTTCGTCTCTGTAATGAAACGGTCGATTCCAGGCAGATCAGTTCCGATACAAAAAAAGGTCACCAGTACATACCTACACTCTCAACCTGACACTTCTTTCGACTCGAGACTTCTTAACTATGAAAACTTGACACCACAACCTCTTCTGGGAACTCTTAGGGAACCTGACGCTCCTCTAGGTTGGTCAGGTAAGACTTCCTCTAGTCGGGACCCTAAAGAAACCTTCCTTACTACGATTTCGACTTTGAGGTCATGAAACCGGTGGAGTACGCTTCTCAACTGAGTAACCTTTTTGAGACTACGACCCTACCTAACCCCCGTCCTCCTCTTCCCCGGCTGTCTCCTACTCTACCGACCTACCATAGTGACTGAGATACCTGCACTCAGACTCACTTGAGGCCCACAACCACTATCTGTCCCTCCGGACCGCACGACGTTAAGTACCCCAACGTATCTCAGCCTGTGTTGGCTCACTGACTTGACTTGACTTGGTGTAGAAATTCATAAGTAGACGTGTACCTGTAAATCTAACAAAGGTACAGAACCGATAACATTTATCACACCGACAATTGTATCCCTACGGGCATAGAAAAACTTAATATTAAAACAGACTTTTATGCGAGTCCCCACCCTAACAACCTAGTATACCATTGAGACAAACCGAGAAACTCCTTGGAGGTATGACAAAAGGTATCACCAACGCGGTTGAATGTAAGGGTGATTGTCACATCCTCCCAAGCGAAGAGAGGTGTGAATGAGGTCGTAAACAATATACTTCTGTAAAATTAGTACCGGGAAGACCGGTCACACTCCACATGGAGTGACATTACAACTAATGGTAAGAGATTATTAATCGTTGTGACTCGTAGAAAAGTACACCAAAAACCGGTAGACACACAGTAGAAACCTCTTTAAAGATCAATCCAGAGGACGGGATCAGATAGAAAAAAAAAAAGAAAAAAATGAAAGTCTTAAAACTAATCACACAGTACGCAAAACACTAAGGTTGATACTAAAAGTGTTACCTTTGGTTATATATTTTGTATTACTTATTATAGATTAATAGGATTATACAGAAAACCATATGTATACTTGTTTAAAACACACAAATTTAGACATTAAAACTACTGACAAAACCACTGTCAAAGGTAAAAATAATTAATATGCAAGTAGACTCGATGGTAACAAATACAGAACTATAATCTATCTCATACAGATACACGATTATACATGAGTGTCAATAAAACACACAAATTTAGACATTAAAACTACTGACAAAACCACTGTCAAAGGAAAAAATAATTAACATGTAAGTAGACTCGATGGTAACAAATACAGAACTATAATCTATCTCATACAGATACACGATTATACAAGAGTGTCAATAAAACTCATGAGTATTGAAGTGTTAAAGAAAACTTTAAATTATAATGATTAAGTTATTAACATAAAATTATTTAACATAATTTTAACACAATTTAAATATTTAAACAATCTTTAACTGTAGATTTGTTAAACATGGAAAGTTGAATGTGTTTAATAGAAAGAGAAGGTAAACAAGTCATAAATTTTTAGAAAGTGTACAAAACAATCTATAGAAGGATTCGTATAAAACCACTGAAATAATTATATCATCATCATCATTAAATCAACGATTCAACACAAACTGAGAACGTTGGGATACCTGACATCGAAGGGTCCGAGGATACAGGTACCCTAAGAGGTCCGTTCTAATGACCTCACCCAACGGTAAAGGAAGAGGTTTGGAAAAATTTAATTTAAAAGACTACAATTGACGATCGTTGATCTTTACGATGCTAAAGACATATAAATAGACTGAAGACGTTTTGACTATTCGAGTAAATAAGTAAGGTTATGAAACAACATCAGAGAAATAGAAGACATTTAGTGACGTCTAAAGTAAGAAATGAAGGACTAGGGGTACGAAAAAATCAACAGGAGAGTATGAAAGAGGGGAGTCAGAAGAGGAATGAGAGGGAAAAGACGAAATACTACAAAATTTGGAATAATATTCCTGAACCTCCTCCTTTACCGTTAGGGGAGGTCATAAGAACGGACCCCTTAGGGTACCTGTCTCCTTGGACAACCCGGTATTAGGTACTCCAGTGTTTTCTCAACCTGTACTGAATCATTACTGTTGTTGTATTCCTAAATCCTGAATATAATTTTATTCATAAATCCTGAATATATTTTTATAATTTCTCCACCTCCAACTCCTTATATCACATAAAAATTAGAGACTCTATACTTATGCAGAAACCAGGAACAATAGAAAACAGGAAAGGAACGGGGAGGAGGTGAAGGACGGTAGAAGGGATTCTTATAATAAACATGATCTACACCACGAAGTTAAGGTAAAAATTAAACTAAGTTATTTTAATTCTGTAAAAGGAAAATTAAAATCTGTTTATCTAATCCCCTTCATCCTCATGAGTTCATTAAGTCCAAACACTTTAAAAAAACTTTTCTCATGAGATAGTTATAAATAAACATACGTTCGAGAATTAACACAAGGAGTTTATATAAGATGTAAAAGAATGAAAAACAGTCTCATATACAAAATTTCGTTCCTTAAAATTTTGCATATAGACACACCTAAGAAGTGTGTCTAGAAACACCTAGAGACGACTTAGAAGAGTTTTAAAGGAAATTCATAAATGTAAATTATATATAAACCACGGACTTTTAAACGATAATAAAAAAAGAAGTACCTCATAATAAGACAATTAGTAATCAAATTGCAAGTATGAAAGAGAGTGAATAAAAATAGAGTCAAGACAATACGACGTTAATTCTCACTATATATTTACAAAAAGTCACCACCTTTATAAACGTTCCATCTATCTATTTATATCTACATCTATAACTGTAAATAAACAAATTACAATTATGAATCCCTTCATTACATGACTGATCTAAGAAACAGAAACACAGTACATAGATTAAAACGAAAAAAAAAAAAAGAGAAAAAAGATTCCGAGTTAAAAGACCCAAAGGATACCCCCTTACTAGTCTCAAAACGGATGGTAATGAAATCTTTTCAGTCTTAAAAGTTCATGTATATCTAGTAATTACTAAATAGAGATGATTTAAACACCTATCGAAATAAAATGAATTTCGTACGACAGATATCAATATTCACTGACTGTTCAGTAAAAATTTGTTAAAAATAAATTAAAGTCATTATATATGTATTGTTTTAAACGGTAGGATTGGTAAAATTAACATGTCAAGTCCCAGAAATCGATATCAGGGTGATAATATATTGGTAGTGATGGTAGGTAGAGATCTTGAGAAAACGTCTTGACTCTGAGATAGATAGTGTACTATTTATGGATGGGTAAGAGCGGGGAACAGGGACGGGGACTATTGGTGGTAGGGTAAAGACTGAGACTTAAATTGATGATTCCGATAGAGTACATTTAACTTGGTACATCATAAAAGGAAATACACTTGTGCATAAAGTAAATGGAATTACAGGAGTTCCAAGTAAGTACATCAGTGACACAATATCACTTATTATAAGGTAACATACATATATCGTGTAAAAGAAATATATATAGAGACCACTACTTGTAAACAGAACGAAGATGAAAAACCTATAACCTTTATTACGACGATACTGTTCCCACATGTCTACAGGGTAACTCTGAGGTTAAAGGCAAAACACGACATATATAGGTCTCCATCTTACCGACTCAGTACACTGTTAAGATAAAAATTCAAGACGTCTTAACGATATGACAAAAGGAGTCGTTGATGTGACAAATTGTAATGGTAGTTGTATTGTGTCTAAGAGGTGTAGGAGTGATCATGAATAAACACCAAACAAAACAGTGATCATCGGTAGGATTACCTCTTCCGTTACCGTGGGGTGAGGTCATGAGAACGGACCTCTTAGAGTGCCTGTCTTCTCGGACCATCCGACGTCAGGTACCCCAGCGATTCTCAACCTGTGTTGACTTACTGAAGTGTAAGTGAAAAGTGAAAGTACGTAACCTCTTCCTTTACCGTTGGGTGAGGTGACAAGAACGGACCTCTTAGGGTCCCTGCCCCCTCGGACCACCCGACGCCAGATACCCCAGCGTGTCTCAACCTGTGCTGACTTCGCTGAATCGTCGCCGTCGCCGTCGTCGTCGTCGGCGTCGGCGTCGTCGTCGTCGGCGTCGGCGTCGTCGTCGGCGTCGGCGTCGGCGTCGGCGGCGGTGGGATTACCCAAATTCCACCATAGAGTAACACTAAGAGTAGATGTAAGGGATCACTAATTTCTATGACTCGTAGAATACACGAACAATCGGTAAACATATAGAAGAAATATCTTTAATTAACTTTATAAAATGAGTAAAAACTTAGTAGAACAAATAAAAAAACAGTAAGTCAATATCCTTTTGTATGTTTCCATACAATAGGTTACCTTATGATTTAAAAGGTTTTCTTTTATCATTTACCATATACTCTCCTTTGTCACTTTTATAAAAGGAGTCAGTAGTCAAATTAAACAAAAACCATTTCTTCATGACTTAGGTAAAGCATTATTTTTTTCAAAAAACTAGTTTGGAGTTCCCAGTGAATCTTTACATTATATGGGTAAAAGAAACATAGAACGAAAAGGGGGGGAAGTTTATATAACACTAATTTCATTTGTCACGTATGTAAGTTCAATACTGTCCACCGTTTTTAAAATTTACAACTTTATAAGGATTCTATTTGACTTTATACTTTCACTAAAAGTTTTATAATCTAATGATTACGTAATTTTATGTAATTATATTTGTTTTCTTATTTAATTACCTAAACTTTCATTTTTAATGTAACTAGGAATATGGTTTCTCATCGCAGAAACTTTTATACTGTATTATTTTAATACTTTTAATTAATCTTTTATTATATAAGTGAATTTTATTATTTCCTCCCCCCGAAGGGGCCCCCAGGTCAACAGTTCTGAGGTTACACTCACATTTCTCAAACTAGGGACCAGTTCCTTATTCTAGGGTGTACGGTACATCCTAATTTTTTATTATTATTATTTTCCCTTTACGTACGTCTAGATTTGTAATATTTTATGACATGAATTAAACTAATTTTTATGATTGACACACATATTTTCACAATCAGAGAGTCAACACAGACTGAGAAACACTGGGGTACCTGTGGTGGTCGAGGAGACAGGTACCCTAAAGGGTCCGTTTTTATAACTTCACACAACGGTAAAGGAGGAGGTTCCCTAGAAGGACTTGGATCCTAGTTTGGACCCAGAGGGTGTGACGTCCGTCTATATGATTTCGTGTAAGATTTACGAACTCATGTAAGATTTCCGAGTGTATCTACTAAACTGTTCTTTTATATGTAAAATTTTTTTATACACTGCGGCTTTATTTGGACCTACCTTAGACATTACATATTACTAGTATTTCGGTTTTGTTTTGGTTTGTCTATACATTTTGGTTTGTGCTTGAATAAAATCCTGTCTTTCGAGTCCGAATCAGGGTTCTGTGACTCTAAATCGACTGAAGTTAATCAGGATTTAAGACGTAAATTTTTTACACACACACACACACAAATATATCAACTGTCATAACTTTAAATTTTTCTTGAATCTTATTAACCACTTTTATCTTTTGTGAGTCTACGTAAAGTAAGAATGGTAATGGGTAGAATGGTAAAGGGTACACACTCAGTGTAGTTTGTGACGTGAAATAAACTCCGGTGAAAAAGTTGACTAAAGGGATTACCTCGTTCAAACTATAAATATTGATACGTTCATAACAGATGTTGTAAACATACCACACGACAAATTCCTATATCCAAAGGTTCAGTTTTACGGACTAACTTAAAGACGAAACGGTGAATAAGAGGTACTCTTGACTTCGTTTACAGAATTAAAAGATTTAATATAGAAAAAATAAATATTACACCACTGGTACTATTACTTACCGATAGAAAGTATCTTAATGACACTTCTGATTTTCCGATTGTATGTACTTCAGTATATAAGAGATTTTTCAAGTAACATTCTTTTCTCTAGATCTTTTTTCCTAACTGACCATGTTGTTAACTCCACTTACACCCAGATTTCGGGTCGAGATAGTGAATGATTAAAGAATTTCCGATTGACGTGATATTTAAACACACAAATATAAATTTTATCTCTGTAATAAATAAAGTAAAGGGTTTCCAATAAAGCTCAAAATTAATAGATTAAATCCATTTCTCGAATCATATCCCTGATCATTTTTTTTGTTTCGGTTATAGTTGATGACAAATTCATATAGTATTGGTAGTTTTACAAAAACGTTAAAGAGGGAAAATATGTGTATATGGAGTGGGAGTGACATTTGGGTCAAGTACAGACGGTCACAAATACCGAGGTTCGGTATACATGTACTGACTAACTTCCTACTAACTCTTGTGTGTACGTGTCTGTGTGTATTGTGTTCATATTCTGTGACACACACACACATATGTATAAATGACATATGTCTAATATAAATAGATTAAATAAATTTAAGAAGGATTCGACGGAATATTATAGTACAATACTATGGGATAAGTCAGACTTCGAACTTTGATAATAAGGAAGTAAGTTTGTGGGCGTACTAATTCGTCAGAATACCATAAATTCAAACTATATAAAACATGTAATGATTTTAACAATGAATAAAGTATAAGAGATCCAAAAAAAAAGGTCAAAAGCAAGATTTCGTGAAAGTTTATAAATCTTCTCTAAATATCCGTTCAGTTTTCGAAACGTTTGTAGTAAGTTCAGCAGATTATATTAAACGAGGGTCGTGATTTTTGTAGACAGTAAACTATGTTAGAAAGTACAATTAAGTACCTTTTTTCTTTTTATAGTGTATTTTACTCTAAATAAAATCATTTAATACTTTCGTATCAAAATAAATTGACTGAATTTGTCAACGACCATAACAAGTGTTCAAATCCTTCTATTTACGGTAAAAATTACTTCTTAAAAGAGAGTTGACACAAAACTTTGATGACGTCTTTATACAGTCTTGGGTAGTTTTACATGCGCTTCGGAAAAAACGACCCATTTAGTACCTGAACGTTTTACCTTGGAGATAGAGGAGAAATCACAAGAATTTTTATGTTTTAAGTGGATTAGAGAGATATAGTACTAAGTTTATTGGAAAGGGTCCTACTACAATTTTTTCTTTGTACCTTAAATAAAAATTTGTCATCTTGTCTTTGAAAATTTAACGGTATTTGACCTTTCAGTTACTTTCAAATGGATTTGAAACAATTTAATAGTTTGGGTATCAAATAAAAATTTACATAGTCAAAACACATAAATAGTGTATATAGTGTGTCATGGAATTAAAATACGATCTTAATACTCGGTGAAACTATTAAAAGAATTATAATTAAGATCTTACACATTATATATAAACAAATCGATATTACCGTAAGAGTTACACAAAATTTTGGGTACAGTTACTAAAAAATTCAAGATTTCTTTTCGTATACAAGTACAAGTTTATAAACGAGGTTTAACACAAATTACAATGTCTTCTAACTTTATTCAATTATTTTAGTTACTAAACTTACATTATCGAATAATTTATACTCACAATTTTATCTTACTAAATGATATATTATAGATAAAGTTATTACGTCACTCACTTCCCTTCTCACTTCACTTTTATCGTCAGTGAGTCAGCACAGGCTGAGAAACGCTGGGGCACCTGACATCGGGTGATCCGAGGAGACAGGTACCCTAAGAGGTCCGTTCTTATGACCTCACCCAACGGTAAAGGAAGAGGTCCCTTAGAAGGACTGGGTCCCTATCTTGGGTCCAGAGGGCGTAACGTCCGTCTGCGAAATTGGAGACTCGGTGGACGTCACGTATTTCCATTTTTGTAAAAGTGTTATATAAACCCACATTCAAATTACATTGTAAGGGTGAACTAAAGTCCGGTTGAGGTAAATAAATGATCTATGACATAATAAATTTGGTCCTTTATCTCTTCATACTTTACTTTCAGTTGTTTTTGTACGGAAGACTTAGGACCGTCCTATATATACTTACACCACTAGTGTTAACTGAGCGGTCCACTTATACCGACCCTGACCTTCCAGAAATAAATAATAAGGTCCCTCTCGAAGGATCGGTTTTTGACTAAGACAGGAGATGTTATTTGACAGGAGATGTTATCAAATGTATGAAACTTAAACAAAGAAATTTATATACCTAGATATAAGACCGAGGTTTAAACTAATCTAATAAGAACAATTATGAATTTTTGGGTATTGTATCATGATTGGATATAAACTACTTTAAAATATCAACCAATTTCTAGTAAAACGAAACAAAAGAATAAATTGTTGATATAATTAACAGTTATTATACTTCCCGTGAAACTAAAATCTCCCGAGATACTCACTTCCTTAGTACCTAGTAAAAGGATTCCTTGACTATCTTCAAATTTAATTTATTCCTTAAGTCTCTTTTCACTTTAACATAATAAATTACCCTAGTTTTTCAAGAGGTCTCTTTACATCAAGATAGGTCGACTTGGAACCTCCTTTTCCACTTTGCACATACATTCCCAAATCCCCATTAAGTCTCTCTTCCTCGTCATACACGTCTCCCTGTAAACTGCGTACGTTCTTTTGTCCATCGAATAATAGTCGCCCTGGTGTCCTTCGTCACTCTTAAATACTACCCTTTCTGAAGCATCCTTAAAGGTAATGTCCTATTTCATAAATTCACGATAAGTAGTACGTCAACCTTCTGTAATTTTACGAAAGTGTCACTCCTTTTTCTAGTCATAATAGGACAACCTTTAATTAATCGTTGTAAGGTTTCATAAAACACTTTCTTTTTAGTTTATAGAACGTTGTACACACGATGCTATATCGTGCAAGAAAGGGGGTTGAAGTATAAAGGACTTTTAAGTAAGAATTTAGCTTATTCCTATCTACTCTACTGTTCTCGTCCGGACATTTGTATTTTACTTAAGTCAACTAATAGTTGTCAGTTTGTTTTCGTTTTTGTATTACAAGTTGTTTATAACGTTTGTGGGGTATAAACAAGTAAACTTTTACATAAATTAAATGTGAATAAATTTTACATGTAAACGACCCATATATTAAGATTCGGTTCTCATCAAAACGAAAGAGAGTCTCATATCTTAAATAGTAAGGTAACAGGAGACAGAAGGTAACAAAGACAACTGCATCGTGAAAAGAAGGAAGTCAAGTCAAGTCAGCGAGTCAGCACAGGCTGAGAAACGTTGGGGTACTTAACGTCGAGCGGCCCAGAGGGACAGGTAGTGGTTGAGGACCTCAAGTGAGTTTGAGTACAGGTAGCTCAGCTACTACGGTAGGTCGGTAGAGTAGGAGACAGTAGGGGAAGAGGAGGACGGGGGTTAGGGAGGGTCGTAGTCTTAGAAAAGGTTACTCAGTCGAGAAGTGTACTCCACCGGTTTCATAACCTCAAAGTCGAAGTCGTAGTCAGGAAGGTTTCTTGTGGGTCCTGACTAGAGGAAATCTTACCTGACCAACCTAGAGGGACGTCAGGTTCCCTGAGAGTTCTCAGAAACAGTTGTGGTGTCAAGTTTTAGTAGTTAAGAAGCCGCGAGTCGAAAGAAGTGTCAGGTTGAAAGTGTAGGTATGTACTGGTGACCTTTTTAACAACAATTTGTATAAAAATTTTTACACTATATTAGTATAGTATAAAAATACTAAAATTTTTTAAATTTAATACTATATTAGTACACTCACAGACCTCATCTAAATGTCATACAAAATTAAGACTATCATATTTAGGATAATTAAAACAAGGAGCATTAGAACAGATCCTAAAAGATCCGTAAAACATAAAGGGACCCAAAGGGAACATCGAGTCAGCCATTTCTTAGACGGACGTCACGTCCCCTAGGCCCAAGCTAGGGAGCCAACTCTTCTAGGGAACCTCGTCCTTTATCGTTGAGTGAGGTCATTGGAACGGACCTTTTGAGTACCTGTCTCCTCAGACCACCCGACATCAGGAACCCCAGAGTCTCACAGTCAGTGCTAACTCGCTGATTGTAAATGACTGAATGAACATAAAGGGAGATTTAAAATCTTAATTATAACTTTTCTTTTAAAGTGTATTTTGATAACTCTAAAAAGAATACAAGAAAAACATATAGATTTAGTTAAACTATTCTTAATTATAACACAATACGACGACGACGATTGTTCACGAGTCAGTACAGACTGAGAAACGTTGGGTACCTGAGATCGGACGGTCCGTGGAGACAAGTACCCTAAAAAGGTCCGTTCTTATAAACTCACCAACGGTAAAGAAGGAGGTCCCCTAGAAGGGTTGGGTCCCTGACTTGGGGCAGAGAACGTAGACGATGTGACCGTCCGTCTAAGAAATGGTGATCGCGATTATCCCAGAAGGTTAGGTACTTGAATATTATAAAGATGTAAATGTTTCCAGAAACAAAATGAGACGCCACAAAGTATCAAAATTCCTACAATCACAAGATATCAAACATAATCTATTTGTAAGATCTCTGGATCTTATATAATTCTCGTGTCCTTAACAGACAAATTCACAGTAATACACTTACTGAAATTATAGATTTTATAAGACAATAATCAGTCAAGTCAAGTCAGTGAGTCAACACAGGCTGAGAAACGTTGGGGTACTTAGCGTCGTGTGGTCCGGAGGGACAGGTAGTGGTTGTGGACCTCAAGTGAGTCTGAGTGCAGGTAGCTCAGTTACTACGGTAGGTCGGTAGAGTAGTAGCCAGTAGGGGAAGAAGAGGACGGGGGTTAGGGAGGGTCGTAGGTTCAGAAAAGGTTACTCAGTTGACAAGCGTACTCCACCGGTTTCATGATCTCAAAGTCGAAATCGTAGTAAGGAAGGTTTCTTTAGGGTCCCAACTAGAGGAAGTCTTACCTGACCAACCTAGAGGAACGTCATGTTCCCTGAGAGTTCTCAGAAGAGATTGTGTTGGACTTTTTAAGTCTTCCGTATTACGGTCACACAATTTTAAAATTTTACCTTTAAAATACAACTAAAAAAAGGTCCTTTTGATGGTTTAAATACATAATTAAAAGATCAAAAACAAATGAACAAACGAATATCAAGGGAATTTCATATTAAACGTGTGTCAAACCAAAAAGTTTTTATTAATTTCAAAATTAAGAAATAGTGAGAATTAAAGTAAAGGAAACAAAATAAACGTATCCACTGGAAGTTATGTTATATAATTTTTAACTTCTGTAACCTTTAATAAAAAAGAAAAGTTTGAGTCTTCTTTCGACTAAAGAATTCATCTTACAATCAACGTATAAAAATATAGAAAGGTCTGACTTCTACGAGGATAAGACGTATAAAAATTCTAAATGAAATTAGCAGTGGACACAAACGAAATAGTTAATAAAGTTATAAAATAAATCGTTCTTCTAGAACAACTAAAAAATAAGAGTTATACGATCTAATGAAACTTATTAAAAACTTACAATTAATAAAACTTAAAAAAGATCATTTGGGGTATATCAGTACTTTATAAATACTTAACACAACGGAGTATCAAATAAACCTTAAAAACACAAGTACATTTATCTTGTATAACGGAAATGTAAAAAAAAGGACAGTCTACAAACAATTACCGATAAAAGACATATATGACACAAGACAGAGAAAACCATTTGTCGGGTACACAAGAACTTTTCTTGTACAACCTACATTACAGTGATTTCCTGGAAGAAATCGTTAATGGAAATCTTTCCTGGAAGAAATCGTTAATGGATCTACTAAACTGTCAACTCGTATACACCTTATGACTAAAAATCGTTTCAAATTTCGGATTAAGAAGTTACGACTGTGTTTTTCTTGTAAGATTTTTAATAAATAAAACCAGGAATTTACCTACTTAGTTAGGAGATTTTTCTTCTTTGGATACAATTACGTCGGACCGTACGACGTCAGGTACCCCAACGTTTCTGAGTCTGTGTTGACCTGCTGACTTGCCACAATTACATATGTCGATTTGCTTACAACTTAAGCAGACGTTTATCTAAAGACCCTCTAAACTTTTAGACCACTCCTGGTATAATATTTGAAAAGAAAAGGAGGACGTAAAGTTAATAAATCTGGACACAGGATCGGGTCCGGATTAACAATAACATGTTTTCTTTTTTCAGGGAGATTCTAGTTACCAGTACAGAGATCCTTTGTCCAAAGTGTTAATACGAGGAAAACGAATACAAAGGTCACTCAGAAATTAAATATAATAGAAGGAAGAAAACACTTTCTCATTTATATCTTCTGTTTATAGGAATAATCTTTTATTTGACCCCTTAAACTAAATCAAACTCTCGGTGTTCCTGGACAACTACCCTTATTAGTTATCCTTATCTTTTCACAAAATAAACTCCCGGTTTGACTCGTAATACCGGGAACTCTGCGTCTAACTTCTTCGGGAACTGAACATAAGACGACCTGATGTTTTATTTAATACAAATATATCTCCGTTTTGAGAGTTTTCATGTACTTTATAAACGGTTTTTAATCCTGACCTACAACGTTCTTCATTCCTACGAAGTATTCATTCTTAACCAACCTCAGGTTTTGCCAACGTATCAATGTTCCCTCCGGAACTCCGGTATTCCAACTTCGACCGTCGACGATCGTTCATAACAAACTCTTACTGACCAGTGTAGGAACCGGACTTTCAAATCTTTTAGTTCAAGAGTCATTACGTCTTTACACAGATTTTGGTGTAGGTATTTTTAGTTAGTCGGATGGATCTGTGTTACCGGAGGGTCGATGTAAAACTTACGAACTTGGTCTCAATGACGTAAAACTAAAAGTTTACACAAAAAAAAAAAGAAATTATCAATTTTCGTCTCCATGTCATATACACATATTATCGGTGTTTTGTCCGGTAAGATCAACCAAATTTAATTTAGTATATATTCGGTCTTGATGAAGAGGTATGTAACTACACACTTTTCAAGAAGATAGTCTGGAGGATAATTTATGTCAAGTCGTCGGTACCAGTGGGAATCGGAGAGTCGTTGTCTGTTACAGTCGATTCTGTACCACATTTCCCCTCGACTGTTCACGATAGAAACTCTTTCGGTGAGAGTTCTTATCTTTATCGTGGCTATAATCTGTCCGTACAACATAAAGAAGTGGTTACGATGTAGTCCCGAAACATTGTTTGTGAGGGTCGAGTCATTAAAGTTTGTCGTGTACGAAAAGAGATAAAGGTCAGATACACAATCCTCCCACCGAGACAAATCCGATGACCGGCTGAACCGACCCGAAGTCGACGTCAACTAAATTTCAAACAAGGAACCAGAGACACCCGAAGGGAGCATCGAGTCTAACACTTCTTAGACTGACTTTACGTCCTCTGGACCCGAGATGGGGACCCAGTCCTTTAAGGGGACCTCTTCCCTTACCGATGGGTGAGGTCATAAGAACGGACCTTTTGGGATACCTGTCCTCGGACCACCTGATATCGGGTACCCCAACGTTTCTCAGTCTGTACCGATTCGCTGATTGCGAAGGTTGTGAACGAGGTAGAGACGTAAAAGAAACATGGTCGTGGATCGATTAGTATGAAAAGAGTACTGTCTAGTGACTTCGTGTCTGACCTTAGTTCGTTACGATGAATTTCGGGACCGAAGTTTTGACCGGACTATTAAGACGGGCATAAAAGAACGGGTTTCGTTCAGTACACTTATGTCTGTTTAGTCTTCCTGACTTTTCATACATTTTATCTCGTATGACAGTGAGTCGACCATTTCTTAGACGGACGTTACGTTCTCTGGACCCAAACTAGGGACCCGACCCTTCTAGGGGACCTCTTCCCTTGTCGATGGGTGAAGTCATAAGACCGGACCTCTTAAGGTACCTGATATGTCGGGTACCCCAACGTTTCGTAACCTGTGATTACTCGTTGAAAGCAAAAGACTCGTAATCTTTGAATGTACGTTTCATACTTATATGTTAAGGTCATTTCCCTCTCTTATCTTTTGACTCCTCTTATGGGTGTGTGTGTATGTTCGCAACAGTAAGACAAGTTTAAATCCTTAGTCTGTTCTATATGGAGGAGTCATCACCTTAGTCCTTCTTCAATCATTTTCCAAATCCCAATCTTTACATAGAGACAAGTGTCTTATTTTTATGGTTATTACCCTTCTTTTTAAAAGGAAATTTTTGAACATGTATTAATAACGACATGACCCACTTCTACATTATGTTAGTCGTGTTTTTGTTCAAACTAAATGCATGCCAGAAAAGTCTCAGTCCTTCACAATAAAGAAGAATTGACCTTTACTCTCTGTTACTAGTAAAATACACAGTTTCTAGTGTACGTAACGTCAAAGATGTCCGGAGTAAGGAACTGTCGTATTTCTTTAAATCTCCTTAACCTTGTTTCTAAGAAACTTGAGGGTAACAAGATGAACTTCAATAATGCAGTGTCCCAAACGAGGTTTTAAATAGAATCCTGATTCCGGAAAATATATTAAACCTGAAGATTGTTCTTTTATGTTAAGGTTCTAAGTAACACACTCACTTAACTAACAGAGTAAAAACCTTTGACGAACAAAATGATATTTCGTCCTATTAAATTGACCTGTTTTATCACCATACATGTAACAGTCTAATAGTCGAGTCTGTGAAAAGTCCCTGCTATCGAAACTTTTTTTTGAATTTTCTCCGATTCTTCCCCTTTTATTTATATCTTTGTGTAATTCAAAAAGAATTCACGGAAAACCCTCGTATTAAATTTTATTGAGGACCTTACTTATTATGAAATTTGAATAGATTTATCTTCGTCTTGTTTCTCGTAGAAGGACTAAATCTTAGAAACAAGTAAATAGACGAAATTTTAAAATGTTTCAACGAAACGGAAGTTTTAGGATGTATTTTGATTAACTGAAGGATATCGTGGTAAGTGTTTTGAAGTGTTTCATTCGTTTTTATCTACTAACACTAACTACTTCCAATTTAAAACGGACATCGTTGTCTTTAGAAACAAAAATTATATCTAAAAATGACTTTGAAAAATTTCTAATATTCGATAAAAATACTTCAACAGGTATAAGTAAGTTATAACTATTATAAAATTTCGATTATCTAAAGTAGTCGTTGTTTTATAGTGAATGAGTAAATTATCTAATTGTAACTATACTGAAGAAAATTTTCTAAGTCCTATTCAATATTCTGTAAGTCAGGTCGAGACACATTCTATTCATAATATATATATAGTGTCGGCACATATAATATACGAACATAATATGTTATATATAGATACTATACATACATAATATGTTACACAGATATTATCGTTTTCTAATAATATCAAGTATATTTATTATGTAATAATTTTATATGACACTTTTAATTTGAAATTTCTTTATTTGTTGTCCCATTCTTCCATATCGACAGATATTACGGTTATCTCTTTTACTTTAATTTTTAAGAACTAATTAGGTGTCTTTTTCCTTTCTTCCTTTCCTTAAAATGAATCGTTCCGTTTTTTATCATTTACTAAGAATGTGAGTTGTCGTACGTACCTCGAGTTCTACGACTCATCCCAAATTCTTCGTCCTGTTAATTTTGGGTATGTTTATCTCCCCACACAAATACACAGATACACACAAAACCTGTTTTGATTACAAAGTACTCTTTTTATTGGGTCTTAAACTAACGACGGTCTACTCCTTTAATTCTTTTGCCTTTGTTCCTTTGAAAACCGTATTCTTTTGCACAAGATGTGTAACTATCTCCACATCCAGTGTACCTACTGACAGTGAACAGACTTGATAGTTAAATTTATATGTTTATTTGAATTATTTTAATAAAAGGTATCATTATACTTACAAAGATTTTGTAAAAGACACTCGAGGTCTGAACCCCTTTTTATCATTAAAGTAACTGAAAGAAAAAAGTGTCTACTTCGTCCCACAATATTTGTACTTTTCTCCTGTCTGATCTTACGGGTGAGTCACGTCTAACTTAACCTTAAAAGTCACGATCATATTTAATTTCTCATATTCATGTCTAATCATGTATTTTGAAATATATATGTATGTAGAATATATATACATCAAAATATATAAACATATATATATATATATATATATATATTCGATGTATATCAAAATATATAAACATATATACATACTCCCCGAAGGGACCACCATGATCACCATTTCTTGGGTGGACGGTTACGTCCTCTGTATTCTCCACACCTAAACTAGGGACTCAGTTCTTCTAGGGACCTCTTACCAAACCACTGGGTGAGGTCATATGAACGGACCTCTTAGGGGTACCTGTCTCCTCGGACCGTCCGATGTAAGGTATCACAGAGCATATATACTTGGATTTTAAGTATGTATTAACATACATATATACATAACGTATACATGTAAACATGAAGAAAGATCAAGATAAAAGACTTTTGTGGGTCTTCTTTATTGTGTGGTCACAGTTATTCGTGTGTATTGTAGGTATAGAATCAAAAATCTGTTAATTATGAAAAGAGACTTCGTCAAACAAACTAACATCATTTTAACTTGTCTCATCTCTATCAAGGGTATATAGATAAGTAGAAAGAGAGGAGTCAAAGGGACAATAGTAGAATATAATCCTACTTTAAAACAACACAACTACTTGATTGTGATTATGTAATAATAATCGATTTTAAGTGTAAAATGTAGTTTCAAACAATAAACATAATATGTGAGATGTACAAAACTACTTACTTATTACTGGATCTAGGTCGTAATGTTATTAAAGTGACGGGACGAGATGGTTAAATAAGAAAAAAGAGAGGTGTGGATGAAACCGTAGGACCTCTAGTGACTAGGAAAATGACACAGGTGTCAAAACGGAAAATGTCTCACAGTATATCAACCTCAGTTCATTATACAACGGAAAAATCTAACCGAAGAAGCCAATCGTTATACGTTAATTGTAAGGAGGTAGAGAAAAGTGTCGAACTCTTGCACAAAGAAAAATAATAACTTACTATATCATAAATTACCTAAATGGTGGTAATCAAGTAGGTAAGTGACTTCTTGTAGAACCAACGAAGGTTTAAAACCGTTGGAACGTATATTAACGATATTTGTAATCACACTTCAAAAGTGTATCCGTCTTCAAAACTCGAGTGAACCTATTTACGGAACCTCGTGGTAACAATCTGAAAAGACCATTCTGATGCAAATCGATATGTCCTCTAAGTCCAAGTTAGGGTCCAAATCGACGTATTCTTTGACGGTTTGACAGAAGGTTTCACCGACAAGGTAAAACGTAAGGGTATTGGTTATTTGCTCTTAAGGACGACGAGGTATAGGAGTGGTCGTAAATCTCAACAGTCACCAAAACTGAAATCGGAAACATTATCCACACATTACTGTAGAGAAACGACAACAACAAAAGTTAAAAGATTTCTGTATACAACTGTTACAAAAGTATATAATTAAATGGTAAACATATAAAAGAAACTATCAACAAGTCTATAAAAGGGAGAAGAATTATCAAAGTAAACAAAAGAACAACTCAAAAATTCTCAAGAATTATATAAAATCTATTATTAGGAAATAGTCTATTTATAAAACGTTAAAGAAGGATGTACTAAACATATAAATAAGTGAATTATCACAGAAAGTGTCTCTTCAAGAATTACAATTACTGAAGGTTGAATGAAGAAAAAGGGGAAGTATCTAACACGGAAACCATCACATTTTTTTTTTTTTTTTTTTTCAGTCACGGTTTGAGATCTGTGGGACCTAAAAGAGGACACAATAGAAGATCCTTGAGATACCAAAACGTAATATGTATATCCAGATATTAGTTAAACATCAAGGATATATTTTAATAATCCAAAGATTTTATAAAAATTTCCACATACAGATCGAAAATGTCGTGCAAACAAGTCTTTCATAAGAATAGGTAACTTATGGAAAAGAGGAAACACTTTCTGGTCAACCGATATACATATATCCAGATAAAGACCGGAGAGATAAGATAAAGTAAATAGATCAACAGATAAGAAAACGGTTATAGTAGAATGCAAAAAAGAAAAATTTTCTTTTTTTTTAATTGTGTATTTAGTTGATGAATAAACTCGTATCAACTAAACGTTACAACACAATCAAAGTCTACATGTCTGTCACGTATAATGAAACTAATGACATCGAAACATGAATGGGAACTTTAGTGTATGACAATCAGGA
Organism: Capra ibex; assembly: GCA_006410555.1. Lineage (NCBI taxonomy): Eukaryota > Metazoa > Chordata > Mammalia > Artiodactyla > Bovidae > Capra > Capra ibex. Next base: position 35,216,752 of record SJYO01037955.1, read on the forward strand.
TACTTAAACAGGAGTGAACTCCAACACAATCGACAAGAAAAAAAGAAAAGGTATACATCAAATCTTACATCATGTCAAACAATTATAGGTTTATTATAACCCCAAAACTAACTCTAAAGTAACTGAGATACTTCTTGACTGTAGAACTGTAATAACTCAGAAGGTTATGTATGTATACATTAGAAGTAAATTTCTTTCGAAGAAACTACAGAAAATGGTCTCTAAATAAAAAAAATTCTAAAAAAACTACAACTGGTAAAAATTTCAGGAACAATTTAAACAATGTTATAACAAAAACGACAAATACAAAACCAAAAACCGGTGTTCCGTATACACTAGAATCAAGGTGTTGGTCCCTAAGTTGGGTATGGAAAACGTAACCTTCCACCTTTTTTTAATAATTTTTTCGGATTGGTAACCCGGTGGTCCCTTCAAGGAATGGTCTTTCAATAACGAAAGAAATATATATTTTAACGAATAATCCAAATACGAATTTCAAAAACGACAATTTATCATACAAATTTAAATTTTAAGGTTAATAAACAACAATAAATACTCTGTTGTTTACTGAGTACATTATGTGAACGTAGAACGTTACAAAGGTATTCACGAATGATCAATGATCCTCAAAAAATAACCGAAAAACCCTAAAAATTGATTCTGTCAGTACATGAAACGTTTGGTGATGTCAAAATAAAGAAGGAAGAGTTAGATATATGGAGAAAACAAGAAAAGACTAATATAATCGATCCTGAAGGTCATGTTATAACTGACCCCTCCCCACTTTCATCCGTAAGAACGAAACCAGGGCATAAAATTGAGTATAGTAAAAGGTGACTTTGTTAGGTTCCTAGTAATCTCTTTTGAGGTAAAGGACTATTTGAATCCGACTCTTTTTAATTCTACTTGAACATTATGGAGTCCCACGATCTTTACTCCCTTTGTCAGTTTTTTGTTACATCTGTCTCCCTTTTCTTTATACCCGGTCGAACTTCTCCGAAAGTCATCTCTGGAGATCCTATTAAACCTGAAGTTTTATTTATCACCATCGTTAACTAATATTAAGTGAATTATTTCAAAGTAATCGATAATCACAATATTTGTTTACCTGTCTTTTCAATTTCTCTTATCACGAAAGAACGTTTTTTTTAGTCGATTATTTATGTATTTCTTACTACATTAATATATTAGTAACACGGACACACGAATCAAAGAGTCATCACAGGTTGAGACACTGGAGGACCTGACATCGGGTGGTCCGAGGAGACAGGTACCCTAGAAGGTCCGTTCTTATGACCACACCCAACGATAAGGGAAGAGGTCTCCTAGAAGGGCTGGGGTCCTAACTTGAATGTAAAGGACGTAACCGTTCGTCTCGGTAATGGTCCACTGAGGAATGACTCGGTGGACCATTAGTGACTTGGGGTATATTAGTAATTATCAACCATTTTGATAACCAGTCATCGTATTACTTCTCTTTATTCTATAAATACCCCAGACTTTTCATAGAGCGATGTTTAATGAATAATTACTGTTATACCTTTTATTTTTGAAATGTGTCCTCTCTATGTCACCTGACGTGGATTTGGTTGACTAGTTTTAATTATAATGGTAGAAATCCTACCCGAAGGGTTCACTGCAATCTTTCTTGGACGAACGGTTGTACTTAAACTAGGGACCCAGTCCTTCTAGGGGACCTCCTCCGGAACCGTTGGGTAAGGGCATAAGAACGGACCTCTTAGGGCGTCTGTCTTCTCGGACCGTCCGACGTCAGGTACGCCAGTGTGTCTCAGCCTGTGCTGATTTCGTTGAATCGTGTCTTGAAATCCTATTAGTTTATAATGTACCGAAGATTATACTAATGGTACTACTTGTGTAGCATAAACATCATTATATTTGTTTTACGTATTGAACTTGGATTAGACTTTCTTTATAACATATTTAGGATTAACTCCCTGTAAGATATTTTTATTGAGTGGAAATCTAGTGTCTTACCAACTCTAAATTTTTTTTTAATTTCTTAAGGATATCTTATCTGATTTATTTGTATTACTATTTTACGTTACGAACTATGATTGACATAGGTATACCCCTTTTTGACTATTTACCGTTATGGTTCTTTTAACTTTAATATTACTTTAATATGGTTATTGAATCTAATCTATTATCATAACGTAACCACAATTTAAAGGACTAAAATTATTAATAAGGACTAAAATAAATTAAAAAAAATTAAATAAATAAAAAAATAAAAATTTTAAAATTTTAGAAATTAAGAATGTACGCAAGGGTTTGTACTTGGGGGGAGGGTGGAGGGAGGGGTATTGTAGAGAGACCCAGTAGGGGTACGTGGTCGGGGTTCGTACGACATAGGACGCAGTCTGTATCTGACCGCTAAGTTAAGAATGTACTATCATATGTACAATCTTACGGTAAGAGGGTTTAGTAGGGTGGGAGAGGGAGAGGGAGACTCAGGTTTTCAGGCAATATGTGTAGACACAGAAAAAAGGACAGAACGTATGTCCCAGCAGTAACGGTAGAAGGATTTAAGGTATATATACACAATCATATGACATAACCACAAAAAGAAAGACCGAATGAAGTGAGACATATTAGCCGAGGTCAAAGTAGGTAGAGTAGTCTTGACTAAGTTTACTTAAGAAAAATTGCCGACTCATTATGAGGTAACACATATACATGGTGTCGAAAGAATAGGTAAGTAGACGACTACCTGTAGATCCAACAAAGGTACAGGACCGATAATATTTGTCACGACGCTACTTGTAACCCCATGTACACAGAGAAAGTTAAGACCAAAGGAGCCACACATACGGGTCGTCACCCTAACGACCCAGTATTCCATCAAGATAAACGTTAAAAAATTCCTTAGAGGTGTGACAAGAGGTATCACCGACATGATCAAACGTAAGGGTGGTTGTCACATCCTCCCAAGGGAAAAGAGGTGTGGGAGAGGTCGTAAATAACGAACGTCTAAAAACCTAGCGTCGGTAAGACTGACCACACTTCACCATGGAGTAACACCAAAACTAAACGTAAAGAGATTATTACTCACTACAACTCGTAGAAAAGTACACAAACAATCGGTAGGCATACAGAAGAAACCTCTTTACAGATAAATCAAGAAATCGGGTAAAAAACTAACCCAGCAAATAAAAAGACCTTAACTCGACGTATTCAACACACATATAAAAACTCTAATCAACAAACAGTCAACGAAGTAAACGATAATAAAAGAGGGTAAGTCTTCCGACAGAAAAGTGGAACGAATATAAAAGGAAACAACACGTCTTCGAAAATTAAAATTAATCTAGGGTAAACAAATAAAAACGAAAATAAAGGTCTTAAGACCCTCCACCTAGTATCTCCTAGGACGACACTAAATACAGACTCTCACAAAACGGATACAAGAGGACTAAAATTATTAACTAATCTATTATCTTATAAAACTCGGAATTCAATAAGTATGATTGACAAATCCTGACCTATGTAACCGAGTTGGGGACCCAGTCGTTCTAGGGGACCTCCTTCTTTACCGTTGGGTGAGGTCATAAGAACGGACCTTTTAGGGTACCTGTCTCCTCGGACCATCTGATGTCAGGTTTCCCAGTGTTTCTCAGTCTGTACTATCTCACTGACACGTACGTATTCGTCCCTTATGATATAGGTTTAGGTCTCCTTACCACTCGAATAATTTTCGCATCAACATGATCAGACCTCTTCCTTTACCGTTGGGTAAGCTCATGAGAACGGATATTTTAAGGCACCTGTCTCCTCGGACCAACCGATGTCAGGTACCCCAGTGTATCTCAACCTGTACTGACTCACTGAAGTGTGAGTGTGATCAGAACGTTGTACACTCACACATTATGTGTGTGTATTGATATATATATATATATATATATGTGTGTGTGTCACGTATATATGAATATGTGTGTGTAAATAACAATAGAAAGGAATGTTTTACCAAGGTTCGTGTTACCTGCGGCCGTATCACAAAAATGGGATTTACGTTTATGTATATACTTGAGAGTATATAACGAAAGATCATCCCGAAGAAACTACCGAGTCTACCATTTCTTAAACGGACGTCACGTCCTCTGTCCTCAAACTAGGGACCCAGTCCTTCTAGGGGACCTCTTCCCCTACCGTTGGGTGAGGTCATAAGATTGGCCCTCTTAGGGTACCTGTCTCATCAAACTGCCCGATGTCAGGTACCCCATCGCTTCTCAATTTGTGCTGACTCACTGATTATGAACTGAATGAATTATCCATAAAGTTTTCCTTATATTACAAACTCCGAGTGTTTTTATATTGTACTTTTTACGTTGTTAATTCCCTTTGTGTTTTTAAAGATCATAAACTTCAAAAATGTTTAAGAGTTCCCTTTTTTTTTTACTACATCACTTACTACTTCGTTTACCATAGGAATACGTTTGTCTTACCTTCCTAAGGTTTGTGTCAAAGAGTATTGTGGGGGTTTTACTTCGATTACCGTTGTAGTAGAAACGACGAAAGACTACCAATAAATATATTGTTCTCATCTGACACCTAATTACCTACTCGTAGTATTAACAATCTTGTCGAAAAAGGGGACATGAATACGAAACTTCGATGATGTGTTAACTAACGATTTGACACTACACAACTCTTAAATAATAGATGGTACGAGACACACGATCCCTAATCGTATGTTAACCAGAAAACTACGAAAAGTCCTCTGAACGATGAAAATATCAAACGAAATTTAGTGTGTTCATTCCTAATCACATGTCTAAGTTCGAGTACCAGATCGATACAATAATATTAAGGAAAGATTATATTGAATCAAGGGACGTCATTTGTAACGGTCAATTTTATCACTACCATATACATTTTACTAAAATTTTTTTAGACAGTACTTTCACTAAAAGTAATCATCTACACGGTTTTTTACTTCCATTACTCTTGATACGTTTTTAAATCTATTTTTGATAGGAAAACGATTTTGTTTGGTTTATGTATCTTTCATAAAAGTGTAACAGGATTCTGTCATAAGTGATCACTATAGTCGTATAGGGATTTCTCCGTGAGATATAGATTTATATAAACTCTGAGTAACTTAATTTGTGTAAATTTTGAAAACGTCCTAAAATGTCTCGAAGATTAAACGTTTGTATTAATATATAGTGAATTTACAATTATAATATACGTCAAATGGAGTTAAGTTTAACCATATATCGGTGACAAAGGAAGTGTCAAAAAACGGAATTCCTTAGTCTCAAAGTACTCATGTACGTAACGTCAATCTATTTTTAACCCTCCTATACTCTTCTAAAGTTCCACCTCCAACTTCTTCAACACTTTTTAACCAAGTCAAGTCAAAACCAAAAAAAAAAACCTAGATTAATCTTCATTCGTGTATCTATAAAGTCCATAAAACTTTTCTTTTTAGTTTCTGACTCACTTTTTTTTTTCAATGATCTAATTTTTCCTAAGGTACGTTCTTGTATAATAGAGACAACAGTGACTCTATTTATGGTCACTGTCACACCTTTATTACAACTTATATGTGAATTCGTCGTCGTCGTTGTTACTTACTTATTTCGTAGAGTTTTTCAGATTATTGCACCCTGAAGGGACCACCGAGTCACCATTTCTTAGACGGATGGTTACGTCCACTACGTTCAAACTAGAGACCCAACTCTTCTAGGGGACCTCTAAAAAATATTCGGGAGATCCACAAAAACAAAAAAGGAATTAAAACTCTTCGTCAAGTAAACTACAATTAAAGTTCGTATATAACTAGAAAAGTTTTTCTATGACATAGAAGTTTTATAAACTGCACATTTAGAGGTTTCTATATTACTAGTTTCGAAATCGGAAATTCTTTTTAATTAATCCAGTAACTACCTCTTATTTCTTCTCACTCCTAATTCCTGAGATACTTTACGGTATGTTGAAAATGTTCTATATTTAATTTCCTTTCTCTTTGTATCTCCACTTTGTTCCTTTCTACTTCATAAAATAAATGAATTTGGTCAAAGAGTCTTTTATAAGATGTCGGATTTTCGTACTTGCCATTTTCATCTGTCTTACCTACTACGTCTTAGTCCATAAAAAAAATTAACTTAAACGACCCCAAGAGATTCTTCGAACACTAAGAGAACATGATAGTTAGTCGTAACTTTCCTTATCGGTAAATTTAAACTAATAAACCAGTGAAACAATAACTTCTATATACACAAGGAATACATAAAACTGGAGAATAGTCTATGTACTAAATGTGCATAAAAGAAAGTAAGACATACAACGGAATAGTAAAACAACTAGTAGGGAAAAACGATACGTCTTTGAAAAATCAAACTACATCAGTGAAAACAAATAAAAACCCAAGTTGACTAACACGAAATCCACAGTATATTTCTTTTTTTTAGTGACAGTACTTAGACAGTTCCTCAAAAAGGACACAAAAACAGATCTTAAAAATTCCACAATCCAAAATGTAAATTCGGAAATTAGGTAATCTCAAGTAAAGACACTAACACATTCTGTCTTCAGAACAGTAAGAAAATATACACTTGTAGAATGAAGGGGTTGTAGTAAATAACATATATGATAGAAAAGAGGTAACTCCTAAGAACCGGGGGAACAGTTTATAATACTCGCATCTTGAACTTATCTATAAAAAGGTTACTTCGATAAGTTTACCGGTCGTGTATGTATTTTTCTATGAGTAGTTGTAATTAGTAATTCCTTACGTTTTTTTAACGTTACTTCATAGTAGAATGTACACAATCTTACCGATAGTCGTTTTTCTGTTCTCTATCGTCTACGACCGTTCTTACACCTTTTTTCCCTTGAGACCACATAACAACGATCCTTACATTTAACCGCATCGGTGATATCTGTTATCATACCTCCAACGAGTCTTTTTATTTTTATGTTGATGTATACTGAGTTGTCAAGACAAATACACATATATCGACTACCTTTGTTTTAGTGATATAGTTTCTCTATAGACGTGAGGGAATAAGAACGTCGTATTAAATATCAGAGACTTTGTTCATTTGTTAAATTCACAAGTAGTTCTCTATTTACCTATTTCAACTACAACGACGACGATTCAGCGAAGTCAGCACAGGTTGAGACACGTTGGGGTATCTACAGTCGGGTGGTCCGAGGGGCAGGGACCCTAAGAGGTCCGTTCTTGTGACCTCACCCAAATCTATATATGTTTGTGTGTGTCTCTTATCTTATTGTAAATCAGTATTTTTACATTCCTTCAGGACAGTAAACGTTGTCACACCTACCTTGAACTCCCTCAATCCGATTCACTTTCCTCAGGTTGTCTCGTTTTATTCATGATATCCTAGAATGAACACTTTAGATTTTTATTGATTTGAATGTCTTTTTCTCTAGTCTAAACACCAGTGGGTCTCTACCCTGAACCCCACCCTCTTAATTACTCTCAACAGGTTTCCATGTTTGAAGTCAATATTCTATTTCATCAAGACCCTATATTACGTGCTGTACTACCGACATTAATTGTGTCTACCACCAAATCAGTAATTCAGTACAGGTTGAGAACGCTACAGTGCCTTAAGTCGGACAGTCCCAGGAGACAGGTACCCAAAAGGATCCGTTCTTATAACCTCACCCAACGGTAAAAGAAAAGATCTCCTAGAAGAGTTGGGTCCTAACTTAGATCCAGAGGATGTAACGTCTACCTAAGAAATGGTTGACTCGGTGGTCCCTTCTGTGTTGTGACGACATATCATATAAATCTTCATATAGGATTTTCTAGAGTAGTGTTTCTTTTGGAAAAACTTATATACTTTACTACCTACAGTTACGTAACACCATTAGTGAAGTATCACCCATATACAGTAATCCGACATTTAGAATTTGAATGTGTCATAACATACAGTTAAAATGGAGTTACTTTGACATTTTTTTCCTTTACTTGTGAGTATGTTGGGGTTGAGAAATGTCCTTCAACACGTTAATTTTAGACTTACTACTGACTCTTATAGAATTGTTCTCTGACTATAAATCTAAAAAGTTGTTTACACTTTTGATCTAAGTAATCAATTCTACGACAAAAGTCTATGTTCCTATAAATCCAATAGTAACCACTTTGTCAAGGCCCACTATTTCTGGACACACCACAGTGTCACAATTACTTATTAATATGATCCGAAACCGGTTGATAGTTACCTCAGTTAGTTAAAGATTTTGAAAATCTGGTCCCTATTCTTTATTACACCACAAACTAAAGTTCCTATAATCGATCTCTGTCTTTTATACAAACTCTTCCTTTACGATTTCAACAATTTCTTTAACCCTCCTGTAATATACACTTAAAACTCTCCGGTTTATTGTATCTTTCACTTTTCTTTAACTACTCTCTGCTCATGAACTTGTTTGATCAAACGTATCAATCCTTTATATGACTAGAGAGGAAAAAAAAAAAAAAAAGGTCGTCTAACTCCGGTTATCCATTTTATGGAGAGTCTTTCTAAGTAATCTTTGTCACAGTGTCTAGTCTTCACCCGAAAAGATTTGTGTTCACACACACACACACACACACACATATATATATATCATAAGAAAACCTTTTTCATCTTTTACTCATTTTCCCGTTTTACGGAGTTTATCTTGTTCCGTATTACGTCAATAATATGATGTATCTACTTACTTCCTAATCCGAACTTTTGAGACATAAATTCATATCCTCCGGAATCACGAATAACAAATAGGTAACAACCTTAGGGGTGACATTATTGGACTGTCCACTATTATTGTCCCTCAAATTATCAAACGTCATCCCTGACAAGATATGAACAACCAGTCGACGTCAACAAGTTTTAAATTGGTTATTAAACTCTAATCCAGTAAGAATAAAGATTTGAAAAATTAAATGGATTTTAATGGTATAAAACAAAGAGAATAACGTGACATTTTGTTACTTAACATCGATAGTACAAAAGACGGTTCAGAAAAGAAGAGGTCCGATTTATAGTTATTGAAGATAAGGAAATAACTAAATTCGACATAACTAAGACTAAGGGACAAATAGTCCAGTGACAAACTAGAATGAATTTAATGAAATTACCAAGATGGATGAACACTCCCTTACGTAATAACTAATTGTGATTATAGACTGTGAAATAGTGTGACTTTATAAGACTACCTTATGTCCCTCTTTGATTCAAAGTTTTTAAAGTAAGTACACTCGTAAAAATTCAAATTTTATAGTAACTTATATAATTAGTACCTCTTAAGATTCGGATTTTATTTGGACTCCCTCGTTACTTTTATTATTGGTGGTCTTAGTGATAAAAATAAAATTTACTCTATTATGAATGTACTCCTAGTATAGTCAAAAGAAAAAATTCCGTAACGATTAATAAAAAAGATATAGTATACTAACAGAGGTGTACTTATTACAGTCGTTTTGAATGTGTAAAAATCATTAAGGAAACACAATTTTAAAGGATCGATTCGTACATAAAAAGCCAAACAAATAGGCATATCACGTTTCACAATCAACGAGTCAGAATAGACTGAGAAAGTTTGGGACCTGAGATCGGACGGTTAGAGGAGCCAGGTACCCTAAGAGATCCCTTCTTATGACCTCACCTAACGGTAAAAGAAGAGGTTTCATGGAAGGGTCGGTCCTTAGTTTAGACCAAGACGTAACATCCCTATAGGAAATGGTAGACTCGGTAGTCCCTTCGGGTAAATAGTAATATTATCTCACATTTTAAAACCAGATCAAGTTAATAATTAATTTAGTTGAAGTCAGTACAAGTACTAAAATAAAGGTCATGGACCTTTATGAACTTATTTATGATAGTCTAAAAAATTTTTTGATCCGACAAATAAATATAATACCTTTTAGTTCATTTTAATATTCATAATAAACAGGACTACTTGGTAGGTTTCTTTTACTCACGTGTCTTTCACAGAAACCACCTTCTTGTCTCAAAGAGGGTAGTTTCTTTGGGGATGGGGGAGGTTTCATTTTATTTTCTGGGGGAGTTGTTTGTTTTGTCAGATAACCATAACCTCAATATGGAGAATTTTACTTAATTCTTATTAAATAAAGGGGAGACAAAAGATTTTCTAAAATACTCTAGTCATACTGAACAGGAATTTACAAATTATTATGGTAGATCCGGACTCCAGCAGAACAATCTTTCTAAAATAAAATTATCTACAACTTAAGAAAATTGTGTGTGTCCCTATACATTTTAATATGAATATTTAAAACCACCAAATATAAAAAGTTCGATAAATAAAGAATTGTTCATAGTTACTCCAAAAGACATCTTCTAAGTCTTTAAAACCTAGGGAAGTCTATGATAATACTGTCTACAAGTTCTCACTCCTTTCGGGGGCCAGTCCTGAAGTCACACACGACAACGGAAGGGGGACACTGATACCATTGAACATGACACAGAAGTATCACTAATCTTTGATCTTTTAATTGTTATAGTCATAGGTATATGTATGGAACAATGACTCTGGTACATTTAGACAAGGTCGTATCTAGGGTATGTTGTAGACCGTATTACAGATGTCAACTTCAATGAGGACTAACTAAAACACAAGGAGAGAGTAGAAAGTTATAAAAAAAAAAAGGACATCTCCGTTCTGAACACTTAATTTATACCTATACTATCTGTATCAATTAGGACAAATTTTATCCGGTTTTAATGAAGTCGGTGTTGGTCATTATCCCTGTTTGCACAGTCGTTTGGATTTCCACTAGGTCTAGTCTTTAGGGTAAAATCTTAGACGAAGGATCCTACTAAAGAAACTGGTTAAAAACACCCAGTCCAAAGGGAACCTTAGTCTGAGACTTTACCTCTGAACACACTTCCAATAATTAAAACATCTGTGGATTGTCATCCTGACATGTCCCCCTCTCCGACTCTAGACACCATAGCTATCGGAAGTCGGTCAGAATTCACCTAGAGACTTTGATCCTACCGGTAAATGTTTACTCTGTTTCTTGTCCCTACGGAGTTTTTTAACAATTTATGATCAATGAGGGACTCTACTCCACATTGGTACCCTTTCGATCAAGGAAAAATTTTTTTAAAATTTTTCAATCAGTGAGTATAGACTGTAAAACACTGGGGTACCTGTCATCGGGCGGTCCGAGGAGACGAGTACCTTAAGAGGTCCGTTCTTATGACCTCACAACATCGGTAAGGGAAGAGGTTCCATAGAAGGACTGGGTCCCTAGCTTGGAGAGAGAGGAAGTAACATTCGTCCAAGGAATAACAGACTCAGTGGTTCCTTCGTTGACTCTTACTCCCGAAGGTATAATCGTCTTCTAAGTGACTTATATTTAGTTTGTGTACAGTTCCAGGGTATTGATCCGTGGTTGACTGGAGGGTTAAAAAACGTCCCTTATTAACGTGTCATAGGAGAAATAGTAATCACTAATGGTAAAATATACACATTTATAATATCCGTTTTAATACAGTAAACGTAAAAATAACTTATTACATTATTTCAAAAATATACGATTAATTAAGAATCAGTAAGAATCTAATTTTTGATTAGAAAAATTAACAGATAAAAGACAGTTTCCTGGGTCGAAAATTAGCCGATTTTCTAAAATATGAATTAATTGACTTTCTAGAATACGAGAATATTAGTCAACCGATTTTACTGACAATAAGAGAAAAGTGTTCGATTTGTGTAACTCTTAAGTAAGTGTTAGAAAAGTTTCGGTTTATTTTAACACTCCGACCAAAGATATTAATACATTTAAGTAAAAGATAACGATTAGTATGTCCAACCTTTAGAATTTTTTTAGAAATTTCTAAGTGAGAGAAAGAAAAAAAAAAGAAAAAAAAAAAGAAAAAATAAAAAAATTTAAAATTTTAGAAATTAAGAATGTACGTAAGGGTTTGTACTTGGGGGAGGGTGGAGGGAGGGGTATTGTAGAGAGACCCAGTAGGGGTACGTGGTCGAGGTTCGTACGACATAGGACGTAGTCTGTATCTGACCGTTAAGTTAAGAATGTGCTATCATATGCACAATCTTACAGCAAGAGGGTTTAGTAGGGTGGGAGAGGGAGAGGGAGACTCAGGTTTTCAGGTAATATGTGTAGACACAGAGAAAGGGACAGAACGTATGTCCCAGCAGTAACGGTAGAAGGATTTAAGGTATATATACACAATCATATGACATAACCACAAAAAGAAAGACCGAATGAAGTGAGACATATTAGCCGAGGTCAAAGTAGGTAGAGTAGTCTTGACTAAGTTTACTTAAGAAAAATTGCCGACTCATTATGAGGTAACACATATACATGGTGTCGAAAGAATAGGTAAGTAGACGACTACCTGTAGATCCAACAAAGGTACAGGATCGATAATATTTGTCACGACGCTACTTGTAACCCCATGTACACAGAGAAAGTTAAGACCAAAGGA